>JAENHJ010000047.1:1217578-2435156 GCA_025330945.1 Mucuna pruriens
ATTACATTTGAGAGTGTATCAAAATTAAACTCAATTAAATCTCTATACATATAAGAAAAATTAATAGAATTTAATTTTGATACACTATTAGTATAAAGATTTTTAGATTATTAATCAATTAGAAATCACCCAATAAACAATGACTTTTAAAGTAATTATTATAAAAATCAAAATTCCTATTATACATGACAATTCATGATTGTGTGACTTTTATATTGTTAATCTTATTTAAGTTGAGTAAGACCAAAGTGATCCCTTCAAGTATTTAACATAGTTTTATGTTTAAGATTCAAACTTAAAACAACTAGTTAAGTTTTTTTAGTAGAAAAAAGTTTAGGCGAGTCGCATCTAGGGGTTCACTAGGATAAGGGCAGACCTCCAAACTCAATAGATACTTACAGATGCATATTACCTACTAATAAGGTCCTTACATCGATAGTAGGACTAGTATGCATGTCCTTTTGATGTATAAGTTCAATCCTTACCAACTGAACTAACATTTCTTAATGAATTACTAGTTAAGTTGGAACAACCTTATACCAATTAATCCATGCAACGATAAGGTTGAACACAATTTTTAGATGGTTCGAATTTTAAAACATACTATAATTCATTTCCTACTGTCATATGACTAGATTTTTAAAACACTATAATTCATTTTCTAGTAGTTTATATAGAAGAAATAAAATTCGCTATATTATCCTTAATGTCTCAAACCGTTTAATCTTGAGTTATTGAGAGAAGAATATCTTTAATTCATTAACACATATTTATTAAATATTAAATTAATAAAACTTGAAAAATAAGTCAAATTCAAACTTTATATTTTTAAATAAATCAAGAGTGAAATTTTTATAGGTGAAATTTGAACTTCAAAATTTTAATTTGACTTGAATCATTTATGGTCTATTTGGATTAACAGTTTTATAAATATTTATAAAAAATAAAAATAAAGTAAAAATAAATTAAAGTTTTAAAATCAATTTATACATTTTTCATATTTTAGTACTATTTTTTTTTCTTTTTCATTCATTTTAATCTCCGTATCTAGTATTATCAAATGATTTAATTGGACTATGTTTATTATGTAAATTTTTATCATATTTTGGATAAAGAAATTAGTGAGATGTGTAAAAGAATAATTATAAAAGAAACTAAATATTAAATAAAATATTATTTAGTCATTAAAATATAAGAAATATTTTTACCTTTATAAATTAAAAATTTGTATAAAATAGACGATAAATAAAAATAAAAACTTAAAAAATTAACAATTTATTTTTTTATTACAACCTAATGACTCGAATTAAATCAACCTAATTTTAATCAAATTAGTTTAGATCAAATTAGCTAAAAAAATATTTAAAATCTAAAATGAGATCAATCTAATTAAATTTAATTTTACCCTACATTTAAATCAATGCAACCCATTAACACCCTCTTGATGCTCAAAAAAATGGGGAGCCTTTCCCTCTATGATGCTGCCTTGTCACAAGTAATAAAAGTCTGTAAAAATTGCTAGCTCGTGGGTATGAAGGTCTTGTTCAAAGGCGACATCTTGGTACTATCCCATGTGGCCTCAATGTGCTCTTATATTAGTTGTATACTTAAATGGGATAAGAATTTTCACCATTTAAATTTTAAATAAGAATATCTATTAAATACATTTCACTCATCTATAATTTGTAGTATTTTTAATAAAATAAAATAAATAATTTTATTGATTATGATCTCATCGAGTAAATATGTCGCTGGGGAGAATCTGAAACTTTATTGGACTAATATGATCCATAGCATGCCTAGTACTAAGCTTAGAAGTGCCTAATGCTCTAGAGTGCAGACAATTTTCAATTTTTTTAACTACAATGTGGTGAATTCTAAGGTGAACAGTAAAAAATGTCTCTCACCAATGCAGAGTTAAAATAATTGAATATATTATTAAAATAAATAAATAAATAAATAGTCATAATATATATATATATAGAAGAATTATTCAATTTCCATCGTCTTATATACTTTAATAATATATCTAACGGTTATTTTTAATGCTACATGAGTGATGAGTTTTTTTTATCTTTTCATCTTACAATTCACTCTACAATTCTTTTTTTCTTTAATTTCTTGATTTATTTTATTAGTGACATTTTGCATCAGTTAATTTATCATCATAAGTTTATTCTTATTTTTTTTTTCAAGTAGAAAAATGTCTGTCGATATATTTTTTATTGACCAACATTGTCATCATTCATGGGCAAAGTTGCAAGTATGTATTACATATCAAACATTGGAAACACTTAAACATTAATTCCTTTAATCTTACTATGAATCAAGACAATAGGATCATCCACTTATAAATAGGCCCTTGGTTCAATTCCTTTTCTTATAACATTGTTTTGCTATGTAGGTTATTCTCTTCTTTCATTCTCTTTTTCAATCTATTGGATTTTCAGGGGCTGCTTTAGTATGTTTCTAAACACTAATTGTTCATGGTTTCCTTTTCAAGACAATGTTTGTTTTAGGCGTTTAGGCATGTGGATTATCATCACATGGACCACTTTTGGAACTCCTGAGACAAGTGGCCTGCTCCTATGGCTCAAGTTTAACTGAGAATACATAGTTAGGTCATGGTTTTTCTTAAATTGTGGAAAAAAAAAATATCTTAACCATACAACATATAAAGCATAAAGATTATTTTATTTACATATAATATCGACCATATATCTTAGTTTACATGATGAGTAATTTCTCTCTCTCAAGAAAATATTACTTTACATGTATAATTCAAAAATTACTCTAATATCATTCAACAGCCATTTATTAAATCTTTTTATCACAAAAATCATCCTTAAGTGAAAGTTCCTATTATCAAAATCATATTTATTAAAGGCTTAAATATAGTTAGATTATTTCTAGGTGTGTAATTGAATTAAGTAATATAGTTACTTTTTGTGGGAATTAAGTTATAATTATTATTTTATAAAAATAAAATAATTACATATAATTTATTTTAAAATTTTAATATATTTTGAACAGTGATTTTTATACTTTTAATATTGTTCTTACTTTTCATTTGACAATTTATTTTTAACATTGTATTTTTAAAAAAAAAATTATAATTTACTTAGACATTTATAATTTATTTTTAATATATTCTTTTTACATTTCAATTTAATAATTTTGATTGATTGTAATATAATTTAATTTTTTAATATATCACAAGTAATGATTTTTTCTCCAAAAATAAAAGTAAATTAAAACGCAATATTATTAAAAATAAATTATATTACAATCAGTCAAAATAAATGAATTGAAATATAAAAATAAAATAATAAATAATAAATTAAAATTAATTTATAACCATATAAGTAACTACAATTTAAAAAAAATATAATGTTAAAAGTAAATTATTAGTAAATAAGTAAATTATAATTTTTTTAAAAAAAGTACAATGTTAAAAATAAATTAGTAAATTGAAAAGTAAGAATAATATTAAAAACGATAAAAATATTCTTCACAATATTTTAAAAATTAAAAATAAATTATAAAAATAAGTTATATATAATTATCTTATTTATATAAAATAATAAATACATTACTTAATTAAATTACACACCTAAAAATAATTTAATTATCTTAATTAAAAGTATTCATTATTACCTTAATTATCGTAATTAATATTATTCATTTTACTAATCATATCAACGCTACACTAACTAAAATTAAATAATAAGAATTAAAAAATGTTAAAATTAATACAATAAATATATATATATATATATATATATATTATGATTAATATTTAATTTTCATAAAATTTGACTCAATTTAAATAATAAATAACTATAATTAAACAAATAAATTAATAAATATTATAATTTAATAGTCATACACCGATAATATAAAATAATTTTATATTATCATCTAATCATATATTATCTTTGTATGACTTTAAAGTAATTATTTAAAAATCATACATAATAGTAATTGAATAATCCTGTCAAACTATTTTATGTTATCAGTCTTTTTTTTTCCTAAACATTATGATCTATAAAATTATTGGATGATCTAAAGATATTAATTATTTAAATCTTACTATGGGTACTATATATAAACTCTTAAAAAATGTAAAACCTTTTTAACATACCAAAACAGATTCCAGTATGGAAATTCAACAAAATTTGTGGTGGCTCATTCATTCAACTAAAAATTTGTGGACATAAAAAAGGGAGTACTGGACACTTCCAGTAGAAAAGAGTACACAAAAATAATAATAAATAATTAAAAATAATTAGACATTCATTTCTTTTGTGGGTATCTCTATCCTAGGATACAAACTCTAAAAATAAGCACAAAAAATAAGAGATGCAGGGGAGCAAGGCAAAGCAGTTCCTATAAACTCATGAGAAATGGCACGCGTTTTTTAGTATCCAATCTTTGACAAAATCTTGTGCTTTTTGAAGGGTTTTGAATATTCATATAGAATAATGAATATACTTGTATGTGCATGAGTCGAAAGGATTAATACTATATACATAAAATTCAACTATACAACCTAGACCCCTAAGATATA
Source organism: Mucuna pruriens (assembly GCA_025330945.1). Taxonomy (NCBI): domain Eukaryota; kingdom Viridiplantae; phylum Streptophyta; class Magnoliopsida; order Fabales; family Fabaceae; genus Mucuna; species Mucuna pruriens. Next base: position 1,222,149 of record JAENHJ010000047.1, read on the forward strand.
CAATTTGATCATGGAAAATGATCATTAAACAATCCAATCTCTTAGTAGCTATTTGTGAAATCTTCTTTACCTATTGCCATTACCATTCTCTTTAGTTGGTCTTTCATCTTGAATTTCTTCTAAATCATCATACTCTTGTCCTCTACCAGCTTGTTGTTTCCAATATGCAACCAACTTCTTCAGCCGGGCTATCTCTTTTGAAGAAACATTTTTGCTGGGGTCATTCACAATAGATCTCACTCGTGATGCGTACCTAAATAAAGCACAAAGGAACAATGTTAGAACAAGAGAAACAATTCTTTTATTAATTGCTGAGATGCCACGTCAATTAAAGATATGACCAGTATATTCGTCATTGGTCATATCTCTAGTCGATGTAAGATCTTAACATTAATAAAATACAACAATTCTTATAACAAATTATACAACATTATTTTTTATGTCCATCTCTCTTCAAAACATCTTTTATTCCCTCCTCTTTCCTTTTCTCTATCTATCTCACTCTTTGTTGTACAATTTGTTGTATAAACTATTGTATGAATAGCATTTTTCTTAATAAAATAATTGTAATGAAAGAAAATAACAAAGAACATACATGAGAGAGTTATGAGTCTCATCCAAATTTGATTCTGCTGGAGAGACATTCACAAACATGAGAGTTTTGGCATTACCACCAAGTGAATCACTCATCAACATGGTTAACTTGTGATTCCTATATGGTGTGTGTTGACCACCAGTAGACAAAGCACTAATAACATCTCCAAGTGCTGATAATGACTTGTTAATGCTTTGAGCTTCCTTAAGCTGACTCCCGGTAGAACCTGACTTTTTCACTCTTTCTGAACCAGCAAGATCCACAAAACTCAGCTGCATGTTGTTGAATCCAACATAAAATAAGTAAGCACGTGCCTTGAGCTCATGAAACAATCAATGTTCCAAATTGTTACTTAACAATCAAGAAACATTTGCCCCTGATTGCTAGCTTAGTTAATAATCAGAAGGATGGAAGGATGGAGAAATAACAAAATATAACTATAGGCTTAAATATATTTTTTGCCCCATAAATTTGAGCCAATTTAATTTTAGTCTCCACATTTCAAAAAATATTAGTTTTAGTCTCTCATCGTAGACGCCGTAGAGGCATTTCTTACATAGCAAACGGAGTACAAATGAGCTAATGTTAATGCTTCTAACTCAACTCATGTGATTTGTACTCTCTCTGTCACATGGAAAAAGCCTCTAATGACATTTATGTTAAAGAACTAAAAACAATTCTCGAAATGTCTAAAATTAAAATTAACCCAAATTTAAATAACAAAAAACATATTTAAGCCTTTTAAATAATAGAGATTAGTAAGGACCTGTTTGTTTCCTATTTTTGAGAAGTATTTTCTTTTTTTAAAGACAAAAAATTATTTAATAAAATTATTTTTTGAAAACGATAAATGCTAACAACACACTAACACTTTTGTATTGGCTGAAATTTGTTGATAATCACAAAAATGTGTAGGTCTCACCATATTTAATGAATCTCACTAATAATTTTATAGTTTTCAATAAATTTTAATCAATAAGAGTGTGCTACTAGCATTCTTCTTTTGAAATTTGTTTTAAAAATAATATATTTTTTCAATTTTAAAATTTAAACAAAAAATAGAATATCTCTAAATTGTTTTGGTTTTGGTTTTCAATTAGAATTTTGGAGAACAGTATTTAGATAAAGTTCATCCATCTCTTTCTATATATGTCTTCTACTTTTTCTAGTCCAATTCCTAAACAATGATATATTATTGTTGTTCAAAGTAAAAAAAAATATATAAAAAATATACCTTTCCCCTTGCAACTGACTGACTTTGAAGGTTGGTACCTTCAATTACAATCGATAGAATGAGATGAGATCTTGAACTTTCATCATTCATTTGTGTTCCTGATATATGTCGCCGTTCAGATCCTCTTTGTATTATACTATTCAATTCTTCAATTGTAGAAACAGGCATAACGGTTACATTTTCCACAACAACCATCCCCTAACATCAAAGAATTAAAAATAAAACAGTTATGATTATGATTGAGATTTGAGAGTAATCCATGATGTAAGAATTCTTTAAGTCCACAATTTTGGACAATTTTCACTTGTTCTATAATGTTCTTATCTTATTTTAAGATGTTTCCACAAGGGTGCAAAAGCACCCTAACTCAACAATTGTTAGAAATCATGGCTAAGCGAAATATGAAAAATTTTAAACAACCAATGGTTGGTAAATTTTCTGACAGAGAAATCAAAACTAAGCATACTAATAAACACCTTTAAATCCTTCTTAATAACTAACTGGTTTTAAATGCTTTTCATTCAAGTAATAAAATATTTCCAAAATGAATTTAGCAATGACAATAGAGATAATTACCGTAGAATCCTTTTTGATATCCAATTTTAAATGTTTTCCATTCTTTGGTAACAAAAGATCTATAAGGGTATCTTGATACAATTCCACCATGTATGCCTGCATCATTTACACAAGAGAAGTTAACATGAGATAAAAGGAAAAGTTTTGCTGAACTTGGACAAAAAAGACAATTGGACAAAGACATTGTAAACTTGTTTACACCAACAATACATTCAAATTAATTTCTCCAATCATTTACCTGTTGAATATTCATATGTACATTCACTATATCTAATATCTAATAACAACAATTAAGAGGAATGAAATTTTATTCATCTCCATTGTAGAAATGTTACCTTCAAGGAAAAAGAATACTTGTTATTATCTCTTCTTAAAATTCTAAAAAGTTCTGCGATCGCACGAGGGGTAAGGCCAGGGTTGTTGTCAGATCCATAGATTGTAAATGTCTTTCCAGAGCCAGTTTGACCATAAGCAAATATGCAAACATTATAACCATCTACAGCAGACTGCACCAAATACTGCATTACAAATAAAAGACAAATTGGTAATAAGTTGAAGTTATATACGTTTCCATAAGCAAGAAATGACTATGATATACAACTTGCCCTCGTATCCTCAAATACGCTTTCTTGAGTTGCATCAGCATCAAAAACACGGTCATATACATACTGCTTTGGCTTATCATCTTTCCATGGATATTCAACTGTAAACTCATCTACTGCAGTAAGAACTTCTCTTTCTTTCTCAGCAATCTCCTTTTCATTAAGAGGTCTTAGTCGACAGTAAACTCTGATCTTGCCTTTCATGTCTGAAAGAAAACCAAGTTCCAAGGTTTAATGTCTGTTAAGTATGTATGTCATCACATTCACATCGACTTAATTCCAAATATAAAGAGTTTCCATCATCCACCTTCTATTATATTAAAATAGCGCTTCCTTAAAACCTGTTCTTCCTTATAAAGTGTTTCCATTTCAGCTAGTTGAGCCCCTTGCATTTTCAGTATGGCAGCTGTCTGTTCATTCTTTCTATCGATGTCCTAAATCATAAAACGTTTTCATTTGTTTTAAAATTATCACAATAAAGTGAAAATAAACAAAACATTGAAACCTATTTAGTTATTATACAATAGGAGCGGTGAAAATAATGAAATAAAAGTATTAAAACCTCTTTCATTTCTCTCAAGTCTTCTAGTTCCTTCAAATTATTCTGCAATGCAGCCAACTCAGAGTCCTTGGCCGAAACAGTGGACTTAGCGGCCAGCAATTCTTGTCTACACCCTTCTAGCTTTCTTTCAAGGTCATACACTTCAGACTTCACAGCTTTGCGTTCTTGCTCAAGTTTCCATTGAAGGGAACTAATCTGCGATACAACAACCACCATCATCTTAAATTGATTGTTTTTAAATTCTAAAAAGCAATTTTCATCTTTCTAAGTTACCTCTCCAGCATTCCTCTTCTCAAGTGCAGATAACTTCTGCTCCAAAATCAATTGTTCACCTTTCAAGCTTTTAATAGTTTCATTGGCTGCAAGCAGCTCATATTTACAAAATTTTAGCTCATCTTCAAGCCTTTGAGTCACCTATTGGTATCATACATCAAAAATAAAATCAGCAATATTAATCAAAAAGATGATATTTAATGCATGAATAACAGTTTCATAGGGTATCTTACTTGTTTATTTCCAGCATTAGCAAGATCCTTTTTGGCAGTGTTCTCTATCACCGCATTACTTAACTTGGCCATCCTAGATTCCATATTCCTTTTGTCTAGAATAGCAGCCTGTTAGATTGTCCAATCAGTAAGACAAGTTGATCAACAATACAGAGATAAGAGTATAAGACCCATTTCATGAAGTCAAGATCTTTACCTGTAGTTCCATATCTTTTTCATTGCATAATGATCTTAGTCTATCACGGTCACTTGTAAGTGCATCCAGATTTTGCTTATCAGCTTCTAAGGATTTTTTCAAGCCATCCAATTCTTCTTGCATTTTCTCTTCTTGTTTTTGCTTCGCACATAATTCTTCCAGCAACTATTCAAGATCATTTAGGATTATAACTATTAACTCAAAAGCATGTATTAGACATTCAATATGATATGAAAATAACTTTTTCCATTTATATTGATAACTTTATGCAGGCACAAGCCTCTTTATTTTTACCCAAAAGCAACTAGTATCAAACCTCTACTTTGACTAGCCAAAGGGAGGCAAAATAGTCTTAAAGATTTAGGCTTAATTGCACTTTTGTTCTCAAAGAATTACTTTTGCAAATTTTGCCCCTAAAATTTACAAAATATCGCAAATTTTGTCAGAAAACTGCTACAATTAACACAATTTTGTGGCAGTTTTCCCTTAAACTGTGCCATAATTAAGACAATTTTGTGGGGGGTTTTCCTTTGAACTGCCACAATTAAGACAAATTGTATTTTTTTTAAATTAAGGGGCAAAATTTGCAAAAAAACCTGAGGGAAAAATTCACAAGATTGTAAAATTTTGAGGGCAAGAACTGCTATTAAGCCAAATTTTTATTTACTATGCAACAAGCTATAGAAACTGTCCTCTAGGCTTAATAGTTCAGTTTGGTGTTTTGTTGTACAACCTGCATAATATACTGTAGGCTTAATTGCATTTGGTCCCCTTAGTTTGATGATGGGCAATTTTGGTCCTCGTAATTTAAATTGCTCGATTTTAGTCCACATTTAAAAATGAGTAATTTTAGTTGTCGTAGATTTAATTGATCGATTTTAGTTTTTATATTTTAAAAAATGAGCAATTTTGTCCACTTAATAAATAATTTAATTTATGAAAAATTAAATAATTAATGTTATTTGAGATATTTATGTATCACAAATTGTCCAATTAAAAAAAAATAATTGACTGACTTTGTCTTTTCATTATATCAGTTAATAATTGAATAATTAGTTAATGGTATGACGAAAATCGCTCATTTTTTTTAAATGTTTGAACAAAAATCGAGCAATTAAAACTACAAGACTAAAATTGCTAATTTTTTCAAATATAAGACCAAAATCGAGCAATTAAAACTATGAGGATCAAAATTACCCATGTACCAAACTAGAAGGATCAAAAGTGCAATTAAGCCTATATTACATTATAAACTAGACGACTTACTTGATCAGCATTTTTTTGAGATTCTTCGATAAGTTTTGATAATTCTTGAACACGCTTCTCATATAATTCCAGATTATGAGGTTTAGAATTATTAGACATATCTCCATTCAAGGAACCACCACCAGCAGCGGTAGCAGCAGATCGTGCTTTCGAATAGCGGCGCAGCATTACATCATTTATATGTGTCTGAAGAGCTACACAAATTTCTTCTCCCTACAACAAAAGAGATGATAAAGACCAGTAAGGCAAAAGAATTCCAAAGTAACGGGCTTGAGTGACGTCAACAAAGGTATTATACCTGCTTGGTTTCAAACTGGAATATGTGGAGAACACCTGCAACTCGCATTTTAAAAAACACTGCAGTATTGCTGCTTCCAAATTGCATTATGTCTCTCAACTCAGCTGAATGCAAATATTCCTTAGGAACTGGACGGAAAAAGTGAATCTATAGCCAATTGATCAAGAAAAGGACACAATTAAAAGCACAATTCATTTTTTAATATTTGTAATAGTAAATTATATAATGTTTAGTTTTTTTTCTGTTTAATCGTACCCCTCTTTTATTAATTCCCAAAATGATCCGACCAGGTAAGAGTCCAATAGGATCATCAATCTTGCGAACATTGAAGAAAACAGAATTCCCATAAGGAAGTGCTCTCAATATACGCAGAAATTGTTGTCGCGCATCATCTTTTGTCCGATTCTCCTATTAAAAGAGAAGAAAATCTTATATAAGGAGAGGGAAAAAAATACAAAGAAACTTAAGAGTATATTTCATTAACTATAAAGCATACGCTAGAAGAAAATATGAATTCTTATATTTAAAACCAACACAAAAGTGAAAAATAACTGAAGCTATGTGCACAAGAAAGGCTTAAATATAATTGACAATACATATTAAAAATTAAATATCTCATAGTTGTCACTAATTGAAGATCAAAGAAAAATAAATAGATGGTCGGTCTTCTCATACCAATGCCTGATAACGAGAAAGAATGTCAAACTCCCATTCCCGCTTTGCTCGTGTCATTGAAATTTGTCTAGGCAGGAAACGCTCCAGAAGTGAATTCCAGTCACTGAGAAATACAGAATCTCTGTCAGTGTCACAAGGGTATAAGAAATAGAAACTAACAAGTTCACGCACTAGGATAAAATTTAAATGGCACTAAACACTATTACAACGTAGTTAAACACTATTACTTACGTGCATGATTCTGGTGTGCTAAGAAATCCAATCTCAGCCAAGATTTGTAATGCAGAAAGCTGAGCAGCATCATCCCTTCCAATGGGGTAATTTCCCAAAATATAATCATGCTGCAACTGTAGCAACACATCCAGTATAAACAAATCAATAACTTGAAGGTAATTGCAGCTTTGCACATAAACTAGATATATACTTGTAATCATATGTAAGGTTTCATAATAAAAATGCATACTTGTACGTAGGACAATTGCACAAACATTGGTTCTGTCACAGCTTCATCTGACTCACGAAATAACTTTTTCTTGAATATCAATTTACAGTGCAAAATTTCTCCTTTACTTCGATCCTTTGCGGCTTTGAATTCGGCCAGGAGATCCGCAATATATTTGTTATCATCTAACCCAATGTACTCCTCTGAGTAACCATAAAAATAGCTGTCAGACTATTAACTTCAGCTTGATTATAATATAACAAACAAGGGGAGGAAAAAGACATACCATTCCCAAGATCAGGTGATTTGGAGCCAGTAACAACTTTACGACATTCAAATAAACTAAAGCTGGAGTATGTTGAGAGTTTAATGAGCCCTGCAAGTTCCTGGAGTAAATATGTTGAGTAAGGAATAAAAGGATATAAACTTGATAGTGTAAACACAAGTGCTTGGGGGTTATCAAGAACTTTGAACAGAAGCAAACAAACAAATAATATATAGCGTCCTTCTGAGCAATTAACTTAGTTAACCAAATATGTTGTTCTGTTCATCAAACAAGTTTAAAAACAGAATGCTACAATTTAGCAGCTACTAAATGTGTAATGCAATTGAAAGGGCACATCAAGTAGAAGAAACAAAAATAGAGAGAATGAGCAATTTTATTATGTCAGAAAAGTGAGTTGCTTATGTACAAGACAACAAAGCAGTAGGATGATGCAAAAGAACAGAGCATATTGATGAAAAACACAAAATTTTCTTCTTATTAGTAGAATCTGAAGTAAAATTTTCCAACTGAAGCCCTTCCTCAATTACCCACAAAATCAATCCATTAAATCATACACATAAATAAGCCATAATAGTTTATGAACCATACAATCCAAGAAAACAAAGAACATTTCCCAACTTAGGCAACACAAAGCACCAAGTTAACATCAACTGATTATGATTAAACCTTCCGTTTGTCTATTCTTTCCTCAAAAGTTAAAGATAACATATTAATCACTGCAGACACAGGTGGTCGTGAATTAGCAAGACTCAATTAGTAAACTAACATTCTAAGCCATTCCGAAATCCTTTTAGTTTTATTTATTTCCATGAAAGAGAAAAAAAAGCTATTTATGGATTTTATTGGTATTACAATAAATAAATTTCAAGGCCATAGATGAAACATTTGTAAGCTTTTGGGTTAATAGAAGCTTTTCTCTTCATAATTCTAATCCAGTTTCTATCAAATTCCTATCATTCTAAGTCAGAGAAGCAATAAGCACTAGCCTTTAGGTTTCATTCATCTTATTGAAAGCAAATGTCAACATAAAATAGCAAGTTAGAGACAAGTAATAAGTAATAACCATTAACCACAGGCAGACTTTTATTCATTTCATTGAATGATGTCATTCTTGAAAATTCAAACATCTGCTAAAAAATAACTGCTGATTTCCTTCATTTGAAGCTTAGAGAAAGGGGAAAATAAACGATTTACTGGACGCTCTTCCACCACCTTTATCAAACTTGAACCTTAAGTGTCAATGTGAAGGTATTGTTTGTTATAAGTAATAATCATCATCTAAAAATTAATACCTTTTGCTAGCTCTAGCCTTGAACATTTATTCAAGATGTTGATTTAAAGCACTGAAAGCCTCAAATTGAAATGGTTTGAAATTGGATGCATATGGAATATGGATTACCTTCATTAGATTGAATAAATTCTGTCTAGAGATTAAATATTTTCTCTAACCTCTCCTAATTAATTTCATTAAATCATTCATAGTTTTTCATCTATTTCACATTCTTGAATTTTCAATCTTCCATAATATTTTCCATATATTGACATCAGTTAGAAATGCATGCAAATGCAAATAGAAGCATATAAGAGTTAATGTCACATTTCAAGTTGGTGATTTAAAGCTCGACCAAAAGCCTTAAATTGAAAAGGATAGGAATTGGATTACCTTCATTAGATTAATTAAATTGTCTAGAAACTAAAAATTTTCTCTAATCACTTTCGATCAAGTAATTTATAGTCTCTTATCTATTCACATTTCACCTCTAAATTTTCAATCTTCATTGACATTTTTTATATGTGTATTATCAGTTAGAAATGCATGCAAGTGCAAAGTTAAGTAAATAAGAGTTTCAAGAACCTCAACAGCATCGGCAACTGTGGTAGACATGTCATATGTAATTTCTTCAAATGTTTCATCAAGGAAGAACACTATAGTGGTAAGCTTTCTCCCAGTCAACAGAGCTTCAATCTCCTCATGCCCAGGAATTATATGTCTGGGACCAGCCTTGATGGAGCGCTTCAAAGCATTTGATGTATTTAATGCAAGGACTTGGATCTCAGGATCAGAAGGCACACCATTTGCTATGTTATGAATGTATTCTGATAGATAACTGCTAATGTCTTTACTAGGAGACATTGAGGATGCACATAAATACATGAGCTCCCATGCTTTAATCAAGTATGGCCTATTTTTGGGAGACAGATGTTAATCACTAGTGCAAAAACCACAGTGGATAGAAGCATGACACAATACTGAATCTAAAAGTTGCATACCTCTCAGGGTTATTTCTTGTTTGTTTTGATATCTGAACAAAAAGTTCATCTCGGAGTTCTGGACGTTTCAAACATTGCTTGTACAGTTTCCCTACAAGCTCAACTCGTTCATCTAAGCTTATTGGAGTTACACGATCAGATGGATCAATTCCCATATATTTCAAAATTATTTGGAATAATTTTGTTGCCCGACTTACTAAATCAACATTTAACTTGAGCAATGATGTTGGAATTGGATCCTACAAAATTTCGTGGGTTAACTCTTCATACCACACACATTTTGAAAAAAAAAAAACAAAACAAAACTGGTATTTGATTTGATTACCTTTTGAAAACTCAACATGTCCTCAAATGTAATTTTTTCTCGAACTTGGGGACCTACAGATCTTTTAGAAAAAAATCCACGTTTCCCAGCAGATTGTATTTGTTTCTGCATTAATTTTAAAAATCCATCCACCTGCAACAAACAACATAAACAGAAAAATGGTTATATCAAATGTTCATGCACAAAAGCAAAAAACTAAAAACCATCAGTAGTTCAGGTAATTAGTTAGACAGATCATTGAGACACAAAACTAACAGGGAAGCAATAAGATCTGAAGAAATGTCTAGATTAAAATATAAATTCTCTCACCTGGAATCTGTTGATCAAGGGTACAGCTCCGGCGAGTTCTGCTGGAACAGCCATTGACAGAGTTGACGGCGTGCTACAACAAACAAATCAAATACCCAGTTACAAAATGGATAATGTTGCACATGGAAAAACAGCAAATTTTCTTGCTTGACATAAAATATGCCACTCAGTTCAAGGGGAAGACGCAAAAAACTATGTTGCAAAGGGTAGATTGATCATTGTCAATAGGAAAAGAATTCAAGCATAATGTTCTGAATGCATACAATAAAAGTGGATAAATGCTTGCCTAGAGGTGAAACTTCCCAGAGTTGATATAAAGTTTCAAGCAAGTATGAGTTACAACTTAAAAGTATTATTTGAATGTTGAAGAAGTGTAATTAGAAGGAAAATATGATTTATAGGTTAACAAGTAAAATTTGTTTGTGATTCAAACCATAATTTTTTACATCAACTATGTTTTACAAACAACCGGAGAAGAGAGATATATGAGATTATATACCCTATAATTGAAAAAGTAAATATAATAGATTTTAGCCAAATAAAGTTTTCTATACACCAAACAGTACATCATCATTTTAAAGGGGAAAAAAATCCAATTTTTTAATATACTCCAAAAGAAAGGATGATACTCACTGTGGTGCAAGATTGGAGCTATCACTATCATAGTCATCAGCATTACCAACAGCAACACCACTGTGTGCAGGGGTATCATCACTGCCATTGCTAGAGCCAAAGGAATATCTTCTTGACCTACCGTTTTGAGCCATAGATGGGGGCACATCAGTGATCATCTTGCTTTCAGATTATCTTAAATCAATCAAATCAACAGATTTTGCTATCCTTTCCACCATTCAAGTTCTTTCACTGCACAACACAAAGATCCAAACATAACTCGAAAGAACACACACAATTGAAAAATAAACAAACAACAACAACGACAACCATGAAAACTGAAAAATCCTCTTCAAACATAAAAGGACAAAGAACAATGAAACCACCAAACTCTTTTGTCAAATTTATCAAACACACAAGAATGATGAAGGAAAAAGATAAACACAAGATCCACAAAAGTCATAAACTTTGAGAAACCAAACACCCATTTGCAGGTACATCCTTGTGACCAGAAAATGGAAGAACCCCAGAAACTGAGCTGAGAAATTTTCTTCAAAAAAGTGGAAATAAAAATAAAAATGCAACCTTTGTGACAGCAATGAAGTGGGTGAGTGGCAATAACATGGTGTCTGGAAAAAGGAGAGAGATCTCAGTGAAAATTGAAAGAGCAAAGTGAGTTTTGGTGAAGTGAGAGGGAAAGTCAGTCACGAGAGCATTATATGTGCCAAGGCTTTGGAAAAATCACTCATCAAAATCACTATGCAACTTTTCTTTCTCTTTCCTTTATCGCTAAGAATAAAACGAAGGTTGAGATTTGAGAAGAACTCTTAATTGTTATCATAGCGATGAATCTTCTTCTGCTTTACCCAATTTTTTAAAAATGTATTAATTAACAGTCGTGTTTGTTGGACGCAATAAGACCAAACCAAACGGTAATGCGGCCAAATGAAAAGCTTCAACTCTCTTTCCTTATTTACTTCACACATAAATATAGATCAAAAATTATTTGAAAATTACTGTAAGTATTATCCATGTAAAGAAAAAGGGTATTTATTACTTAAGCTTAAATATACTTTTGAATTGGTTATTTTTCTTTTTCATCCATTAAATTTTAAATTTATTTTTTTTATTCCTCATGATTCAACGATAGTTTTAGTTTCTTATAATAAAAATAAATAAATACAAGTTATTATTTACCCGTGTAGTTGAAGATCAAATATAATTCTAAAGTTTTTTTTCTAAAATAAAAAAATTAAAATCAGCTATTTTAAAAATATAAGAACTAAAAAAATAATTTTAAGTTTAAAAAATTAAAAATAAAATTAGTACAAATTTGAAGGACAAAATATATTTGTCTATTACTTATCTATATTTATTTATATATACATATAACAATAAATTTGATTATACAATAATATTAAATCAAATAGATAATTAATTTATACAAAACCATTAAATGTTATATTTACTAAATTAAATATAATATATTTGTTAGATTTATGTATAATTGTTATATTAATAAAAGTTATTTAAAAAGTTATTTTTAAGTAAAAAGAAATTAATTACGAAATTTAATATTTTAAAGCATATAAAGAATTTATCATTTTTCATTACTATAAAAAAACAATTTAAGACTTGATATATAATAAATTAATAAAAATTCATTTCTTTATATATTTACGTATTTAAACTATATTTTCTGTTATTCAAACAAATCTGTTTAAGACCTGAATAATATATTTAGTTTGAGAAATGTATAATTGTATTAAAATATGAGCAACATTTTAAATAGACATTCTAAAATTATTTGAGTTAATATATTAATTCTTTAAAAAAAATTTAGTAGTCAAATTAGTTTACAATATTAATATTTTTCAAGATTTTAACACTAAATTGGCTTCCAAATATTTATTGCATGTTTTGGCCTGTGTTTATAAAATTAATTTTGAATCAACGAGGTTTTATAAAGCATGAGTTTACCTCTGAGAATTTTATTTCACATATAATAGAGCAAAAGACGTTGAAGCTACATATTGTAACTTCTGTTACACAGACCAAGTTGTTTTAAATATGCATCATAAACATGTAGAAAATTGATTTTAAATAAACTTGAGTTTAAAATAACATAATTTTTATTTGGATAACATATATTAAAAAATTAATATTAATATAAAATATTGTTTGAAAACTTATTATCAAAATTAATTTTGAACATATAATTATTGAAATAGATTTTTATATATAAAGTATTACAATTGAATCCAAAAGTAGTGGTAAGGGATAATATGAAACAAGATTATATACTAAATTGAAGTAGATCGAAAAATTATTAGAGATAACTTTAATCAAAATTGAATTTTAATAATCCAAATCAAGGATTAAATGAGATGTCAAATACCATGATTAATGAGAAAATTAAGTTTAACCATAGTTAAACTTAAGTTGAAGAAACAAACTTTCATTCGCTCATCAAATTCTACATAATTGATTTTTCATCTCTTTGTGCACTTCTTTAAATCTTCACAAAGATTATTGTAGCAACATTTTACATTTTTGAAAGTTAATTTGATGATTTTAGAAATAGACATGACCGTGCTTTAGGTTTTTGAAAGTAATTTACTATTTTTTTAAAATAATAATGTAATAATATATGTAATTTTGGAAAACCAAGTTAAGAGTTTAGTCTTCAAATTTTAGTTAACGGAGTTTTTTTATTTATTTAAAAGTATATAATTGTACTCAAATTTAATATTCAAGACATTCATAGTTTGGAGATTCGATTTACAAGTAAGTGTTTTGTGTATTGTATGAAATTTTAATGAAATGTAATGAAAATAAATTTAAAATATTTAAATTAAAAAGAGAATTATATATAACTAATTCAAATAAATAAGTAATGAAATCTAGTTTATATTTAGATAGAAAATACCAAATTTAAAAAAATAACTAATTTGAGAATATAATTAGTTGTAATTTGAGCAAAATACAATAAAAATTTAATAAGAAAGGATATCATAAAATTAATTCATTTGAGAAATTTATTATTGAAAAAAACAAATTTCTACGATAAAAGAAAAAAAGTAAAAGTAATTATATTCGAATTAGATATAACTATTATGAATATCAAAACTCTCTTTTTCGTGTATTTAACGTATTTAAATTCAAATTTGAATTTGAAAATACTAATTAATCTTTTATTATTATTTTATTGTTTTTGATGGTGTAAATATCATTTTTAAATATTAATTATGACCAAATTAATTATTAGTATATGCTATATTTTGTTATTTATCAAATTAAAAATAATTTTGGAAGTTACATAAAAATAAATTTTAATTTTAAAAAATGATAAATCAAACCATAAGAGACCAGTATGATTTGTTGCAAATTTCGTATTGCATTCAAACAACTAAATGAACTATTTTATTATTTTTATGTTTGGTTGAGAAGATTTTATTTACTAAATATTAAAACAATGACCTAGAGATACATGTGCCACATTTTCTTTCATTTTTTTCCTCTAAGATTTGCCTTTTTTTTTTCCTTTTGTTTGATTTTTTATTTATTTTTTCATAAATTGAATAAAAAAATTAAGGTGAATTTAAAGATTACTAAGGTAAAAGGTGAAGTAACAATTGATGAGAGAGAAAAAGAATAACCTATAAGTATTGAAAAAAATTAAATAATGACATTGAAATTTAAGGAAGAAGAAAGACGGATAATGTAAATGACAATAAGAATTAGCAAGGACTAAAAGTCCTCCTAAGGATTTGTCAGCAAAACACCATTAATGACGAGCTTAAATTAGAGCAAACTAAAATCCTATGACTAAATTACATGCGATATTTTATAGTGTTCTATATAAAAAGAATTGTTACTCATACAATCGCATAAATATTGATTAGATTTTATCTAAAACAAATTCAATCAAACAACAAACACTTCTATAAAATAGTAATGAGAAATCACTTACTCTAAAAATAAGATAGTAAATTATTCTAATTAATATTTTTTATTAATATTAAAAATTATCAATTTAATCTTTCAATATAAAAAATATTTATATTCAATAATGTAATTTATATTATTTAACAAGATTGATATATCATATAATTTTTAATATATAAAATCCATGAAATAAAACTCAATGATAACCTAAACATTGAACTCTCTAAATAATACACAACCTTTTAGAAGAGTATATAAATAATGCACTTTATCTTATGGTAATATTATTTGTCCAAATTCTTTATAGAAATACTATTTGCTCAATAATTTTACATCATGTGACATAAATAACTCTAATTAACTTATGTAATTGCATGCTGTTTTTCAAAACTTAACCATCACATTTTTTCTATATTTTTTCAATATTTCATGCATTTTTTTTCCGTAGATAAACAAAACTTACTTTTTTTAATGTATTAATTATTAGTTTTTTTTTATAATTTTCATTTATGGTAAAATCTTCCAAAAATGAGTTATTAATCTATTTTCTACTAAAATGTATAATTCAATAAGTATTTTTGTTATAAAATTTGATATTATTAATTAAAACTAATAAATTCAACTATTTTTATTCATCTTAAAATTGAAAGTATTTTCCGAAATAAAAACTAATAGTAAATATTTTTATTAATAGACTTAAAAGTTTAAATTATAATTATTTTGTTCTTGACCTAACTCTCAATATAATCTTACTCAAAACACCGGAAAACATTAAATATGATGATTTCTATTTACATAAATTTAAAGATGAATTTGTCATGAAATACTAATCCATTGAATTAGACATAACCTAGTAAGTAACCACATTGTATAATACTTGTGCAGTTAATGTTGATGCAAAAGAATAAAAGAGAAGATTAGCAGCTGACAAGTGAGTGGGCAATGTATCAAACCTTGGAAGGACAAGTTATAAAGCAGAAATCATGTGTACATAATTTGAAGCAGCTAACGTAGGACCCACAACTTTTTGTTCCCCAAAAGATTCGTCCCCACGATTTCCCAGCCGAAGGGTGTTGCCAGCAATACTAACCGAACAGCACCAACATACCCCTCCCAAATTCGATTTTGACATTACACACTCTATGGGTCCCACTATCAACTTTTAACTCTAAACCCAATATCCCACTCTATTCTATTCTTTTCCTTACACTGCTCCTTCTTTTACCAACACTTTCCCCTCTCAATCATGTCACCTTTCTTTCAATTTTAAATTCTAACTTGTCAACTGCATTTCATCATCTTCTAACCTTCAAATTGAATTCTTCACTGTTTAAAATATACAAATTAATATATTCACAATACAATAAATAATTTTTACACGCTTAATTAGATACGTTAGAATATATACGAGGTAATTTTCTTGAATATTATAGTAATTAATTTAAAAGTTGCCTTCGACATCATAAAATTCTATTATATTGTTGTGTATATATATATTGTAAGCTCATAATTATTTTAAATAATGATGACTATATACTTATAACTAATAAAAATTACTACTTATCATATTTAATATAATTTGTAATTAGTATAATGTAAAACTATTTTCCTCGTACCATACATAATTTATTATTTTCCTTATTTTTATTTTTGAAAATAATCCTTCTCACTCGATTAATAGAAATGTTTTATTCTTATCACATTAATACATAAGAATATCTGCATGTTTCTATTTTGATAATTACAAAGTAGAAATTGCTGCTGATAATAAAATATTTTCTTTTATCATTTTTTAAAATCTCACCATCTATGCAAAATTATTGATTTTGGACAAAGTGATAGTGACCATCATCCCATCGATCTAACTGTCTCGTAAACTTTTTTTCTTCAAGGAAATTATATAAAAGAAAGAAAAAAAAAATAGACCCATAGCATAACTTTTGCGTAACATTACACATGAGTTCAATGTTTGTGGGGTTTATGCGTGAGGTACAAAAATTAATTATTGAATATTTACGAGTCCACCATATACCATAACTAACGATAAATATCGTTAACATAAACAGATAAATTATATAATAGTAAAGAAAAACATCTCCAAATGTGGCTTCCGATTTCTTTTTTTTTTTTCTAACAGTAGTATTGAGATTTAACACAACTCTATTATTATTAAATAATTTCTCTCAAAGAAATTTTTATTTATTTAAAAATATTATGTTATTCCATTAAAATATAATATGTAATATTATATAACTGAACCTGTCACTAAATAAAAAATTGAATATTATTAAATCATGTCTAAATGGTTGTTGATTAGTGAAAGTATTAGATGAATATTTTTCCTTTTGGTAACTACAGACTAAGATATTTTTTCTATAAAATAAAAAAAATACAATCACGACAAAATGATTAAAATTTAGGACCTTTTTTATATTACTTAAACTTCACTGTGAAGACTAAGATAATGAAATACGGTCAAATATTAAAGCGATTTGTTTTTAATAACTTTTTTATATACATAAATTTCAAGATTGAATTTAAGATAACATATATACTTTTG
Source organism: Mucuna pruriens (assembly GCA_025330945.1). Taxonomy (NCBI): domain Eukaryota; kingdom Viridiplantae; phylum Streptophyta; class Magnoliopsida; order Fabales; family Fabaceae; genus Mucuna; species Mucuna pruriens. Next base: position 1,239,412 of record JAENHJ010000047.1, read on the forward strand.
ATTGTGTAGAATTTTGTAACAAAAAATAGCGTGTAGAATTTAAATATATAGTTTCTGGTATTTTTATTTTGCATTCAAAGCAATGTTCATTTTTTTCACCAATCACTCGTTAATATGCATTGAACAACTCAGCAACTTCATCACTATTTACTATTTTTAACAAATAATAAATGAAACATTAATAACTTTTCCAAGTCTCAACAGCTTTTACGATCCCTGGTCATAAGGGAGTGCCGGAGGGGGGTTTCTCGTATTTTACTAATTTTCTTTTATATAAACTACAATTATCCTTACAATTAGTTCATATTGTGCTAATTACTAAAGTGGTTAATTGACTATTATTTCTCACTATTATAAACTTTTTTGCACACGTATAATAATAATAATAATAATAATAATAATGCCTTCATACGTATAAATAAGAGAATTGAAATGGACTCATTCACAAGAAGAAAGAGCCAAAATGCATGCAAATAAGCAGTTACATCAAAATTTTATAATCTAGAGTCAAAATTGCACACCGATAAATTGGCAGTGTTGCCGGCCAAGGCCAGTGAAATGCATTGCATACATAAAAAACAAAAATGCAAAGAGAGGGAAAACGAGGGTTTAATTAATGTGGATTTATAAGATTCACGAGAATGGCCACTTTGAATATTTCATACCCATTGTGTAATGGTTGCTTCATTGTTTTCATTTTTGCAAAAATAAATAATAAAATATTTGAAGAGTTTATGAAAGGCAACCTTTGAAGTTACTCCAGTCCAACAACCAGAGCAGTGCTAGCTAAAAGAGTTTCTATTGGCAATAAAGACAAGCATGAGAAAGTTGGGGAGCAATCTTTAAAACTTAAATTGGGTGGACCTATTGCAAATTGCGCGTAAAAAGAAGCTAAACTTGATTGAAATTATCAAAAGTTGTTAGGAAAGCCAACTTTTGCTAACAACTTTGAGATTTTTTGTTTTGATTATGACTTTCATTTCAACCAAGGCCGATAATTGTCAATTAGGATTAACTGCGCCACTTTGTTATTCCTTTTTCTAAATGAAATATACTTTAATGTCCATTCTTGGAAGATAAGGGTTTAGCTAAAACGCCCATGAAAAGATTAATAGAAAACTTATTTAAGTAATAAGCTTTATTATTTATTTAGTAAAACTTAAACCATTTTTTTAATAGTTAAACTAATAGTGTGGACATAGTGGATCTACATTAATAATATAATATATTATATTAACACTTGATATATTAATAATATGTATTATTTTTTTACACCAACAAAGTTGTCTTATAATATAATGTTTCTGTTAGTGTAGACTTACAATATTTATACTAATAATTTAGATTTTGTTACAAAAATATATATCAACAAAAGCTAATTCAGTGTTACACTATTAGTAAATAACATGTTTTATGTAGAGAAGAGAATGGAAAAATTTATGAAAATTAAATTACAATTTAAAGAAAAAAACGAGAGAACAAATAAAAGATTCTAATATTTAAACGGATAAAAAACATTTAAACTTTGAGATGGATACGATGCTTATGCAAACACGCATCGTGTCCATATGCGGTAACAAAATAGGACTTGGCAAAATATTGACCAAACTCTCTTTAAGCTTCTATTTTCCAGTTGCAAAATGTTTATTGCACAACAAGAGAGTACATATAGCTGATATGATGACAATGCTACATGTCTACTTTTAGGGCGAGGTAACATTTAGCTTAACATTTTTTAGCTTGTTTCCCCAAAATTAAAATCACTCAAATTACTTTTTTATATAAAAAAAACATTTTTTAGACTTTTGTCCATTAAAAAATATTTTTTATGCTTTTTTAAAATTATATTTGATCCAAGTTTTCTTTTTAAAAAATCCAAAAAAAGGAAATTATGGTCTCTGTTGTTTGTGGCAGCTCCAGCAGTAAGAGTGGAAGGTAGATAGCTAGTGTTCATTGGTGTTTGTCAGAAAACTTGCAATCTGTTCAAGCCAGCGAAAATCATCAAGGAAATACCTTAGCGGTATGAGTTGTATTTCTGACCTTGGAAAGTGTTTAATTTGCCAAAATAATTAGACAACACGAAAACACTTTTTCTATATTTAATTTCAAAATAATTATGGAACATAACAAAACAAAATATGAAATATAAAACAAAAATTCTAAAATTTGTTACTCCATAAAATAAGGGACAAAACATACAAATTTCTGTTTTCTTTTCCACAACACTCCTCTTCCATCTTCTTTTTTTTGTTTATATATGTACCAAACTGTAGACAATAAAAAATTTGTATAATAACCTAGTTATTTATATTACACTGTTCCATTTAAATTGTCCTCTGATGTATTCATTTACCTTGTACAGCAAACTTGTCTCTCCGTATGTTAGTGTTTAATCTTAGAAGGCAAAGTAGAACCAGTCGTCAGCTTGTGTATCAAACGCTGCAAACCACATTTATATGATTGTACTTGTATGGTAATCATATTTGAAAACCCATAATATAATAATAAGACAATAATAGATTGATTGAAGATTAAACATACTATTTTGATGTGTTCTCTAAATATGGTGCAAACAAAATTGTCATTGTCATTATTATCCGAATTGGATACAGAAATTTTTGATATAAATACAGAATAATAAATACAGAAATCTAAAGAATGATAATTAATCATCACTGCTTTTACATCACATTTAAAAAAAAAAAATTCACTTTCAAATTTAAAATATATATAGTATTTTAAATAATGTTAATGCACCTTATGTAATTGTTGTGTGCACAATGTGCCATTTCTGTCATTGAAAAGGGCCGGATATATCAAGCAAAGCGATGTACTATTAAAATGCACTTTCATACTTTTATTTTTACTCTATTATGTTGTTTTTTTTATAAGCAATATATTTTTCACTCTATTATGTACTGGAATCCCAAGTTGAGCCCCCTAATAGAGTGGACCAAATTATTTAGTGGACCAGAAATTTCACTCAATAATAATATTAATAATAAGAATAATAATAATTTAATAAAGAAACTGTGAGATTTGCAAACATTCCCCAGCCTCATGATGCACATATGGAATTTTCCTTTTGTAAAGACAATAATAATTACACTAGGTTTTTCAAAGCATATTTAAAAACCTCAGTTTTATTCATAAGTTTTTATTATTAATGTTAAGTTTGAATGAGTTTCTTGTCAAACACCTAGAAAAGAAGAAAAACAAATCAATAAGATAAAACAAGTCAATTTTTTCCAATAAATTAAAATAAACTAATAGTATCATTTAATTTTCCTGTAAGTTGAAGTGAATAAATTAATTTTAACATGTGGAAAAATTATTTTTTTCTCTCTAATTATTTATTTATTTATTTATTTGAGAAATTTATCTAAACGATTCTAAATCTTACTAGATCATGCATAGTATTGACTACGATTTTAATTTTGCAAATGCCACCCATTAGTATAGATTTGGCGAACCAGATGGCCCTACTCCCATCTCTTGTGCTAACAAAAATTAGAACTTCTCTCATTCGGAATGATGGTGCCCTTGTTTTCCGCTATATGCAGTAAATTTATTGGCAAAAAACAGGGTTGTTTGGGACCACAAAAGAAGGGAGCAAAGTAACTAAATAGGACCAGCACCATGTGGACAAATAAACACGGACGATACGACAGTCACAGACACCTCATATGAAACCATGGATTAGAATATTGTACATTACACAGAAAGAAAGAAATGAACAATGAGACCCACCTGAACAATGAGACCTACCAAAGTAAAATGCCAAGAATCAAAATCCATGCATTTATGAACCATCCAAAGTTACTCACTGCGGAATGAAACTTTTCTTTCTTTCTTTCTTAATGAATCTTGGGATTTTGAAATACTAGCCCATCTAATTTTGGGCTGTACGTGGAGGGGAACCCATTTACCCCCTACAAAACTAGTATGTATTCTAATGACACTTGATTTTAAGAAGCCGAAGTAAGTGCTCTCACTCAACCATCAATTACAACAACAAAGAATGGTACAATTAATAAACTCGAGATCTAAAGAAGCTTAGGTAGGTTTGAACCTATTGCTTCAGAAAACTTTTACCAAAACACCTCAATCTCTCCATTGCAGCACGGATTTGCTCTGAAATTGTAGTGTAGAGACATCTTTGTGCTGCTTCATCCAAACCATCAGAAGTGCTGGGCCATCCAATAGTAGGGAATGGCTCACTACGAGACTGGGAAATGGCCTTTTGCCTCATTGCTGGAAGGTCAAATTCAATTGGATCACCAATGATTATGTTAATTTTCTTATTCCATAATGGAAAAGGAGGCCGTCTACCAAACATATATTTCTCTGGCATCACCTAGAAATATAAGCAGAATCTAGCATTAATAAGCAGAATAAACATATACAACTGAAAACATAACAACTGTTCAATTCAATCATCAATCTAGCCAGAATTTTATAGACCACAAACATGCAAAAAGAAAACCGCGAGCATATTGCCCATTCACTGTTTGGCATCTATAGCATTTATATTGGAACAAAAGGCACAATAGTGATAGAAACCAATCCATTATGCAGTGTATAATAAAAGAATTACAGAAAACAGTACGTCTGAAATCTTCAAAATCATTCAAATTTCCAAATATGTATCACTAGTTACAGTAAGAAATTGCAGATTCAGTCTTCCCTGATGCAGAGAAACTATTAGTGTATGAGCTGGCCAATGTAATATTAAATTATGAAAATTTTTATCACCAAATAGTGAAGGACTATACAAACTTCATCTTTATCCTTAAAGAATTCTCATGATTTTAAGCAGTCATAAATCTCAGATACTGGTATGCAGCGGTTGGCCCCAAAAGTGTTATAGTGGTATAGCACATAATGGGATGCCAGCTACTGATAATATTTATACAGATAATATAATTTATACTATATACATATTGTTAATGTCTGGCTACTGGCTACCGATGGCTGAAATAGCATAGACAAGGGAATGAATCTATACTAGCTTAGCCTGAGAGACCAAAAGGTGAAGAAAGACGCCTTCCTTGCCCAGCCTCTTGTGGATTTATACAAATGGTGCACTTATGGTGTATTGAATGGAGAATCCGCATCAGGGGCTAAAATCAGGGAGCTGATTTAAGGCTAAAATGATGGTATCATTGCATGGCTCCCCAAATTCTGCCCATTCCTTTATTGGTATAGTGGGCTTCAAGGTGACCAGGGTTCTAGCAGTTATACAGGAATAGGTTCTTGGCACTTGGGCAAGCTATACTCGGACAGCACAATGCAACCTAGGTCCAAGCTACAAAGGAGCATGGGGATTTGATGTTTAGTACTTGGGCAAGCAATACTCGGATGGCTCACACATATAAATGCACAAAAACTTAAAAAAACTAAAAATTCATGAGTTGTTTTGGAAGAATACTAAAAAATTCATGAAATATTCATAATTAACAACAAAATTCATTGGTCTTAAGCAAAACATCCGTGTAAATAACAACAAATGTCAAGGAAACAATATATCAAAGTCTCAAACATTCAGTAAAAGCCTTAATCAGATCCAATATCTTCAAGATAATACTCTTCATCCTTGTTACTCTCCTATTACTTAGTAGCCAGAAAACACTGGAATATGGCCAGAAACAGAAAGCCTCTGAACCCAAAAGAGAAGGTTGTACTCACAAAACAGGGTTGCAGTTGCTAGGAAAATGGCTGGAGAAGAGAAGGTTCTCAGTGATGGTGGGTGGGTGTGCTTCAGAGTTTAGAGAGGGCGATGGTGGGTGGGGAAACAGGGGTCATGATGGAGGAAACAAGGGAAAATAGGGTTTTACCCTGAAGTCTGAAAAGGAGTGAAATCTCAATTTTTACCCCCCCAAAACCCCTAACACTTTGTTTTGGGTGATTTAAGAGGGAGGGATTTAAGAGGGAAGGACTTAGAAGAGATATTAGGTATTTCCTTTGTTTGCTTGGAAGGAAATTGAGAAGGGGAAGTTCTGAAAATTCATGGACCCCACTATTTTTCATTTCCTCCCAGCAGGCTCATGATTTAGGACGGAAATGCACACTGACTGTTGTTAAATAGGAAGTGTGAATAATTGATACGTGAAACCTTGACATTTGCATCAATATATCCTAGTGTTTAACATTGTATAATGTCAAGTCCAACTGTGAGCTAATTAAAAAAAAAGAATTAAAGAACAAGGAGCATTGTATTTGGAGTATATAAAAGAACTTGAAGTAAATATGAATGATGATATTCATATTGGAGCAATGTATTTGAGTTAAACCAATTTATCTCAGAGTAAACTCACATGGGGTTCACAGGACCAAAAATTACAATATTAATTATATGGCTAAAATTATTTTTTTCTAATATTTCATATTTCTTTCCCTTCTCTTTTCCATACAACCAAACAAATGAAAATATATTATCATATTTCTTTCCTTCTTAATTTCATTAATCCAAACAATATATTTTTTCACCCAAAAATCACTTCAATTGATTTCCTTTCTATTTCTTTCCTTTCTAATTCTTTCCTCTCAATTTCAATTCTTATCCAAACAAAATGTAAATGACATTGGAACAGGGACAAAAAAGGGTTTCCACACCCATTAGTGTTTTGCTGCTATTGCATGCAAAAATCTGTAATTCTGGCCACTATTTCAGCCATGATCCCAAAATGCTCTGCACAAGCAGTTCTGTAGCAGCCAAGGACTGCTCCATGCTGCTACAGTGTTACAGTGTCACTATTGCATGTGATCAATAGCAATGATTTTAAGTAGCATACTTTATTCTCTTGCTAATGATGATAACAAGAATATGTCTAAACAATCTAGTAGGATTATAATTTAAATTAAACATAAGCATTTTGTTATGACAAATTTATAAATATACTGAAAGCCTTGAGAAGGAAGCAAGCAAGCATGAGGAAAAAATCTTGGCCAGAGCAAACATAGTGTGTGTAAATTTAGAATTAGAGTATGACAACTGACAGGTCATGTTCTCAACACTTGTTGTTATTTAGTCATTGAAAATTGATAAATGCTCGCTACTATCTTCCAAGTTCCAATAAATGATTATTTTGCAACATAATTTTGCTAGTAATATAAAAATTGTTTTCCTTGCACGACAATACTGTTGATCTAGAAGATATAAATGCTCCAATTCCAAATATGTATAACAACTAAAGACAGCTTATAATAAAGACTTCTTACTCCAACAGACAAGATAAATTGAAAGTGCTACAAATGGTTTAGAAGACACAGCTAGAAGTATAAAATATGAAGTTATAGGAAAAGCATAGAAATGTAGAATTACCTCTTGAAAACCATGATGAACAATTGGCAATACAATTGGAGTTATAGGTGCACGAACAATTAGACTAGCAGTTCCCCATTTCAGCCGCCTTATAGGAGCATCTTCTTGAAACACTTTTCCTTCTGGAAAAGTATGCAGCTGCCATAGCAAATTCAGAAATGATATTTCAGTTTTACTTTACCAGTATAAAGAGTTTTCTATTTGGGTATTAAAACATAGTATGACAGCACATATCTAATTAAAGCACCAGTTTTAGAGAACTTCTGACACTATTCTCTTATGACTGTGGTATACCAGGTTTCTGCATTGACCTTCATAAAAATTTCATATAAAGATTAAGTGTAATTGCATAAAGGCTCTGTTGATAATAGGTCTTTTGATTTTCTTTATGGCACAAAATAGGAAAGAAAGCTTATGTTTCTTTATGGCCCAGCTATCTCTACCACTTCCTTTGGCATTCTGTGTATACCATCCAAAATTTGGCTCATGAGACAATTGGTCTACTATCTGTCATTTAGGATCATGTCTCATATTCATGTTACTTACAGAAGACATGACTTGGAAAGTTTGTAACCCATTTAACATCAACATCCAAGAAAAAAAAAAGAGAACAAATATATTCCTAACAACACTAGAAGGTCATAATAATCAATAAAACATAATACCCAAATTATCATCATAAAAGAGTTAAGCTTGTGTGAGGGGAAAAAGTATTGAACGCTACATAGATACCCATTCTCCATCTTTTAAGCGCTCAAGAGCTTCATTCATGTGCTCTTGATAAATTCCACCACCTCTTGTAATAGGTATGCATTTGCCTGTGCAAGTTACCATCTTAGAAACAGCAAAACAACAGTACTCTATAGAAACAACTAGAAAAGCTTTTCAGCATATTTTGATGCATAATTTAATAAGCTTAAACCCAATCATACAAAATAGATAGTAGTAAAGCCTCACATCAACCTTCTGATTAGTTCAAACTTTGCTTTTCTAGTGAAGTGAAATGGGCTTAATTCAATGCTGAAGTATAGACAACACACAAAAGGACTTCATTGGAATCACCACAACGTGATTGGACAGGGACTGTGAAACATCTAGCAATTACATTATTGAAGAAAGCCCTTAATAGTTGAATAAACACATTTGTTATATTCAAAGACATTTTCACCAATTTTGTTTTTTATTTTTTCGATTCAAAATTAAATTTTACCTAATGTACAAAGGTTGGGAAATGCCAATAGTCTTTCCTTGCAAGAGCATTCCAGCAGAAATTCCCTCTTTAGGTACATACATTCTCTAACCATATGTTCTTTGTTCCATCCTAGAAGTAACTCAGTTCCCCAGTCCAATTTCATGATCCTGTCCCATTTACAAATTCAGTATATCAAGTTCTTTCTTACACTCATTATCAAGGCTCTGGGAGTAGAAAGGATACTAAAGTGCTTCAGCAGCATATTTCCTTTTCAACAACTTTTATGGGACAAACCCGTTGTGTTAACTTCACGGTGGGTATCATGTGTCTCAATTACACAATGGAGAATATTATTTATACTGAAAGTAATAAATACAAGGATTTACAGTTACCCCAATTATTAAATTATACAAATACTATACAAACATATAATTACCCTGTTTACATTCTTTCTAACAGGTTTTGTAAGGATGCTTCTATGTTAGACTTATAAAGGTACATGGTTGCTCTTCTGAGTTAATTTCTTCTCATTTTATTACACTTAACATCCCTCTAACACACGCATTCAATCTACACTTAACACGGCTACTCCACTAGGTTCACGGAATGCAATAACGCCGAAGGCATGCATAATTGCTCAAGCACAAAAATGTACAATAAAACAGTGCAACAGATGACGAATCAAATTCAATGTTGAAACAAGTAAATAAAATGTCAATTAGCATATAATATAAAAACAAGAAGTGAAAGTAGAGTGGCGGAGAGCAGACTTACCAAGCCGAAAAATATAGGAATAAAGGGAATTCTTGAAGCAGATATCTTCCGCAGCGAGCACCCATCGAGCTAACTTGGTATCGAAGATGGGAAAACCCTTGAAACCCCACATAACGGGATCATCCAAACTGCACCACTTTCAAATCGTAAATAAACAATAAAGAAAAAGAAAAAAAGAAAACACGAGAGAGAGAGAGAGAGAGAGTGTGCTGACGTGGACATGTGATTGCTAACGGTAATGAGGGGGACGCGGTGGGGTCGGGAGCGGAGGAGGCGGAGGAGGGTGTCGGCGTTGTGAACGGAGGTGGTGTTGAGAAGAGACGACACCGTTTTGGCGAAGGCGCCCACCGCCGCAATCACGAGCTTTCTGGGAATGCCTCCGTAGTGCTCCGCCCTCGCCGCCCACTCCATCGTCCGTAACATTCAACCCGCTCCACCCACTACTTCTTGCTCTTCACAAAACCAGTCAAAAGGAAAATATTTGTCAAGATTGCGACTCGTTAACAACCAACCATTAATATCAATCTTTCTATTTAACCAGTTAGTAACAGTGAAAAAATAGGCTTGGAAATCCAACCAACTCATTTTATAAAATCATTCCATTACACACTACAAACTATAATAATTTTATTGATAAATTATTTATTCTAACTCTTTCATTAATTGAGATTAATTGTTCGTCGACTTAACAATAATTATTAACTCTTTTCGTCATCTTGCAATTATTTTAGTAACTTAATTAATTACACAAGAGGAAAATTCAATTTTACACCGAATTTCAAGAGAGATAAAGAAAAAGATTTTTCAAAAAAGACTAATAAAAATAGGAGAAAGAAATATTTGAAATATAATTAATATTTTTGAAATCTATACCAAAACAACTTTCAAGAAAACATGTACTTTTCAAACGTAAATGACCGAGAGAAAGTTTAAAATAAAAATAAATACATAAATAAACATGGATGCATATAAAATATATATATATATGGTAAAAATTAATATCCTTTTCTTTGATTGGTTCCATGCATTTAGGATCGGAGAAAATATAGATTATCCATGTCAAACTAAAATTATATGTGATCTTAATGTCATTATAACTTTGTTTATGACAGATATGAGAAAGGCTAATATTTCTTTTCCAATAACAATTAAATGAGATGAGGTTACCCTTCCTGAAAAATGGGTCATGGATAAGGTAGCACCTTCAATCCCTATACCTGTTCCATGTATAAAAGATATTAGACAAAATAATTCTATAAAAGTTGAAATAACTTTCAATAGGAGAAATTCTTTCTCATCCAGAATAGAAACCTCACATTATGGATCTACAAGAAGATCTTTTTCAGTACCAACCCCATCCATACCAATAGAATTATTTAGATCTGCGTCACAAAACCGGTCTAACATAAATTTTTAAGGATTAGATACAACCTCTAATATCCCTAGAACCACGTACCAACAAGAATTGGAAGATGACCAAAAGTCAATCCAATCACCAACATATTCCTCTATTAATGAATCTTATGATGTTATCTGACAACTTTAGCATTGATAAGGACACCCTTAGAAAAGACTTTTACTCTGAAGAGAATAGACCTCACAGAGAATGATTTTTTTGACACTATAAGGGAGAAAAAAGACAGCAAATCCAAGACAAATTTTATAAATTTATAGAAAAGGTAAAAATTAATATCCTTTTCTTTGATTGGTTCCATGCATATAGCATAAGAGAAAATATAGATTATCCATAGCAAACTGAAATTATAGGTGATCTTAATGTCATTACAACTTGGCAAATTAAGGATGGTGAGTTAATCCAATCTGATTTACCTCCCACAACCCAATATCAATTACCCAAAGTTAAAGATAGCAATGATAAACCTGTCTTGGCTACACCTTTCAAAACAAAAGATATCAATGAAGAAATCACCCCGAAGGATATTAAAAAGCCTAATGGAACAGGCTAATTACACCAATAAATACCTTCAGGTAATAGGAGAATCAATTGGTAAAGAAAAAATCTTTACAAAATTAAAAGATAAGGAGGCAACACCCTCTCAAATCCAAATTGAAAAATCATTGTTCAAACCATTTAAGGTTAGTAAAAAAGCTAAGCAAAAATTCAAAGAATTAAGAAAACAAAATTTTACCAAAGAAGAAGTAGAGGATAGTAATAGTGAATTATTAACAAAAATTAATAGTTTGCTTAGAACCATCCCAGAAACACCTCAAACATCTGAAGATTCACATAAGATTAGAACAAGACAAACTTCTAAGCTTATAAATATCATTGAAAAAGATAATGATAAGACTTCAGACTAAGCATTTGAAGACGCTTCAGTATTTGAAAGAGAAATAAACCCAATTAATACAAAAAATTGGAAAACACATTCTAAACTTTATTACCAAAGACCAACAACCCCTGACATTCTTTTAGAAGAACGAGGTGAAGGTAATTTTAGAAGTTTTAGTGCAAACAACATTTATGAATGGAATATAGATGCTCAAATAGAGTATAACATAATGAATACACTCCAACATATGTCAATGGTAGCCACGACATACCAAACTACCCATGATTGTTCAGAAGAAACAATAGTCAATATTCTGGTAGCAGGATTTTCGGGTCAATTAAAAGGATGGTGGGATAATTATTTCACTAATGATGAAAAAACTTCAATTTATAATACTATTAAGACAGATTTTGATGGCAAAGTCATAATCAATGAAGACAAGGAAGAAATCCCTGATGCGGTAAATACATTGATATTTACTATAGCACAACATTTCATAGGTGATCCATCATTATGGAAAGATAGGTCAACTGAACTGTTATCAAACCTTAAGTGTAAAACCTTAGCAGACTTTAGATGATATAAAGATGCTTTTCTAACTAGGGTTTACACTAGAGAAGATAGTTAACAACCTTTTTGAAAAGAAAAATTTCTAGCCGGTCTTCATAGATCCGTAGGAGATAAGGTTAGAGATAAAATCTGTAGTCAATCTGCAAATGGAGATATTCCGTATGACAATCTTAGCTATGAACAGCTTATCTCTTATATCCAAAAGGTAGCCTTAAAAATATGTAAGGATGACAAAATCCAAAGACAATTAGCCAAAAAAAAAGCCAAAAATAAAAGGGATTTAGGGTCTTTCTATGAACAATTTGGGTTACCAACATATTCAAAATAAAAGAAGAAACAACAATCCAAAAAAGAATTTAAAAACAACAAACCTATTTCTAGAAGAAAATTTCCAAAAAAGAAATATGTAGAAAAACCCTCACTTAACAAAGAGGATAAAATGCAAAAAATTCCAAAAAATCCCAAAACAAAAACAGTCTGTTACAATTGTGGAAAACAGGACCACGTAAGTAAATATTGTAGGCTGAAAAAGAAAATTAGAAATCTCAACCTAGAACCAATCATTGAAGAACAAATTAATAATCTTCTTATCGAAACCTCAGAGAAGAATCTAAAAAGGAATATTCTAGTGAAAACCTTAACCAAATCCAGCAAGATGAACAAGTATAATCTTCAGAAGAAGAAGAAGCCCCAAAAATTAGCACTTTGACAAAAGAGCAAGATATTTTGTTTGAAGCCATAGAATCTATCTCAGACCCACAGGAAAAGAAGGTTTTCCTGAACAAATTAAAAAAGACTTTAGAATCCAAACCTAGGCAAAAAGAGTTTATTACTAGTAATAAATTCGATGTTTGCAATATTCTTAAAAGATTAGAGAACACCTCTACAAAACCAACTACTATTCAGGATCTCCAAACAGAGATCAACAATCTTAAGAAAGAGGTTAAAGACCTTAAACAACAACAGGAAATCCATCAACTAATCTTATCTCAATTGGAAGATCAAAGTGATTCAGATAGAGAAACTAAAGAAGAAAATGAAAATGAAAGTAGAATAGAAGAAAACTTCATGGGATTAATCAATAGGATTAAAATCCAAAAGTTCTACATCCCTATTAAAATTATAGTTAATGACTTTGTTCTGGATACTTTAGCCCTATTTGATACAGGTGCTGATTCAAATTGTATTTTGGAAGGATTAATTCCTACAAATTTTTTTGAAAAAACTTCAGAAAAACTGAGTACAACAAGTGGATCAAAATTAAAGATTAGTTATAAACTATCCAGAGCAATTATAGAAAATCAGGGTCTTAAGATAGAAACTAATTTTCTTTTGGTAAAAAACCTTAAGAATGAGGTTATCCTAGGAACACCATTTATCAAAGCCTTGTTTCCTCTTCAAATAACAAAAGAAGGAATAACTACGTGGCATTTAGGAAAAAAAATTACATTTGAATTTTCCTCAAAACCCATCACTAAGAATATCAATCTTATACAAAAAAAGATGAACCATATCAATTTCCTAAAAGAAGAGGTTTCTTTTGGTAATATTCAAACTCAATTAAATAAACCTCAAGTAACGAAGAAAATTCAGTCTCTATTGAAATACATCAAAACTACTATCTGTTCAGATTTGCCACATGCATTCTGGAATAGAAAAAAACATATGGTCGATCTTCCATATGAGAAAAAATTTATAGAAAAACAAATTCCCACTAAAGCCAGACCAATTCAAATGAATGAAGAAATGCTTCAATATTGTGAAAAAGAGATCAAAGATCTTCTTGACAAAGGACTAATAAGAAAAAGTAAGAGTCCTTGGTCTTGTGCTGCTTTTTATGTAAATAAACAAGCAAAACTTGAGCGAGGAACGCCAAGATTAGTTATTAATTACAAACCACTGAACTAAGCCTTACAATGGATCGGGTATCCTATTCCTAATAAAAAAGATCTACTAAATAGATTGAATTTGGCAAGAATATTTTCAAAATTCGACATGAAGTCGGGTTATTGGCAAATTCAAATAAAAGAAACAAATAGGTATAAAACAGCCTTTATTGTTCTCTTTGGACAATATGAATGGAATGTAATGCCATTCGGTCTAAAGAATGCTCCTTCAGAATTTCAAAAAATTATGAATGACATTTTCAATCCTTATTCCAAATTTACTATTGTCTATATAGATGATGTTTTAATCTTTTCTCAAACAATTGATCAACATTTTAAACATCTTCATATTTTTATTAATATTGTCAAACAAAATGGCTTGGCAGTATCCCAAACAAAAATTAATCTTTTTCAAACCAAGATTGAAAAATCATCTCAAACCTCTCTTTTTCTTTTCTATTGCAATTTCTGGATTATTTTTCTATTGCAATTTTATTATTATTATATAATGATTTTTCAACTTTCCATTTTCCATATATATATAGAAATAGATAGACTAGAAACGACATCTCTTATTTCAATGACACCAAAGATAGAGATATTAAATGAATGGAATTAGTATATGAATGTAATATAATGAAATAGAGCCACTTTGAGGTTCCCTATGAAATGAGGCATGGAACGGAGCCACTGTGAAGAAGTTTTACGAGTTACGAAGGAAACTTCGAGCTCATATTGGTCATGGGTTGAGAACGGGAATTGAACTCTATGAGATCGAATTTCCCGTTGTTCAAGATTAGATTTCTTGGCCACAATATTCACCAAGGAACGATCATACCTATTGAAAGGTCAATAGAATTTACAAACAAATTCCCAAATCAAATCTTAGACAAGACCCAGTTACAAAGATTTCTTGGTTGTCTAAACTATGTAGGAGAGTTTGTCCCTTATCTCAATAATATTGTAAAACCCCTGCATGACAGGTTAAGAAAGAATCCTCCACCTTGGTCTGATATTCATACTCAAGTAGTTAAGGATATCAAACTCAAAGTCCAATCCATAAAGTGCCTATATCTCCCAATTCCTCAGGCATTTAAAATTGTTGAAACAGATGCCTTTTGACATAGGTTATGGTGGTATTCTCAAACAAAGAGTCAATACCCAAGAACAAGTCATTGCATATACATCAAAGCATTGGAGTTCTGCACAACAAAAATATTCAACTGTTAAAAAAGAAGTTTTATCAATTGTTTTATGTGTTTCAAAATTCCAATATGATTTATTAAATCAAAGATTTCTTATCAGAGTGGATTGCAAATCAACCAAAGAAATTTTGCAAAAAGATGTTAAAAACCTTGCATCCAAACAAATTTTTGCCAGGTGGCAAGCAATTTTAAGTGTTTTTGATTTTGAAATTGAATATTCCAAGGGCACTTCAAACTCTCTCCCTGACTATCTTACACGAGAATTTCTACAGGAAAAATAAAGGTTATGCCTCCAAAGGCAAGCACTTCCTCCTTAAGAGGAGGAAGAGGAAGAGGAAAAGGATTCAAATTGGCTCTCCCAGAACCATCCCTAAAAAAGGGATCAACAATATCATCTCCTGGGTCATCCACCCAGAAAGCAAAACAACAAGAAGAGTCATCTACTCAACTTGTTGTAAAATCTGAGTCTTCAACTCAGAATTCTTCAAAACCCCAAACCTCTAAACAAACCAAGGTCGACTATGACTTCCCAATAGAAATTCTTCTGGCACTCCAGGATTGTGGTCTAACAAAACTTCCAAAGAAAACCTGGGCAGATATAGCCTTTGAATCAGATGATGAATCTGAAATAGACCTAAAAGCCCTCATCCAAAAAGCCAGAGATTCAAAAATTATCTACAATACTCAAAAAGAGAAGTAGATAGCAATCTCGACCCCCTTAACCAATAAGGCACCAAATAACTATATTTTTAAAAACAAATTTTCAAATGTATTACACATGGAACCTGAATTTTGGGATGAAAACCCTTACAAAGCAGTTTCCAAAGCATTTCCTTCAGATTTCCAATTCCAACCAATAGCCAAAAATAAAACAAGGATCTTTTATGAATTTGTGTTAATAGATTCAAACTCGGTTTCTATCAAACATTTTAAAGATCCAAAAAATCCTTTACTAAATACTCATTCAACAATACAAATCTTGAAGGTCCTACAACCCAGACATTTTGGGACCAATCTGAATGAGTACAAAAAAATTTCTCAACCTTTTGATCCAATAGGTTATACTTATTGGGATTATATTGATGCTTGGACCAAAGTGTTCTGGCATCAAAATATTAATAATAAACACTCATGGTTAATCTATTTCAAGACTAATACCAAGTACAATTTTCCAAATTGGTTTATTTCTTGGTGGTCTTAATTTGGGCCAATCCCATAAATTTTTCCAGTACAAATTCAACAAGGATTTGCTCAATTTACAAGGCTTTATAATTCTAAGGAATCAAGAATTCCAGCAGATCTAAAATACTTCTCCAGTTTTGCTTTGACATGGATATTTTCCTGGTAATACAGATACAACAAGACAGAGAATAATAAACACTTTCCAACATTACAAAGACATTTCTTTATCAAATGGTGGAACCAATTTGATGCATCAAAAGCAGAGTCAGATAAAGTAAAAATCTGGTTCAAAGCTAATCCAGAGTTCTTGAGACTAGCCGATCCAGAGACTTCGTTATTCCTCAATCAAAAGTCCGAGCTAGCAGCCTTTCTAGCAGGATCCAAGTCAAAAGAGCATCTTACCAAGAACCTCAAGGAGGTTCTCAAAATGTTACATTCTCAAGAAGAAGCAGAGTCTTCCTCCAAGACGGAAGAAGACAATTCTCCAGCATCCACTTCATCAGATGTCTTCTACCAAAATGAAGATGATTGTTTTGGTATTAATCTTAATGAAGATTAAAAGAGTGGTAACTGGAACTGTAGAAATAGTTTAGGTAAATAGAACCGAACTGTAGCTACAGTGATTTTCAATTCTATAAAAGGAGGCCTCGACCATATTGTGAGGTACCCTGAAAAATAGATAGTCTAGAGAGAAGTTAGAGTAAGAAGCTCTAAGATATCATCTTTGTAAGCTTTCTTCCTTCTTTCTTGTAATAAAATTTCTTTTCTGTATCCCCTCTCTTCTCCCTCTTTACTGATCCAGTGCGGACTACCGCTGTTTCAGTTTCTTCTCTTCTCCCTCTTCATTGATCTAGTGTGGACTACCGCCGTTTCAGTGTTCTTTTATGCATTGTTTTTAATTTTAGTTTTTAATTCAGCATTTTACACATTCTGCATATCATATCATCATATAATTCTTCTATATTGTGTCCTCTTCTCTTAAGTCCATTTTAGGTCCACTTCGTCGGATGTCTAAATCCACTTCTATATATATATATATTATATGGATGTTAAGATGTTCGACATGGAGTCATATAAATATTAAACATTCATTTTTTTATAAAAATTTCATGTAAAGAAAATTCTTGAAATTGATGAACTTATTTTTACAAAGGAGTTTAATGAAGATAATAACAAATTGATTTTTCGTGCTGATGGATTGAACATCAAAGATCCCTTTCTAAATATAATATTTTATAAAATGATGTTTGTAATATCACAAAGTAGTATTATCACAAAGTAGAAGGATTTTACTCTCATAAATTGATAGTAGTAGTATTATCACAAAGTAGAAGGATTTTACTCTCATAAATATTGTAATATTCTAGTTGGTGTTTGATCCATATTGAGTTGTTATCAACATCCAATTGTTGATATGTATTCAACTTTTGCACTAGACAAAGCAATGATCTTTATTTTTTGTTGGCCTAAGAGAGAACATTTGATACAATGAAGTGACATACTCTATTGATGCTCTTTCTATCTATTTTGTCTCTAGCATAATCAACATCATAGTATCCAACTAACCTATATTTATCATATTTCTTAAAGCACAAACCAAGGTTATCAATATCTTTTAAATATCTAAATATTCTTTTAACCATAATAAGATGTGTTTCTCTTGGACAAAAGAAAACATCAAATACAATATCAAGTATAGACGTTATTAGATAAAGAAGTGATCCAATCATACCTTTGTAGATTGTTTGATATAACTTTTTATTAGCATCCTCCGATCCCAAAGTTGAGGTTGAATGCATTGGTGTGCCTATGGTTTTGCAATCTTTCAACTTAAATATTTTTATTAGTTCCTTCACATACTTTGTTTGATGAATGCATAAGCTACATTTGTTTGTTTGATTTGAAGTCGTAAGAAAAACTTCAATTCTATCTTTATGCTCATTTCAAACTCCTTTTGCATGAACTTTAGAAATTTTTACGTAGAGACTCATTAGTGTGTTTTAGAATGTGCTTAAGGACAAGCGTATTCTATTATAACAATAATAAGGACTTGACTCTAAATATCATACCCTAGGGAATAGTACGTGCGATTACTAGTTTCTAGAATTTTTTATGTAGTTTAGGCAAACCATAAGTTTTAAGAGAAGAAAAGGTTATGATTTTATTTGTATTATTTTATTCTCTAATATTTGATTTACCTCTTAATTAACTTTTTTAACTTAATTTACCTCTTAATTCTACTATGATCCAGACTCCTAACATTACTTTAAACTACAATTCTAGTTGGTCATATAAATATGCAACTAAAAGGAAGCTTGAGACACATAGAAACAAATTAAATAATTAATAAAATGAGAAGTTTGGAAAAAATGATAATAAAATTCTTTCTAAACTCAATTATTTTATTGTTCTGTCAATTAATTGATGGTGATCACTATCATTATCAATAATTGATTATGGTTTTGGATAGTTTGATCAATCCTGAGCAAATATATTAAAAAGATAAAATAATTCAATTGATAAAATAAAGTAAAAAGATTTGTTTTTAATTTTAAATTAGGGGTTACAAATACAAACTAAGCCATAACCTAAAAGGAGAGGTTTAACCGCTCGTGTTCAAGAAGAAACTAAAGCAAGCTAAATAATACATAGAGTTAAAGAAGAACTCATAGGGGTTGGGAACTCTGCTTCTCCACTTTGTTTTACGCCTTAACCTTGCTAAACAACCTGAGGTGCTTGTAGAGAACTCTAAAACTATATAAAAATTAGGAGAAAGAGAGAGAATAAGAGAACTAAAGCTTTGGAATTTCTTGACGATCCTTCTACTCCATAGATGCTCCCTTTTATATTATGTGAAGTAGGCCTTCCTAGTGGGCTTGTACAGGCATGTTAAAAGGGAGTATGGTCATGTTCCTCTCTTTGTGTATGTGCACAAGTATGTTAAATGAAGCATAATCATGCCAAATGTCTGTTGTACCTGTGTACAGGCGTGCTGAGTGGAGTACAACCATACTGAATGTCTTTGGAATGAGCATAGGTGTGTAAAGTGGAACACAAACATGTTGGTTGATTTTGGACTTCCTCTTTTTGGAGCCAAAAATCCCAATTTTTATTGCATTGTCTCTTTTTTCTTTGCTTGTGGGCTTGTATTCTATTAAACTTTAAGGACAAAGGTAATTCTATGTTAAAAATAATGAAATTTTCACCATAAAATTCTTGGCATTAATATACAAAATTCTAGTTTATCATCCATCAATAACACCAAATATAATATCATCCACATATTTGCACTATAATAAAATGTGAGTCAAAGTTTTTGCGAAATAAAGTGTTTACTTTTCCTCTTGTAAAACTATTTTCCATAATAAAAATGCTTAAATTTTCATACCAAGCATAAGGTGCTTGTTCTAAGCCATATAAAGCTTTTTTAAGTTTAAAAACATGTTCAAGAAAATAATTAGTCTCAAAACCAAGAAGTTGTTTCACATAAACTTCTTCACTTATTATATCATTTAGAAAACACTCTTAACATCTATTTGATGGAGCCTTTTATGATTATGAGCAGCAAATGATAATAAGCTGCTTATGACTTCTAATCTAGCTATTGGTACAAATTTTTTTGTAAAATCTATATCTTCTTATTACGAGTAATCTTGAACTACTAGTTTAGCTTTATTTCTTTCAACCTTATCATTTTCATCGAGCTTGTTTGTGTATACCCATTTTTGTTATGATGATGGATTTTTCTTGAGGAAGGGAAACTAGCTTCCACACATCATTCTTTTGAAACTAGTCTAGCTCTTCTTGCATGTCTTTGATCCATCCTTCATCAATCAAAGCTTCATTTATTGTCTTTGGTTCCATTTCTAATAGCAAGGCTATATAAGCCTGATTTTAAAAGGTTGATCAAGTTCTAACCTTATCATAGGAATCTCCTATGATTTTTTATTTTAAATAATAAGTCTTCATCTGCTAGTTGTGTCCAATGGGTTCAAATTGTTCTTCCTTTTGGATATTGTCCAAAAAGGCTAAACATTGCATGTTAACTTGTTTTTTTTTCCAGATTCAAATCTACAAAAGAATCATCTAGCTTTGTAGTTCTTTATTAGGCTTATGGTAGTTGAATCTCTCACGAATGGTCTATTCTACAATTAAGGATAAAGTTATAAACTTGGTATGCCTTTGGTGTTTCAAAGTATCCTAGAAAATATTCCATTATCAAACTCGAGATCAAACTTTTCAAGATTGTCCTTAGTGTTAAGAATGAAACATTCATATTCAAAAGGATGTAGATATGAAATGTTGGGTTTTCACCTTTTCCACAATTCATAAGGAGTGTTTTTCTAATATAGGTCTAATATATATTATGTTTTGAAGATAACAAATTGTATTAACAACTTTAGCTCAAAAGTATTTAAGAGTAGAGTTATCATTAAGCATGGTTCTAGAATTTCTTATAATGACATGTTCTTTCTCTCAACAACACCATTTTGTTGTGGTGTTCTTGGAGGTGAGAAATTGTGAAGAATACCACTTTCTTCATAGAACCTCTAAAAACTTTCATTTTCAAACTCTCCTCCATGGTCACTTCTGATTGAAAGAATGTTAATGCCCTTTTCATTTTGAACATATTTACAAAATATAGAGAATACCTTAAAAAAATGCATACTTGTGAGTAAGAAACATTACCCATGTCCATTTACTATAGTTGTCTACTATAATAAGTCCATAATGTTTTTCATTAATAAAGATAACTCTTGTTGGACTAAACAAATCAAGATGTAATAGTTCGAGAGGTGTAGAAGTTGAAACAATGTTCTTGCACTTAAATGATCTTTTAACTTGTCTCCCTTTTTGTCATGCATCATACTATAGATCTGATTTGAATACAATATCTAGAAATCTTCTTATGAGGTGATGCTTATTTAGCTTTGAGATTAATCTCAAGCTGGCATGTCCAAGTTTCTTGTGCCAAATCCAATGATCACTAAACATGTTACACTTTGATTTAGTTAGGTTGATTTTGTCTCTTAGTAGAAAACGATAGTGAACTATTAGTGTTTTTTACTACACATTCACCCTTGTTGAAGGAAACATCATATCCACTACCACACAATTGACTTATGCTTACTAGATTATGTTTTAGTCCTTCAACATATAAGACATTATCAATAGAAGAGAAAATATGTTTATCAATTATACCTATCCCAACTATTCTACCTTTCTTATTACCTCCATAGGTAATCCATATGCCTAATATAGGTCTTAGGTTTGACCTTTCTCTTGTCATGTGTCATGAGTAGTCACTGTCCAAGTACTATGATTGTGGTATTTTTCCTAATGTTAAGCAAATCTACAACATGAATAATCATGTTCTTAAATACCAAAACAGACTTGTGTCTTCTTTTGTCAGTACTAAAAGTGTTGGACGCATTCTATTTTGGTGTCTAAGCACAATAGAAAGATAAATAACCAAAATTTCCATAATTTACATAATGAGAAGATGAATTTTTTGCAATAGTTTTTGTTGATCTCTTCTTAACATAGCCAATGCTAGATTTGTCATTAGGATTTCTTTTAGTCCTTAGGATCTTATCAAGATATTCAAATCCATTGACAAATTTCAATAAACTTTCCCTAAGACCAATGACTTCTTTTTGAAGTTGTTCAACTTCTTTAGAAGGTTTGACACCAAGTGAGTTTATAGGTTTTTCCTCTTGCAATTTCTTATTTTCTTCACTTTGTACTTCATTTTCTCTTTTTAAAACTTCAAACTCTCTAGATAATTTTGAAAACTTCTTTTTTCAAATCCTAGTACCTAATGGAGAGAATAAATGAATTTAGTAGAAGTTCTTGATAAGCTTTTGTGTATAAGCTAAGTTATGAAATACTACTTCTTCATCTTCTTCAGTTTCATGTTGGCTTCTTCATCATCATCTTCAAAAGATGATAAATCAAGGTGTTCTCATATTGCCATAATACCTTTCTTTTTCTTGTTGAAGAACGACTTCTTTTTCACTTTCTCAAGGTTTGAACATTCTGATTTCAAGTGTCTAAATTTCTTACATCCATAGCAAACCACTAGACTCTTGTCTTTGGTTTCATTAAAGAACTTCTTTGAGTAGTTATTCCATCTAGATCCACCTTTCTTCTTCCACATGGAGTGAATCTTTCTAGATATGAAAGACAAGTCATCTTCATTTGAGCCTTCTCCTTTAGATGCTTTATAAAAGGATTTCTCAGCTTTGAAAGCTTTGGACAATGATCCTTTGGGAGCTTTTTGAATATTTAAGGCTATGAACTTTCCTTTTCTCCATCCTTCAACTTTATTTCATGAACTTTTAGAGTACTGGAGAATTCTTTCATGGGTAGTTCCTTTAGATCTTTTTGCAGCATGAAGAGCTATAACATGTAGTCTCTAATATCTAGGCAAATTTCAAAGAATTTTGATTATATGATCGTAGTTATCATAAGTTTTATCTAAAGATCTAAGATTATTGATAATAGTTTGGAATCGTCCAAACATTAAATCAATAATTTCATGTTTTTCCATTTTAAACAACTTATATTGATAAACAAGCATGCTTATTTTAGAATCTTTTACTTGAGATGTTCCTTCATAAGCAAGAGTTAGAGTATCCCATATTTCTTTAGAGGATTTACAACTATGAACTTTTTCCATACTCATATTCAATTAGAGCATACATGATAAAGTTCCTAGCCTTAGAGTTTAAGAGATACCTCAAATTTTGTGTATCACTCCAAAATGCTCAAGGAAGATCAATGTCATCTTCTCTTTTTGAAATATAGTTACCATTTTCTACAACATCCCACATATCTATGTGACAAGTATCAAAGAATGCAGTCATCCTTTGTTTCCAGTAATCATAGTTTTGTCCTCTTAAGAGTGATGGCCTGTTGACAACTTATCCTTCATTTCTATAGTGCTTTCCTTATGATCGTTTTACCCTTGCATTGTAAGATGTGCTCAATCCCAAGATGTCGAGATACCAACTAAAATAACAAAGAAACACATAAGAAAGATGGTTGAATTGTGTGTTTGTGAACTTCTGTAGACTTTCTGTAAACATGCTATATGTGTTGATAAATACATACTTAGTACAAAACCTCATGTTAAAAATATGATAAGCTAGGACAAGGAAAGACAAAATCACATAGTAGAGTTATACTTACTCTATAACTTAAAGTTACGTTCAGTCTCTTCAATGAAAATTTTTTCACTATGTCAATTGATTTACAGTAAGTATTCTTACAACCTTTTCAGACCTTACAACCTTTGCAATCTCTAAACCAGATTACAAGAAAACTAAGTATTCTTTAACATTAAGTCTTTTTAGGCTTTCACCAAATAAAAATGTTGCTAAAAGATATAACTCACAAGAGTAAGGATATAAAATGTTTAAGTTCAAAGATATAAATTTGTAAACACAAAGGAATATGAAAGTTAAAAGCGTCTAATGATTTCTATCTATGTAAGTTTTTGTGATTCACTTATCCTTTTCTTTTTCTATTAATGATGATTGTACATTTTTTTTTTCTATTAATGATGATTGCTTTTATAGACACAAAGAAAAAAATAGTCATTTACTTTGTAATTATCTTTGTAATTAATATCTTCTACGTCTTCTTTAAATATGACCTTGTTTTTTTTGATGGAGAGAGAATCTTATTGAAAGAGGATGTACTTTTAATATACCTAAAAATATGCTTTGCTCTTTTTTGTAAAGAATTTTTTTATTTATTTCTCTTTTCTTCAAATCTGATAAAAAAGCTTGATCCTTCATTGCTCAAAGATACTTAAAATAACATATATGTTCACTTTTCATTAAATGAAGTACTATTACATATACATCTATATCATAAAAAATAATATAACATATTTGAACGAATTTATATAAAACTAAGCATTGAACTTACCATATAACTTTTTAATTGATATATATATATATATATATATATATATATATATATATATATATATATATATATATATATATATATATATATATATATATATATATATATATATATATATATATATATATATATATTTTTTTTTTATATTAGAACGTATATATCATCAAATATCAGCCAAAGAATGCTTTGAAAACAAAAGTTTATTTGAACACTTTATAAAAAAAATATTATTTATGGTCGTATATTTAGACGGTGTTTGTAAGTTACACATGTAGATAGCCAAACATATAAAACATTATTAATACATATAATTATAATAAATTTTATTATCATCAAAATATAAATAAAATATAACCGCATTAATGGTGTTTAGTTGAAACAATATATAAATGGAAATTGTTGAAGTATATAAACGGGAAGAGGAGTGATTAGATAATGCGACGACAGAGGGTAATCCCATCACCGACGGGGAGTTGGCAAATATCAATCCTAAAATCTTGAGCCAGGTAGTTGTTGAACTGAATCAAATAATCACGATAATACTTGATGTGATCCCTCATAGGTGCATCGGGTGGGGCCGCCACAGACCCCTTCCACAGGGTGTTATCATACCCGATCAGCCCCCCAATCTTCACAAGTTCAATAACCCTCTTGTGATAATTCAAGTAGTTATCCTTATCAGCGTCCACAAAAATGAAATCAAAATTTTCCTTGTTATTTTCCTACAAAATTCACACCGCCTTAATCAAATTAATTACAAACACACTTTAGCAAGCAAGTCAAGACAACGTTCATATCTAACTTTATGTGCAAATGTCAAATATATACATTCTTCCTTCTCTCCTTAATTAAGATTTATTCCTTGAAAGTAAACAAATGTATAAAATTAAAAAATTATTTATGCATCGTTAACTTACACTTTTAGTCTTTAATTAAGATTTAAACTACACCGTAAATTAATATATAAAATGAAAATTAATGATTATGATTTATGAATTATTAATTTAAATTTAATTCAAATTATAAAATACTTTAACTAAACTTAACCATAAATGCATTTCTACCCTTTTATCTACATATTTACTCTTTTATGGGGGAAAATTCCTTATATTATAATCAATGTATAATTTTAGTTCTTTAATAATTTTTTCGAATTTAGTCACTTAATTTTTTAATTATTATAATCAAGTCCTTCAACTCTTTTAATTGTTGCAATCAAATTTTTTTTTATAATTTTCTTTGAGTTAAAGTTCTATTTTTTTCAATATTTTTTTTGTAATTAAATGTATTAAACAATTTAAGTCAGTTTTTTTTCTCTCCAAATGCATCATTAAAAATGTTATATTTCACTTGAAATTAAAAATAAATAAATCACCAATTTAATTCCTAAAATTGTAATGATTTTTTAAATTAGTCTTTAAAATTAATAAAATAACAAATTAATCCTACAATTGTACATTAACAATGAATTTAGTTCCCAAAATAATAGTAGATTGTCAAATTGGTCTCTGAAATAAAAAAATGACAAATAGTTGTTGAAATTGTAAATTACCAATCAATTTAATCCTTAAATAGTAATGGTCATAATTGAAAGGGAGAAAAAACACATGTAAAAGATGTTGGAATGTGTATTTTGACTACTATACAACAAAGTTTGTTTTATATAAACTTAATACAATACATATAAATAAATATAGGAAATAATATTCTTATTTACATGATATGCTTATAATTACAAAGATCCTAATCAAATAAGAAAATAAATCATAAAATATAAAAAAAATTCCTAAGATATCATTTGGGATACTCTAAAATATTCTAAGATATAAATATGATATCATCAAATATTTTTCTAATTTTCTAACACTTTTCTTTAAGTTGAAACTTACTAAGTTTTCAATTTGTTACAAGAAAAAAAATCTATTTCCTTGCAAATAAAGAGAAAAAATAAAAATTGAGCTTCACCAATAAACAATTGTTTGAAAGGTAATTTAGGGATGTGAGAGAAGTTGGAGAAAATTACTAGAAGGATAGCTTAGCCAGGTAGTTGGAATGACCATCAGCCAGAAATTTCTTGGCAAACAAAATAAGGTCTAAGATTCTCAAAACCACATTTTGAAGCTTTAAACTAATAATATTGTGGTGGAAAAGAGTTATCATTGAAATGATCGTCGATGGAAAAAAAACACTACTAATATGATTCATATGTGGGAAAAGAATCACCACCGAAATGATCATCAATGGGAAAGAAATCACCACTGATATGATTTATATGTGGAAAAAGAGTCACGACTAGAATTATTGTCGGTGCGAAAGAAGTCATTACAATATCCATGCTGTTGGAAAATTCATCATTGGTGAACAAAGACAACCAAAAAAGTCGATAGAAAAGTGGGTGACTAATGGCAATAGGAACTATTTGAGGCAACGGACAATAGACGAAAGGGTAGACTAGATGGGGAACATAATTTGACAACATGACCAAACAAAGGTGAATAGTTGGAGTTCTAAATTTTTTGTTTTTGTAAAATCGGCAATGAAAATGACAGAATAGGTTATGGAAGATGGTACCATTATGATAAAGAGAGGAAAAAAAATAGATACAAGATATGTTGAAATTGTGTATTTTGACTCTGTAACGAAATTCATTTTATATAGATTTAATGTAATAAATACATATAAATATAAGAGATGATATTCATATTTACATGATATGACATGCTTATAAATACAAAGATTCTAATTAAGTAAGAAAACAAATAATAAATATAAAAAAAATAAATTCTAAAAAATCATATAGGATACTCTAATGTATTATAAGATATAAATATGATATTATCATATCTTTTATTTTATTTTATTTTCTAATCATCCTAAAATAGGAAATGATAAAAGTGTTAGAGTTAGGAATTGAACCTTTATCCACTTACTTCTCTAGAACTACCAAAATCATTGAGTCATTTGGCTTACTTATTTATATATAAAATATATATTACATATATCATTATTACTTTTATTAATTGCATTGTTTATAATTATATGAAAAAAATATTAAAGGTTAAGATGATAAATATATTTATTGAATATTATTATTTTAATTATATAAATCTATTCCTTCAATTATATAAATTATTTATTATTTATAAATTATGTATACATCTTTCACTCTTTTATTTGTATTTAAAAATAAAAATATTTAATAAATAAATTTATAAGATATTATATAATTTAACTAATAAATAATTTTATATAATTTAATTAAAAAATTTGTATAATTAAAATAAAATATTTAATAATAAATTTATCATTTTAACTTTTAATATTTTTATACAATAAATATAACCATATAGTTGGAAAATCTAAATTACAATTGACAAGTACAATAATGACATATCTAATATATTTTTATATGTAAAATAAACAAGTAAGAGGATTAATGACTTTAGTAGTTGTAAAAACAGAAAGGTTCAAAGTTCAAATATAATATTTTTATCATTTTCTAAAGATTTAATTGTGTTTTAGAAGTAAAATACACAAAAATTTAAGACTGTGAGACAAAATTATATAAGTTTAGGATAAAAATGTGCAAAAGAAAAATTATAAAATTTTAGAAATAAAAAGTGTAACTAATTTTTTTAATTTTAAGAATCAATTTAACTAATTATTATAATTTCAAATGTTAAATTAATTGATATTTTATAATTTTATTTATTATAAGAACTAATTTAACTGTATATTATAATTTAAGAAATTAAATTAATTTATAAATATTATTTCAAATATTATTTTATAATTTTAAAAACTAATCTAATTTATCATTACAATTTTAGAGTTTAAGAAACCCATTTGAAAACTTTTACCCAGGTGAATCAAAATTGTAAAGCATGGAAATATAAAAAATGAAGTTGACAAATTAATGAAGCACGCACATCTTTAAGAAGGTCATCAAGAAGAGGAAGAGCAGTTCCTTCTCTGAAATCAATCTTGTGAGCCACTCCAGCTTTTTGAATTATGGGCAATCCCAACTCATAGTATTCGCGGTTGATGTCCATAGCCAAGATCTAATAAAACCAAGTAAATTAATAAGCTATAAAGACGTATTATGCTAATGAATGAAGCTAATAAGGACCTTTCCATGAGGGGGAAGAGCCAGGGCAGTGGCGAGCAGAGAGGAACCTGTGTAGACACCAATTTCCATCGTCTTCTTCGCATTCATCAGCTTAATAAGCATGCTCAGAAGTTGTCCTTCGTCTGCTGGTGTAGCCATGAGGTTCCTGTTTTCCCAAACACAGCACATATTATGTTTTTATATGATGTTATTCGCTTAATATAATAAAACATATTATATTATGTGTTTATTTTAAGAAGATTTGACTTGGTGTATAAAATATACATGAATGAGAATAAGTATAGTATATACGATATGATGTTACCGAGGATGCTTTTGTGTCATCTCGCGCAGCTCCTTCTGGCTTTCGTGCTCTCTAGGATGAACGCTGGTTTCGAGTATATACTGCACAAGTGCGTGTATATTTATCAAATTAATGATATGCTATATACTAAATAAATCGCCGAGAAGGAATTGAAAGTTATGGAATTAACGAACCTGGTAGAGTGCATCGCTCTTAAGGAGAGTCTTATGAGCCAGATCTTTGGCGTCAAAAATTAGGGTTTGCTGTTCCTCTTCCTTTCTGGTAGCCATCTCTGTTAATTTTGGTTTACTCAGATATTTTTCTATGAGAAGAAAGCCCCAAAACGCTGTCCAATTTATAAAGTTGGGGGGGTTTGATTCGTGTCGTACGCAACTCCCTAATTTGATTTTGGAATGACTAAATAATAGCTTCAAAGTGGCTCACAACTAGCTAGCTAGGATTCGGCAACTTAAAGCCGCGAACTTCACCAAATAAAATATAAGGACAAAACTTACATTATCATCATTCATGCTTTTGTTACTTTTTTTAGTTAAAGATAAAATTTATCTCAATAAAAAGTTTCATTAAATGTTTAACTTATCGTATCGAAATAAAACTCTTAATTTTAAATCAGTTTTCTTTTTCTTGCTTTTAGGCCTCCTTCTGTATATCGTATTATATTGTTGACTAAACTTTTAATATGTTTTCTCAAGTATTATTATTTTTTTAATAGTTGTTAATGTAATAAAGTTATATTTTAAGAATAAATTAATAATTTATTCTTTTATTGTTTTCCACTGATTTTGAAGTTTCACATATAATGGTATTTAATTTTATTAAATTTTAACTATTTGTTTTTTATAATATATATATAAAGTTACTTTAAAAATAATTTATTTATTGATATTACTGAATCTTACCGTTAAAATATTCCATTTAAAAATTAAATAAATGAGTCACGTGAGACATGTGTTCTTTACCACCATTCAAGATTTTAAAACCCTTTTACCCTCAGGTAAAGATAAATTTCCCATGCAATTAAAGCCAATTGATTGATTCAATCTTTGTCACCAGCAATGTTCTTCGTGCGTGTGCGTTAGAAAATTACAAGCACCAGCTATCAATGTTTATTAGAACTTGCAACCAAACAGAATGAAAAACTATGGGAATGCAAAAAAAATAAAGATAAAATTATTGGAACCAAACCGCACTTATAACCAAACTGCAAAAAATGGTAAAAATAAAACTAACTAAAAAGAAAAAGCTAAATTGGATTGTTTCTTTAAAATAGATTTATAAACTTATCCATAATAAAATTTAGTGCACCGAACCTAACAAGTGTTCAAACCCAAAGCAAGAGGAGTGGCCTCCAGTCTTCCAGACTCAAAAATAGGACCAAACATTTTATTAGCTTTGAAATTAGTAAGATTGGCACCTGAAACAAGACTTACCTCAGCTAACTTTAAAATGGTATTATTATTGAGTTTTTACTTTTAGCTTTCTTAGTTCACACTTTAATAGTCACGATTGCAGATATAGAATAATCAAGACATGTTTTCATTTAACATAATTTTAAAATGTTTTTATTACTAATTAAATTTGTTTTATTTTCAAATATTTATTAATTTTCACTTAACAATATTGACTTTAAAATTTATTTCGAAAGGTTTGTGATTATTGTTCACCTGAAATCAAAGTTTCACCATATACTCTGTTAGTTATTCAAATATGTGCAGGTATTGAAATTATTTGAGGAAACAAGCATTCGGGAATTATTTGTGCAAAAATTAAAAAAAAACTATTTTTTAACTATTTTTTGGTTACGATTCATTTTAAAACAATTTGATTAAGTTAAAAAACAATCCAGTTCATTTTAAAGCACAAGAACAATTCGATTCACAATATTAAAATAGTTCAGTTCAAATCATAGTTCAATTTAAATTTTTAAAATGTAGTTCATAATGTAACATTCTCTTTTTCTCTAAATTTCTCTATTTGTAATTACTGAATAAATGAACAGTTTATTTTGTTTTAAATTGGTTGCTAATATTATAAATGACTAATTTAAATAATTGTACTTCAATTATATTTGGATAAGTTATGTTTGTATAGACTTAAAAAAAATATTTAAATAAAAATATATTAAATTTAAAAATATTTATATTAAAATTTATTTTTATCATTTATTTATCAAATTTAAGTTAATGTTATCTTTTTAAAATAATGATATTTTTAATTTTAAAATATATTTTTAAATGATTGTAAATCGAATCTTAGACATATAAAAAGTAAGTCTTACAAATAAAAAAAAATTATATAAGAATTTTTAATATTCTAATTAATCATTGAACTCATTTTTTAAGTAATTTTTATCTCGTTATAATTTATTTTATTTGAATATTAATTATATTTTATAATTTTTTTACGTATATGAATCTAATGATATAAATTTTACATATTAAATTAATTTAAAAAAAGTTTAAACTGATGTTTCAAAATCAGAAAAAAAAATTCTACATTATTAATCCAAATTTGAGAATTAAAAAAATCAAAACAAACATTTAAAAATAAAAAAACAAAACTAATTTTCAGAAAACAAAAATATAGGTGCACAGCAGCTAAAACTTGAAAAAAAGATAATTATATGGAGAAAGTGATGAGTTTAAGTTAAAAAATTGATGGAATATGGAGATGGTGTACCTTGTTGGCAACAGAATCAAGTGAAGCGCTAGCAAGTAGTACGATGGCGGTGGTGCGGCTGTGCCTTCACCTCCCTCTTCCGCACAAACTGATGCTTCTTCTCTCACTTGGCTCTCCTTCCTCCACCGCCTCCCTATGCCTCAAGCTCTCCCTCTCTTCGCATTTACTTCTCGAGATACATCTTCGTACCTGAACCACCTTCCTTCTTCGTTCCACGCCATGTATCACTATTACAACAATGCATCTTTATATGCCTATTCTGTCGTCTCTTGGAGACTGCTCCTCACCTGTTCGACACAATGTCTGTGAGGTACTTTGGCACTCATTTGTCTTCTCCTTTTCATATTGTCCATCACTAATCGTATGATTTTGAGGTCGATATATTTATATATTTATTTAATTCTTTTAATTCTTTGTCATTGTGTTCTAGGAAGATGCATCCATTGTGTTTAATAAGACTAAGGTGTTTAATAAGACTAAGGTGTTGTCTCTCATAGGCAATAACACCCTCACTTTCTCCGCTAAAATGACCAAGATTGCAGGGAATGGCAGTTTATATCCATAGATTATTAAGAAAAAGATTTTCATCTATTTGAGATGAAGGAAACTCTGCTTCTTCGTATGCAATGCTTACAAGGTTATTTAGTTTTTCGGCAACAATGACAACACACTCTTAATACATATATTTTTTTTGTTATTGATCGAAGGTTATTGAATAAGGTATGAGATTCACTGAATACAGTGTTGTTACGAGTGGTAACTACTTGGATTACTTAATCAAAATATCAAGATGTCAAGAATTTAAATTTAGTCTTGAGTATAAAATAAATTATATTGAAAGAAAAATACTTTTTGTCTAATGAGTTTATAGTATAAGTAGAGATTAATTACAACTTTAGGTTATAAATATTACACACTTATATCATGAGTATCAAATATTTCTAACATTCACACTTATTTCATGTGTACAAAATAATGTATTTAGCGTTTCTCTTTATTTTTTCATGAATTTGTAAGTTATAATTATAAAAAGGTTGCAGCAAGAGTGTAAACAATTTGTCGCAAACACAACTCCCTTATTTTAGTCATATACAAGAGTCGTTAGGTTGATTATTACTTAAACGTCATCAGAAATGTGTCAGCTGTCTCAAATAGTAAAGTTGTTTGCACCTAAATACGAGGGTGTAGGTAAGTCGTTTTACTTCCTGCTTGAAATTGAAAAGGTTTCCTCCGTCAACTATCTATGGCAAACATGAAGAAGGGACAAAGTTGGTCCAGGTTTCTGCTTTATTTTTTTCTTTTCTTTCTGCTTTTAGTTCTTTCTCTTTGGGTTTTTCTTAATGCGGGCTATGGCTGGTATTACCTTTGTTATGTTTTTTTTTGTTCTTCTCAAATAAATTTATACACATTTCTTATAGATAGATACGAGGAGTTTGGTTTTGAATTTATCAAACTAAGGTACTTTTGTTATGATAAATCTGAACTTTACTTGTATTTTTCTTAGATTAACCTCCTCTTAGGTTGGTCTTGTTTTGTTCTTATACAATCGTAAGACCTTCGGATCTATTATGCTATAGAGAATGGATGTATGTTTGAAATAATATCCAACCTCAAGTTCAATGAAATGACTGGTATAACTTAATTTTTTTTTACTTTTAACCTTAGTTTTATTGTTGGGAGTTTACCAGACAGAAAAATCCGACTCCAGAAAAGAATTTACTTACCGTTACTCTTAGATCTTAATTCGATGGTTAGTCTCATATTCTTATTTGTAGAGGATTTTTGGTTAAAGACCAAAGAAAAAATTGAGTTAAAAAGTAAGAATTTTTATAAAAAGTTAGTATAAATGTTGCTCATTGATTTCTCTGTAAGAGTTATACCGGCAATGTAACGAGGAGGAGAAAGAGACACATGGTTAGGTAGTAAAATTAGTTGTCCAAACCTAGCCCGAAGCCAAAGAAAATAAGTTAAAAAGAATTCATATGCATATAAACACAGGTCATTCCTATATTTTTAATAATATCTTGATATATATAATCTTATTTCTAAGTAACGTGACAAAAAGTTATTTGAATTTTATAATAAAATTTATTCGCAATCTAAATTTTTTTTAGATTTGTCCCATCCTAAATTATTATACACGGTAGTATTGTTTATTTTTATATTAAGTATTTTAAAAAATTTGTCTAACATATCTTTTAATTGGTTAGCGGTTTATTCTTTACACTAACAACTCATTGACCCTAGTAATAAAATATTTGAGTAACTTGCATAAAGTCTTTTGTTGAAAATTTATCACTAATTATATAAAAATTATTCACACTAACAATACATTAAAATTAAATTCTTATGATAATTATAATCTTAAATTAATAATTATGATATAACTAATTAATCTTGCTTAATGTTACATTATATAAGGATAAAAAATACTACTTATGGGCAATGTAGTGTATATTCACTGTCAGATACTGTCAGAGTATTTCCAATAAAAATTACTTTAAACTTGTGACTTGTGAACTAATTCTTATACAATTTTACCATTGGAACAATTGACATGGTAATTTTTATATTAGAACAATTATTTATATAAGCACCATGTTCTTCCCAGCTTTTAAGAATTATAAGATAATTGCACGACCTATTTCATTTTTTTTAGAATTAAATTATTAAAAAGAAATCTTGTTAAAGTGTTTTAGCAACATTGTAGGATAAAAATATAAAGAATAAAAAAAAATAATAAAATTAACCAATTTCGTTTCTGTTGCACCATGAGAGGTGCTCTGTGTCTCAAATGCTTTGTGCTGACAAATCTCTGTATGCCAAGATTTAGTTTTATTCATTATGAAATTTAATCTGTTGAAGAAATAAACAATTGCCAACACAAGAAACAATTCCAAATCCAAAAACATTGCCTGAGATAGTTCGAGAGAAAAGAAAATAGAGAAAATTCATATATATATATATATTAATTAGAAAGAAAATAAAAATAAAAACAAGGAAAAGTTAACTTCTAAAAACAAAAATTCAATTTTTTTTCCTCTCTCACTCTCTGGTCTCCACAACACCAAAGAAGCCAAGAATGGAGTTGGTCAGCGTCAAAATCAATACTCTTTATTTTGGGACAAAACATCTAAAGCAATACTCGGCGTATTGGAAATGTTGTTTTCTGAATAAAATTTGGAAATGTTTTCTGAATAAAATTCTAAAGGAACACTTTGCTTCATATGGTGGCATAACTGTGTTTAGGAAGAGGAGTATGTAGGTTGCAAGGTGCAAAAGATTTCAATAGCTTATTTGACATGTAAGATATGAGCATTGTACTATATTACAACTTCTCTTGGCAGTTTAACTTTTCCCAGCTTCCCAGTCATAAGTCCCCTATGAAACAAGGGGAAATTCTGTGTAGCAAAGGTGGTATATTAGTCTAAAAAATGGTATGAAAATAGTCACAAATGAATTGATGGTAGCAGTTTGAAGAGCTTCTCGGCAGACTTTGATGCTTCTGAAGGCCTACGGTCACCAGAAAACTGTACAGTGACGGCAGAACATGGACACTCAGTGGCCACTAAAGGAGAGTGATAAGGAATGATGGAATATGAGTGCTTGTTTGTTGTGCTATGCATCTTCTGGAGGAAATCAGTTTAGAAGTGAGAGCCAGAAGAAGCAAATTAGTATTGAATTAAACAATCTTGCCATCTCTTCTTTGGCCCCCTTGGTCATCTCCATGACAAAAACTGAAATGCTGGGACATGTATAAATGTTTTACAATTTGCAGTGAAGATTTAGAGAAAAATAGCATACAGAAGGGACTCTGAGATATCCATTTGTGAAAAAGTATCATTACAGATGAGAGAACAATGACAAGATGTCCAGAGAATCCCAAAAATTTTCATCTTGGACAGTTCAATTTAATTGGCCTACAACTCATGGCAAGCCACAAAATATGTTGCTCATGTACAAGTGCAATTACAAACATAGGAGAAATGTGCGAAAATCTTATTTAGTATGGTTAAGAAATTTGTATTAATAACCCCAAAAATATAGAAAGTACGATCAACAAAAAGAATATGCATGTGCTATACTTATGTTACAAAAAAGAATGCCTATGAAGAATTGATAAAGCAAAACCAAAAGAAAAAAATGGTTTGTTTATAAAAACTGTAACTTTCAAGAAGATATCAGTGTAATCATACCAAAGTTTTCGGAAGATCACACCCTAAACCTGCACCACGTGTGGCTCGGCCAATGAAGAATTCAGGTCTTCTCGAGATTGAGATCTCCTACTCTGCAGACGCATCTGACTTCTGTTGGGTGACCAGAATGTCCCTATGTTATTGGTGTCAAATTGCATCTGCCCTAAATTGCTTGAGGAATAACTGTGCGAGACACTACTAGCTGATGGGTAAAAGGACGATTCCATCAGCTGGATGCCACCACTGTTAACACCAAGACCATGCCCTGGGCTAAATGGTCTATCCTGTGGACCTGCAATTGTTGGGCTGAGTGGCGTCTTTATTTTTCCATCTCCTGCAATACCATAAAAAGGGACAATGACTTTCAAAGCTCAATTACAAAGAAATATTAACACAGTACACAGACGGCACAAAGACATATTCAAACTATTCAAAAGGAGCAACTCAGCTATAATTTATAAACAAACTAAAACCAAGCATAGTATGCTGTGAAAGTACATGATGCACATTTGTGACAATTGCAAATGTTACATAGTCGGCACATATAAATAGTGCCAGGAATACTTTAGGAGATACGGACTTCTTTAATGTTTATTTTCCCAAATTGCTTAGATACTTGGTATAGATAGGTTGGATGCATCATAGGAAGTAATGGTTTTTTAATTGTTCTATTGTAAACTATTTTAGCATTAATTATCTTTGTAATAATACTCTTTAAGTATAAATAAGTCCATTCTGCTGGGTGGAAGAGTCACTCAAGCAAATTCAGAAAACATATTTGTTTCCTTCTAGAATCTTGGGATTTAAGAGTCCTAATGTTTTTGAGGCATTATCTAATAAAATTTGGAAGCAGACCATAGATATAGAAATAGAGGTTTTAAGTTTTGGGTTTGGGCCTAAACCCCAAAAACAAGTACAATAGGTGAGGACTTCCTCCCACTAGTTATTTGATCATATCACTAGTTAACGTGAGATTTTCAACACACACCCCTCACGTCAAGGACTAAACATCTGAAACATGAAATTTGCAAAACTAAGCATATGTGATGATCTTATCGCTGGTGGCCCAATAAGTCCAACAAAAATTATTATGATAGACTCTATACTATCCTAAAGATTGGGCTTTAGCCTAACTCAACCCTAAACACTAACTCAAGATGCGGGGATTGTCTCCTACTTATATATATATATATACTATTTTGACCATATCATAAGTCAATGTGAGATCTCCAACAAAGGCATTGAAGAAGAATAAAGTGTGGAAGTTGGTTTCTTTGCTAGTAGGAAAATATTTAGTTGATTGTAAATGGATATATACAATAAAATATGAGGTAGCTCAGTCAATTGAGAGGTACGAGATTAGTTGCTAAGGGTTTCACTCAAACCTAGCAGTATATTTAATGTATGTGGACAATATTATTATTACCAATGATGATTGGAAGGAGCAACAAATCTTGAGTCAACATCTAACCAAGGAGTTTGAGATAAAAACTCTTGGGAGACTGAAATATTTTTTAGGAATTGAAGTGTCCCACTCCAAGAAAGGTATTTTCATATCTCAACAAAAATGTCATAGATTTGCTCAAGGAGATAGGTAAGGTAGCTTGTAAACTTATAAGCACTCCCATGGATTCAAACCTTAAATTGGGTAATACAGATGATAGTGCAGTGGAGGACAAAGTGATGTATCAATGTTTGGTTCAAAAGTTAATCTATTTGTCTCGCAAAAGGCCAAATATTGCATTTGTTGTAAGTTTAGTTTATCAATTTATGTATTGTCGAAGAGAAGTTCACTTATAAGCCACTCATAGATTTCTGTAATACCTTAAAGGTATCTTAGGAAGAGGAGTTTTATATAAGAGGAATGGGAATGCAATTCTTGAGGCTTACACTAATGTTGAATATGCAGGATCAATAATTGATAGGAGGTCCACTACAGGATATTGTACCTTTGGAGGAGTAAAAAAATAGAATGTTGTGGCTCGATCTAGTGTTGTAGCAAAGTTTCGAGCTATGACACAAGGTATTTATGGGTTGCTTTGGTTGAAATAGTATTTTATAAGACTTGAAGATTAAATGGATGGACCAATGAAACTCTATTGTGATGATAAATCATCTAACAACATAGCTCATAAACTTGTTCCGTATGATTGAACAAAGCATGTAAAAGTTGACGGACACTATCAAAGAAAAGTTGACGGACACTATCAAAGAAAAGCTTGATTTGTACTCCATATGTACCTTCATAAAGTCAACACCAATTATGCAATTCATATTTTGAAATTATTGTATGCAACATGAGAATGAAAAATACTTATTCTTCTGCTTGAAGGGAGTGTTGGAAATAGGAATATTTTAGGAGATAAGAATATTTTTAATGTTTATTTTCCAAGTTGCCTAGATACTTGGAATAGCTAGGTTCAATGCATCATAGAAAGTAGTGGTATCTTAATTATTCTCTTGTAAATTGTTTTAGCATTAATTATTTTTGTAATACTCTTAGTATAAATAAGTCCTTTCTGCTGGGTTGAAGAATCACTCAAGAAAATTTAGAAAATATTAGTTTCTCTCTTCTCACGATTAGAATATAGTACTATAAATTACAATTTTTGAATCAATAGCATTTAATGGAGGGATGGTTCAGTACATCAGTTCACAGATGTAACATCAGCCAAGGATTCACTCTACACATTAATTTGATACACATAAATTCTTAGAATATTAAGGATTTACTATTTCACTCTAAAATCCTTTCCACTTTGTTTTTGGTTTCAAAGATATGTATAAGAGATGATGAAAACTACAGTTGTTTTCACCATTTCCTATACAAATTTTAAAAAAATAGAAAAGCAAAAATATTGTGACATTTATATAATTACTGTGATTAGTGAAATCAAAAGATAAAAACAAACAATATTTTCTGAACCCAAGTAGAGCGTATATTCCCTGAAACACTAAACTGGGGTAGCATTGGGTGGGATGACCACTAATTGAAGATTATCCTAGCTTTGGAAGAGTTTTTGCTGTGTATGAAAATGACTTTAACTTATCTCAATAAGTTTTATGATAAGATTTATAACATAAGGTTCTATTTGCATAAACTTCTCAATAAATACTTACAGGAGAGAAAAATAAGGTAAAATGAATTAAGTTTCTTCTATAAATTTAAAATTAGCTTATGTATTAGCTATTTATAGAAGCCCTCTCATTTAACTTTTTTAAAAGTTAGTTTTAACTTGTGCATAAGCTAATTATAACTAATAGGAGAAACTTAATTTATTTCACCTTCTTATTTTCTTCTCTTATAGGTATTAATTGAGAAGTTTATTCAAACAGAACCTAAGTTCTTTTGTGATAAGAGTTTATTGAATAAGTATTGAAATAAGTTAATTATTCAAATGCACCCTATAGATAAAAGATATATAATTTCTAATATACACCACAAATGTTAAAGAAAAAGTTACCTGAGGTTGAAAACATTCAGTTATTCACTATGCACATACTCAGACACCAAATGCTACAGTGCTAATATTCAAAAGACAAAATACAGGACAGTGCATCCCTTGTGAACGTGTGTGAGAGATGAAATTAAATTTGAGTAACATGACAAAAGATTATAAAGATTAGTGTATTTGATTCATCAAAAAACTTGTTAAGCTTATACACTTTCCGTGTCATAGTGAGTCTCAAAAAAGATATTAAGAGTTACCATTTTATAATGTAAGCACTTTTTCTCTTTACAAAAAAAAAAATCCCAAAACAAGAACAAAGTTATATTCACCTTCTCAAAACAACTTGCTAGGCCAAACACTTTTCCCTATTATAGTGAGCCTCACAAAATAATACTGGAATACTGCAATGTATACGTATAGAAGTTAAAAAAATAAATTTATAATAACTAACTTTTATAAAAGTTTAAAAAATATTTTTTTAATAATAACGGTGTCTTTGAAGTGTTCAGTTATATGATGGTATCGGCTTAGTGCCCAAGTCATTCCAAGCTGACAAAAAATAAATAAATAAATCAGGTACCTAGCATGCAGTGTCTGACATGTGTTGGGTGAGTGATGGTGTTGGAAGCATGTATGACACTCCAACACCTCATGCTGGAGTAGTGTTCTCGTTTCATAGTATACTCATAATTAATATTAATAATAAACAAACGGGAAGTTAGAACTTAGAAACAGCAAAGAGTGGTTAGAACACACAAAATATCATTAGAAACTGGTGTGCAGGTCATGAATCAGAAATCAGAACAGAGCAAATTTTTAGAGCTGAAAAAAAAAAAAAAAAAACTAAGGGTTTCTCCATGGGAGAAAAAAATAAGAAAAAATGAAATAAGCTTCTCCATAAGCTAATTTGTGGAAGTTCTCATATTAGCTTCTTCAAAAGTTGATTTATAACTTATGCATAAATTAATTTTTTAACTTATAGAGAAATTTAATTCTTCCTTCTTATTTCTTCTTCTTCTATAAGTGTTCATTGAGAAGTTTATCTAAATAAACTTCAACCAAACAAACTCCAACCAAACCAACCCAAATCTAAAAAATCCAAACTATTTAAAATGATTTCTAAACCAAACCTATTTATTATTTGGATTTGGATATGGTACACCAAAAAACAAAAAATCCAGTTTATTCCTAAAATTTAAAAACTAAAACAAGCTACCTGATTTGATATTTTCTTTTTATTTTTTAATATTATATACAAATAATAACATTAATAAATAATAAAATAATATAACTTTAAGGTTTATTTTATTTAATTCTATATTTTATATTTTAGAAAAAAATTTAACACTAATTATTATCACTATTATTTTAAATTTAACTATTATATTTTATTCTGATCTAAATCACTTTAAAAACTGGTTCTCCAATAAAAAAACAATTCAAAACCAGTTTTGCTCTCAAAACCGGTTTAAAATTGGTTATGGACTGAACTGGTTCAAAACCTGTTCAGAACCGGTTTAAAACTGGTTCCCCAAACCAAACTATTTTATGAAATAATAAACTGGTTTGAACTAAAAATCAATCCATAGAAGTGGTTCAATTTGGTTAACCATGCACAGCACTAGATCAGCAGCCTGCATGACCAGTGACCTAGACATGAGCAGGTGAGCAGATCAGCAGAGGAAGCCTGCATGCAGTTGGTGTCCCAGAAAGACCAGGTGTGACAAAAATACTGCCAGGGAGCAGTGGTCCAACAGTTCAGTTTAGTGTTGTATGGAAACAGATGTCAGTGTGGACATCAAACGAAGAAGGGTTTTGAACCCTACATGGGTCCTCAAATGAAATAAAAAAAAAAGAAATCTGAAGGTATGAAAGTATATAGGTTGGAAAACTCAGAAAACAGGGGCAAATATGAATTTTCACCTTAGCACCATAATGACTGCAATTTTTCATAAAATTGGCAGCACATGTGGGTGCAACACAAAAACATGAGGTGATTGATTTCTTGTATGTGACTTAGTTGTTATGCAATGCCACTATATCACACACGATTGACTACCCTGTGTCAACCAAACCAGGTTGATGCCCTAGCCTAATAATTATCATAGTTTAGGAAATGCTGCAAATCCAATGTAAAAAGAAAAATAAAAAGAATGAGTAAATTACATTTATCTCCCTTCAGAGAAGTTTAAATTACACTTCGGTCTCCTCTTATTATAAAATATACACTCCTCTCCTCTAAGAGATGAATGTTCGTTACACTATAGTTGATTTTAATGTAAATGAGTTTTTTAGAATTTTTTCTCTCATTGTAATTATTGACATGGTTAATAGCTAATTTTGAACATATACTATCAATTTTTGCGACATCAAAAGATGAAATAAAGATTTTAGATGAAATTTGAAATTTGACAATAGAGGTGTTAAAACCTTCGTTCCACCTTGTGAAATACTAAAATCAATAATAGAATTCAAAATTAGTTGTCAATGGCATTGAAAATTGTAGAGAAAGAAAATATCATTGGGACGCACATTCATAGTTATTCACTATTGGTAAAAATTTTGTTTACATTAAAATGGACTAGAGATTAACAGATTCATCTCTCATGAGACAAGAGTGTATATTTTAAAACAAGAGGAGAAAGGAGTGCAATTTAGGAGAGGGAAGTATAGTTCACTCAAAGAATACTTGACAGTTAATAAAAAAACAAGTGATGAACTAAACCAAAGAACCTCAGGTTCTTTACCAGGCAGAAACAACACAGTAATTCTTCAGAAAAACTTTGAACTTATTCAAATATAAATTAGGGATTGTTTACAAATCTGAACCAAGAAGAAAGCTTGATTGACGTCAATCCTTACAATGATACCATCTTCCTTTTGTAACAAAATTAAAAAATATAAATATTATGTGTGGCCATATCAATCCAGAAAGGCTGAGACGTTGCTATTCCCAAATGAGGGATCAAGATATTAGAAGGTCTTGAATTTGAGCTAGGCCTAACTCAACTTCAAAAGCTATGTCATGAGGTAAGGTTTGTCCAAGCCATAAGCTCTACTTTAGTCATATAATTAGTCGATGTGTGATCTCAACCCACCCCCTCATACTTAGGATTGGACATCTAAAGTGTGGAGATTGTAGGACTAGATTTTTTTATATATTGCCTTGGGAAAGACTCAGGGCTCGGTAGATTGCACTGGAAAGATTGCAGGGTCAGGTAGTTCTTTTTATATTGCATCCAGAAACCCAAGAGGCCAGGTAGATTGCATTGGAAAAGCTGCGGGACCCGATAATTATTTTTTAGACAGTTGAAGGTGGCCCAATATTGGATCTATGATAGGCTCTAATAATTTTGGGCTAGGCCTAACTCAACCCAATTCATGAAACAAGGATTGTCCAAGTTCTACTTTAGCCATATCTATAATCAATGTAGGATCTCAACAAAGGGTAATTTTATTTCACATACTGGAGCACTAAGGTGCATATATGGATTTGCATCACTCTAGTTAACTTAAAAAGGAAGAAGACTTCACACAAGCATCTATTCTTAATAGTTGATCATCTTCTTAGGTAAACACTCCCACAGATAAGATAATCATATCAAGAATCCAATTGAGAAAACCTGATAAAGATACTTTTCTCCTTCATCCTATGTCCAATGTGGTGGACTGGCTGTAGAATTATAATATATACTTTGTTTCTAAAAGAATACACGACAATAAATATTTTGTTTCTAAATGTTGTTTGTTTTAGTTGCAGCAACTACATTAAATATATTTATGGAGTCATCAGAAATCATCAGTTGCAAAAATGGAGGCATAACACTAACAAGGAAGAATGTTATAGATTCATATGTTCTGTTGTCTAAGCACAAGCATGGACTCTAATATAGACAGGGGACACAAAATGAATATGGGCACTTCAACACAGCTAGGCTCCAAAATATAGGACACAAGCAAACTACCTAAGCGTGTGTAATGAAATTAAACATAAGGAACAT
Organism: Mucuna pruriens; assembly: GCA_025330945.1. Classification (NCBI taxonomy): domain Eukaryota; kingdom Viridiplantae; phylum Streptophyta; class Magnoliopsida; order Fabales; family Fabaceae; genus Mucuna; species Mucuna pruriens. Next base: position 1,282,538 of record JAENHJ010000047.1, read on the forward strand.
AACAAAATATATCTAAATTGATAATTAAGATTTGTATGAAAGTGTGCCTCACAAAAGATATTAAGAGGCATGGTATTATATTAAACTGAATTTGCTGAATGTTTAAAAAATTGAATATCTACTTTTTATAATACTAGTGTCCTTAAAGTGTCTATCCATAAGACGTCGAATGACTGTTCAAATGTCCAAACTATATGAAGGTTTGGCTCAATTGTCTGCCCTGACACAAATAATTTTTTAATTGGATAACAAGATGTGTTTGACACATCTACATATCTAGGAGATGCTGACACCTCATGCAGGAAGAGCATCCTTGTCTAACTTGTGAGTTCAGAAATCAAATTTATTGAATCATAAAAAAAATAAATCAGAGATCATTTGTGCAAGTAGCTTACCAGAATTGATAGGACTCCATCCCTGAAACCGGAAAGGAGATGGAATACTAAGACCAGATGCACCGGACCCATTGTTATGCCTGAAAAATGGAAGATATTGCCTCCGAAAAAACCTTGGCATCCAATTGACAACCCATGACAAAGCACAAAGTAGAAGAATGAAAGAAAGTATCAAAATGGGAATAAGAACAAGTGGATTTATCTTCATCCGAAGCAAGTCAAAACCACGAAGCCCAAACCTAACCGAATAGGCCTTCCCAGCTTCCAACAAGGCCACCCCAAGCGTCCAAGTGATACTTCCAGAGCCAACAGTTATATGCTTATCAGTAATGTGCAAACCCTCTCTCAGCAATGACGCAATATAAGGAGCCCGAAAACAGTACTGTGCAATAAAGGGCTGAGGGGCAACACTCTTCTTAGCAACATCCCACTTCTTCTCACAGAATTCCCTACCCTTCTCCAACACATCCTCAAGTGTGGCCTCTGAAGTCAAATTGAAAAACCTATACACCACAAAGAACCCAGAAATCACATAAAAGTGCCCCATCGGGCGAGGCAGGTTATCGCGAAGCGCACACGGATGCACTTCACAGTCCATTCCCGGACCAACATCAGCCCATTCAGACAAATTCACAGCAGCCTTGGCCAGCGCACTGCACTTTTGCCAATTGGGCGCACCAACGAGCATCACAGAAGTCTTAAACTCCCCCTTCTTCTCCAAAACACCCCCCTCAACTCTAGGACTCTCCCCTGCTCTGTCCACAGCAGAACAATGGGAGCAAGTGTAGTGCTCCTTATACCCAGACAGCAAACAAGGATGCTTAACCTCCACATTCCCCTTAACAACATCCGCAACACCATACCGATACTCTTTAAAAACATGAGCAACAGACTTATCAAAGGCCTCGTTGAGTCCATACCCGGCAAGCGAATACGCGGTTAAATGATGATTGACGGAACCAATCCTAACATACAAGCTAGTCTCGCTATTCAAGTGTTGCTTACCGTTACCGCCCTCAAACGTGACCTGCAAAGACGACCCCCCCAAATCAAGAGCACCGAAAGTCTCTTTCCGAGGCTTAACCCCGAGAATCCCGCTGTCGTAATTGAGAGCAATCCATCCGAAGTAAGCTTCCTCGGTGCCAGAAATGATCTTAACCCAATCCCTTCTGCACACAAAGGGCGAACCCTTGAGAACGTTCCACGCAGCATCGAGCAACCATTTGGAATCGTCGAAGGGGAGCCTCCTGACCCCCGCGGTGGCGTAGAGGAACAACGAAGTGCTTTTGTGGGAGCCTTCGGGAATCTGCTTCTGCGCCCATTTCAAAAGCGGTTTCAGCGCGGTTTTCAAACCGGAGACATTGTGGACAAGCTTGTCGAGCCCCGGCTCGGTCTCCATTCTGTGATAGGCGCGCCCGCTCGCGCGATTCTTCCGCAGGCCGTCGTTCAGCGAATCGACAGCGATGGGGAGGTTGGTGTTATCCCTGTGCGACACCTCGGCTTTGTAAACATAGACGCGCGTGCCCGTGCTGCCGCAGTCGAGAACGACGTAGTATTTGGCGGAGGCATGGCGGGAATAGAGGGTGTAGATGAGGAAGAGGAGGGAGAGGAGGGCGAGGATGAGGAAGAGAGGGCCGAGGCATTTGCGGCGGGCAGGGTTGGGAAGCTGAAGCGGTTTGGTCTTGGAGAGGGTGGAGGCGGGGATGGTGGTTTCCCTAAGGGAGCCATGCTCGGGATCGAGGTTGTGGTGGCGGTACGAGGAGAGATCCTGGAGGGAGGACGAGATACGGAGGTGGTAGCTCTTGCCGCCTGGGAGCTTGCCAAAGACCATGTCTCTTGGCGGAAGAGACGAGACGATACCCGTCTTGGATCTGAAGATGTTTATGTGGCGTTACCCTTCATGCTGCTTCACTTCTTCCATGAGATCGGGTGAAGAGGTACTTGTGCAGTGTCACTTTGAAAGACGAAACTGGAAACGGAATATACGCAGATCTCTCTGCACACAACTCCCTCCTTGCTCAGGAAACACACAAGGAGGCCACTTTTCTTCTCTTCTTCTATTGGGCCAATTGGCCCGTCTTCTTTAAACTTTAAGGCCCATTTGTTTTCTAGTTCTCCTTCTAAACCGAATTCTCTCCTTTCCTCCTCCATCACTGCCTACTTATACTTATACATTCCTTTCCTTTATATTTTCTGCATGGGACACATGGAGCAACACTACGCTTTTGTTTTATCTTCGATTATTACTCATCTTTTCCTTGTTTCTAACCAATTTATGTATGTTTGTTTGTTTAGCATTTCCTGCCAGTGTTACCAAATACCAATTGTGTAAATGTAAATATCTTGGATGTAATTATGCGTCCAATTTCAATCAACTTTCGGACCGGGGAATCTTAGCCTTTTGTTATTTTGTCTTTGTGAGAACTTGAATTTCGGGAAAGTATGTTGTTGGTTGTGGTCCTTTAGACTTGAGACAAGTTACGGTTGTCTTGATAAACTATTTGATGTTGATATTCAAACTTGTTATTGTTCTTGGTCATCATTCAGCTTTGTCTTGGTCTTTTTCACGTCACTCTGGAGATATGCCTATCAAAGCTAAGTCAAAGTATCGTTGTGTGAAAGAATAAAACAATGTTTTCGTTATATTTTGTTCATCATGAAAACATCACATAAAACCTTTGATTCAAAGGGAATGAGCTAAATAATACATTGGTTCGAGATTATTGTTTTAACCTGCTTGAATTGATAATAATTTAATAATATTATTTTAATTTTTAATATAATATATTAAGTAATATTAAATAAAAAAACATAATATTTTCACTTTATAATATTAAACTAAGTTTTACTTATAAATGCCGTTTTGGATAAGGATTTTAGATTTTTAGTTAAAATAATTATCTCAAGATTTGGAAATAACTCATTAAAGATAAAAAGAGTTTATTAATAAATAAAAAAAATTGAGTTGACTCGATCAATTCACTATCATTATGTTTATTTTTAAATTAATTTTATACTTATTTTTTTAATTAATTTGTTAAATTAACCAAATGTTTAAAGCTCAATCAAATCAATTTAATTAGTCCATTATGATAAAATAATATATATATTATCCTAAAAAATAAAGTCGCAAGGAGTATTTACATAATTAGCTTAAAATTACTTAGTGTTCAATCAAAAAGTCATATTAGGTTATAGTAAAATTTTTAGTCTTTAAAGGATTAAAATTATTAAAATATAATTCGACCTTTCTTCTATATTTTTCTTTTCTAAAAACATCATATGTCATTTTACATTCTCATTATGGTTTTTTAGTTTGAAGTATTAACATTTAGAGTTCATGTTATATTTTATTATAGGCTTAGATGCTTAACACAAATAAAATAATGGTTGAATTATGGTTTAAAGAATTATAATTATTAAAAATATAATTCAACCTTCATCTTATATTTCTCTTTTCTAAAAGTACTATTTGTCATTCTACATCATGGTGTTTAGTTTAAAGTAGTAGTATTTAAAATTTATGATATGTTTTATTATGTGTTGAGATCCTTAATACAAACAAAATAATGATTGAATTTGGATTGACTTGGATTTATGAAGGTCAAATCAATTTTTGATTTTTCATTTACATGTTTAAATATTTTTTTTCTTCTAAAAAAACAAGTATTTTTTTACTAGAGACAATCATATTCAAGTTAGATAAGATTATTGTGCACAACAAACCCTTTCTTAAATGTTTTTTTACACAACAAACCCTTTCTTAAATGTTTTTTTAGTAGAATAAAATAAAACAAGTAGAAATATGCTAGAAAAAGGAATGCAAGAAATTAAAAATACTAAATTATCCATTATTTTAAAGGTTAATAAGGACACAAGTGGAAACTTTGGTGCCTTGTTTGAAAGTTAAATTATATTAGGAATATAAGTAACATATTTCCGTTTAATTTGAAAAAAAATATATTCTATTGTATTTTATGTTTCCCTAAATAATTAAAAATATATTCATTTTATTTTCACTTTATTTTCTACTTATAAAATTTTTCTATAAAGATAAATAGAAAACAAAATCTTATTTTCACTTTTTTCCAAACGGGTTTCTTTTAAAATGAGAAATAAAGTAAAAAAATAAGATAATTTTTTTCTCACTTATTAGTAAAAAAATTAAAATAAAATGAAAAATACGAGATGTCTGCTTCTGTAACACCATCAATTTACATACTTACGTGATTTAATATTTATTCTGTAATTATGTTCGAAAATTCATACAAGAATTTGGAAAGTCCGAGACATACAACTCAGAATAACAAATACTATTCAAATTTGATTATTTATGATTTTTTCAGAGCCAAATCCATAAAATAGTAAAATTAATTAAATTGTCTCTACAAGTACAAACATTAGAAATAATTAAAAAAATAATTTGAAAATTAGTAGAATTATATTTAGGTTTACAAAAACATTTAGAGTGATAAAATAATTTTTGAAAATTTTCTAGGAGTTAATTACTATTCTTGTGCAAATGATCAAAGTGCTCCTAGTTAAATGTAAAAGCTTAACAGAGTCATATTGAATTAGAATTTTTTTTTATATAAAAATTATGCTAGCTATACTTATAAGTATAAATACTTCTATATTTTACTAAATTGAGAATTTGTTTTAAATGAAATTTAATTATAGTTATATAACTATCTTTAATTAATTGTAAAATAACAAAATTTCTCCTTAGATCCCTCATAATTATTCCAACCAGCCCGTAATATTCACCCATTCAACTATTTTTTTTTATCACGTGGTTTATGAGTTGAATAGATAATATTAAATAGTTTTAATTAAAATTAATAAGCTCTTAAAATTTTGGAACCATAAATTTTTTTATAGCTTAACATGGTCTATGGAGTCACTCAAATAAACTTTTTAACAAAGTTTGCCTTCTCTCCTTTTTCCTTTCACTCAACACAATTATCATATACCAAATCAAATTCATTTATTTTTCTTCTTCTCTCATCCTCCATCAATATTCAAGGTGTAATATTCTTTCTACAAGTCTTTTCGAGCTCAAACTAAGTTTTATTTTTTTTACAATTACTTCTTCAAACAATAATTTTAATATTTTTTTTGCTTCAAAGCTTCTTTAGTCTTCACCTATTTATATGATTCTTACACATATCCATTGTGAGTCTTTTGTCTTCATCTTTTGAAATCTTTATTAATGTTTGGAAGTGAACATTGGGGCATTTAATGTTAAATTAATTACTTTTTACCAACTAGTCACACTAATCAAATAAAACAACATGTTTATTTTAGTTTTTTTTTGTAATGTTATCATGCTACTAAGCATAAACTTATTTTATGCTCAAAAAGGTACTTCGATGTACTCAAAGAGTAGGTAAACACATCTTTTGAGATAACAATATATTGTTTCACTTTGACTTAAGTGAATCTTTCTTCATACGCTTCTATTAAATTTTTTAGATTGTATAGCTCTTTAATCCTGTAAATTGATCAGATGATGCACATATCTTTTGAAGACAAATATAAATTCTAAATGTTGTACTTTAGCTATTGTCTTGTAAGACTATCAAATCATATGTCATACGAAAAAAACGCATTTCGTCTACTATTCTTAAAATGCTAATTTTATTTTTTTACTTTTATAGAAGACACTTATCTTTTTATTAATACCAATTAATCATCCATTTGTTTGTAATTAACTCAAAGTATTTAGGAGTTTTATTCCTTGACCTACATAATGTTTATGTTGATTTAGGGTTTATGGTGTACAATTTATGAGTTTTGGTGTTAGCATTTAGGGTTTAAGTTTTAGGATTTAAGGTTTACAATTTGTGATTGAAGGTATGTGGTTTAAGGTTAAGGGGTTGTGGTTTATGATTTAGGTTATTTCTTTTTTTGTAATGACTCGTTGTTACATAACACCATGCACCTTTTGTTGAAAGAAGGATTTAATTTTAGATTTTGATAAGAACTCTAATATTGTTTCTTTTTAAAGATAATTTAAATTTTTAGTTTCTAAAAGATTAATCAATCAAAATTATTGTTTTCTTTAACGCTAAAGATGCCCTAATACTAATATGACCATCAAAATGAATATTGTGCCTTACACACTGCAACAATATCAAAGTGCTTTAATGTCTTTACATAGATAAACTCCCAAAAGTTACATTAAAGAAAGTGGAAGTACACTATAGTTGGTTGACACTTTCACACATAAGATGAAACAAAAAACACATCTTCAAATCCTTTGATGTCATCCACGATGTTCATGATGAAAAGGTTATCTTTACCTATTTGTTTGCTCCCATGAATATGAATGTGAATGCCACAATCATATAATCATACACACAAACATGCATGCAAGGGTAAACTTACGAAAGACAACATAAGTACAATTATGAAACGAGTACGTGTAATTCAATTGTTTTATGAAAATATCAAATTTTGAGTCAAATAGTAGAAGTCTCATTATTCCATTCAAGGTCATATAGAAGTAATTATTCAAATTGTTCATAAACATTCAATAATTCTCATGGATTCAATGCAATAATCATCTTAGTCACACTCAAGTGGAAAATTTTCAATTTCAACCATCACTACTCCATAATCATATACAATCTGATACAATGATGATAGTCATGCAATAAAATGCAGAGTCAGACTCCATGGAAACTTCTCACTATTTTGAGCAATCGATATTGATGCATCCTTTAACATAACTATTAATGTTCATAGAGGACCCTCATTGATCCATACTATCAATCATTGGGAAAACTATAAATCTGATCTATGGATAAGCTTAATGGTTTGTCGAAATAAGTATATGTGGGTAATGACTTACCACAACTCAAGGTTGGTAATGACCTTTGCCCTTTGTGGAATCGCCCTTTCCCTATCCCCTAGGCCTCAATGTCCCATTTTTTATCCAACATTAGGTTTGGGAGGCCCAATGTGACACCTTTTATCCCTATAGTATTTGTACTTAATAATAAAAGTAACCAATGAAAAAATAAACATTCATTCATATTATATGTAACATTCTCAAAACTTAAAACATGCAAAAATAAGTTTGAAATCACAATGATGACACTCCAAAGGTCATATCCTCAATACAAAAAACAATACAAACTATAAGTTCAACTCATAAATCTAGCCTTAATGTCATAACTTATTAGAACAAAATCCCTTATATAGAACTATTGAGAAAATAAAGCAATAAAAGCTAAAGCTTAATCTTCACATTCCTACTTATTTTCATTTGCAAATGACGATCAACCCAAACACAAGCAATGAAAACAAAAGGAGAGTGATAATACATCTCACTCACACATAAACATTAAACAATTTATGCAAATATTAACAGCTTACAAAGACATCTCAATATGCTTATGTCATGTCCAATGCTTCCTAGAATATGTTTTATATGCATGTGGTACCATCACAATCAAAATAGTAGTCTGAGGGTAATGCGACTCAACCTTATTGGTTAGCCATACCACACTAGCATGAAATCCTATAATAGTGTGTTAGGATCTACTTAGCCTATATTGTACACCCTAACTCATGGGTATAAGCACAACCATTTATCAAGTAACCCCTAGTAGATCTAGTAAACTACATCAAGCTTCTCTTCCCAACAACTTTGATCAATGTAACTTTTCAAATATACTAGAGTTAGAACTATCTACTTAAAGTCACCTAAAAGGAGATAAGCACACTGCTATGTCATATCAATTGGTAAAAAGCATTTAATGTGTGTATTAAATGATCTAACATCTCTGCAAACCTTAGTAGAAGATTTCCAAATTTCACAAGGAAGAACCCTGAAGACCTTCAATGTATACATCCTCAATAAGTTCTATAAATACTTTGAAGATAGAAGAACAAAACAAAGATAAAATTTACTAGAAATAGAACTATCAAAACTTTCTTTTAAAAACTTTCTTTATATATTCATTCTTTTTGTTCTTCTTGTAGTTCTTGACTCAACCTTATTGTTTACATGTCTTAATAGATGATAAGAGTCAAACTCCTTCAAACATTTTTATTTGTAAAAGAATATTGAGCCTAGAGAGGCTTGTTTAAAGAATACTTGGGTTATTGCTTGAAGAGGCAATATAAAGAATACTTTATTTATTACTTAGAGAAGCAAGTGAAAGAATACTCGAAATAAGCTTGGATTGACTTATTGTGTTGTTGTGTCTGTAAGCAAAACGAGCTTGTGCTTATAGTGAAATTCTTGGTGAAGTAACCAAGGATTGATTGTAGTCTTGTTATAGACGAACCAATATAAATCTTTAAGTAGTGATCTCTTCTCTATCTCTTTATTTTATATCACCTGACTCATTACCTGTTAGTAAAACATTTTTACAAACAAGTTTTTTACAAGTATCTATATAGTCTAATCATGACGGATGCAACTCCTCAAAAAGATTTGTGAAATTTTTTTTAAAGAACACATTTCAACTCCTCCCCTTCTTTTGTTCATTTGTACTATCAATTATTGAGTGGTTTCAATATTTTAACTTCAAAGTTGTATATTAACACTAATTGGAATTCACATCCACTATCAATTATAGTATCATTGTGACAATATTCTTGCTCGTATGATCAAACAACAACCACAACATTATCAAATAAGCATGAAATTCTCTTCAACTCACTTTTAAAACCCATTAAAATTGTAAAACATAAACAAAACTTACAAACTCCTAATTAAACTATTCATTTTCATATGTGACATTCTCTTCTTCAAATGGAAAAATTTTACTTACTATTTCAACCATATTACTAAACTACACGTGTTGGGCTAGTTCTCCTATTGTGACTAGTTTCTTTGCAGGAGTACACCTAATATTTTTTTTTTGTCTTACTACCCCTAGACCATGAGTCACAATATACATGTCTTCCTTTACTTCTAATAATGATTGGATTTCTTATAACTTGATTGACATTTTGTGTTAGTTCACTACGTTTAAATGAAAAATGTTATCTATCATCATTAGTATAGGAAAACTTCACAATTTGTTTGTTATTAATCAAAACTTTGATTAACTTAAATCATCCTTTGATCTAACAAGTTGATCTAAAATTTCCCGCCTTTCATCAACAAAATCATCAAAGATTTCCACATGCTCAATTACTTAGATCTTTACATACTCCGTTAATGATAAATATCTAGCATCTTTGTGTGAGTCCTAAAAATCATATGCATCACTACCCTTAACCATATCCTTTGCTACATTAGTCCACCTTTTTAAGACTAGACATTTTGGAAAGTCAGAAACTATAAGATACATCAACACAACAAGTATATGGTCACATGAAATGCTAAAAGATTTCATTTTTTTTATCACAAACACTAAATCTCACTAATGATGTAATATAACATGTGTTAATGTCTTCTTATTTCACACTTTGACATAATGTAGATACAACAACTAAAATTATTTTTGCAATTGTTCACCTTTACAACACATGGCCTATGAAGTTCAACACAAAATAAATGGAAAATTTCCTGCATATATGACTTTGCATTGGACTGCTCTAGGTTATGAAAATGTGTTTGTAGCATCAACTCACTATAAATAGATGTAAAGTCAACTTCAACTTTTCTATAACACAAAACTCAAGAAATGATGGAAGTGTTGAAAAAAGTCTATCAAATTTAACTTTAGTTAAATATACCTTTTCAACTCTAAATGTAAACTCTCATATTGAGATATAGACCTAAAACAAGGAAAGAAGTTTCCTCTAATATAAGTTGTATATCACATTTTTTTATCAAACAATTCAGCAACCTAGGGATGATCCTGAAGCTTACACTTGTTCTAGATTTCTATCCAACTTTGTCTAAATTTACCAATTTCATAATCACCCAACATGTATTTTTTGAATTCCTTTGTGAAGGTTAGATTCTTAATGATTGTTGTTGCATTTAATAAGTGTCATGCATAAAGTATAGGTTAAGCATATAGGAAAACACTTCTTTTGGCATTTTCATTACAATATCATCATCGGCGATAACTGAGATTGGTGACTTCCCTTTCATCATTGCTAAAAATTGCTTAAGTGCCTAGATATATGTGTATTTAGTTTCATTTGAAGCAATAACACTTTCACTCCTAAATGCAACTATATGATTGTAATGGTTAACTCTAGAGATCGAATACAATTATACAACATAGATACTTATTCTTCCTATAGATCGAATACAATTATACAACATAGATACTTATTCTTCCTATAGATCACATCAAATGTCAATACATTATCAAATAGTTTTATAATCCACTTGTATCGTGTCATCGCACCAGAACCAATTTTGTAAACTATTTTCCTCTTTAATAATGTGACAAACAAATATCAATGAATTTTTTGTTTCTTAAGTCGTTAAGATATTTCAATGTAGATCTATGGTCAAACATTGAAATCTTTGTTATCTTCCAACCTAATTTTTATATATATATATATATATATATATATATATATATATATATATATATATATATATATATATATATATATATATATATATATATATATTATTCTACCAAAACCAATTCCTTCATATCCTTCGATTTGCAAATTATCCATAAATCTAAATAGTGCTTATACTAGTTTTTTCCTATTTTATTCATCTGAATTACATCCAACTTACTCATTTATGACCAACCAATATTTTGAAATATTTTTGTTTTAATAAATCATGGTTGTGATCATCAACAAAGTTTGTAATATACTAAAGTCCACAATTAATATAATGTGCACTCTTAGCTTTGCTTCATATTTGTACCTTATCTCACACTTGAGATTCTTAACAGGCAACCCATGGTCCTCTCTAAATCCTACCTTTAAACATACAAAGGTTTATTGTAATTTTTTCCCTTTATTATTTCTCAATACCTTACTTTTTGTTGTGACAAAATTATCCACCTTTAAGAATTAATAATAAACTATGTATGTCAATACTTACAAATTGGACATTCCTTAGATCATATAAGGTTCAGGTATGGAGATCCAACTTAAAATATCTTCTAAAGTAAAAATTGTAATACTGTTTTCAATGTCAAACCATTGAAATCGCTTATTTTCCTTACTTTTGCATTCTTTTCCAAATACTTCTTCCACAACCATACCAACATATTCATCTTCCTCTTCCTCACTTTCATACACACCAACTTCTTTCACCCATGTATTCCAAAATTGCTTCCAAATCCTACAATTAGATGTTATATTTTAGTTTACATAAGTGCATGATAGAATTAATAATCCTATAAAATCAACAAGTTAAGCAACAAATCTAATAGAACACAACATATTTCAACATATAAGTGATAAAGTAATTCACTTGTAAAGAAATGCATCAATATCATGTTAGTGAGATAGATTTTAATTTTTAAATTAATGGAACAACTGTGATTTTTTATTTGGAAGGTAGCGACTTTGTAAAACAATTTGTTACAGCTTGATATTGCATCCAATTTTTTAGACAAGTTGTCAAGGGCTTTGACTTGTGATTTTGTACAATGAGTGCATTAGGTTTAGGAGATCCCTCTGTTTGTAAATGTTTATGCTCTTAGTTGGTGGTAGGCCTTTCTCAAAATTTGGAGGGGGGGGGGGATGTTAAGCTTGGATTCTAATTTTCTTAAAAATTGCTTTCATCCCCACTACTATCAACACCTTTTGAATCATGAAAAAAACTTGGGAACTTGTTTTTTCTAGAATGTATAACGATAGATTATGAAGTGAATTAGAAATGTTATAAACAAAAAGGTATATATCAATTTGAAGCATTTGTTAACCATATCATGTCAACTATTGAGCACCTATTTTTCTTATTTGTAAATGTACACTTGAATGCACTTGAACCCAGTGGATTCCACCTAGTTATAGAGAAACAAGTGATTTGTAACTCGTAACTTTGATTCTCGGGAACATGCACAAGTGTTTTCTATTGCAGTAACTTTTTCTAAAAAAAATTGGCCTTAATACGTTAATTAATATTTTGGTTGGATATTGTGTATTGGATTTGATACTTGAAATTAAACTATTAAATCTAGTTTATTTTCTAATATTTATTATTTTTACTTTTGTTATGCAAGTTTAGGTATGTTTTTGTTATGTATGGGCTTTGCATTTATAAGGAGGTGGAGATCTTTGGCCTCAGAGTCAAATAATGTCAACTTTTTTATATAAATTAAAATGAAGTTGTGATATTGTTATCTCCTACGAGTGTGAGCTAGCCTAGTGAAGACCAAAGAGAACAAGAGCTAAGGAAGAGACTTAATGATACAATTAGAATTCCAGAACTTATGATTTGGATAGCTTTTGATTGGAATCGCTCTCGTGGATCGTCTTACTCTACCTGGATCCTCTACACTTCACAAATGCCATGATCGTAATTGAAATTGAAAAAAGAATTTTAGGATTTTTTAATTATCAAAGTAAGGTAAATCACGAAAAATTAAGATAGAATAAAAGGAATTGAATTAGAAAAATGGAAAGAGTTAAGAAATGACTCGCCATTGATTTTTAAGAAAAAATCAAATAAGAGGATCGAGATTTGCCTCAAGCCTTATGGAGAACTTGATAAAAATAAAATGTTCTAATCCAAGAACAAACGAGAGTCACTCTCTCAATTACTCAAAGGCAAATATCATTCAAAATGAACCAAAGTTGATACAATGTGCCTAAGTGTAACTATTTATACCAGAGAAGGTGCGTCAAGTATTCAAACTAAGCTAATTGAGCCTTGAGTCACGAGTCGTAAGTCCAACTCCCATTAAACCCACCAACAAGGCCTTCCTAAGGCTATACATCCAAAGGTGGTAAAGGTCCATAGGAGCATCCAAAGGCTTTGGCGTCCAAACGCATCAACTAAATGGGTTGTTCAAAGGGGACCCTCGTCCAAAGGCTTCACGAAACCTCCAGGAGGCTTCATATATCACGCTGAGCCCTTTCTCCAAACGAAGCATCCAAAGAGACAAAATGTGTCCAAAGAGGCTATGAGTGTCCATAAGGTGCCATGCGTCCAAAGAGTTTTATGAGACCCTTCTATCTATAACAAGCTACATAAACGTCTATGCAAAAGCCTCTAAACTACATGAGAACAATACAAACAAATTGGATCCTACTTTGGATTCTCCTTACCCTCTAAGAAGGTCCATGTCCATCTGTATTTCAGTCTCCAGCTTCTTTAGTTTGCTCCTAGTTAGGGGTCCTTGAAGGTTCTCCCCTATAGTTCATACCAAGTCCCTTTGTGAGTCTTCTTGGTCTCCCTGGTTCATATCACTCAAAAAGAGGAAAACTTGTAATTTTCATTTTATGGGTCATGCTTGACTTGTAATTTTTTGTTTTTAATTGCTTTTGAGCCTTATTGGACCCAAGGTGGTGGTGCCTAGTAAGGGAAGGGAAGGGCTTGGATCTTGGGCTTGAGTTAATCCCTTACCATTAGGTTAAGTTAGGTTAGTCTTAAATTAGGAATGAGTATAAATAGCCTAATGTAATTAGGACTAGTCACTTTTTCGTTGGAATGAGCTTAAGCTTTTAACTTTTGGAGAAAGTTCTCTCTTTTGATTCTTTGATGAACCTTGATAATTATTATCAAGGATAGTCACGAATTTCAATTGAACTTATCAATCCTTATGATTGTGGGGTTCTCCATCTCTAACCCCCTTCCATTTTCTTATTATTCTTCCCTTTTTTATTTTTCCCAAATTAGAAAACCTAAATCCTAATGTTCTTATATTGATTTGCAAATATCTGATTGAAGAGGAGTATTACCTAAGCAAACTATATTTTTCATTTTCTTTTGTTCATTTGGACATGGGACATGCATGCAACTAGAAATTCATTAGAGTTTATTTTGAATAGTTTGTAACATTGTTATTTTGAACCATCTATGATCAAAATTGAATGTTCCATATGCCAAATTAGAGTTTAAAATGAGTTTACTTCATATTGTGAATTGGTATATTGAAAGTCTAGTAGATGTTTTGAAGATGTTTTAAACTTTATTGTGAATGTTTGGTAACTGCATTTTTAGTCGTCTTACGCGCATTAAATAAACTAAGGCTAATTGTAGCAAGGTGTAATCCTATCTTGAATCTCTCAAGGACATAGTGTGTTCAATTATGACTTAATGTGGAAATCAAAGTTTTAAACGGAAAATGTTAAGTGTAGAATGTTGACTTGTTCTCGGTAAAAACTGATCCAATCCGGTCTCGGTAGAGGCAGATCCAGCACGGTCTCGACTAAGCACAGACTCGGACACAAATAGATGCCACGAAGTCAGACTGGACTCAGTCTCGGACTGAAATACAGGAAATAGGGGGGAGTTTGTACTGCAGAAACATAAAGACAAAAAGTAAACTAAGTATGAAAGTAAATGCAATCTAAACTATGCTAAACTACTATTGCATTAATACTAAGATCAATAAGCAATTGGTCTTTGATTCTATACTCTAGATTACGTTTCCAAATCAACCTAAGGTTCCTATGACAATCGCCAAACATTCATCTGTTGCCATACTGAGGATTTACACAATTGCTACCTCATCAGTTGGTAGGGAGTAAACACGTGGTTGATTTTAGGTTCTCTAATCGATTACCTAATTAAGTTGTCAAACCAATTCCAATCGGCCTAGTCTAACGTTGATACACTTTAACGATGCATAATCGTGACACAATAAAGAAGATTAAAAATAGGATTCATAACCACGAGATAAGACTGCAAACCACTTGTATTATTGAAATAGAATATGGATACAAGGAGTGAATTTCGTGGGCTTCGTCTTCCACAACGATCGCCATGGAAGAACGGTGATGGTTCACCAATGATGGTCAAGGTGCTAAGGATCTAGCCCACCAGAATGCATCAGCTACGCCAAGTGGTCACCTTTGATAATCTTCGGCTTCCTAGTCCCTAACCTGCACCTCCTCAATCGAGAGACACGCCATTAAGGTATCATGCACCACCGTGAAATTGGGAGTGAGAGTGAGAAGATGGAACACAAATGGAATGGAATTAACTCTGAATTCAACAATTGATTAAAACGTGCACTAGGTCCCTATATATACACGAGTGGGTTCCTTATGACGCACACCTAATACGAACAAATTTCCTAACTAAATTATAGATTCCTAATTGACCTTTCTACCCCTAAATGATCATCCTTGCGCTACAAGCTTCTCGTGGAGTGACGTGGCAGCTGAGTTGGACTCAAAGTGTGCCTTGGCTGGATCAACTTCAATTGGGCCGCTCCGTTCCTTTTGAGCTGCTAGGTTGAGGTGTCGGTCTGGACTAGGAAGGAGCTGGTCTGGCCGGGACAGCTTCTCTTGGACCAAGATGCTCTTAATAGACTGAGATGTCCTTAGCTTGGCCTGCAAAACGAATCCAATCTTTTTAGTAGCTAAAATCCTTTTTTTAGCACATATTTATGTTTTTCCTATTTCTAGGTTCATAATTTGAATCTTAGCTAAGATGTGATTCTTAAGTACCAAATGGTCTCAATAACACCCATATTAAGCCCTTGTGAGGTGTATAAAATATGACTTATCAGATCCCCTACACTTTCTTAATGTGATCATTCAAGGAATTTGAAATAGAAGATGTGTTTTCAAATGAATTTCTTGAGTTTGACAAAACAGATTAATCACACATTCACCTTGGAATCAAGACATTTCAAGCAATCTATGAAAGTTACTTTCTCCACATTCAAGGCAATTAAGTAACCTGCAAACATCAAACAATAACCAAGAAGTGACTGAGCTCTCTCTCAGGGCATATTCTCTTAATCCCTTAAGTGTTTGGGTTTGTATATACACTCAAAACATCCTGTGTTAACCATAACTACCAAATCTTGACTAGCCTCTCCTTCTACACCTTCAAAAACACATGTAATAGTGATCAATAGGACTTTCTCAGGCTTGTAATGAGGCTAGGGGTAAGGTAGGATTCAAGATGGTGAAGTGAGCTTTTGACAACCAAAGGGGTGAGAGGAGCAATGGGGAATAAGTCTGAAAGCGTGAGGATCATCCCCTCGGACACTGCAAGTCTTTATTCACTACTCTTCTTTTCCCTTTTGTATTCTTTTCTTTCTCTTTCTCACTTTTGATTTTACAACTTTGTGTTGCATTTTTCTCGCAACTTTTATTTTTTTTACTTTTCTTGCTTTTTCTTTTCTTTGACTCATCCTGCATTTCTTTCTTGTCTTTTCATACCCCTTTCTTTTCTTTTCTCATCAACCCTTTTTCTTAACACACTACTCTTTTTTCCAAATGTACCAATCTCGCATTGTCTCCAGGTGCCACCCCCACACTTATTCTAGACCTATTCCCAAAACAGCTCCTTTGATCCCTAGGGTTGAGGTTGGTCATGGTTTTTCTGGCTGTAGGCTTGTAATGAGCTGTCATATCAAGAAACGGTTATATAGGCTCAAAGGGGTACACAAGGGATTCAATTATAAGGTAGGTTTCTTTGGCCAGTAGCTTGTAAAGAAAGATGACCTATATCATATCACTCATGCATGTGAAACAAGGTATATTCAGAGAGTCAAGGCAAAATCTAGAGTAACCAGCAATATGGATGCAAACATCACACAAGAAAGGAGAGAATGACAAGATGCAAAGCCATTATTATATACAATGCTCAAAAATTGTCACACGGGTAATTGCTCTATCACTAAGGATCTATCTTTTTTAGTTTTTCAACTACTTATTGCCTAAGGATGCAAAAATTTTACTCCCTGTCAAGTTGAGAAAACTTTCCTCCAGGGTTATGCACTACCTCTTACTGTTTCATCCAATCTTAAAGAAATCCATTTAAATTATTTTTCAAAGCATTTTTCTCAGCCATCAGAAATCAGAAATCCACTAGGGAAAACAAAGTAACATGAAAATGAAAGCAAAAATCGAAATAGATCCGAAGTCAAGAAAACGAAAATAGAGACAAAAACACAAAAACACAAGCAGAAAAACAAAATGAAAATAAAACGAAAATGCAAACAAAAGAAGCAAAATGGAGCCGTCAAGGAGTCTGATCAAAGCAAGAAATTGTAAGAACAGAATTGAGCAAGCCCTAGATAACTACACCCTCCCCCCACACTCGAATGATGCATTGACCTCAATGCATGACATGAATATAGAGAGGATTCTGAGGCTGCTTCAGGGTGTGTCATTCGGTAGGACCTGTTTCATTAGTGAGATGCTCTCCATCTCGCCTATTATCGACTCTAGACCTTCATGGAAAATTTTGAATTGATGCCCGTTGACTTGAAGGTGCTATTGGTAGCTTCATCTTTTAATTCCACTACACCATAGGGAAAAATGTTAGTGATAACAAATGGTCCATCCCATCTAGAACGGAGCTTACCTGCAATGAGCTTTAAGCGTGAATCGAACAGAAGCACTTTTTGGCCGACTCGGAACTCCTTCCTCGGGATCTGGCTTTCATGGAAACTCACCTTTTTCTTATAGATTCGAGAATTCTCGTATGCTTCCAAGTGAAGCTCCTCCAATTCTTGCAGCTGGAGCTTTCTTTACTTGCCGACTTGGTCGTAGGCTAGATTGCATTGCTTGATTGCCCAATAAGCTCGAAGTTCTATTTCAACCGGGAGATAACAGGCTTTACCAAATACAATCTGGTAGGGAGACATCCTTAACGGAGTCTGGTATGTAGTTCTATGTGCCCATAAAGCGTCCTCAAGGAGTCGGCTTTAGTCCTTTCGGTTAGGATTTGCCATCTTTTGTAGAGTTTTCTTGATTTCCCTGTTGAATACTTCAACTTGGCCGTTTGTTTAGGGGTGGTATGCTGTGGTAATTTGGTGCACCACCCCATACTTCTCGAGTAGAGAGGCCATGGCTCTATTGTAGAAGTGACTCCCTTGGTCACTTACAAGAGCTTTTGGCACACCAAACTGGTAGAAGATATTGGATTTCAGGAAATCCACCATAACTTTGGCATCATTGGTCTTGGTGGTTATGGCCTTTACCTATCTTGATACATAATTGACGGCAAGCAGAATGTATGAGTATCCATTGAAGATTTGGAATGGCCCCATGAAATCAATACCTCACACATTAAAAACTTCACAGAACAAGATGGGTTGTTGGGGCATTTCGTGCCTTTTGCTTATGGCCATTCCTACTTTCTAACATTGCTTGCAAGTGGAGACGAATTGATAGGCGTCTCTGAAAATGGTGGGCCAGTAAAACCCGCAATCAAGCACTTTCTAGGTTGTCTGAGTTAATCCATAGTGGCTGCCTCTAGATGTTGCATGACAAAATTGGAGGACCAAATTGATCTTGGAGTCCGAAATGCACTTGCGAATAAATTGATCATTACAAAGTCTCCAAAGATATGGATCATCCCATATGTAGTATTTGGCATCACTCTTAAGTTTTCCTTTGTACAAACGGGATGCCTTTGGTGGAAACTAAGATGCAACCACAAAAGTACAAATATCTACAAACCATGGTGTAGACGTATTCATTTGCAGCAGTTACTTGTCAGGGAATTCATCTCGAATTGGCATCGGATACTATCCCTCTCAATTTTGCTCAGATGGTCTGCTACGAAGTTCTCAACACCTTTCTTATCTTTGATCTTTATGTTGAATTCTTGGAGAAGAAGCATCCACCGAATCAGTCTCAGCTTTGCATCCGACTTCTTTAGCAAGAATCGCAGTGCTACATGGTCAGAGAAAACAATGATTTTAGAGCCAAGCAGATAAGAACGAAATTTGTCCAAGGTAAACATAATTGCCAACAACTCCTTTTCAGTTGTTGTATAATTTAACTAGGCCAGATCCATTGTTCGGGATGCATATGCAAGCACATGTGCTTGGTTGCCGACTTTGGCCTTCTGGCCTGAGACGGCTCTAAGTACCGAATTGGATGCGTCACACATGAGCTCGAATGGATACTTCTAGTTGGGTGCTTGGAGAATAGGTGTGGATGTGAGTCGGGTTTTTAGCTCTTGGAAGGCCTCAACATAGGACTGGTTGAAATTGAAGTCTACATCTTTTTGTAGTAGCTTGGACAATGGCAAGGCAATCTTGCTGAAATTCTTGATAAACCTTCTATAGAACCCTGAATGTCCAAGGAATGAGCGAGCCTCGCACACAAAAGTGGGGTTAGGAAGAGAGGTAATGATATCAATCTTTGATTTGTCAACCTCAATGCCTCTGTTGGATACAAGGTGTCCCAACACGATTCCCTCAGTCACCATGAAATGACATTTTTCGAAGTTAAGCACCAGATTAGTGTCTATGCATCTAGTCAACACCTTGGATAGATTTTCCAGACATGCATCAAACAATTCAACATATATCGTAAATTCATCCATAAAGACTTCCATGCAATTTTGTAGCGAGTTTGAGAAGATACTAGTCATACAGTGTTGGAACGTACTTGGCGCGTTGCACAGGCCAAACGACATGCGTGTGTACGTACAAGTGCCGAATGGGCAAGTGAAGGTAGTCTTGTGTTGATCTTTAGGTGCAATACAAATTTGCATATATCTAGAGAATCCATCCAGGAAACAATAATGAGATTTTTCTGCTAATTTTTCTAGGACTTGGTCAATGAAAGACAAAGGAAAATGGTCCTTGCGAGTTGCCTGGTTTAATTTTCTGTAGTCGATACAGACTCGTTAACTATTCTGAATCCGCATAGGTACCAACTCATCATGCTGGTTCTTCATTACGGTCATCCAAGATTTCTTAAGTACTACTTGTACTAGACTAACCCATTTGCTGTTCGAGATGGGATAGATAATCCCGGCAGCAAATAGTTTTGTGACTTCCTTCTTGACCACGTTTAGGATGGTCGGATTCAGCCTTCTTTGCTATTGCCTTATTGGACGAGCTTCCTCCTCCATTAAAATTCTATGCATGGAGATGAAGGGGTTTATACCTGGAAGGTCAAATAATTTTCACCCTATTACCTTCTTATGTTGCCTCAGGACATGCAGTAATTTCTCCTCCTACTCTTAGTGAAGGTTGTTAGCAATTATTACAAGGAATTGTTGGTCATTGCCCAAGTAGGTGTACTTCAAATGACTGGGCAATGACTTAAGCTCTGCAGGTGGTGATGGAGATGAAGAGGTATCATTAATTGGTTTCGGATCTGACTGGCCGACTTGGTTTAGATTTGACACCAGGTGTGTCGACATGATCTCGGCCTTTGATTACTTCCAACTCAAATTGGCCGGAGTTGGATTCGACTCCTGTTTTGCTGCTGGAGTCGGATTCGACTTTCATTTTCACCTTGAAGTTAGATCTGGATGGAACTAGGTTTCAGACTCTATTGTCCGAAATGGATTCGACTTTGGCTTGCTTCCGATTTTCATTGTCCGAGTTACCTTCAGCTCTCGGCTGTATACTTAAGTTGGACTCAGCTTTAATCTCCTCCGTGTGGTGCTTCATTGCTTCGAAAATGTTGAACTGCATTAGATCGTCACCAAATTCCATCGAGAGCGTCCCGACATGCACATCAATCTTTGTTCTTGCAGTCATTAGGAATGGTCACCCCAAGATTAAGGTAGATCTCTTCCCTGATGTCTCGTCTTCCATATCCAGCACATAAAAATCAGCTAGAAAAATCAGCTCATTAACTTGGACCATTACATCTTCAAGAACACCCAAGGGTTGAACAACACTTTTATTGGCTAGTTGTATTGTCATCCCAGTGGGTTCCAGATCACTAAAATTCAAGGATTTATAGATTGATGTTGGCATGGCATTAATTGAGGCTCCTAGGTCCAATAAGGCATCAACAAAGGTACAACTTCCAATGGTGCATGGGACAAAGAAAATTTCGAGGTCTCGACATTTCTTTGGCAGGGCTTGTTGTGCTCCGGCACTAATTTCATAGTTTTTGGTCAACGCCGACACTATTCCTCCCAATTCCACCCCTCATTTCATCTTTTTCCTCTTGTGTATCCACAACTCCTTAAGGAATTTTGCGTACTTGGGAATCTATTTTATGGTGTCTAGGAGTGGAATGTTGATTTCCACTTTCTGAAAAATCTTCAACAACTCTTCATCAGATTTAGGCGTCTTTGTTGAGAAGGTTTGGGTTGGAAATGACAATGGGACAGATTTATCTTTTTGGGGTACCTATGAGTCAGTATCCGGCTCAAAATCGGCATTAGCTGGTCTTGGCCCTTGCTGCGGTGCTACTTGTGATAATTCTCTACCACTTCTCAATGATACAATGCTCGCATTTTCCTTCGGATTCGAGATTGTTTGTGAGGGAAGGTTCCTGGACCTAGCTAACTATAAATGACTAACAGTGTTAGCCAGCTGTCCTATTTGCGTCTTAAGATCTTGGATGGTGGCACTCATATTTTGCTAGAACTGCATGTTGTTGGAGTTCATGCTTTGCTGGAACTCCAAATTGCTTGTTGGTAACTGCTTCATCAGGTCCTCTAGAGATGGTGAGTTTCCTTGGGATGACACTCTTTGTTGTTGTTGTTGTTGGAACGGTAGTGCTTGGTATTGTGGACTCGACTGCCGATAACCACTTTGATTTGGAGGTACACTCGAGGCAGATCCAAATCGTTGAGCTGCATATGGCCCTTGACTCGAACTTGGTCGAAATTGCTACCTTCCAAATTGTTGATTGTCAAACTGCCGACTCTGGTACGACTGCTTCTCGTACTGATAACCACCTATTGCTCTAACACTCTCTGGGTTATCCGACTCAATTTCTTGTAATGTGGGGCACATATCTGTGGGGTGCTCCATGAAAGTACAAATACCACAAACTCTTGTTGCCATACTGGGTTGATGTTGTCCAACAGCAAGCTGCCTTACCAATGATGTCAGCTCGGTCAATTGGTTTTTCAGTCTCAGATTGTCAATTGAACCGATTTTATTCACCATCTGGGATGGGGTGGCTCCTCTGATCCCAAATTGTTGTGTATTGCTTGCCATATTGGAGATCAGGTGCCCTGTTGCTGCTGGAGTCTTGTCCATTAATGCTTCTACACTTGCAGTGTCAATCATACTTTGGTCCATCATCATCAGACCTTCATAGAAATACTGAATCAGCAATTGCTCACTGATCTAATGATGTGGACATGTGACACATAGCTTGTTAAATCTTTCCCAATATTCATGCAGAGTCTCTTCAGAATGTCGCCTTATCCCACAAATTTCTTTTCTGATGGTTGTAGTTCTTGATGCCAGAAAGAACTTTTCCAAGAACATGCACTTCATATCTCCCCAAGTGTTGAAAAGCACTGGCTACAAATATAGCCAATCCTTCGCAACTCCATCCAAGGAAAATGGGAATGCCTTCATCTTGATATAGTCCTCCGGTATCCCTTGCAACCTCATTGTGGAACAAACCACATGAAATTCCTTTAAGTGCTTGTGGGGGTCTTCACCTGCAAGACTATGAAATTTAGGCAACAAATGTATTAAACTGGATTTCAATTCATAAGTTTGAGTTGGTTCTAGTTGTGGGTACTAGATGCACTAAGGTTGGTACACCACATCTAGCATGGTCAGCTCCTTCAAAATTCGATCATTGCTCTCCATCTATTCCGGCTCTTGGGATTTATTTGGACCAAAATTAAAATCAGAGCTAATGTTAGCACTACTGTACTCAAAAGAATTAGAATCGTTAGTAACAAAAATACTATTATCAAAGTTAGAAGTAGAATTAAAACTACTGCTACTAGTTACTACAATATTTCTAACTTTCCTTAACCTACACAAAGTTATTTCTATTTCAGGATCTAAAATATGCAATAGGTCAAAACTACTCCTAGTCATGCATCATATAAATTATGTAAAAAATTGCAAAATCAAACATGCAGAAAAATGAAAGTCAATTATACAAGGGGTTATTGTCAGTTATGCAAAGCAAAAAATAAAATCAATTGTGCAAAAATGGAAAATAAGGGTTTGTGCACTATTTTTCTTTCTTTTTTTTTTTTCAATAGTGAGACTCATGCAACAAAAATTCAACAAAATTTAACACATACACATCATGCTATATTATTCTCAGACTCAATCCGAAAAGGAAACAAACATAGACTCAACGACTTGATAGATAAAAACAAAAGGAAAACAGACTGAATATATCAAATGAACAGACCTAGCATTCTACATACTCGAGATTCAACATAAACTCAGATTTGGCATACAAAGACATAAAGGAACTTGTGTCCCTAGCAACGATGCCAATTTGATAACTGTGTTTTTAATTGTCTTATGTGCATCAAATAAACTAAGGCTAACTGTAGCATAGGGTAACCCTAGGTCGAATATCTCAAGGACACAATGTATTCAATTATGACTTAATGTGAAAATCAGAGTTTTGCGCAGAAAACACTAAGTGTGGAATGCTAACTTGCTCTCAACAAAGACTAATCCGATCTGGTCTCGATAGAGGCAGATCCGACATGGTCTCGGCTAAGCACAGACTTAGACACAAATAAACGCGACGGAGTCAGAGTGGACTCAGTCTTGGACTAAAATGCAGGAAATAGGGAGAGTTTGTATTGCAGAAACGTAAAGACAGAAAGTAAACTAAGTATGAAAGTAAATGCAATTTAAACTATGCTAAACTACTACTGCATCAATACTAAGATCATTAAGCAATTGGTCTTCGATTCTATACTCTAGATTACGTTTCCAAATCAACCTAAGGTTCCTATGACAATCGCCAAACATTCGTCCATTGTCATACCAAGGATTTATACAATCGCTACCTCATTAGTTGGCAAGGAGTAACCACGTTGTCAATTTTAAGTTCTCTAATTGATTACCTAATTAAGTTGTCAAACCGGTTCCGATCGGCATAGTCTAATGTTGATCCACTTTAATAATGCACAATCACTACACAGTAAAGCAGATTAAAAATAGGATTCATAACCACGAGATAAGAACGCAAATTACTTTTATTATTGAAATAAAGTATGGATACGGGGAGTGAATTCGTGGGCTCCGTCTTCCACACCAGTCGTCATGGAAGAACGGCGATAGTTCACCAACGATGGTCAAGGCATTGAGGATCTAGTCCACCAGAGTGCGTCGGCTACGCCAAGCAATCACCTCTGATAACCTTCGGCTTCCCAGTCCCTAACCTGCACCTCCTCAATCAAGAGAGACACCACTGAGGTACCGTGCACCACCGTGAAATTGGGAGTGAGAGCGAGAAGATGGAACACAAATGGAATGGAATAAACTCTGAATTCAACAACTGATTAAAACGTGCACTAGGTCCTTATATATACACGAGTGAGTTCCTTTCGATGCATGCCTAATCCTAACAAATTTCCTAACTGAATTATATATTCGTAATTGACCTTTCTACCCCTAAATGATCATCCTTGCACTGCAAGCTTCTCTTGGAGTGACGTGGCAACTGAGCTGAACTCGAAGCGTGCCTTGGCTGGATCAGCTTCAATTAGGCCACTTCGTTCCTTTTTGGGTTGTTGGGCTAAGGAGTCGGTCTGGACCAGGAAGGAGTCGGTCTGGACCAGGAAGGAGCTGGTCTGGCCGGGATAGCTTCTCCTGGACCAAGATGCTCTTAATGGGCTAAGACGTCCTTAATTTAGCCTGCAAAACGAATACCATCTTTTTATTAGCTAAAATCCTCTTTTTAGCATAGATATATATTTTTCCTATTTCTAGGTCCATAATCTGAATCTTAATTAAGATGTGATTCTTAAATACCAAATGGTCTCAATAACACTCATATTAAGACCTTATGAGGTGTATAAAATATGACTTATCAATGTTCATATGTAATATAATCTTACAATATTTTGTAAATTTATTGAAGAAAAAATAAAAAGAAATAATTATTGTAAGTATTTCTTTTAACAACATAACTATTTTATCTATAAAGTTTTTATTGTTTATATTTTAAAATTATTAAACATTTAAGATTATTTTTAGTTATTAAATATTTAAAAATTAACTAACGTTTATTTTTGGTAAAGTTTAATATTAAAATTTTAATCTTTTAAATAAATATTTAAAAATGAATCTTTGCATTTGGTGAAAATTAAATTACTCTATTCAAACAAAGAAATTAAAATACAAAAAATTTGAATTGATTTATCCAAACAAAGCATTTGAAAAATAAAGGGAATTCAATTGAAAGAAATTTAAATTTTAAACATTTCAAATTTCTTAAAATTTTAAAATTTTCTATCATAAACAAGGTTAAGTGTAAAAAAAACAAAAAAGGCTTAGTATTTAGAAAATTTTGTTGTAATTAGAGATATGATTCAAATATTAGGCTATAGTAAAATTCCTAGTGTTTAAAGGATCATGTTATGTTTTGTTTTTGGGTTGATTT
This sequence comes from Mucuna pruriens, assembly GCA_025330945.1. Taxonomy (NCBI): domain Eukaryota; kingdom Viridiplantae; phylum Streptophyta; class Magnoliopsida; order Fabales; family Fabaceae; genus Mucuna; species Mucuna pruriens. The sequence goes on from JAENHJ010000047.1 coordinate 1,308,274, forward strand.
AACACAAACAAATTAGTGGTTGAGTTTGGGTCTTATTAGACTTGGATTTACAGTTAAATCAATTTTAAATTAATTTTCATTTACATGTTTGAATGGTTTTCTTTAATAGAATAAAACGAAACAAGTGGAAATCTTCTAGAAAAGGAATGGAAGAAATTAAAAATGCATTTCTCATTATTTTAAAGATTAATAACGGCACAAGTTGGAATTTTTCGTACCTTGTTTGAAAGTTTAATTATTTAGGAATATAAGTAACATACATAGGATAAAAAGAATCAGTTTGATTTTAAAAAAATCTATATTTATTTCATGTTTTCATAAATAATTAAAAATATTTTTATTTTATTTTCACTTTATTTTCGACTTTTAAAATTTTTGTACAAATATAGTTAAATAAAACAAAATCTTATGTTCACTTTTTTCCATACAGATTATTTTAAAAGAAAAAAATAAAGTAAAAATATGATAATATTTTGTAATTATTTGTAAAAAAAATAAATGAAATAATACGCAATGTTTGTTTTCTCTTATTCCCTCCAATTTCCCTTTGTTACATTCCTTTCAAATGAATTGTTAATATTGGTATTCGCTTTGAGTTTCATTGTTGGGGTTTTTGTAGATTGGATACCTAAGGTTTAGGTAAATTTCTTAATAACACTTATATAGCAGGAAAGAATATGAAAAAAAATGAAATAAGTTTTTTATAAATTAAAATTAACTTATGTATAAGTTAATTTGTAGAAACTTTTTCATATTAGCTTTATTCAAAAATTGATTTTTAACTTTTACATAAGTTAATTTAGCTAATGGAGAAATTTATTTCATTTTTATTTTCTATTTTCTCTTCCTATAAATATTTATTGGAGAAGTTTACTTAAATAGGTCCTAATAAAATTGTGTTAAGAGATACTATGGAATGTAAAATTGAGGTTAAGATTGCAAACACTTCATTTTATTTGAGTTGCAAAAAGAAAAGCAGAAGAAAAATAAAAATTGAGCAAATTTCAAAAATAAGACAATGTCTCATCGCCGAGTTTAATTTCCTAAACCATTACCCAAGCACAGATCCTTTTCTTTGTATTTCTTTCATTTAATTATTTTTAAATAAAATATGCATTTAAAAATATAATAATTATATTCTTTTTAAAACAAAATATAAAAAAAATCGTTTATATACTTTTTGCATAAACTAAAAAGAACCATTAAAACTAACAGACAAGACTACTCAATATGGCCCAATGCATCCTTGATCTTCTTTAACCCTGAAGCTTGTTCTTTTGGGCTGTTATGGATTTTGCACTATTGACCTAAGAAAAAGACCTTCAAGCTTGTTATGAGTTCTGACTGCCTAAACCCAATAATCGTTTTTTTTTTTAGTAATTCTACTTACACTCCATCTTTTTCTCTTTAGAAATTAATTTCTGAAATGTAAAATTTTTTTTTGAAATGAACAAATATGTCTTTAGAAACTAATTTTCGTAATGAAATGTAAAAATAAATTTGAAAACTAATTTTCGAAATAAAAGTGGGAAGAGAGAAAAAAAAAAAAAATAAAGAAGTGTGAATAAATTCATCCATCGTTTTTTGGGTCCACCAACAACTAATATATGTCTATACCTAGCATTTATGATTTAAGATGACCGACAGATACAGATATAGTCTCGTCAAATTTGTAGATATGTTAATCAAAATTTTTAATGTTGATTTTGTTAAATTCTTCAAAACAACTATGTATAAAGACAGCAAATTATTAGAAGACTTTTTACATGGAAATCCACAATTTGTTCCGTTAATCCGAAGGCTTAGGGGACAAGCTGGGGGGGCCTGAGAAAATGTTAACTCTATAAGAACTCTTATCATTGACATGTGATTCAGAGGCCCAAGAGCCATGAGAGCCATGAGAAATAACTCCAGCAGCTGCGTGTCTTGCGTGTCTTTCTCTATAAGACGCCCAAGTAACCGCATACAAACCAATAATGATCATTGATCCCCCTACGATGCTGTTGTCATGGATTAAGAATTAAGAACAATAACAAACTTTAAACAATCAAATATGTTGTTCCAGAAACCTCTGGAAACAGGGTGCAAAACCTAGTCTAGTCTCCACAAGTTTGGATGCATTTAGATATACAACATATGGGTCCATTTATTTAATGCTTTATTTGGACCATATGACGGTATAAGTATTTGTGCAAGTATTTAGGTGAGTTTATGAAAATAGTTTATGATATGGTCATAAGCTGTTCTCAGTATTTCAACAAGTTCTCCAAGATAGCCAAATAGCTTATAACTTATATGAAAACAATTTAACCTAATTTTCTCTTTTAACTGTAGAAACAACTTATACATAATTGCTTATATAATATACAGTAAAGACTTGTTTGCTTAAATTTCTCTATAAATACTTATAAAAAAAGAAAATAAAAAAAAATAAAATAAGATTTTCTATAAACTAAAATTTACTTATACATAAATTAAAAATAAGATTTTAGAAAAACTAATAAAAAAGAACTTCTAAAAATTAGCTTGTGTACAAACTAATTTTAACTTTAGATAAGTTTATTTCATTTTTCTTTTTTATTAAGGAAAAATTTATCCAAAGCGATCTTAATTCAATAAGTCCTTAAGTTCAGTAAGTTCTTAGAGCTCATCCATAAATTTTATCATGAAGTTTATTAAAATATTTTTTAAAAAGTTTATTTCAATGAACTACACACAAGCTTACTGAAATAAACTGCAGAGTTAATAAGAATTACAAGTCATTTTCAGATTAAATAAACTACGTAAAAAGTCTTCCAACCACCTAAATAAACACGTGACACATTATCATGTTCCATTATACGGTTGCATAAATCTATATGCTAAACAATTTTTACATACATAAGATGTGTAGCTTAATGTAGACAACTACGCATCTTTTCTGCAAAATAAAGTATATCGTGGTGCTTTTTGGAATTAGCATTAACGAGTTCAATAGACTTATAGTCAAACAATGCATCAATAACTAGGTGGTAATAGGAGATGTACCTTCCCATGTAAATTGGACTTCCAAGAAAAATTCTGGATAGGATAGCAGAAGCTCCAGGTTGAAGTGGATTATAAAGAGCAACCATGGCTGGCCCCAAGATCTTGTTGCACCATGTAATGAGTCCATAATTAAGGGCAGATGCGATGAGTCCCTGCATAAACAAGGGAAACATTTGTAAGATTCTACATGCTAAAAATCCTCCAAAGTAATTGATGTAAAGATCGCTTAGTTCTAAAATACTGTAACAAATTAGACTTGCATTCTTTTCATACCTCAAATAAAAACACCCTTATTTATTTATCCCAGTAGCTTTCTTTCCTTTCCTCAACTAGGGGCATATAGCTAAATACAAATTTCAGGGATATTCATAGCCTCTTTCATTTGTGTCAGTTCAAAGTGTTTTTTGCCTAATCTTGCATGACCAGACAGAATGAAACCACCAAACCATACCAGGGAAATCCCATCTTATTTTAAAGTCTAAACGCTGATCCAACAAAGAAATAGGTTTTCACAACAATTCTAGGGCCAAGTCTAGTTGCTTGGGTCACAAAATGGTGGGCTATGGTTCATAAAAATAGATGTGCAACGGCACTTGGTTGCTAGTATTAAACATGCCAGGCGTAAATGATTTACCAAAACTTGTTCAGTGATTCTATTTTTCAATTGTCGGGTATGGTTTTGTCTAAACAATCATTTGCAGAACAAAACTCTGGTTACCATTTGGTGTCATCTGAATCCTAATAGCTTGGTTCTTTGCTTTTTTTCTTTTTTAATTAATATCTATACATTAACGAATGAAAAGAAACCAAAAGAATAAAAAACAAATACATATATACAAAACAGCATAAAATAATTTTATAACTATATTTGAAATTTTGAATAGTGCCATCTTATTTGTATGTATGATGTGATAGATCAAAGATATAGTCAATTGCATATGACCTAATGTTTATGATATGAATTCGTAAAATATATACACACATAATATTAATAAATAGTGAATGTTTAAATTGTTTGAAAAAAGTAAAATCTAGGGATTAATAGTAATTTCTTTGAATATTGTTGCCAAGTGTTAAATGCAACTAGATTTCAAAATACGCTAGAGGGCTATTGTTTGAAGGGTCTGCTATGAATTCCCAACAAAAACAAATTCAGCATTGAAATTAGAATCAAAAGTTCAGGAGTTTGAATTTGATCAACTGTGGTGTAAAATTCTTCGCACTATCAACAAACAGTAAATTCTTCTGTCATTTTAATAAGCAAGGTTTTTGGTTTTCCATTTCTAGGATAACCTTTTCAGAGTTTTTCTCAGGGTGGCAGTGGAATCAATTGGTAGCAAATAGTGCAAAGTATGCACAGTATTGTTAATTTCATCTTAAAACCAATTGATTAAGTAGAGTTGTCTAATAAATATATAAGTTGTACCCCAAGGTTTGAGACAAATAATGTGAGACTTCCCAACCCCCCTCCATCCATCCATAGATGCCTACCAAAACAGGATATTTACAAAAATGAGCTACAAGTTTTGATATCATGTTAGATTCCATCTTAAAACTAATTATCATTAAGTGAAATTGTCCACCAAATATATAAGCTGCACTCCGAGAATTGAGGCAGGTAATGTGAGACTTCCCTACAAGTATATCATCAAAATTGAATCCAACATTAAAAGCAAAAATTAAGGAATTGTATAAAACTGCATGCAAGAACAACCTCTTTTCATTTTGCTCAATTGCAGAACTTGATAAAAATTAGTAGTACTATTACAATATCAACACCTAAATACTCAAGTGAGAATTTTGAAAAAATAAAACTGACATTTGAAGTGTTCAAGAACAAAACCACACAAATAATGACTAAAGAATATGAACCAAAAATGATCAGAGATAGCTAATAACAGCTAATGATGCTGAAGGTTGATTTAAAATTCTAGTGACTCACAGCATAAATAACGGCAATCGTTTCAGACTGTGTCAATCTCCAGTCAGTTGACTCGTTAGTTGCAAAGAATGATGTAGTTACCATCAGTACAGCTCCAAATAAGTATGAATATGCTGTGACAGATAGGTTTGCAGGATACTTTTTTAATAATGGAGCCTGAAAATATTTCAAAATAAATTAAACATAACAAACATTTCATATATAATAGAGCCTAATATCATAAAATTGTTCAAAATTGTTGCGGTGTAAGCACAGCTAATCTGATCAATGAAGAAATTTTAAATGACCTATTTTAAAGAGTGGCTTTTCTGCTAATAAATCATTCAATCTGACAAGCATGACAACTTTGGGAAGTCATCCAACAATGCAATATGTGTGAATTTACAATATTTTTTTAATGGAGATGGAGAAAGGGAATCCTGAGAAATAAAGCACAATTCAGGAGAAATATGCATAGCCCAATAACAATCAATAAACTAATGACTATTCCCTATAAATTCCTCTCAAGCTGGAGCATATATGTTAATTATGTTTAGCTTGTTGCAAGTTGATAGAAACCTGGTATCTTAATAGAAAGAATAAGAAATTTCCCCCCTAAGCTAGCCATTATAGTTGGAGAACTCAAGGCCTTATAAACCACATGCTTCCACTGTGAGACTCAAGTCCCATACCTTGCAATTGGATCCTAACAAGTATCTATTATCATTTTGGTTAGCAAGTCACACATACTGAATCTACAAGGATTAAACTTGGAGGTGGGTATAAGGAAGTTGCTAAAGGCTCTTGTAGTGGGATTAATTTTAAACTTGACCTAGAGAAGTTTGAGGTGGTGTGTTAGGTAACCCCATTAGTAGTTAGTTATGTTAGTCTAAGAAATACAATAGGTTATGTTAATGGGCCTGCAATTGATTAGGCTCATTGAAGGTGACTTTATGTTTGCAAACCAGTAGCTGTATATAAATAGAAAGAAGGGTTGAGAGGGATTTCGTCTTGTCATTTGTGAGAGGATTGGGGCCTTTGGGCATTAGGAGGTACAGACCCTCAAAATTCTGCAAGTTAAGCATTGTACTGAGGGGAGAAATATCTTCTTTCTAATAAGATACCAAGTTTCTATCAATTGGTATTAGAGCTCCGTCTCGGAGCTCTGGGGTTGTGAAAATTATTTCAAAATTTGATGGAAGGATGATTCCAAGATTTAATGCTATGGGCAATGCCTATTGGTGGCTAATCAATTTAAATAAGTAATTTGAGTCCCTTAGAGTGCGTGAGGAAGAGAAGCTATCTTAGGTTTGGATGGCATTGAGAGGAGACACTCTTAGTTGATGGTTCTCTTGGGAGAAGAGCAACCAGAAAGCCATATTTTTTACCTTTGAGAAGGTTGTGCTCAAGTTGTTCCAACCAGAGGTTGGGGTTTATCTTCAAGATTCAGAACCTAAAGAGAGAAAACAAATGCAAAGATAAGTTTAAGAAGAGAGCCAAGAACCAACGAGGCATAGAGCAGAAGCTGATGACAAAAGACAGCAAAAAGACATAACAAGAGATGAAGCTTTTTAGAGAACAAAACTAGCAGCTCAAGGGCAAGAAATGAATACAAAAAAGCTACAAAGATTGGGAGAAACCCAACAACATTCTGGACAGAATAAGAAAATAGAAGCAAAAATGAAGTTCTTGAGATCAAGAATCATATTGGTGGAGATGATGCAAAGATGAGTCTATTTTTAGGTTGCAAACAGAAGGAAAAAATTAAGGGAAGCCCTATGTTTGACACAAGGAGAGCCAACAACTAATTCTATGGTAAAAATGGAGGTTTTGGGTAGTACCATAAACCCACCACAAAACCCCAATAAGGTGGAGGATCTTGATAATTCTCAACTGCAACCATGTGTAGCAGTGCAGCTTGCAAGAAAGTAATGGGGTTTTCTCATTATAACTACAAAGGCTCCGATGATCTGTTTCATGGACAAAAGTACTTCAGAAAACAGAATTAGAGGAGCATAGGGGCATTGACATGTTTGTGTTTGACCAAGGTGGAGTGAATGCATTTTTAGCTGCAAGGTGGGGTTTGTTTGATCATCATGCTTCAACTGGTTGGAACCCAGATGGAACTGTGTTTGCAGCAACCATTTCTATTCACCTTGAGGACATGGTGAATGTTTATGGGGGAGTATTGTTAGGTAACCCCCGTAAGTAGTTAGATATGCTAGTTAGTCTAAGAAATACAAGGGATTTTCTTAATATTGTTAGGTAATCCCCATAAGTAGTTAGATATGTTAGTTAGTCTAAGAAATATAAGGGATTTTCTTAATGGGCCTACAACTAATTAGGCCCATTGAGGGTGGATTTATGTTAGCAGTTTAGTTGATGCCTATAAATAGGAAAAGGAATTAAGAAGAAAGGGGATTTAATTAGGTGAAATAGAATTAGGATTAGGGAAGGGCCTGAACCTCTTGAATATCCAGGGAATTCCTTGTAAAGATACATAATTGATGAAGAAATTATGTTTATCTTCCATTTCTAGTCCAATTTCTATCAACTAATTGAGAAGCACCCAAGCACACAAAGAATTGCCCCTTGGAAGCTAGTTGTTAAGGGGGAGAACCAAAGAGCCAAGGTCACAGTGACTTTACTCAGCCTTTTTGGTAAATCCCTCCATAGGTAACCCTTTTTGAGACACTAACAACCAGCTTTGATACCAATTGATAAGCACTCAAGCACTCAGGAACCCTCCCTTAAAAGATAGTTGTTAAGGGGGAAGAATCAAGCACTTAAGTACTCCACTAAGCAAACCATATTACTCTATGTGGGACTTAAGCACCCCATAAATACCCAAGTCCTTATCATGGTGGTAGTTGCTTTTTTATTTGATTTGGAGGGTGTAGATGTGCTACGTGGAATTTCATGTTTGATCACTCATGGGGAAACATTGGTTGATCTAGGAAAACAAATCATCATGAATTTTCAACTTAATGGGAAAAGGGTAGAGCTGAAAGGGGAAGGCAACGGCCATCGAACACAACTTTTCAAAGTTTCCTTAAAAAGCCTTAAAAAATGGTTGAATGATTATTCTTTCCAGCAAAGGTGAATTTTGCAAGCAGTAGCCCATGGAAAGGAGTTAATGTTGACAAGATTAGTATAAAAACCACGAGTTAAAAAAGTTGTTGACAACATATTTGCAGTTGTCAAGGAACCCATGGGGATACCTCAAAAGAAATAAGGAACATGCCATCACCCTTTTTGAAGAACAACACCTTGTGAATGTAAGATCTTACCATTATTCGCATCTTCATAAAATTAAAATTGAGAAACAAGAGAAGGCCATGTTGAGTTCAAGTATCATAAGGAACAGTCAAAGTACATACTTGAACCCCATCATATTAGTAAAGGATGGAAAATGGAGACTGTGAATTACTGAGCTCTCAATAAAGTAATTGTACCCGATAAATTTCTTATTCTTATGATGGATGAATTGTTGGATGAGTAGCATGATGCTCAATTTCTCTGTAAGCTAGACCTCAAGTCTAGCTATATCATCAAGTAAGGGGTCAGGCATGAGGATATACATAAAATAGCATTTAGAACTCACAAGTCACGAGGGACACTGAATAGTTAACAATGCCTTTTGTTGTGATCAACACCCCTTCAACTTTTCAAGCTTTAATGAATGAAGTCTTTACAACAATGTTGAGGAGGTTTGTACTAGTATTTTTCAAGATATCTTATAGTGTCCAATCTTGATTAGGAAGCACATTTGGTGCACTTGGCTGCAGTATTGGAGACATTGCAGAAGCAGCAATTGGTGCTGAAGTTCTCTTTGGGTAAATTTTTTCGTAAGTACTTATAAAAAAAAGATAAAATAAATTGAACTTCTCGCATAAGCTAAAATCAACTTTGCACTTATCTTTTATAAAAACTCTTCTCATTTAACTTCCCCAAAAGCTGAGATACATTAGTTGATTTTAACTTATGGAGAAATTCAATGCATTTTATGATTTGTTTCCTTATTTAATTAGGATCTTTATATTTATAGGCCTATCATATCATGTAAAATAAGAATATTATCTCTTATATTTATCTGTATTTATTGCATTAAGTATAAAATGGACTTCGTTGTGTAGTTTATACAACGGTTTCAACATCTCTTGCATTTGTTTTTCTCTCTTTCAACAATCTTCTTACCCATGATGTGGTTGTTAGGCTCCCATTGCAAGCTTGATGTCCCTTGTTCCTTCCACAGAGTGTTGGTTGATATTCACATACTCCAACATGACATATTCTTCATCAACTATCATGCCCTTTGAATGAACATAAATCATGAATGTTGCTTCCTTATTGCAAGACAAAAAAGGTTCAAGTAGTCTTGTAGAGAGAATGTTGTTTCAAGCCCAACTTCAACCAAAGCCTTATAAATTGTCTCATACATTATTTGCATTGTTTTAGGCCTTGTAGAAGACCATCCTTCTCTTTTTTAAGAATTCAGCTCTTTTCTTCAAGCCATTAGGTTTGGCCCTCCTCTTTAGATGCCCAACCTTCTCTTTTAGTTATTTGGGTTAGGACCAATAGCTTAGGGAATGAACCCAAACTATGAAATTCCCACTTTGCCCTTTTTCTTTCTTCTTGAACCACTTTCCTCCCATTATTCAATTAGGTTTGGCCCATTAGGTTAAAAAAAGAATCCCATCCCCATTTTTATCTTTCCCCAGCTTCACAATGCATTTGTTACGAAGTGGAGGTTGCACCTCTATTCCCACCTCCACGACAACTTTCTTCACAGCCATGAAATAGACTTGTTCACGTGCATATGAGATAGCTCAGCTGAGATAGGCCCATTCCTTGCCGCAAAAAGCATGGCAGTTAGCAGCTCTTGCTATGGAGGGGCTACGGCTCATGGACCGATGTGTGGCAATTTTGATGGCTGGGTTGTGGTGGGCTTGTCGCAAGTGGACCTACATACGGTAGCTTGGGTGGTGGTAGGAGCATGGTCGAACCACCTGCAACTTGGATCTTTGTTGCTGCTACATGCAATTTTCAATCTAATGGCTCCAACAATAGTACAAGGCTGGCAAGAATCCTCAGGGACCAAGAATTGGTCTCGTCACTCCTTGTCAATTTGCCCAAAATTTGGTGGTTGCTCCCTTTGTCCTCAATGAATAGTTTTTGTTCCTTCATCATCTTCTCAACCAAATGCTTATAGAAATCAATGGGTGATTCCATCTTTTGTTGGTCTTTTTGTTCTAAGGTAGCTAGTCCCTCAACAATCCAACTACCATAGCCAAACCTTTTTATCACAGCCATGGAAAATGACTCTCAATTTGCATTAAGGTCCTCTTGGCACCAAGATTGAAACCAAAGCATTGCTACACCCCCCATTCTCCTGATTGCCCATTGTAGTTTATCATATGGGAGAATTTCTTGCTCCTCAAATAACCTTCCAGCTCTAGCAATCCACCCAACGAGGTCCGCCCCTGTAAAATATGGCAACTCCAACTTCTTAGCCCACATGTCCTCCATCTCCAATATGGCTCTCCCTCAAAAATCCTCCAAGTTAGCCCAATTGATAGGAACCAGATTCAATAGAGACATAAATATTATTGATTGGAAAAACAAGAACTATTACAAAAGATTACCCTTGTAATTCCTGAGCAACTACTCCTCACTCCTCAAAGAAGAGATAATTTTCTCTCTACCAAATCCATAAGATTTCTAACAAAAAAGATACACCATAATGATCACTCGCATATTCTAACTAACCGCCACATCAACATCTCTTCTCTAACTCCCCAATTCAGCTCGATTGTTTGGCTGAGGCCCAAACCTAGTATCCTAACCACAATAGTTAATAGCGGTCAGAGCGATGGCGACGCGCGATGGCAAAGACGTAGCAGCGTGGTTCTTTGTGGTGATGGTCGTGGCTGCGATCGTGACGGCGTGAAGCAGCCATGATCCAGGAAATCGCGGTGGTCGCGGCGGCACCTGTTCACATGACAGGGAAAGTCGAAAATGCCCTCCCGTTTAAAACGTTAATGAGGGCATTTTCAACTTTTGGCCTTTAGGGTTTCAAATATTACGTTTTCAGCCTGTTTTCCTTCTTTGTTCTTTTTGCCTTGAAAGTGCTTGTTTTCTCACGATTAAGCCTGCATCAGTGCATTTTCACCTGCGTTTTCAGCCTGTGCATTTTCAACCTGTGTTTTCACCTTGATTCTTCTTCTCCGGCAACTTGCCTTATATGGCAACGTGTCTTCTCCGACAACTTGTGTTCTCCGGCCGGTCCTCGTCTTCTCCAGCTTTCAAGTATTTTTTTTCCTTTTTTTTTTTTTTTTCTGTTTCTGCCTACCCCTCTTCCTTCTCTGGTTCCTCTTTCTCTCATGCTCACAATACAACAATATATTCTTTATTCTTTCTCTTAACATTTGTACCTTCTTTTTCATGCCAACAGAACCTTCTATTGTTCAATCATTGCATCATCTGGTTCCCAACCAACCAACGATCAACAGCAAAAAAAAAAACCATTACTACTACTACTGTTGGTGACAATGGTACAACTACACCATCAGTGGGATCTTCAAATGCAATGTTCAAAGCCCACTGATCAAAATATTTACATTGCATGGAAGTGGAACAGCTTGAACGACAAAAAAATAAGAAGTGTGTAACATGTGATTTTTTCCTAAAAACGTCTACGGGAGGAATCACTAGAGCCAAAAGACATCAACTCGGAATAAGAGGAGATGTGGGCGCTTGTAGGAAAATATCAGAAGACATTAGGTTGGAATTGAAGGCAACTTTTGAACAAAAAAAAAAAGCAGAAAATGAAATATATACGGGGAAGTGCAAGAGGATGGAGATGAGGAAGACGAAGTGAAAGAAATTGTAAGGCTTAAAAGTGGAGAAAGGCCTACAACTTCATAAACAAAGGTTACTTCAGAAAAAAAAATGTCAATGTTAAGGGCTCCCTTGATTTGCACTTCTTCAAAAAATCCTGAAGAAACCATCCAATTGGAAAAAAACAAGAGACAAACAAGCATAAATGATGCTTGTCAGAAAGACGCAAGAGCAAGGACAATTCAATACATTGCAGGTTTCTTTTATAGGAATGGAATTCCATTCAATTTAGTTAAATAGACAAAATATATTGAACTGAGTGGTGTGTATAATACAATTTCTAATCTCCCTTTTATACGATAAACATCGAAGCCTAAAAAAAGGAAAGAAAGAAACTATATCAAGAAAATACAAACCAAATAAAAATCATATCAGAAAAGATATAGGAAATCAGTAATATATATAACACTCCCCCTCAGGCTGGAGCATATAAATTATATGCTCCAAGCTTGGAACATATAACTTGTATATGTGGTCCCCTTAAAGACTTAGTGAAAATGTCAGCAAGTTGATTACTTGAGTTGACAAATTCTGTACTTATTTCTTTGGCCAGCAACTTCTCCCGTATAAAGTGACAGTCAATCTCAATGTGTTTGGTTCTCTCATGAAATACAGGATTAGAAGCAATGTGAAGAGCCGCTTGATTATCACAATACAGTTTCATTGGTTGGACATTAGTAAATTTCAATTCTTGAATAAGTTGTTTTACCCATATCAATTCACAAGTGGCTGAAGCCATAGGCCGATATTCTGCTTCAGCACTAGAACGAGCAACAGTATTTTGCTTCTTACTTCTCCAAGAGACCACATTTCCCCCAATAGATATGCAAAAACCTGTAGTAGATCGTTTATCAATGGGAGATTTTGCCCAATCGGCATCACAATAACATGATATATGAGTGTCTCCCTTATCCTCATATAGCAAACCCTGTCCAGGTGTCCAGGTGTTTTCTAGATATATTTAAGAATACGAAGGATTGTTGTCCAATGATCAACGCAAGGTGCCTGCATAAACTGACTTACAACTCCCACTGCAAAGGAGATATCAGGTCTAGTGATAGTGAGGTAAATGAGTTTACCCACTAGTCTTCTATACCTCTCTGGATCAGAATAAGGTTCACCCTGTTTTACCATTAGCTTCATATTTGGATCCATGAGATTGTCAACTGGCTTGCAATTACTCATACTAGTCTCTTGTAAGATATCAAGAGCATATTTTCTCTGAGAGATAACAATGCCTTCCTTGGATTGAGCGACCTCTATGCCAAGAAAGTACTTCAAATGGCCAAGATCTTTGGTCTAGAAGTGGCTGAATAAGTACTGCTTTAACTGGGAAATTTTGATATCATCATTTCCTGTTATGACAATATCATCCACATATACAACTAGATACACACATTTAGCAAAAGAAGAATGACAATAAAATATAGAGTGATCTGTTTCACTTTTTGTCATCCCGAAATTTTGAACAACTTGGCTAAACTTCCCAAACCAAGCTCTAGGGGACTATTTAAGTCCATACAAGGATCTACGGAGTTTGCATACTAACCCAGACTCTCCCTGAGCAACAAAACCAGGAGGTTACTCCATGTATATTTCTTCATCCAAGCCACCATGTAGAAAAGCATTTTTGATGTCTAATTGATGAAGAAGCCAATAACGAATAGCAGCCATTGCAAGTAAGAGGTGGATAGTAGTGATTTTAGCCACAGGAGAGAAAGTATCTCCATAATCAAGACCATATACTTGAGCAGACTATCCAAAAATGGTCCATTTCATTCCATTAATGTAGCCTTACACAATACACAGCTGTAACGTTGCTGAAGTTTTTGCAAAAGATATTGTGAGGCTGAATGGGATATTGAAAGCTATTATAAGTATTGGGATCCTATTTTTTTGAGCAACTTTTGGAAGGAGCTGTTCAAATGCAGGGAACTCAATCAATGTTAAGCTTACCACCCAGAAACCAATGGCCAAATGGAGATCGTGAATGGATGCTTAGAAGACTTGAGTTGCTTTATTGCTAATAACCCAAAACTATCCAGTGGTTACATTGGGCCGAATATTAATACCACTTTTCATGACTCTACAGGTCACGAAAAGTGGTATTGTACAATACGACTAGAACATTTGGATGAAGTGGCTGATAAGCTCCAATTTCCTACTACTTCCAAGATACATCTTGTGTTTCACATGTCTTTTCTAAACAAGGCTGTTTGAAATTACAGACTTGGGATGGAATTTCCCTAAGTCATGGAGAGCTATTATATGTTAATACCAGTTGCTGTCTTAGCTTCTAGGAGTGTGAGTAAAGATGGACAATATTAGTCAACAATTGATCCTGTGGAAGGATAGATCTACTGATGAGGCAACTTGGGAGGATGAATTCACTATCCACAGTCAATTCCCATGGTTCATCCTAGAGGACAAGGCTGATTATAATGCAGGAGCCAATGTTATGACCCAAAATGAGTTGTTGGGTCCAAAGGGTCAGCTACTACATCAGTTGGCACATGGGCCCAAGATTTGGAAAGTTTACACTAGGAAGAATGAGGGAGAGGAATAGACAGAAAGCTGAGTTGGCAGAGAGAGAAGTAAAGGAAGAGGGTTGTTACTGACTTGTGGTTTATGCTTAGCATATAGATGGGAGTGTGGGGATAATAGGAGTACCAAAAGGAAAATATTGCATTAGTTATGAATGGAGAGCAATAGCTCTCTGTAGGAGCTTGGCTCTGTGGCAGTAGAAGAGTTCTTCCACTGTATTACCTTTATTAATTCTCGGAATTAATAAATACTCATTTCTTCTTGTTTGAGTTAATTTATGTTGAATCTAGTTGTGTTGGTTCTAGTTTGCATCATACTGTTCCAATATTTCATCCTAGTTTCTCACTTCACTTGTTTTTTTCATAAGTAATTCACCACATTGCTCTATTATTTTGTTTCACTTATAAAACCACCATTTTGGTTGTTGGCAATGCTTGATTTCCATGTTCAAGCTCAACTTTCATGATCCTTTCAGAGTTCTCAATGATAGGAATCACTTCTCACCAGCAGTCCCCACAACTGCAACTGTCATGGTGTTGCTGCAAGCAGCTTAATAAGATCAAAACAGGTCAGGTGGGTTGAAGCAAGTCAAGAGGGTTTGACCTGGTTAATGCTAAAATTCGACCAATTTTCTAAACATAAATGGCTTGGAGGCTGGTTCACAGGTTTTCTAGATGAACCATCTGGTCCACTCCATAAACTATGACTATTATAATATAGCATCACATCACATGTGTATAATACATGGGAAGTGGCACTTAACAGATGAGTAATAGAAATGACAGTGATGTGATGCTATAACAATCATAGTTTAGAGATAAGAAATGACAGTGATCACTACCATTTTTTTCTTAATTCTGCCTGTAATCAACAATCATTTGAAGAATATCAAAAAGATAAGAACCTGAATGGTTAGAAAAGCAGCCATGCACATGCAGTTCCCTATGAAGCACAAAACCCCGAGATGAAAATGGTCTAATCCAAGATCCAGTAAACCACCAATTAACCATCCAGAAGGCTCCGGTTGACCTTTAGCACTTATTTCACTATGTGATACAAAGTCCGTTTCTGAATATCCTATCAGTGCCGGACCACGATATAGAACCATCAGTACAGCACCTGAAACACAGGCAAAAGTTCCTCCAACCTTGGCCAGACCTTCATATCTTAGCAAGTTCACTCTTTCTGTACTGCATGAATAAGTTTATCAAGGTGAACATTACTCTATGTCCTGGTGTATCTTAATTTAACTAATGTACAAATTTCTGTGCAACAATAGTGTGGAGTTGTGTGTTTCAGAAAAAGATAAAATAACAAAACACACACACATGTAGAAATTGAAATGAGAGAAACTGACCCCATCATTACAGCCAACAGAAAAGTAAAGACCGGAGTGGCTGGCTGAATTGCAGCAGCATAAGTTGGATTAGTATAGCTTAAGCCAATAAGAAACAAAAGATGGTTGCCAAATATCCTGAGCATAGATAAAGAAGCAAAAATACCATTGTATCAATAAAACACTACAGTTCAAACATGGGGAATATGTGACTATATCCAGAACCTCACCCAGTTAATCCAAGAAAGAAAAATGACATTGCAAAGCGTTTAGTTAAGGGTGGCCGCGTACGCCTACAAACAAGACATGATTAGGATACTCATGCATTAGAAATAAAGCAAAGACGCTGAGAAATGGGTATAACAGAGTTGCCAGTTACAATTTCATTTCTAAAGTTTGAATATGTAGCAGTATAGCACAGTTAAATGAGCAAAGAAAGTATAATCTATCCTCCCAGCTGCCAGCAGCAAAATCAGCAGTCATTTAGGCAACAATTGACCATAAGTAAGAGCATTTCCAGAACAAGACTTGAGATGGTAACTAATAAACCTCGATCACGAAAAGCCATTTGACATTAATTAATTATCGGAACATACTATAAACAAGAAGGAAGAAAGGTCTAGATATTAGGCACACATAACTGTATAATTTCATCCAATTCGGCACACCCTACAAACAGAGAGACACCAATCTTCATAAAAACGTGGGTTACAGAAACAGGAGATTCTAAAATTTTCTGCATTACTCCACACAAATAACACTGACATTTGGGGGAAAAAAGTCAAATACGATATGTTAAATTAGCTTTAAAAAAAAAAAAAAAGTACTAGCAACACATTCTCTTAACACATCTTTTTTAACGAATTCTGCTGGTGATTCTGTAATTTTAATGAATTTTAACCGACAGTAGTAAGTGTATGTTGTCGGCATTCCTGAAAAGAAAATAAGAAGTAATCAAAGAAGGTAGAATCGATGACAGAAGAATAAACAGGGGACCAGTGTAACACATAACAATCATGCATACGTTGCATAAAGTACATTGACAACAACAACCAAAGCGATTAATAATTCACTTCCCCTTTCAGAGCAACATGCACACACCAACAATGAGAGTATTGCAAAATTTACAAAAAAAGGTGAAAGACGAAGGCAACGTGCGAAAGCAAAGTAGGAAGTGGGAACCCTTTGTAGGATGGTCACATGTTTCGATTGCATGGAACTAAGTGTATAAAACGACAAAAGAGAGAGAGAGAGGTACTTTTCGCGGATATAAGCGAGGGGCGCGAGAATGACGAGGGCAATGAGATCGCGGAAGACGCAGAAGACTATTTGGTTGACCCCGACGTTAAGGGCCAATTTGGTGATGACGTGATAACCTCCGTTGAATAACTGCACCATTGCCATGGCCGCGTGGGCCTTCCATATGTCACCCCCTGATACTGCTGCCATTACTATTAGATTTTATTACAGACACTCGAACAATGGGGGTTTTCTTTTGTTTTGTTGGTTTCGTTCGTTGAAACCATGAAAATCGGATGCGATGCGAGGAATGAAATTAAATAAAAGTAGAAAGTGTTGCCATTTCTGAGCGGAACGAAGGAAAAGAGCTCCAATCTCTGTGCAACTCCCTGCCTGCACGTCTATTCTTAGCTAAATCAATTTTTGATAACTATGACACACGACTTGTATGATTGTGCTTATACATAAAAGTGAGTTTTAAAAACAATTATTTATTTTTGAGATTTTTATATTCATACAAGTTAATTTATGTTTGATTATTCACAGAATAAAATTATTTATGCTGAGTCATTTGTGAATATTTTTAAATATATAAATTATATTATAATTAAAATTTATAGTAGATAAATATTGAACCTATAAATATATTTTAAATTTATAATAAATAATTTATACTGGCACAAAATTATTTTTAATTATTGATATTAAAAAAGTTATGACATATAATATTTTTCCCTTCAACAATTTATTAATTTTTAAAATAATTATCTTAAAGGTATATTAAATATAAAATTATTTTATATAATAGATCTATGTATATCATTAACATTTTATTTGATTTAAAAATAAAAATAATAAATTAAAAGAGATGAATGTAAAGAAAAATTTTAAAAATATTAAGAAATTTTTCTAAAAACATTCTCTTTAAATAAAAACACTCTCTCACAAGTTACTTTCACATTATTTCTCTTTTTTCTTTCTCTATCTCATAATACTTTCATACATAATGATATTTAGAAAAAAAGTATTAAACTAAAGTTAATATTACACATCAATGTATAATAAAAAAAAATTATTTTAAAATAAATATATTTTTAGTTTATGTAAAATGTATAAGTTTTTATTTTGGTCCAGTAAATTTTTTTATTAATTTTTTCCTTTAAAATTTGAAATTATTTTTTTTAATACTTACCATTACGTAACTCTTGTTAACTGTTTATGTATTAAACATAATATTAATTAACCATCTTAATTTTCCTAATTAGTATATATGATATTATGTTAACATATGATACTTTTAAAAAATAAACTTCTATATCCTTAAAAAAGATGTTATTTATCTATATTAAAATAAATATTATAAACTAAAAAGTGTGATTTTAAATTTTAGAAAAATAAAAATTAAATAAATATTTTACAATGAACAAAACTAAAATTTGCTCATTTTATAAATACAAAAATTAATGATTTTAAATTTTAAACAGATGAAAATAAATAAAAAATTTACCGTAACTAAAATCAAAACTCGTTCATCTTACAGAAATTAAAAATATATTTAATCCTTATTTTAATTATCAAATTTAACATACAAATATGTTAATTATAATTAAAAGATCTTATGATCACATATAACATAACATATTTATTTTTAAAAGAAAAAATATGTCATGTATGGTCAATATAAAAGATTTTACACAGTTATTCAATCATAATCCACTATGATAAGTTTCTTGACTTTCATAATAGATACCTTAAAAGTTATATCATTGATGATTTGTAATTGAAAACTGTTTTACATGATCAGTATATGATCATTAAACTCTTTTTAAAAAGTATTTTTATATATATTAAAATTTTAAAATACATAACATAATATAACATATACCCAATTATAATTAAATATATTTATTTTACATAATTATTTAATATAATAATAAAACAACTTTTAAAAATTACTTCATAAATAATTAAACATAAAAAATAAACATAATTGTTTCACATAATTCATAAATAAAACTTTTCTATTTTATTTTTTCTTAATTAAGAATTTTGTTATTAAAAAAAATTGTAACTTTGTCATTTTATTCTATTTTAAAATAAGTCTCTTATAAAATAATTTTTATTATTAAATCAGAAATTTGTGCTATTTAGGGATCAAATGACAAACTCGTGATGTTTTAAAAAAAGTTAAATAAATACTAACAATTTAACAAAAAAAATTGAATAGAAAAACAAAAGTGGAAGCACTCTTCCATTATCGATCACACATCCTCTCCCACGTGATATATATATATATATATAGAATCAGGATTATGGAGAAAAATCTGGATGTTAGCAAGATCAATTGGAGATGACATTTGCTGTCTTCTTAGTGAGGGTCTTGAACCAGGATACTTCGATCTAAACTTTTTTAGAACTTTGATTCAGCTTATTATATCAATATTAGACATGATTAATGAAACGGTTGATCACAGAGGGATGAATTGAGTTATTTTAAAAAAAAAAAATTGTAGATCATGTTAATCAACACATGAATATTTTTGTTTTGAAGACGAGGACAAACAATATATTTATAAAAATATTTGTTTTCTACGAGAACAAATAATATATATATATAAAGTATTTTTTGGTAAAAATACTTGTTTTTGTAAAAATATAAGAATAAATAATGATAATCATGGTAGAGGTGGTGGTAGGGAAACAATGACGATGGTGATGGGGACAATGAGGGTGGAGATAACAATGATGAGGACAATGATGATGAGAGAAACGATGATGAGGGCAACTGTGCTAGTAGTGATGACCCTGTTAAAGGTTGATCACCAAAAAAGAATAAAAGTTCATAAAAAACTAAAAATCGTATTGACAAGAATAAGACTGTATATAAAAGAAAACAAGAAAGGTATTCTATATATAGAACCTTTAAAGCCTAACTAACTACTACCAACGGTAACATAAGTTAGTTATGAAACTTCCCCTCAAGTTCAGAGGTACAAATTGAGAACACCCAACTTGGACATTAGCTCATTAAAATAAATAATGTAAAAGGCTTTTGCAAGAGGATGAGAGACTAAGATCAAACTTGGAAGATCCATAGATTAGATGAAAAAAGGATTGTTGTGGTCTTACATAAGAGAAACGATGCAAGAAATAATAATCGCAATGGAAGAACAATGACAAAGGTGGAAAGGGGAGTGAAAAAAAAACTAATAAACTAATATCATATTAAAGGTTGATTGCAGAATAGAAGAAAGCACCTAAGAAACTGGAAATCTTATCAATAAGAATATAACTATATATTAAAAAAACAATAAAGGTGTTTTGTATATAGAATCTTTAAAGCCTAACTAACTACTACTAACAATAATAGTAGTTATGAAAGATGACAATGATGACAGTAAGGACAACAATGATAATGGTTGTAATGGGAGTAATGGTGATGATGGTAGGGTGTTGGTAGTGTTGTCAGCAATAACCACGGTAGTAGTGATGGTGATGGTAATAATCGTGGGGTAGTCATAACAATAGTGATGGAAGTTTTTATAATTGGATTTTAATTTCAGTTTTTACGTAAGTAAATGTTTTCATAAGAGTAACCCCTTATATATATATATATATATATTCTAGAAACAATTCAATTGATAATTAACATTAAAATCACTTAATTAATAATTTCAAATAAAAATCAATAATCTATACATGATATACAAATTAACAATAAAAAATAAAATACACAAAAATAAAAGATAAGGATCATAAAAGAGTGTTTCAAAAATTTATACTAATTCATCAACTAACCACTATGAACTACATCCAATTTTCTCCACTATGATTTGAATTGTTATAGTAGAATAATTCTTTTAAAAACAAGGATGTCTCTACCTTATTAACCCACAATCTTAGGGACTCTTCACCCTACAAATTACAAAACTAAAAGGATACAACACCTTTATAATGAAATTAGAAAAGAAAAAGCAATTAATCACTCTCACAATGAAGGTAAACACAACTTGAAGTCCTAACATGAATCTAAATAAGCTAAAAATGCTTAAGAGAGTGTAATTTTTGTATTGGATAATTCTGGATATTCAGTAAGTAGCCAAATACTACTCATATTGATATACGAAATCAAGGACATTTAGAAATACTCATGAAATCAAGGGGTGCATGATGCACAGAGAGCTAAAGGAAACACGAATCAAGGAATAACATGAGGAAACTAAGTAAATGACCATTAAGACAAGATGAACATAAATAGAGGAAAGAAGATAACCGAGAGGTAAGTAACAATTTTCGAGTAATAAAGAGAGAGCAAAGATCATACTTGAGAGTTAGAGTGCATTTGTAGCTATCCTTCTTTTCAATCTCCACTCGGTAGAAGAAAAGGAAAACAAAGAAAAATAATTGAAATCCAATAAAGGATGAAGATCCGACCCAAGAACGGGAAGAAGGATAAGAAGATCCAAACAAGAAGGATTTTCAATATGTTTTCTTAGAAGGGATGTAACCACCTATTTACAATAGGATTTTAATTACGATAAGTTATTTATAAAAGTTTGGAAAATCCCAAGTAAATTTGTGGTAATCGATAATCAAAATCGATGTGATAATAAATTATATTATGACTTAAAGCCACGTAAAAATCGATTGAGGCACAAAAGAATAGATATTTTTGTATTTTGCCTGGCTAATATCACGAACCATGAACTCAAAAACAAGTTTTCAATTAATAATTTGAAAGAGTATTTATCCAAAATTGGCAGAAGCATAAAAGAAGGGAGCAGTATAGCAGATAACCAATCAAAGACATACATTGCGTAAATTACAGGGAGAAGAGAGATGTACTTTTCACGGATATAAGCGAGGGGAGCGAGAATGGCGAAGGCAATGAGATCGCGGAAGACGCAGAAGACAATTTGGTTGACCCCAACGTTAAGTGCCAATTTGGTTATGACGTGATAGCCTCCGCTGAATAGCTGCACCATTGCCATGGACACGTGCCCCTTCCATATCTCACTCCCTGAATCTGCTGCCATTATTTGATTATTCTCCCTCCTTCACACGGTTGAAAAATGGAGGCTTTGTTCCTTCCTTCAAACCCAATTGCTGCATAAAATTCCAATGCCAGGAATGAAAGAAATTCAATGAGACTAGAAAGGGAATTAATTAGTAATGAGAATCATTTTTATACAGTTAGCTTTGCATATTTTTGTATTCTAAACTAATTAGAAACTATCTTAATATATTTTTTAACATAATTATTATAAAAATTAATAAATTTTTTATATATGATAATTATAACTAAGTAATAAAATAAACAAATTACATTGTCAATGAATTATATTTAAATTTAATGCTAATTATATAAAACTAGTACTTTTTGTTATTAATATTAACAATAAATATTAAAAATATTATTTTTGTAAATGTAGAGATATTTTAATTTAAATAAATATACATTAAAAATAATAAATTTTTTCATTAATAATATAAATAAAATTTTTATTATATTAACTATAATATATTAAAATATAAAACTTTTAAAATTAAGTAACAAATTATGAAAGTGAATTATTAAAATTCAAATAAAAAGTCTCTGAAACTAAAAAAAATACATTTACTACAGATACACACAAATCCCATCAAAAAAATCATTTACTACACAACAAAAATGAAAATATAATCAATCCTATTAAATGTAATGCCAGCCCGCATCAGCCTAACTTTCAGTTGACTATCATTTAAATTTATTTATATATGTAAGTATTAATTTAGTATTTAATGTTATTAATGTATTTAATAATATTATTAACTATTATACTTATTAAATACAATAAATTTATGAGATTCAATAAATATAATATATGTTTATTAAATATAACTTTCATATAAATTTATATATATTTGAAATGTATTCTTAAACAAAAACAAATTGTTACAAAATATAATATTTAAAAATCATATATATGTTAAAATTTTTTATTATTTTTATTATTGTTTAAAAATTAGTTCATAAAAATATTTTATAATAGATAAATTCAAATATATATTGATATATTTATATTTATAATAATTTATCTTTTAAAATAGATAAATTCAAATAATATTTTAATCTTTATAATTAATTATTATTTTAAATTTAACTATATTTATAAAATATGTATAAGAGCCTACCCAAAGGTTCAGGCTGGATTGTAGGAACTAGGAAGCGAGCATACGTTTTTGTATTTCTATGAGAAGCTCTAAGACGCCCACGATTCTCAGTAGTAGGTCGTCACATATCTCACGTAGCAAATCCTTATGAAATAATAATTTGTTTTTTTGAAGGGTTTAAATTATTATTATATAAAAAACATAATAAAAATAAATAAATCAAAAATTAAAATATACAAAAAATAAATATTCATGTAATATCTATTTTAATAAATACATAAATTTTTAATATAATATTTATCGTTTTATTTATAAAAGATAATATATAATATAATATTATTTAATATTAATTTATTAAGTGAAATATATTTCTTAACTTTAGCAAAGATAAATATTTTTTATTAAATATTGAGTTTATATATATATATATATATATATATTATAAAATATAATATCTAGAGTTTAATAGATATGTATTATTAGTATAAAATATTTTACAAAATAAATTAATAAAAAATAATCATTGATATACCTTTAAAATAATTATTATAAAATTAATAAATTTACTATAAAAACAAATTGTGATCGGGCTGTGTAAAATATATTTCCATGTATATATATTATTTATTGTAATATCTAGCCGCACACATTACACATTTGATTATTTCTAGTATTGTTTAAAAAATATTTTACAATAGATGGATTCAAATATATATATATGTTTGTGTATATATATTATATTAATTTATATCTTTTTTCTATCATAAATTATTATTTTTAATTAAATTATTGTGAATTATTTTTAAGTTAATTATATATTTTAATATATTTATATATAAAATATATTAAAATTTTCAACTCTATTACATGTATGCTTTTTTTTTTTTTAAGAATGAAAATGGTAAAAAAAAAAGGGTCAAAAAAAGTGATGTTGTTTAGATGCATAAAATAGGTGGAGAAAAATAAAAAAAGTATGAACTCACTTTTTTTTATTTGCTCACTACAATGAGGAGAAATAGACGTGGAAAGTAGTACTACTTACATTTTGCGGTGAGGTTTTTTTTTTGTTGTGGTTAAAAAAAAGCAAAAACTATTATAATTTATTAAAATACAAATTTAATGAAATCAAATTTTGATTTAAAAGATTGAAGTACAATTTTTATTTTTTATTTTTTCTTTCCTGTTTCTCTCTTATTTTCACTCATTTCCTACTTATTTCTATTTTTTTCTTTCTAATTTTATCCGTGTTATCTCTTACTTATTTTTTTCTGTTCGTAATGTCTATCAACCTAGTGTTCTATTGACTATAACTTAATTTTTATTTATATACGTGAGCAAACTAAACTTGAAAAGTATTAACGTAGTATTTAATATAGTATTTGATAGATAAAATAATGTTCATAACGCCCAAAATAAAATAAAATAAAATATTTATTTTGTGTTTTAAATAATTAAAGTGGATACAAATTTTATTTGTGTACTTGTTAATTAGCTCCGGAAGCATTAAAAAAATTTCTTCAATTGTGTAAAACTCCATGTGTATCCACACTGAAATTAACCTATGCTATCAACTCTTTAATAAGTGGAACATAAATCAAAACAACTTGTAGTTTTTTGGTGCTAGTGACTAAGAAAAAGAAAAAAATAGTAGTCTTTGTGTTTTTTGATGTACATCCGAGAGCTTTATATAGAGTATATACTAAACATCTTAGTTCCTATCAAATAGGAACCATTAACTCGAAGGATTTTGATTTGATCTTTTCTTTTTCTTTTTCTTATCTCTTAATCTTATTTTTAAGTCAACTAAACTTATCTTTCCTGGTTTTTTTTCGTTGCCAACTTTTAGTATTTGAAACAAAATTGATAAAGTCAGCAAGTTATTAAACTTACACTAGTCCAGGGCTTGGACCAATTTTTATTGGCTTTCAAAATCATTCAAACATTTCACATAATATATTTCAAAACAATAAGATTCAATTTTAAATAAATCTTTCGTTAATTAATTATAAAAATGTGGATAATTTTTTGTAATTTATAAATGATAATAACGTACATTAACCATTGATATATTTAAAGTAAGTGAAAGGCTAGTAACACATTTTTTATTATTTTTTAAAGTTTATTGAAATTTTTATGGGTTCATTTTATATTTAACGAGTCTCTCTTCTAATTTTATAATTTTAAATAAATAAATTTTAATTATAGTAGTAAATTTGGTAATTGGGTGAGACGAGAGTGAATTTGATTCTATCCATCCTTGTCTACATTAAAAAAACATGATGACAAAAGAATGAAACTTCCAACCTATTGGATTTTATCATGTTAGGGAAAAACTTATTCATTTTTTTAATTTATTTTATTTATATATTTTTAAATAAATAATATATTATGTTAATAATTATATTTTAATTCAAATAATATATAGTAATTAATAAATAAAAAAGATCTTAAAATTTATTTTTAGTTAAATGTATAATTTTATCTTTATTATTTAAGTATTATTATTATTACTTTAATTATTAACTACTACAACAATTCATTTACATTTTAATAGTTATAAAAAAATAGAGTATAAAAATAATTATATATAATGAGGGGGATCTAGTCACTATTCATCTTCCTCCTTCATTTTCTTATAATATAATAGATAAGATGAGTCATATGTTAGAGTCGTTAGATTGTAAGAAAATAAAGGATAAGAATGGAAAATAACTCTTTTAGGGTCTCTTCTTATATAATATATAAAATTATACAAGTTTAGGGGTGGAAATGGAGCGAGTAGTTACATTCTTGTACCCGTACTTGATTCTACTTTTTTGAGTTAGGGAAAATTCATATCCAAATTCATCCCTAATCAAAGCGGGTTTTCTCCATTAAAGTTAGAGCGAGATCAGACAACTACTCACAAGTTTAGGTTCAATTATTATGCCTATAGTAGATTCTATTGCTAACACACATCTTAAAGTAAATATACAACAATTAAATATTGGATAATATTATCCTACTTGTAAAATTGAAATGAAGTTGAATTATGCCTTGTGACATTTTAATACGAAAACTAAAATCAAGTGTAATTTCCATTAGTAATTATAATTCTGAATTAATCATAACCGTCCTTAATTATTTACCTAATTAAGATTAAGATTAGATAATCTAGATTAACTAAGATTAAGAATAATTCTCAAATTTGATTTTGAGTCTAAAACACCAAAATAATCAAGTCAAATATTTTGATTTGAATCAAGTTTGGGATTCAAATGATTAATATAATTGATTATCATAAACCTATAATCAATTATCAACCCTTTAAATTTAGAAAAACTATTATTTTTAAGTCAAATTCGATTATTAACATAAAAAACAATTTTGAAAGTGGAAATAATAAATTATCCAAATGGAATAATAAATTATCTTGTATTACCCATTGAGCTTAATTTAAGAATTTTGTATTAGCCACTTTCCATTTTTAGAAATTGGCTACAAAAACATGATTTCTAAACCTAAAAATAACGAGAAGTAAATTGTAAGTTCTATTATTCTTTATTGAGCATATCTAGTTAATTGTGAGATGATTCAAAGCTTTAATTTGTAATTACTTCACTTTGAGAGAAATTCACCATTTTCTTTTATCCTTTTGTGTGAAAATGGTGTGGTATCCCTCTTGTTTTCTAGGATGAAGTATCCTTAGGGCTATGGGTGGTTCAAGGTGAGGAATCCCTTATTGTCAAGATTTGTTCTACTATAACAACTTTGATTTAGTGAAGAAACTCTCAAGGTTTATCTTATGGATTAGATGTAAGTCACAAGTGGTTGATGACTGAACCAATATAAAATCCCAATATACTTTTATTTAACCGTTAGATCAAAGGATGAACGAGGTTCCTCAAAGTTTTGATTTAAAACAAACAAGCAAACATTATAAGTTTTTCTAGACTAGAAGACAATATGTGTAACACCCAAATTTTTATGTTATTATTATTGTTGTTGTTGTTGTAATTACCCTATAAAAAAATTGTTTATTATGTTTTGTGAATAATTAAATATATTGTATTTTTGAGAAAATATGTGTTATTTAAAAATTAAGTAATATTTGAATTCAAATATAATTAAAAACTTTTAAATATTTAAAAAGATATTTATATTATCATTATGTAGATAACAAATGTTTAGCAAACTTAAAATATGATTATAATTATTGGAATATTTAAAAATATATTATCTATATTTGAAAAAAAAATCTTTAGATATAAGAGATATTTAAATATCTAAATAATAGATATTTAAACAATCTAGTTTGACTAATTCTGACATTATAAGAAAGGGGAGCTAGCATAATTCAGGTGCCAATATGCATTGTGTCTAGTGGGGTCATCCCTTGGACCCTGATGTTTTGTGTTTGAAAGTTAATATTGTGGGATCAAACCCCTTGATTAATGTGCATCTTTGTATATGGTTTTCGTTGACTTTGCTAGATTAATTGTTGTTGTTTTGGTTGAAATCCCTACTATTGAGATTTATCATTATTGTTATGTGGTTAGGGGATCAAACCCCTTAATTAATGAGTCTAATATATGATTATCACATGTCTTGGAGGGATAACCCCAAGTAATTGAATGAATCTTTCATTATTTAAAGTTAAGATTATGGGTAGATGGTCATCCTTAGGACCCCAACCTTTGCATGCTTTGGCGATATTTGAAAGGGGATTAAACCCCTAAATTAGGTTTATTCTCTTCTAATCCATTATGTTGATAAATGTCTATACTTTTTGTGTTGAAATGTTGAAATTATTGTGTGGACTGTGTTATTGTTATGAATTGAGACCTAAGCATATAATGCATTAAAAAAAACATGAAAATACGATTAAAGAGTTGTGTGCACCACGACGAGTGACCTAGCCCTAACGGGGCAAGAATGGACTCGATGACATTTCTCAAGTGAGCTACCTAGGTCTTTGAGGGGTAAGGATAATGCTCATTGATTTGTGTGGGTTGTAGATGAGTAATCTAGCTTAGTAGGGTAAGGACAACCCTCTTTAGCCCAATTTTATGACAAGAGAAACTAAGAAAATAATTGTGGTATGCATCATATAGTAAAACAGTTGTGAAGGAAAGTAGATACGAGTCAAGTGGTAAGGTCATTAAACCTCTTAGAAGCTATTCAGTATGGAAACCCCAATGGTCATGCTTAATCTGACAAGCCAAGACATACAATGCAAGCTGAATAGTTCCTAACATGCTACTAGAGAATATCATGCTAAATTGTATGACTAACCAATAATGATTAAGGAGAATAGCCTACTATTCCGATTGTGACATACTACATGCATATGAAGTAGAAGATAAAGTGCATCTCTATCATGGCATAAGCATTGTGATAATATCTTGTGTTACCTGTGAGTGTGTCTTGTTGTTATATGTTATATATGTTGTGTTGTGTAATCTATTCAGCTTTGCCAAGGTACCCAACTTTAAACTAACTTATCTTTTACTTTTCTGCACTTCACAATTTTATTGTCAATTTTCATATTGAATGTATGATTGTTGTTTTTCTAGAAATAAATAATTAGGTTTTAACATTCAACATCATTTTTATTTTTAAAATAACTTAATTCACTTATCTTAAATTTGATTGGATAATAACATAGCAATGTAAGTCAACAAATTTCAGTTCCCGTCTTTGACCACTAATGGCCCACAAAAAAATGAGTCAACTTCAACTTATCCACTTTTTAAGAAAAATGGGTTAGAACCATCACCCCTTCTCCCTTTAAAGTGACATGGTGAAGTTGGACCATTAAATAATTTTAGAAAATTAAAAAAGTGAATTAAGTAAAAAAAAAATATATATATATAATAAAATATAAAATAAAAAGCTAAATAGTTGACTAACTTAATTTATACTAAAATTTAATTTATATAATTAAATTTGTACACATAAATATTTAGAAATAAAGAAAGAAAATCCTATTTTTTAAAAAAAATTTTTAGTTATATTTTTCTTAAAAAACCTGAGAATTCCATTCTACCCCAGAACCCTTTAGAATTAGAAGTTAGGGCTATTTATACTTCATTCATCTACTAAACATACCTCATTTTCACTTTTTTTCTTTTAAAAAAAATTTACTTAATTACCTTCCCCTCCTTACCCATACTACAGACATTGCAACACTTCAGTTCCCCCCCCCTCCCCTTTCCCTCTTTTTACTTTTGCACTCTGATTTCTACCATGTTCTTTCACCTACATTCGTTTTCGTTTGTACTCTCCGACATTTTCTTTGGTATTTTTTTTTCCTTTCTACTCTCTAACGTTCCTTCTATTCTCTAGTTACTCAATTTGTTTTTTCGTTTATGTAGTTTGTTTCGTAAACTTAATTCTGGAACATTGTTTGCTTGGTTAGAAAATGAAGTTCCGGAGATAATTTTTCCTTTTAAGTGTTGTTCCAAATTAAGTTTTTAGAACCAAGAAAACAATGTTCGTCAAGTTTTTTGAACTATGATTTTTTTTAGTGGCAAAAATTCAAAGAACAACCTTTGTAGCTTTACCTCCAAACCCAACACTGAAAGTCGTTATTGCAAGTTTGTGACTAAGAAAGGTATCGATCAAGGTTTTAAAAACCACCCTTGAACAGGCATATTGTCCGTACAAAACGGTAAAGGAGCAAGGTAATACCGTTATGAACCAAAATCTCAGTGTAGCTCAAAATCACAGGAAACGACCCCAACGTAACAATGTTGTGGCTGAAACAAGTGTCAAACTACATTTTTAGAAAAAGAGATCAACTTTTACCCAGGAATCTAGTTGTAAATTGATATTCTGTAAAGATGAATCCAAACCAATAAAAAATAAAAGAAATACAAAAAGTATCAAACGTTTTAGAGAAATTTTCTTTTTCAGACATCAAAAGAATCGTTCATATACAATGAAAAGAAAAAGTGAATCGTTTATAAACATTGAATATTGGACCTCTCTGCAATAGCAAACCTCTTATCATTTTCGCCTTTCACGCTTCCACCATGCTCATCTCCTTCAACTTCTGCCACACTCACTAATGGACAACACACTCATCGACAGTCACCACTCACCACAATTGTTGACTAGTCCTCTAACTTTCCCCTTCTTTGTTCAAGCAAGATTTTCCCTTTAAGAAAGTGTCTTTGTTGTGTATTATTTTGAAGAAAGGAGAAATGGAGAATGAGAGGAGAGGCATCTGGAGTACAAAGTGAGGAATTTCAAGTATTTTGATACTTTTGAAATGAGAAATTAAATGTGTCCTATATATCTCTCTCTCTCGAGATAGCGAGTTTGATAAAAAAATGAGTTTTTGTGCGGGTGGGAAGTTAAAACTATGGGTGGGATTGATTGTGGGAATTGGGATTCTAGGAACTAATTGTGCGAAGAAAGAATGTGAGTTAGTGAATTTTATATAAAAAAAATAGAATATTCTGTAAGTGAAATTGAAAATGTGGGTGAAAGTTAGTGGGTACTAAGAATTTAGTGAGAAATTAAGAGAATATTAGTGAGTTAGTAGGTACCTTTTTATATTTGATAAATACTTTTTAATATAATTTTGTTTTAAATTAAAATTATTTAGAATAATTTTTTTTTGTTTTTGATAAACCAGAAGGTATATAAGAGTTATTCTTCACCCAACTATTCCCCTCCCATTAGATCGATTCCTTTCAAGGTAAAGTAATACCTCATCATTGCGACTCCATGTTTAAGCGACGGATCAAATCTCACAACTTGATCAAGAAACACAAGTATCGAACTACTTGTACTAGTAACATTTGATATAATAAAAATATTTTAATTTAATTTAATCACATTTTTAGTTTTTATATATTTTTTTTAATTTTGATTGCTATATTTTAAAATAAAAATTTAAATTTCTATATAACTAATTATTAGTTATATTGACTTAATCATTATTAATTATATTGAAAATGGAGAGATGTATATTTAATCAAAATTCCTCAACATAGTTTCACCAAAAAAAAAAATTTTCCAAGCATGTCATTCTACATGAGAACCATTGGCAATTTCCCTTAAATTAAAGAAAAAAGGGATAATTCAATTAATATATCTAACCTATTATTATTATTATTATTATTATTATTATTATTATTATTATTATTATTATTATTATTATATATAATTATATATATTTATAATAATTCATTTTATAGGTTAGATATATTAATAAGTGGGAAAGTGTAGTTTAGGCCTTTGGACGCACTTAACATCTTTTGACACACTTAGTGTTTTTGGACAATGAGTTTTAGTGAGACGACCTTAGGTTCTGTTGGGACGAATAAGTCATTTGGATGATCCCTTAGCCTTTTGGGCACTAGATGTCTTTAGACGGTTTCCTTTGCATGATGAGTTCATTGGACGATTCGTATAAACGATGATATCCTTTGGAAGACTGAAGGCACTTTTTGGACAATGGACCTCTTAGGTTGTTCTCCTTTTAGACGATGACTCCTCAGGGCAACTCTGACCCTTGAACATTGTCTGGAGTCCATTGGACGCTTCTACTAAAGCATTCAATCTATGGAAGCATGATCACTGGACGAGTTTCTACTAGACAGTTCGCGAGAGTCTCATTATAGGCTGCGATCCAAGGCTCATTTAGAATTATTCGAATGCATTCGCATCTTATACATGTATAGATAGCTTAACTTATGCACTTTGTAAAAAACTTTGGTTCATTTTAATGAAATTTGCTTAAGTAAGCATTTGAGAGAGTTCTCTCGACTTGTTCTTGAATTAGAACACTTAATTCTCATCAAGTTCTCCATGAGACTTGTGACGAATCTCGATTCCTTTTGATGGTTCAATTTAAAAAAAAAATTCTGAAAGGCAAAGCATTGCAATTGAGTTTTCATTTCATTTTTGTTGATCACAAAATTGATTGCAAATTGTGAAAAAGAATTGTGGTAATTGTTTGGAAAAAAAAGTTGGATCGAAAGAATTGAATTTTTTTTTTTTTTTAAAAAAAGAGTATAATGAAAAGTTGTTATGGATGCATAGATAAATCATATGCTAAAACTTTTTTTGTTGTTTTTCCTAACTGTTTTGAGTTAAATGTCGTTAACCTGTAACGATTGTCCATTATGCTTTAAACGCTTGATTTGAACAACAAAATTTTTTGTTTTTTTATCTGCATAATTGTTAGTGCCTTTTAATTATGTGTCTTCATATTGTCTTATGTGATTCTTCATTTGAGTAAGCTTTCATTTCTATTATGTTTATTACTTGTCTTCATTTGGCTTCTTAATTTTGTCTTCAACTTTTTGTTTCTTTTGAAATTCCTAGAGTTATTGTGATTTGACGACTTTTACTTGCACTGTAGAACTTGATTAGTAGGATCTAGGTTCTCTTTCAAGGTGTAGTCATGAGTTGAGCGGAAAAAGGTAAGAGTGCACATTATAGAAAAAGGCACAAAGAGTGCATACACGAGTGAAGAATGTAAGCACTTAGGAGTGGTGAGGTTTGCCTTTTGTTACTAACATTTTTTCGTGAGAAAGTTTCAATATAAAGAAAGGTGTACAATTGTAATTATGGTCGACAACAGTAGTGATGGAGTAAACAATTACTCTCCCAAATCTCAACGCATGATGAGGTAGATGGTCAAGTTTGAGGAGAAACTTGCTAGAGAGGGAGGAGGACCGAAAGTTTACTGCATCCATACACGAAAGTGAGGGAAGCATAAACGAGAGTTCAAATGAATCGTCCATAAAGCCTCACGGTTCGCACCAAGGTGAGGGGAGCAAAAGGCCATGAAGAGAAAGGAGGCAATAAGAAAAGCCTCGTAGAGAGAGGCGAGAAAGAAGACGAGAGGAGGAACCCTATGAAGAAAGAAGAGGAAGAAGGTATAACAAGACTCCATGTTGAGATTGAAGAAATGCGGAGGATTCCAGAGAGCTATTTTAGATGCTCTTAAGTGCCACATTCCCCCATTTGTAGGTGATGGAGATGCATAAGCATTTCTAGACTAGGAAATAAAGGTGGACTAGGTTTTGACTTGCATCAACCATGATGACTACGAGAAATTCAAAATGGTCACGTATGAGTTCACTAGATATGCATTGGTATGGTGGAATAAATTTTCTAGGGAAGTGTGAGAAGGCAGGAGAAGGCATGCTAACACTTGGGCTGATCTCAAGCAAGAGATGAGATCTAGATTTGTGAATGCATCCTACACGAAGGACCTATACAACAAGCTGCAAAGAATGTATTTGGGGTCCAAAAGTGTGGAAGAGTATTATAAGGACATGGAAGTCGAATTGTTGAGAGCTAATGTACTAGAGTCCAATTAAGCTACTATGTCTTGTTTCCTACATGAGTTGAATAGAGAAATTTAGGATGTAGTGGATTTGTACCACTATACCTTTATGGATGACCTGGTGTGCATCAGGCAACTTGAGTAGAGTCTCAATAGAAGAGATGTCCTGACCTCGAAGAAGGCTTAACCCAATGGTCATAGTAATTGGACAAGTAAGGAGAAGGAGAAAGACTGACCAAGAACGTACAAAAGTCGAAAGAAAGGGAGCTTTCCACCCTAAGGCTAAAATGAAGAGAGAGTGTTGCTAGTTCTAGTCTCAACGTCCAAAAGCAACAACTTCAAGTGCTCCAAGTGTTTGGGTAAAAAGCACATTGTGTCCTAGTGCCCCAATAAGAGGAGCATGATTCTAAGTGAGGACGGGATAGTGGACAATAAAAGTTCTCAAGATGAGTCATCGTCTATAAGCGAGAAGGATGATGATTCCCAGTAGGAAAACATATTCCACTCATATTACCATGTTTTGGGGAAGCTATGTTCAATGATAATAGATTGTGGCGGTAATGTTAATGTTGCTAGTGTAAGGTTAATAGAGAAATTAAATCTCCCTACGTTGGTGCACCCAAGGCCATATAAATTGCAGTGGTTGAATAGTTAGGGGGAAATTATTGTGAACAAACATATGTCCTTGGCCTTTACAGTAGGGAAGTATCACCATGAGGTATTGTGTGATGTATTGCCTATGGAAGCTACATACATCCTCCTTGGATGGTCATGGCAATTTGATTGTAAGGTGACCTATGACAGGGTTACGAATAGACTTTCGTTCATGCATAATGGATAAAAGGTTACCCTTAAGCCTCTGTCACTAGAAAAGGTGAATGGAGATTAGTTGAAAATGAAAATGAAGAGGGAAAAAGAAAGAAAAGAGCGAAAAGAAAAAAATTATGAAAAAAGAAGGACTGAGTGTCCATAAGGGACCGAGAGTTTAAAAGAAAAACGTGCAAAAAAGTGAATGACGTAACTGAGTGTTCAAAAGAAAATAAAGTAGAAAAGAATAAATGAATTGTATGTTTAGGAGTGGGGAGAATTAAGAGCGTCTTGTTGCTGAGCAAGAGTCCTTGGCCACCAACTCCTTTCAATTCTAATCTACAATATGATTCCTATCTAGTTACAGGTTTGACACAGGGATGTGAACGTAGTTGGAAATGAAACCCATACTTAGGAGGCTTTTGGGTTTCATCATCCAAACACACTTGTACCTCATCAGTATGCTTTGGCGCTTGTTCTTGCAAATAATAACAATTGTGCTGATGGCATAACATTTAATGTTAATTCCAAGTCCTTGAATGTTGCTGTTAATGCTTATGGACTGTATCTGGTGTTGATGCATGCGTATGGATGCTATAATTTAATTCTATATGTCACATCTATGTTGGTTGAACTATCTTGTACGAGTGTGCATGCATGTTGTAATTATGGTAGTACTAGGCTATTGAGTGTTCAAATAGGCGCGTCCCCACACTTTGGATAAAAATTGGTAGTTTACAATAGTAGTAGATTCCTGGAGCCGTTAGCTGACCCCTATTGTCACCAACAAACAAGAGGTAATTTGAAATCAGAGGGATGTGATGAAATGAGGATGTACGAACCTTATTTGCATATAGATAGGCATGATAGATTCCTTTGTGGCCAAGAGCAAAAGTACCATCATGTGGCTACATGCATTCTAATT
Organism: Mucuna pruriens; assembly: GCA_025330945.1. Lineage (NCBI taxonomy): Eukaryota > Viridiplantae > Streptophyta > Magnoliopsida > Fabales > Fabaceae > Mucuna > Mucuna pruriens. The sequence continues at coordinate 1,343,417 of JAENHJ010000047.1, forward strand.
GGACGAAGTAGCATCCATAATGGAGTGGAGCATTGTTTGATTATAATGCCTAAGGATTATATATATAGATTAATAAGTCGAGGCAATCGTTGGACGATGAAGTCTCATGTCATCACGCAGAGATTGCATCCTAGTTAATGGATGATCCTAACAATAAGAGTCCATTACACGATTATCTGTATGACTATTCATTAAAGCATAATATACGTAAAATGTGCCTCATTTGCCTTGGCTGCAGGTACATTCGCAAGGTCATTGGTGGATCCTCCATTCATATCTTTGATCTAGGAGGAACGTAAGTATAAAGATTAATATATAAAATATATACAATAAGATATACGAAGAAATTCGCCCACCTCCCACATATTTGATAGTCTCTCCTATAAAAAAACTTGTAATACCTATTCCATTTGGAATTCCATCGATTCTTTTTTATCAAAAAAAGAATTGAATTGAACTAATTTTCTTACACTCGCTATTAAAGATATTTTATAAAAAATATCTATATAACCATGATTATATGACCAATCATATATGACATTTTGAAAATTATCAGCAACAATTAGTCTCCTTATCGGTAAGTGTCTGTTCCATCATTCATGATATATGGCTCATCCTTGTCTTTCACATTTGTAGGCACTCTAATTCTGAATTTGAGGACAAATTCTTTTCAAGAAGGATAGTTTAATACGAATTGAGGAAGGCATGAAGAATATGGAAAGAGCTATGGAGTATACAGAGGCCCAAGGAGGAAGATTCACCTCCTTCGTAGTTGTAGGACTTTGAATAATTGCTTTTAGTGTTCTTACTTTGTATTAACACATTATTTTCGTTGCTTGTAATAAGTAGGAAAGAATAGCTCAAGCCTTTGGACACACTTAGTGTCTTTGGACGATGGGTTTCTATGAGACGACCTTGAGTTCTATTGGGAAAATAAGTCCTTTGGATGATCCTTGAGCCTTTTGGACACTAGATACCTTTGGACGATTCATATGGATGATGGCATCCTTTGGACAATTGAAGGCGTTCTTTGGATGATGGACCTCTTGGGTTGTTCCCCTTTTGGATAATGACTCCTCGGGGCAACTTTGGCCCTTGAACGTTGCTTAGAGTCCATTGGACGCGTCTATTAGAGCATTTCGTCTATGGACACATGACTATTGGGTGAGTTTCTACTGGATACTTCATGGGAGTTCCCTTATGGGTTGCGGTCCAAGTCTTATTTAGGATTATTCGAATGGTTTCACGCCTTATACATGTACAAATAGTTGAGCTTAGCCACTTTGTAAAAAAAAGCTTTGGTTCATTTTAATGAAATTTGCTTAAGTAAGCATTTGAGAGAGTTTTCTCGACTTGTTTTTGGATTAGAACACTTAATTCTCATCAAGTTCCCCATGAAGCTTGTGGCGAATCTCGATTCCTCTTACCTGATGTTGGAGATATTGTAAATATCTCATTAGTTTAAGAGGTTACAAATATCTAAATATCTCATTAGGAGATCGTGGATATCACATTTGATCTACAACAATTATCTTTTCTTTTTTGTTAGCTATATTATTATCTTTAAGTAGTTCACCTTTACCCTATAAAAAGGGAGATTAGAAATTGTATTATTCAATTTAATAAATACACAATTCCTTTTACTTTCAATTTGGTATCAAAGCTCTAAATCTTGAGAGCTCTATTTTCGCTGTCTCACTTCAGTTAACCGCTACCTTTTGATGAGATCGACACATCGGTGCGAGACTAGTCAAAGTCTTCTCTATCATTCCTAACTATCAATGATAATGGAAGAAGATAAAGTCGTTATCTTAGGACCTAATGAACTTCTAAATTTGGTGGGTCCCTCTCGACTTGATGATTGCAATTATCTACAATGGGCATAGTACATTCGTACTACGCTTAAATGGCATAAGAAGTTGAGTTACATTGAAGGAACTAGCACACCTAGAGATGATCCAAAGTTTGAAACATGAGATGATGAGGATTCTCTCATTATGAAATGGCCAAGGAATTCTATGACTCCAAAAATAAACCGAAATTATATGTTTTATTCCTCCATTCATGAGATATGAGAGAATCTCATTGAGACATATTCAATGAAAAAGGACTCTGTTGCTTGCTATGATTTTGAAAACGAGATCTTCAATTCTAAACAAGGAACCCTTTTAGTAATAAAGTACTATGGTACTCTGAATGAGTTATGGATCGAGTTGGACCAGTACTAAGGATTGAAGATGTGCAAAGCTGATTCTATTACATACACTGGGCTCATTGAAAGGGGGAGAATCTTTAACTTCCTCCATGGCTTGAATTTTGAATATGATCCTATTTGGGTTCAAATTCTAGGCAAGGAGAAACTTCCCTCTCTGTTTGAGGTATTTTTTATTGTATAGAGTGAAAAGACCTGACAATCAGTCATGCTTGATAAAGGATGCTCCAACATAGGATCTGCCATGGTGATAGGAAAAGGTTTCACAAAAAGATCAACCTCCGAAGGAAAACCCTTCATAAAGAGTAGTCGTGGAGAATACCGCACGTATTGCAAACGACCAGGACATACCAAAGATACCTGCTACAAGCTTTATGGAAAAGAGAAAGTTCTTGAACAAATGGGTGGAAATAAAGGCCTAACTCAGATGTGTGCGAATCAAACAACCTCCAATAAGGAGAATGTAGTTGAACATCCTTCTACCTTACAACTTGACCAGGATATTCAAGCCTTTAGTAAGGAGGAGATGAACTGCCTTCGATCCCTCCTAAACTCAACAAGTAAGTCTCTTGGCGCATGTGGCTTGACCATGAAAGGTGAAAGTTCTTTTAATATTTCTGGTTCAGTTCCACAAAACATCTGGATCCTTGATTTCGGGCAAACATATTATATGACCCTATTTCCTTCATATTTTACATCATACCTTAAATTGTCAAAAGAGCAAATCATTACTGTTGCTAATGGAGATCATGTTCCTATTGTTGGATCTAGTAACGTCCAACTTCAGTCCTCTTTATCCCTACACAATGTTATTCATGTTCTGAAACTGACTAACAACCTTATCTCTATACATAGGCTTATACATAGACTTATACAAGATTGGAATTGTTCGGTAACATTTTTCTGCTCTCATTGTGTTATTCAAGAACTTACAACGAGGAGGATGATTAGAGCTGCTAAAGAGTAGAGTGGGCTATACTACTTACAATATACAAAGATAGGTAACAACACCAATAAGAAAGATTTGCCTTCCAGTCAACGGGTAACCTCAGAAACTTGGACAACTTCTCAAATTTGGCTTTACCATAAACGTCTTGAATATCCACCATTTGGGTTACTTAAGACAATGTTTTCACATTTATTTACAAAAGAGTCTATTGAGTCCTCTAAGTGTGATGTTTGTTATTTTTCAAAGCACCAGCATGCAACATTTTCTCCTAGTAATAATAAAAGTCTTGAACCTTTTGACCTTATTTATTCTTATATGTGTGGGCTAGCTATTAACTTTATATCGGGGACTAAGTGGTTTTATCATTTATTGATGATTGTAGTCGTGTGACATGGATATTTCTTATGAAACATAAATATGAGGTTTGTCAAATATTTGTCGATTTTTTTGTATTGTCAAAAACTAATTCGGTAAATCTATTAAAAGACTACGGTTAGACAATGGTACCAAATTTGTAAATCTTAAGTTCTCCAAGTTTCTTAAAGATAATGGTGTGGCTCGTGAAATGACGTGTGTGAACACTCCCTAACAAAATAGGGTTGTAGAAAGGAAAAATTGTCATCTCCTTGAGGTTGCTAGAGCCGTCCTCTTCCAAATGTCTGTTCCTAATGTTTATTGGGGAGAAGCTATCCTAATTTCTACCTATCTTATTAACAGGTTACCCACTCATGTTTTAAACGGCATTAGTCCAATTAAACATATGTTATCCTTCTTTCCTAACGCTCCTCTAATGTTAAGCTTACCAAGTCGTGTATTTGGGTGTGTTGCCTTTGTCCACTCTTATAATCCACATCGTGGGAAGTTTGATCCTAGAGCTGTCAAATGTGTTTTCATTGGTTGTCCCTCAAATAAAAAGGGGTTTGAGTGTTATTATCCTCTGAGTCGTCATATTTTTTTATCTCAATGAATGTTACTTTTCATGAAACACAATCATTCTTTGTTAGCCCTCCACTTCAGGGGGAAAGTTATCTAGAAGTTGAGCCTGTCATCGAGTCATTATCTTTTCCTACTCAGGATGTTCAAGTTCAAGTTCAAGAAGTCACAGAACCCACTCTTGTTCTAGAGCAAGTCCAATTGTTTGAGTTGAAGGTAAGTATTCCTGAGAACCCCATTGAGGATGCTACTAATGATATGCCTATTGCTTTGAGGAAAGGGAAACGATCATGTGTCAAGTATCATATTTCTTAATTTGTGTGTATTGACCATCTCTCTATACAACATTATAGTTTTATTATTGCGATTAATGCAATCAAAACACCTACATTAGTACAAGAAGCTTTGAAATATAAGAATTGGGTTCAAGCAATGAAAGAAGAGATGAAGGCGTTAGAGAAAAACTCAACTTGGGAGATTGTTGATAGGCCCAAAGATAAAAGAGTTGTAGGCTATAGATGAATATACATTGTGAAGTGTAAATCTGATGGGACCCTTGAGCGATACAAAGCAAGATTGGTTGCTAAAGGGCATACACAGCCTTATGGAATAAATTATGAGGAAACATTTGCCCATGTAGCAAAGATAAACACGATAAGAGTTATTCTTTCCTTAGTCGCCCACTTTGGCTGGAACTTGCAACAATTTGATGTTAAAAATATCTTCCTTCATGGAGACCTAGAAGAAGAAGAAGTCTACATGGAGATTCCCCTAGGATTCTATTCTCATAATGAAAAGAACAAGCTACGCAGACTCAAAAAGACATTGTATGGACTTAAACAATCTCCCCGAGCATGGTTTGGAAGATTTGCTCAAGTCATGATATCCCTAGGATACAACTAGAGTCAAGGTGATCATACTTTCTTTATGAAACATTCTACTGATGGTAAACTCACTGTTTTCCTAGTCTATGTAGACGATATGATTATTACAGGTGATGATGAAATTGAAAAACTAACTTTGAAAGAAAAGTTGAAAACACAATTTGAAATGAAGGAGTTAGGAAAGCTGAAATACTTCCTTGGGATAGAGGTTGCATATTTCAAGCAAGATATCTTTATCTCCCAAAGGAAGTATGTACTTGATCTTGTCAAAGAAACAGGAAAATTGGGATGCAAGACCTTAGGGGTACCTATTGAGCATAACCATAGGATTGAGTGTGAAGAAAGTCCAACCATAGAGAAGTCCCAATATCAGAGATTGGTGGGAAAATTGATCTACTTATCCTACATTAGGTCAGATATTCAGCCAATTTATGCATGATCCCAGGGAAATGCACCTTTAGGCAGTTGAAAGGATCCTCCAGTATTTGAAGGCAAGTCAAGGAAAAGGAATATTGTTCAGAAAAGAAGGTACATTGTCCATGGAAATATATACAGATGCAGACTATGTAGGATTAGTTGTGGATAGAAGATCCACTTCCGGATATTGTATGTTTCTGGGAGGAAATCTAGTAAGTTGGAGGAGTAAGAAACAAAAATGTGGTTGCTTGATCTAGTGTAAAAGTAGAATTTCGAGCCATGACACACAACATATGTGAAAGATTGTGGATGAAGATTATTCTTGATGACCTCAAAGTAAAATATGAGGGGCCTATAAAGTTGTTCTATGACAACAACTCAGTTAATAGTATTTCCCATAACCTAGTCCAACACGACATGACAAATCACATAGAGATTGACAGACACTTCATTAATAAAAAGTTGAATAGTGGACTTATAGTCATAGCACATGTTCCTATAGGGCTCCAAGTAGCAAATGTTTTCACCAAAGGGCTCCCTGCAATTAGATTTCAAGAACTTAATGGCAAGTTAGGAATGATTGATATTCATTTACCAACTTTAGGGAAGTGTTGAAGATATTGTAAATATCTCATTATATTAAGAGGTTATAAATATCTAAATATCTCATTAGGCGATTGTGAATATCGCATTTCATCTACAACAATTATCTTTTCTTTTTTGTTAGCTATATTATCTTTGTTTTAATTCCGCAATTATTACCTGAAAATCCCTAAAATTTTGTTCCTAACTTTTGTGTAGCAATGACAATTGTGTTAAGTGGAGTATTCAGGTTTCGTAAGACGATTTGAGTGTGCATTTCAAATCAACTGTTGTCAAGAGCCTAAGCTCTAGAATCATATCATATATCTAGCCTATAAAATGAATTATTATAGATAACTTTAAATTATATTATATATACCTAATAACTTATATAATTTATGTTTATTTTGTAATTTAAAAGCATGTTAGTTGTAGGTTGTTTGAATAATATCTTTAAAAAACCATTTCCATGTGGTAGAGTAGTGGTTGGCATTTTGGAACACTTGTGCCTGATAAAAGTAGAAATAGTGTAGCTTGCAAAATTTGTTGAAAATGATATCTAGTGGAATTACTAGGTTAAAAGAACATCTTGCACACATTAAAGGAGAAGTTAAGGGGTGTGGTAAGGTTAAGGGGTTTGGTTAGAGAAAATATGATGAAGTTTCTACGTGAAATAAAGCAAAGAAAAAAGATCTTAGAAAAAGAAATAAAAGTTTATGTCACGTTTAAAAGGGGATGAAGATGATGAAATTCAAGGTTTCATTGATGAAGATAGAGGTATAAAGCAAAAAGGTACATAAGAGAATATATTTTTACATAGGCAATGAGAAGACTGATAAAAATTTAGACAACAAACTGGAAGGTTTATGAAACCGCAAGTGGTAGTAGTAGGGCTTCTTGTCAATGTTAACAAGTGGTGCTTAATTAAGATTGAGGGTTGTAGTTGTTGACTTGGCTAAAGGTAAAAATATGAAACAACCCAAAATTAGTCAAGGAATGATAAAAGCTCTAAGAAAGAAGTTGGTGGAAGCAATGCCTAAGTTGATAATATATGAGTGTCTTCTTATGTACTTAACAAATTCTCCATGGCTATACAATTTACTAACAACAACTACAAAGTTAGGTCCCAAGTATTAAATGTCCTACTCCTTATGAGATTTCGGAGGTATACTTAAAAGATGAATACAATATTATGCAAAGTTGGATAAATGAACTTAAACCAATATGGATGGAAAGGGAGGTGACTATAATGTGTGATGGTTGGACAAATGGCATAAATCACATGCACATTATGAATTTTCTTGTGTATTGTAGCAAGGGAATGATGTTTTTAAAATCTATTGATGCCTCTAATGTTGCTAGCAAAAATGTCGATTATTACTTAAAATTGCTTGATAAAGTTATGGAAAAGGTGAGAGAAGAATATGTTATTCAAGTGGTTATTGATAATGAGACAACATTAAAATTTTCTAGCTTGAAACTAATGAAAAAATCCTTGTCTTTATTGGTCTTCATATGGATTTGTGCTTGGAAGATATTGAGAAAAGTCCAATGTGCAAAAAGTACTTGAGATGCTAAAAAAAGTTACTTTATTTCATATTTGGACTATAAATCCCATGAAAAGTATACTAAGAAATTAGGACCTACATTTGAAGCCAAAAAGATTGTTACGAGCAAAGAGTTTTGGAATAAAAGCTATTAATATAATTAAGGCATTTGTACCAATTGTGAAGGTTTTGAAATTGTTGGATGGTGATGAAATATCAAACCAACGATGAGCTTTGTTTATGAAGCAATTGATAGATCTAAACAAGTCATTGAAAAGAATTTTCGTTATTATGATCATTATAGTGATATCATTTGCAAAAGATGGTTTTTCATGCATTCTAATTTGCACGCACAAATACATATTAATATATTTTTTAATTTCATTTTATTTGAAAGACTGGTATTTGATTTTGGGAAACTAATTATTCTTTTATTTTTAAGGTTATTATCTAAATCTTCAATTTGGAGTTGTGCATTGAAGCAATGTAGCTAAATAAAATATGGATGAAACTACAAAAGTAATAAGCAAATTAGAACCAAACATTTATAAGCAAATAAAAACTATCAATCAAGTGAATAACTTGTAAACATTAAAATCAAGGAACAAAATATTTATTAATGACTTATTTGATATATTGGTGTTTGTAGTTGTTAGTTTTTTGAGATAAGAAAGAGATATTTGGAACCATACAAGCTCCTAGAGCATGGTCTCAAATGAATCTTTGTAAGGTCTTATAGTTTTGTGATATGTATATTTAGAAGCATTTTTAACTTTTATTTTTAATGAATATTTTTATACTAATAATTTATTATTATTTATTTAATTAGTTAAATGATGGTTAATATTTGGATCTTGTGCTCTTTAACTTCAAAGTATAACAGTAAAAGTTCTCAATCAAACAACTTCAACTTCAAATTGTGAGGAAGATTAGAGTATATTTAGTTACATACATACAAAGACAAGAAATAGATTTAAGTATAAAAAATTGCAAAAACTTGTCTTTACATTTTACAACATAAAATTGAAGATGAGACACTATGCGAAGAAGTAGATAGGAGATTAAAATAACTTTAATCCTATTAATCTTGATAATATATTTCAAGAAGAAGATTCTTTATCACTGTGGCTTGAGGAAAGAAAGGGTAATTGTTGGAGGGGCATAAAAATTGTAATGACTCCCTATTAATTCTGATGATGATAATAAATAAGCAGTTGTTAAAAATGATTCAGATTCAGATTTAAGTCAAACACCTAGTCAAGCAAGTGATAGTGATTTAAGTCCACCAAACAATAATAATAATAATAATAATAAATAGTGGTAGTGATGATGGTGGTGGTGATGGTGGTCGTAGAATAGAACAAAATCAAGGAAGAGGTGAAAGGTCATTTTGTTCTTTCTAGGAAGAACCATATGTAAGGCATGATCAAAATATACTTCATATGACACAAGACAGAATGAATGAAGATCTTTCTAGTGATATGATTGGTAGTAGTATAAGGAGAGATTGAGCTAACATGAAAAAATTATAAGGCATGAAAATGCTACATTGAATGATTGTTCCTCATTTAGTGTAGCACAATCCTTTGGTGATTTTCATATTGTTGCATTAGTTGAAGGTAGACATGACAACTATCCACCGTACTATCAACACCATACTATCAACATCCTCCTTCCATGTTACCTGACTATTATCCATATAAACCAAATCCACCACATTACCAACATTCCATGAATTACCAAGAATTTTATGATTCATCGTCAAGTTTTTCCTATGACCAATAACAAATGGAACCACCACGAAGTTTTGAATTTTTTTTATTATGTTTTTGGAAGAACAAGATATATTGATCAAAATGAAAGTGAAGGTTAGCATGTCATTGTATCATGTGTTGACTAGTGAGGTAATGCTTTTGCATAAATTATATATATTAGTTATTTTTTTATAATAAATATTTGAGGTTTGATTATATTTTTGGAAAATAAGATGATGGTAAAAAAAGTGGAGGCTATGATCATGCATGTTGTTTACAATGCAGTGAACGAAAATAATGAATTTCCATAAGTTCTTTTATATGTATTAGTAATTTTATGTTGAGGATTTTAAATAAATAATATATGTAAGAACTTTGCTTACTTGTATACGTAGCTATTAATTTATTTATGTGGTTGAAATACTCCAATATATATGGATTTGTTAAATATATTAGTAGCTATTAATAGTCTTATTTTAATTTTTTTAACTAGTTTTTTTAGTTTGAATATCTCATAATGATCCAAAACATTATAATTTTGTGCAAAGTTGTGAGACATTCACGTCACAATGATTGAATTTCAAATCATGGGATCCACAATTCCCGTAACCGTTGTGGTGTGAAATTCATATCGTAGGATCACAGTACCCGTGACCGCGAAAATCTTAATGAAAAAAACGTGAACCTGACTGCACTTTAAAATCTTGACATCGATTTTAAATAGCTTTTTATTTTAAAATTTCACAGTTTCGTTTACTACTTCATTAATACTTACGTGGATTCAATATATCAAAACATGATAGATGAATCTACTAATTGATCCTTGCTATGCTTTTTTTTTCTTCTAATTTTCCTTTTTTATAATCATTGTTGTGATTAACAGCAATTGAGTTTTACCAGTTATTTAACTGGTCTCTATTGGTTTTTGACCTAAAAAGGATTAATTTTTGTTTGTTGCTCACAAAGATGAGATGTTAGTGAAAAAAATTAGAGTTTAGCATGGAAGTGTGAGCGAGGCAGGAACAAATGGTTGACGAAATACATGGAAGTGAGAACATCATCTTTTATCATGGAAGAGTACAAGTTTTGCGAATTCCTTGAACATTTTGGAAACAGAGCATAGCCATAAAAGGGTGTTTGAAAAAAAAAGGAGTTTAGAGACATGTGATAAAATTTAAAGAGAGGTGTGGAGGAGGGCTTATTTGTGTTGTGGGGGTGCAAAAAGCCGTAAACCAATTCTGGAAATTAATTTGCAAAAATATGTTCCAACACTTACTTCCTACAAAAAGGATATTAGTGGAAAAAATTATAAAAAAGAGGTATATTTAGCGATAACATGATGTATTTAGCAATTGCGTAGTTAGAATAGACAGATTATACGGGTTAATCTAACGAATTAAATCCAAATTTACTTGCATTGGACAACCAATATAAGCTCACTGGACATGACATGTTACAAGCCCAAAGCCCAAAGCCCAAACACATTACTATTGCTCTTGTTTTAAAAGAAATTTTAATAGAATAATGTTTATTTTCAAAATAATAAATTTTACAAATCTGTAGTAAATATACGATCATGTATGTGCTTGCTCTTGTTTGTATATTGTCAATGCTACTACATCTCGTGGTATGTTTATCATAGAAAAAACCCTTTAATTTTCGTTTGGATGATTTGAGTTAAAAAATAGTTAAAATTATGATTTGTGTTAAAGTATTAACAAATTTTTCATCTATCCAGTAGTTATTAGTCATGGTGTAAGTAAATTATAATTTAGTTGCTCTAAGAAACAAATTCATATTTCAAAAGGAGTAGATACGAGTTCTATTATCAATATAAAAAATTTGTTGATGATTAATATGTAAGTACTTTTATAAGAACTAAATTTTTCTTAATTTTATTAAACTATTAGATTCAATTTACCTAAACTTTTTCAAATATAAAAATTTGTCAATATAAATTTGTCCTAGTCATTTTCTTACAAGTTTTTTTTTCCCTATAATGTCAGCTTAAATCCCACGGTTATCAATTTAAAGAGAATTTTATACAATCACCAGCCTCGTATATAGTTTATCTACAGGAATATTTCTTTTCCTATAAAAATAATCATATTTGAAATTGTGGAATACTAAATTGGAAAAGTGGAGTAAAGATTTAAAAGGAAAGGAAAAGATGTGAAAGTGTGATTTTTCCTCCTGTTGGAATGACAAGTAGAAAAAAAAAAAAAAAAAAAAAAATGTTTCTTTTCATTTTGAAAAGAAAAGAGAAGGTTTAAAAGAGCGTAAATACGAAAATTACCATGTTTATTATACATTTTTTTTATTTAAGATATTTGTGTTATTTTAAATACATATTTTTTATTTTATTTTTTATTCAATCAAACAACCTATATTTTTATTTTCTATATATATATATATATATTTTTTTTTTTTTCTTCTTTTTTTTCCTTTCAGGTTCTTCCTTAAACCAAACATACTTGTCTAAATATAAACATTTCTTTTAACAAAAATTTGAGTCTTAGTTTATTACGTGTAGAAAACTAGTCCATTCTACTAAATACAACCCCATTAGTTTGAAGGATTACTTATCACAAATTAAAAATTGATTTGATTTGCTTTTATAATAATAAAAAATAAAGATCATATAAGCGCATCACATGAATCATGCATTTGAGAATTATGAGAAGATCATACGGATACAAATAATTATTAGCTCTTGACCTAGCATGCTACGGATGCAAGAGAGCAAGAATTAGTGCCTCCCTAGCTACTAGCTAGTACTCACATAATATGGTTTCACACCATAGTTTACGATAAATAAACGTTTCTTTTTCAAACTTGCTACCGTCAAATTTCAATATACGTTGACCAATCTAGCACTTCTGTAAATTATTTTTAGTAAGAAGATACAATAAGAATATTTAATATATTAAATTACTAATTGAGCATGATAATTTTTTTTGTCACCGTGTCACAGTGTAAAGTATCCTTTGTCAATAATTAATATTTATTGAAAATTTTGATTTTCATAGAATTTTAATTCGAAACTTTGCCTAATGTTGAGCATGATAATTTAAATGAAGATATTTTGGGAGACAAGTTATTGGAATGGAATGATGAGTGGAGGTTAACGTTGATCTGTAAAAAATGAAATGTGATGCGATATTTTCCGAATAGATGTTTAAATCATTAAAATTTATAAGAAAAGAAAGAGCGTAAATAATTCCTATTAACTACTACATTTTACTTGATATTATTTACTAGGAACTATCAATATAAAAAATGGATAGCAATTCTTCCTCTCCTTTTATTAATTCTTCAATTCATTATATATAGGAAAAGGGCAACGTGATTCTTCAAAAATTATTTACGGAAGTTACATACAATACCTTATTTTAATCTATAATATATATATCTTTATCTTTGATGAATTTTAAACCTAATTCAATTTGACATAAGTAAACTAAAGATTGCCTAAAATCTAATTCAATTTCACAAACTTGCTTGTAAACTAAAAATTACCTCTTATATATATTCCATTGAGGACATTTCATTGATAAACATAGGATCTCCAATGCAAACTAATCATTAATAAAACAAAAAACAGTTACTTTTATTTATTTATTTTCATTCTGAACTGTTTCAATAAAACCATTTGGAGACAAGCATTACAAAAAGGATGAAAACGAGAAAAACGAAGATAATAGTTTTTCTTTTGAGTTACTACGACATGATATAGATTGTACCAAAAAATTATAACATGATATATATTACTGAATCCATAGCTAGGATAGGGTCGCTACGTGCCATATCTTGAAAACGTAATTAAACTGCGCAAAACATTAATGAATAATATTAGTAGCAAATAATTCCAAGTAACCTTCCTAGATTGTAGAGCAAAAAATTATCCGTTAGCCCATTAGGATAAACTTTGTGCTACGTGTGAATGGGGCTAGCTCAATGAGTAGATAATCATGCTATATATATTTATGTGCGCATGCCTTTTGAGTGTATCAATTAGCATATACATATATATAGCTTAATAGGGGCTGTGCGATGTGGGATAATTTAGATATAGATATTCAAGCCGCGCAATCTTTCCAAATATCATGTGCCTCCCCACTTACAACAAGGCCTAAGATAATAGATATCATAGAAACAAAAAAGATAATAGATATCAACTTTTCAAGTCTTGCTTTTTTATCTCTCAATACAACTAGGTCTCTCACTCAATAATGGACGTTAACATCCCCTAGATTCGTGAATGTTGTTGCATATACCAATTAGTTCAGCAATGATAGCTAAAAACATTCCCTTGTACCTAGAATTGATTTTGATGTGGGTGGAGGAGGACGCGATCCAAATCACCTCACCCTTCGTTTCGAACAGGAAAAAGGGAGGGAAAATGAAGGGGAAATCCGAGGAGGAAACATTTTAAGACGAAACAAATTGAGGCACACGCGTGTTTCCTGTGGGTTCTACTTTCTGAAACCTTGCAGTGGCACCTGGGATTTGCCCCTCATTTCATTCCTTTATTATCTTGTTCCACCACATCATGCCCACTTTCACCAATCTCTCTCTCTATATACTCATTTGTCACTGGCAGAGGCATGATTGGGATCTACACCGCATGGCCCAACTCAAGCTGTGCTAAACATGTGTAATACACGTTTAAAAGAGGACAACTAAGTTACTCACACAACCACACCTGAATTAACTTACCTAAAATGGTTCTAATTTAATTAGTATCTCAAATTTAAATTTTAAATATATTTTTATTTTTTTATTATTCATAATAATTTTATTTTATTCGAATAATTTTTTTTATAAAAAATACATATAGTTCATACATGACAAAAATAAAATTAGGCAGGACATGTGCACACGTATATATTGCTCCAACATTACAGGGGAGCAAATGGCATTAGATATCTATATGGCTATAGTGCTCTACCGACTGCCGTCATGTCAAGTATGCTCTTCTAAATTTTTTTAAATGATTTAATTTTCTGTAATTAATTATTTTATTATTAATAAATTAGAAATTAATTATCAAACGTGTGAATAAATTTAACGTGAGACTATTAAAAAATATTTTATTAACATATTATTTAAAATTTTTTATTTTAAAAATAATTAACCCATGATTAATTCAACCCGTTTATCTTGCAGCTTGCTAAATATTGGAATGAGATAAAAAAAAATCTCAACTCGTTATCAAATTGACCAAACTTAACCTAGGTTAAAATTTTGTTAGCTTATGATAGGTTGACCTAAATTGACATTTTTAATTTTAGAGAATAAAATGTAATAATAATAATTTATTTAAAAATTAACTATTAAAATTGTAACTAATCTTAAATTTTATTATATATAATTTTAACTTTTCACAAATTTTCACTATTAATTTTCAATTAACAATTATTATTATACTTTACATGCCAAATCCTTCCTTTCTACCTAGGTGTACTTGAAATATCACATGCATCACTGACAATTCATTTATTAATGCAGGTATCATAATGCATGAGCTATTACCTCAATCAATTGCATATCTTGAAGAAACTCTACATCATCCTTTTCCAGTTTCCACCTCAACTTTACAAGTATGATGTACCTAGTGCACCAAGTTGATTAACCTCCATTAATAAAAAAACTCCTTTTCTTCTCGTCCTCTTTCTATGTATTAATAATTAAACTTGGAAACATAGTAAATTATTTTTTGAAGTAGAACTCATAAATATAAATCTTTTACGACTGATCAAATCGAATCCTTTACGGTAATGCTATTTTTAAAACACCTAAATATTAACGGTCTAGCTACTTACAAGTTCTTTGTTACCCCAATTTTTTTTTGTCATCTTCTAATATAGTAACATGTGATGCTAACAAAAGCAGTACACTCACCTGTCAACTAATGATATCATGTCCTTGCAGGTAAAAATTAATAAGTGGTCACCTGCTTGTCGTTCTTATTAATTTTGATATGATACACATTTAAAATTTTTAATTTATAAAAAAATTTAATAACACTTAATTATATATTATATAAAAATAAATTAATATTATAAACTAAATAATAATCTTCAACCACCTACCACCAACCACCTGATAATTTCTGTCTCGCACATATCAACTGGTACCTAATAATTTAATTTCTGTATCGCAACGCTCATGTTATCATCATTAATTGATTAATAATAACTTCAACCACCTAGATAATGTAAATAATGCCAGTTACAATGAGAATAGAAAAGTGTAGTACTGGTCGTGCAATCAGCTTCAATTGGACCCTTCATTTGCATTATTAAAGAAAGTGGGTGTTCTTTAGCCACTACATATAAATTAGTAGATCTCCACGAAACCTATCATAACGATGTAACCCCTTAAAAAGGATTGCTTTATTATCTTCCCCCCTAGCATTGACCATTCTTATTCATAGGTGGGAACTTTTATGTGAAGTATGTGTGTAATTGGACGTGCGTGCCAAGCGTCATGACTCAATTGGACATGCGTGTATTAATTCTAATTTAATTTCTAACCATAGTATTAGTGCTACAAGAAAAGATCAATGTAAAAGACTATATCTATTGCGCATCGAATTTATGTGATAGGAATTTTAAAGATATTAGATATACTATGATCGAATTAAAGATAGATTTATTATGATTGAACTAGCAAGTAGATTCTATGAAATTATCACGAAGAAAAAACATGGAAAGAATCCACTTGTCACAGTCATGAAGGATATGGCTTGAACTTTGAATTATTCAATTTCCATACTAGTAAATTATTCCATTGCACTTAAAAGAATTATTATCTACCCATATAAAGTCGTAATGTTAACTAGTATGTTTAAGTAACTTTTTAGTTCATGTAATATAAAATTTCTTATTTTGATTCTCTTTAAAAAAATTCTTATTTTGATTTCTACATTTTATTTTTGTTTTATTTTGATCTATGTGTTTATTAAGTAATGATGTGACTAACATAATTAAAAATCAAATCTGATGTTTTCTAAGTAATAGGAATTATAATCAAAATCTTTCGATATAAGATAAATCTATATAAAAAAGTTTATTGTATTAAACAGTACATCAAGGATAAAAATGAAACAAAAAATTATAGAGATTAAAAAAATTAAGAACAAAGCGAAAACAGCACTATATATATTATAGGCAGTAAAAAGTTATTTAAGCCTAACAAGTACTATATATTGTTTGATTACTAAGAAATTGCGGAATTAGTCACTAATTAAATTAAAAATGTGAATTAGTTATTAGATGTCTAATGTAATATTCACATTCCGCTAAATTATGACAAAAAAAATTAAATCAAGTTATAAAAGGAATAATATATGTGTAATAAAAAAAATTATTGTCTCAAATACATTTGTTTTTGTCTTATAATTTCAAATTTTTTGATTTTGTGATTGAACACTAATTTAGAGTGATTTATTTGAAGTTATCTTTTATACATATAAAAATAATGACAATTTAGAGTCTTTTACTATATTATCATAAATGCAACCAAATTACATTGGTCTATCCTATGACAAATTATAGTTTTTTTTTGTCCGAAGCTGTAAAATAGGCTTGGGTAAATTGTAATTGGACATAAGAGAATAAAAAAATTTCAAAATTAATAGTATAAATTATTCAGGTCAAGATGAATGTTAAATTTAAGCTTTTGAGTGACGATAAATGGGGAGAAACTTAGGAGATTAGATATGAGAAAAATTAAATTTTCATAGAATACAATACTACTCTTTTGTATATGATTATTATTATTTGTATAGTTCTTCATCTGTTTAATAAAATCCTATGGAATTGATTTTTTCCTGTTACGAGCTTCACTTGAATATCCTACGATTGAACTAAAATCAAATTAAGATATTGAACTATATTGAAATTATCTTCTGCATACATAATTTGTATCTTAATATTTAGGAGCATGATGGGAAGAAATATAAAAAGCAATAAACAAAAAGCATGTATGATGCATATATGGCAGACCACATTTAAGGAACTCAAGAGGGTGAAAATGAGGTAATCACTCTTGTACTTGAAGGTCCCATGATTAGGGGAGGCTCAAGAGGATTTAAGAAGAAGTGCAACATGAGTTGGCCATACTCAAGGATCAAGAGGAGGCTCAAGAAGGCTAAGTTTTGTATCATGTATCCAGCTGTCATTTAGGCTATGTTTAGAATTGGAAGTATTTTATTTTTCCTATATTTTCATAGTATTTTAGGTGTCTTTCATATATGATACCATAGTCTTGGGCCAAAGCCCTTCTTCAGATTGTTTTTCTTGTTATTTTCGTTTTTCTAGAATCCATTCGATCACTAATGCAGGCCCAATTCCTCGCTATTTCCGTTGCTAGTCTGAGAAGACAGTTGACTTGCATTTTGGACCCTTTTGGCTTAGGCTTTCAGTCTTACCTCTTAATTAGGATTAGATAAGGTTAATAGGGACTTAATTAAGGGTATATAAGGCCTTCTTGTAATTAGGACAATCACTTTTGAATGAATTTGAATGTGCATTGCATTTTTGTGAGAGCTTCCTCTCTACTCTTGTCTTGAACAAGGAATTCATTCTTATCAAGCTCCTATGATGCTTGTAGTGAATTTTACTTCTCTTATCTAATTCTCCATGAATTACTGGCGAGCTCCACCCTATTCCTTCTCCATATTTGCTTTTTCTTCTTCAATTTTTGGTTTCCATTTCCATGACTAATTTGGTTCCTACTTGAAGCTAGGTTTTGATTGTGCATCCAATGGTGCATCAATGTACCAAAAAAAATAAAAATAAAACGTAAACAGAAATGAAGCATATGTTGAGGGATAGCTATTGCAAAATTGTTATGCTTTTGCTCCTAAGCTAGAAAACATAAAAATTGTTTATGAAGTTTGTCATCATAAAAAAGGGAGATTATGGAGGTCAAGCCACTTATGAGATGAAGTTTCAATGATAACAAACTCTTAAGAAGTAAATTCTAAGTTTTCTAAACTTAAGTTACTAATGGTTTTCTTTGAAAATTTGATTATTAGAACATGACTTTATACTATATCATGGAAAAAATCACATAGAACATGAATCAAGCTTGAGAAACATAATTATGAAATGCAAGTATCCAAAAGGTCAAAGGAAATAAAGATGATAATTAAAGCACCACCATCGGAAGGACAATTGACCAAAAGACATACCAAATTGAACATGTTTTTAGAAGATTAAAGTGCAATAGGATTAGAAGTTGTGTATGATAAAAAGCATGATTAGAAGATGAATATGACTAAATGGTAACAATATTATAAGCTACATATGATTAGAAACTCCATAAGAAGATGAAAACTAAACAAGGTTTGAGAAGAACAAATATGCATTATTCAAAAGCAACAAAATTGCTAGATCAAAAGCATACTGTCAAAACAAAATTGAAATGTGTTATAGAAGTAAGAAGTTATCTCGAACTATCAAGTACTGAGGAAAATAAAGTAACTAGGGAATTGATAATGCTTTCGAAACACGATCAAAATCACTAATTTTCCTTAATTTATGCAGTGTAGGGACAAACCTAAGTCGAATCTCAGAAGAGCACAATTATGCTATGCTTAATCTTTTTGATTAGAAACCAAAATGAATGTTAAAAAATGAGAGTTTGAGCGAAACAGAATTATGTAGAACAAGTAATTATGTAGAACATAATTTATACAAAACAGAATTGATCTAAACCAAATTGTGTAACATCAATTCAAAGATTCAATCATGCAATCTATTATCATGGTTCTAATAAGGATGCAATTTCATATCAACCTAAGTTTCATTAGATAATCATCTAATATCCGTCCATGCAAATTGAGATCACAACTATAGTCCCTGATTAATATGAATTTAGGAACATAATTGGTTGATTTTAGGTTATCAATCGATTACCTAATTGAACACAATCCAAAAATTCAACCAAGATCATAATCATGAAAACGAATTAAGAAATCGAAAGAAAAATATAGAATTTTCATAAAGAAGATGAAAATTCAAGAACTTAAACCAACTTGCAATCTTGAACATTGAATTGACAAAGAAGCTTAGCCTTTCATGGTCATTGTCATAGAAAACTCAATAGAATATTGAGAAAATGTAGTAGAAAACAATTGAGAAGAGAGAAAAAATTCCAATGCAAGAAACCCTCTGAACTCCCCAAATCTGAAAAGTCTCTAAAACCGTTTCTCACTCTAACTCTTCTAATTATCAACTAACTAACGATTACATGCTCTAATGCCAAGGGCGATGGGCTGGGTGAGAAGAATTAGTAGCTCAAAAGCTCACCAACTAAGGCCTCATAATTTGTGTCAGAATATACAAGGAAAAACCTAATAGATTGGATGCAGAGGCAGCAACTTCACGTGGACGTTTGGAATTGTAAATGGTTGAATCGTGTTGAGCTCTAAAGAGATAAGTTGTAGATCTTTGTCTTAGCTTTCTAGGGCTACCAATATTTTCCAATTTGGAGGTTTGTAGCTCTAGATATAGCCTGCATAAGATAGCAATACCATAATGAAAATTTAGTTAAAAAATAAGCAAAGATTAGCAACTAAACCCAATTAAGTTCAATAACCCAAGACTCAACCAATGTGTCAATATTAACTAGAAAATGATATCAAATATATCTAGCATAAGTCACTATGAAGTTCCTATAAAATGCTCTATTAGGAATATAGAAATTGGTGCACAAGCACTAAACTAATTCAAAAGTAGTATAAGAAGCATCTTGCTAAATATCAATATTCAAAAGCATAATTTCCAACAATTTTCAAAAGTTGTTAGAGAATGTGCTCTTAGAAATCTAGCTCACACCACTTGTCAAAACTCAAATTCAAATTGTAGTTAAGGATTAAAAAGGAGAAAAAGGTAATATAAGAGAAAAGGTAGAAGCACTAGAAAAGACACAAAAACCATTCAAAGACATTTTTATGAAAGGATAACTCACTGGTACACACATTTTCTTACCTTTAAATAGAAAGACATCATGTCTATAATAATCATGAAATACAGTATTGACACACATTGCATAAGTTTTACTAAAATCAATGTCCTCATACAATTCCTTAATGCAATCAAGATAAAACATCTTAGTTTCAAGCATAGCAATTAAAGCATGTCTCCTAGACAATGAGTCAAGCATTGTTTATGTTTAATCATGTAAGGAAATTTTTCAAAGAATTCTACCCATTTAAAGTGTTTTTATTTAATTTGCCTTGCCCTCTCAGATGTTTAAGAGCTTGATGATCATTGTGGATCATAAATTCCTTAGGCAATAGGGAATGTTGCCACGTTTGCAAGGTCCTTACAAGAGAGTACAACTCTCAGTCATAGGTTAAATAGTTTAAATGAGCACCTTTCAATTTTTCACTAAAATAAATAATTGGGTGTCCTTCTTGTAGGAGCACGACCCCTATCCCAACCCTAGAAGCATCACATTCCAACTCAAAATATTTTAAAAATTTTGATAATGAAAGATTGGAACCTGGGTGAGTCTTTCCTTTAGCTCTTTGAAAGCTCTCTCTTAAGCTTCCTCCCACTTCAAACCTACATTTTTTTTGACAACATCATTTAAGGGAGGTGAAAGTGAACTAAAGTCCTTTACAAATCTTCGGTAAAAACTTGCAACAATAGTAGTGGGTGTGGGGCCACTCCTAAATAGCCTTCACCTTTTCACTGTCTACCTTGACTCCATTGGAGTCTACTAAAAATCCAATAAAGACAACCTCGTTAGTACAAAATGTACATTTCTCAATATTTGCAAACAAGGTTTCCTTCCTCAAAATTTCCAACATACTTCTTATATGCAAGAGATGGTCATTCAGAAAAGTGGAATAAATCAATATATCATCAAAGTAAACAACCACAAAGTTGCTTATTAGGCTCTTTAAGATATGATTCATTAACCTCATGAATGTACTAGGCCCATTAGTCAAACCAAAAGACTTAACTACCATTCATAAAGTCCAAATTTTGTCTTAAAAGTTGTTTCCATTCATTCCCCTTCCTTACCCATATTTGATGGTACCCACTTTTCAAATCAATTTTAGAAAACATTTGAGAACCATGCAACTCATCAAGTAAGTCATCCAAATGGGGAATGTGGTGCCTATATCTAATAGTTATATTATTGATAGGCCTAAAATCAATACACATTATCCAAGTACCATCTTTCTTGGGTACATGGATCATAGGCATGGCACATTGGCTCATGCTTTCTCTTACCCATCCTTTTTCAAGCAACTTTTCCACTTGCTTTTGCATTTCTTTTCCCTCCTCAGGATTTTTTCAATATGCAGCTTTGTTGGGTATTGATGCTCTAGGACATAGGTCTATATGATGCTTAATTCTCCTCAAGGGCGGCAACCCTAAAGGTATATCATTTGGAAACATATCCTTGAACTCTTTCAGTAGCACTGTCATACCTACAAGTAAATAAATTACAGAAGAAGTACAAGCATGTAACAACGTGTTAGTGGTTAAAGCATACAAAGGTTTCCTCTTATCCTTTTTCACCTCCTTAGGGCCAACTAATAGGGGTCCTCACTCTTTTCCCTCCTTTTTGCTTTTACCACTCTAGGTTGGCTCTATTATCTCTTTTTTTTTTTTCACTTTGTTTCTCTCTTATTTTTTTGATTTCTCTCAATGTAAATTCTCTCTCTTTTGTCCTCTTTTCTCTCATTTTTTTATGATCTTCTTGAGTAGATTTTGGAAACAAAAGGTTACGAACTACCTTCCGTCCCATATGTACAAATGTAAATTTGTTTGTCTCCATCATAAATCACCTTCCTATCATATTTCCAAGGTCATCTCAACAGCAGGTGTATGGCCTCCATTGGCACCACATTACACAACACTTTATCTTTATATTTTTCCATGGTAAAGGACACTTCGACTTGGCAATCTACCACTAATTCTTTATGCTCACTAAGCCACTAAAGTTTGTACAATCTCGAATGTATAATGGTAGGTAGGGCTAACTTACTCACCAACCTCCCACTAGCCACATTCATGCAACTACCACTATTTATTATTACAGAACACAAGTTACCTAAGACATGACACCTGGAATGGAAAATATTTTCCCTATGCGTCTTAGCTTCCTCTATCACCTGGTTCCCCATTAACCTCCTCACCATAAGCAAATCCCCTTCCACATGGGAATCATCACTACAGATCTTTGAATCACTAGAGGTAAATGTATCTCCACGTGAGCTATCACTTTCCATCTTGCCATTATCCCTCAAAATCATGACTCTTTTATTTGGACACTAAGTAGCTGTATGGCCTTTGCCAAGGCATTTAAAACATTTAATACCACTCGTCCTAGGTGTAGGTGTAACTATTATCTCTTTACGAACTTGGAAGGGATCACTCCCCTTTTTAGGGCTCCTATCACTCCTAACTTTCTCCTTATCTCTGCCCCTCCAACTACTAGAATTAGTTGTGGATCTCCTAGAGGAACTCCTCCTCTTTAATTGCATCTCAACTTTTACTACTTGATGCACCAATGTTCCCAAACTACTATAACTCTATAGTCCCACTATATCTTGTATCTCCCTATTTAACCCATGCAAGAATCGAGCTATGGTAGCCTCTTTTCTCTCCTTAATCTGGGCTTTCAACAAGGTGAACTCCATTTGCTTGTGGTACTCCTCTACACTCTTGGAACCCTGATACAAACTTTGGAGCTTATGATGTATATCTCTTTCATATAAAGCTGGCAAAAACCTCTTTCTTATCATTCTTTTTAAGTCATACCAACTTTCATAAGGTTCCTCTATGCCTCTCTTTACGTCATCCAACAAAGATGTCCACCAAACCAAGGCATAATCTTCTAAAGCTACTATAACCAAACTCACACCCTTTCAGCCTTGTACACTGAAGCTAGTTATCAGTTGCTCAACTTTGAGCTAGTCTATGTAGACTTTCGGCTTACAATCCATCAAAAATCGAGGTATTTTACATTTTCCTAAATCCAAATCATCTCTCCTATCTTCTTCTCTTATATATCACCTTTCGCACCTATCTTCTCTCCTATGTCTTTCATGCCTGTCTTGCCTCTCTTCCTTGGAGAAATGGGAACCCCTACTATGACCACTATGACCTCCAACACCCTCCTCTTTGGTTATACTCAAAGTCTCCATTTTATTACCAGTGGTATGTGCATCCTTTTGCACCACATCAAGACTTTTACCCACCAAGTCCAATTTTTCTCTCAACTCCTTCATAGTATCTAGGATGTATCTAGAGTTAGGTGAAAGTCCTTCCTAATTCACACTCGAACTTCCCATCTTCCTACACTCTAAATGCCTCCTAACCTCCCAAACTATTGTAGTACTAAGATATAAACAAGAAAAACAAAACCTCACCCGCTCGCTAAGTGTTTCACTCACACTCGTGTTTAACACTTTTTATGGCTTTTTCTCTAGGGTACTTGATAATGCTGTCAACATACAATCAAATGACTAGATTTTCCTTAATTTCTATTGTGTAGGGACTAACCTAGGTTGATTCTCACAAGGAAATAATCATATCATGCCTAATCTTGTTGATCAAAAACCAAAATAAATGTAAAAAATGAGGGTTTGGGTGAAACATTATTATGTAGAACAAATAATTATGTGGAACAAAATTTATACAAAACATAATTGATCTAAAACAAATTGTGTAACATCAATTCAAGGATTCAATCATGCAATCAATTGTCATGGTTCTAAGAATAGTGCAATTTCATATTAACCTAAGTTTCTTTAGATAATCATCTAATATTCATCCATGCATATTGAGATCACAATTGCAGTCTCTAATTAGCATGGATTCAGGATTATAACTGGTTGATTATAGGTTATCAATTGATTAACTAATATAACACAATCCAAAACTCAAGTGAGATCACAATCCTAAAAAAGATTAGGAATTGGAAAGACAAATAGTAGAAATTGCATAAGGAAGATAAAGAATCAAGAACTCAAACCGATTTGCATTCTTGAACCTTGAATTGATAAAGAAGCTTAGCCTTCCATGACCATTGTCATAGAAAACTCAGAAAAATACAAAAAAAGAAAACGAAGAAAAAATACAAAAGAAAAAGCAGTAGAAAAACTATGGTGAAGAGAGAAAAACTTCCAATGTAAGAAACCCTTTCAACTCCCAGAACCCAAGAGTCTCCAAAAAGCTTCTAACTACCTAACTAACTAACTAACTAATTAACTCCTCAACTACTCTAACTACCAACTAACCTACTGATTACATGCTCAAAAGTTTCAAGGAAAATGGACTTGGACAAAAGAATTAGCAGCTTAAAAAGCCCACAAACCAAGCCCTATAATCTGGGCCAAAATCTTCAAGGAAAAAGCCCAATTAGAGTGGTGCAAAGGCAATAACTTCACATCCATATTTGACACTGCAAATGGTTGAAATGGTTTGAATCATAAAGAGAGAAGTTACATATATTTGTCTTAGCTTTCCAGGACTACCAAGATTGTCCAATTTGGTGATATGTAGCTTTAGATATGACTTTCACATGATAGAAACCTCATAATGAAAATTATGTATGAAAATAAGTAAAGATAAGCAACTAGCCCCAATTAATTTCAATGTCTCAAGACTCAACCAATGTGTTAATATTAACTAGAAAATAATGTCAAATATGTCCAGCATAAGTCACTATTAGGTGTCTAAAAAATGCTCTATCAATACTCTCTAGCCTTTTACCTCTAACTCACTATCTAAGATTGTCTAAAGAACTACTATCTAAATCAAGCATGTCAATTGCAAACGAAATCCAAGCAAATCTCAAGATACTCTTAGGAAAGAAAAAGGAAAGAAAACCAAGGACAAAACTATAGAAGCCAAAAAATTGACAAGCAAAAAAAAAAAAAAACTAGGAAAGGAAAGTTAAACTCAATAGGAATTTTAATCCAAAAAATAAGAAGATTCAAGAATAAAAAAAAGGACAAGTAAACACACTAAGAAACTCAAGAACAAGGAAAAAAAATACTACACCCACCATGCATTCAAACCATGCACCAAACTAGCAAACTAGAGTTCCAAAATGCACCTCTTTTTCTTTTTTTTTTCTCTTGTGGCTACACTTGGTTTTTTCTTTATAGGGAACGACCACATAAATATTTTCTTTCTTGTTTTGAATTTTTTTTTTCCACAACACTTTGGCCTATAATTTTATACAACATAAACACTACTCTACCACACTTTTGCATAGTTTTCTCACAAGCATTACCATAAACACATGGTGAACAATATGTGTAGGGAAGTAACACAAAACATAAGATTGACACATCCTTTTTCTACTTTTCTTCTACAAGAATCATGAAAAACAACCATGTAATACAACTCACTACAAAGCACAAACGTAGGTAGCAAGAATCATGCTATTAAGAAGGAAAATCTGACCAAACCCTAGTTGAAGGACTTTGACTAATAAGCCAAGAAAGACACATTTTTTTAATGAGTTTTGACAAAATAAGACCAAGGGTAGAAACTAGACATCCAAACAAAGAAAACACAATAAAAAAGAAACGGAACAAATAAGAAACGACTAAGAACGAAGCAAAAACAACCTTACTATAAGTGGTTTGCATAAATGCTCAGCATAAAAAAGTGACTTTCAGTTTGTGGCTGAAGAATAGAATGCACAAAATGACTTTCCATAAAATCAACATACGACTAGAAACTAGATTCACAAACAAAAAACTCAATAAAAACGAAGGAAAATGGATAAGAAATGAAGGAGAATGAAGCTAAACAAACTTACCGAAAGTGGTTCACGTAATCATTGCACGATGCGGCGGAAAATTCCACTTATAGTGGTTTTGCAAGCTACCACCTAGTTTTTTCAATGTTGGAGCTAGCTCTTGGTACAACTTGATGAACCTAGACTTGTCTCCCACCAAAGCTAGCTGGAACCTAGGGAAAACCATTAAGAACGCGCAAGAAGGCAACAACGGAAGCATTAACAAACAAAAGAAGAAAGAAAGAAAACGTGGGGAAGAAAAGAAGGGGGGTTTTGCCACTAGTCCTAGGACTAGATAATAGTATCGACATTTACCATGAGCACATTTGATGCTTGATGAGAATAAGGTCCTTGGACAAACCAAGAGAAAGGTGAGAAAGCTCTCACACGTGCAAAGGTAGAAAACTATACCACATTGAAAAAAATGATCAAAAGTTCTCTACACCCTTGCATGGGGAATCCTTTTATAGCATAAGTATTGACTTAAGTGGGCTTAACTAATCATGCTTAAGGCCCATGGCAATGTCCAAAACACATACGATCCAATAAGCAAAACTAGTCATATCCTTAGCTTAGTAACCAAAACAAAACTAGCTTTAGCCATGTATTTGGAAACCAAAAAAATGGCTACGTAGCTTGGGCTATCTAATGACCTTTGTCTTTAGGCTATCCTGTACTACGAGCTATACGAAACAAGGTACAAAGATACATAGTATTCTCAACCGTATACATTGCCTTTAAGGCAGTTGGTCACACTATGTATAATAGGACCTCCTTGGCCTTTTCCTGGGTGCATCAGGGTGGTCAACTAGTGTTGAACTTCTTCTTCGGTCCTTCTTAGACTACTCCGAGTGATAGGCCCTTCAAGTGTAGAGTCTACCCTTTTTGTATATGCATCAATCCTCCTTCTTTGATGCCTCTCAATAAGCCTTACACAAGTTCCTTGGATGGTTCTTACCATGCCTCCCATATTCATATCGATAGTAGATAAAGTTTCAAAGGTTGACGTTAGGCTTCACCAAATTAACACATAAGAATAAAAAACAAAATGACTCAACAAAATGCAAACTAAATCATGATTCCCTATTTCTAACTTCTAGTCTTGTTCTCTCGAATCTCAACATCACACTTTGGTCCAATGCTTGAATTCACTCAAGAATCTTGTTCCAATTCTTTGGCAATGTACTAGTTGGAAAAACAAGAACCTTGATTCATTAGGTTTTCTCATTGATCACTTTTTCATTAAGCTTAAGATTCTAAAAGAATAAACATAACTTACACATCTTAGTTCCCAAAGTTGATGCAAAACATGTGTTTTAAATCTTAGTTTAGCTCAAAGTCTCTCTTTCGAGTTGACCCTAAGTTAAGTTCAATTTGGATAATTTCTACCACACCAATAACATTAAGGAAAGAGAAGTGGAATGTAAGCACAAAACGTGCAATTAAAATTCAAAAAAGTTCAAAATAAAGATTCAATCATCACAAAAAGACAAAAACGAACATATCAACTTAGCATAAAATTGAGGAATACAAAAAGCCATGGAAGCACTTAATTGAAGTTACACATTTATTCCTAGAGCACAAATCTATTGAAGATCTCTAAAATCTCACAACTCCAACTCTTTCTCACACTAAAGATACATAAAACAAAGAAAATACATTGAATTATCATGTAAGAATTTTTTAAAAAATCTAGAAGAGTTTGAAAACTTCGCATAAAAATGACTTAAAATGTGTATTTACAAGTTGTAAGAGATGATTTATCACCCAATGCTATTAGTTCATCAGTGGGCATTGTAACTTTTAATCACATGACTAGGCGTTGATTTCATCACCAAACATATCGATAATTGAAAATGATTATGAAAATTACATCAGTTACACTTAGTTATTATCCTTCATTAGGCATGGAAAACACGTTGGAGTCAAATTGTTGGGTGGTTGGACTACCAATAGGGATGAAAGTAAAATCCTTATTTTCCTACAATTTTTCATGAACTATTTTAAGTATTTACATAAAATAAAATTTCTATCTAAATTTCTAACATTTACAAAATAATGCTATTTTTTTTATTATTTATGTGAAATTTCTTATTACTTTTAGTATTTAATTTCATAAATTTGTTTAATGATTCTTCATGAGTTTAAGATTCATCAAATAGGTTCAAACATAATATGTTTACTAGATCTAAATAACTATAGTGAGGATGTTTTAAAAAAATTGTCATAAAAGTGGATTAAGACAATGAATAATGAACTTTTCCATGAATTACAATGGTGTGTGAGAGAATATGGATTTTCCAAATGGTTGCAAGCCCATTTGATGTAAGTGGTGTTTAAAACTAAGAAAGATTCTAAAGGAAATTTGTAATGTTAGAAGGTTAGAGTGATGGCAAAAAGGTTCACGCAAATAGAATATCTCTTTCCACTTTGAACATTTTCTTTCTCACCTTTTCTCTCGTTTCTCACCTGTATGTCTTTTATCTCTCTTATCTTTTTGTTCTCTCATGTATCTTTTTCTTTTTTCTTTTCTCTCTCTCCTCTCTCCTCTTCTTTTTTTTTTCTCCTATCTACTCTCTCCCACCTCTTTTTTTCTCTTCTCTTTCTCTTCACTCTCCTTTCTCTCCCTCTTTCTTCTTTTTCTTCTTTTTATCAATATTGAAGTGAAAAGTATCAATATTTGTATTTTTGAATTATTAAATAATAAAAATTATTTTTTAAATTATAAAATATTACCTATTACTAAAATTATTTGTGAATTATTAAATATTTAAAAATTGACTAATATTTACTTTCAATAAAGTTTAATATTCAAATTTCAATATATATATATATATATATATATATATTTAAAAATAAATTTTGCATATGTTGAAAATTGAATTTTCCTATCCAAAGTAAAAATTTGAGTTGATTTTTACAAACAAAACATTTAGAAAATGAAGGAAATTTAAATCAAATCAAATTTCTAGCATGTCAAATTCTTTGAAAATTTAAAATTCCTTATCCAAACATAACCTTAGATTTACTAAAAAAGGTTTGCATTGACATATTTTTGAAAATATTTAATGTAAAAAATATAAAATTTTGGAGATTCTCTATTTGTTAAAGGAGATAAATTGACTTAAGGATCAATATCCCAAGAACAATATTAAAAATAGTGCAATGTCAAATGTTCCATATGCTAGTGTAGTGGGTAACTTAATTTATTCACAAGTAGCACAAGATTTGATTTGTCATTTACTACGAGCTTGTTTGGAAAATCTTTATCTAATCCTAGCCATGTGCATTATGTTGTTGCTAAAAAAGTGATGTGATACCTATAAAATACTACATGCTTGTTTTTAGACATGTTGACAATTTAAGTGTTAGTACGTATTTTGATGTGTACTTTGTTGAATGCCTTAATGATGAAAAATAAACTTTTTTGAATACGTCTTTATGTTGATTGGTGGTGCTATATCCTTAAAGTGTGTAAAGAAAACTTTGATAGTCTTAACTATTATTTTAGGTAGAGTTTATGGTATTATATGGTGTTATGATCTATGCAATATAATTAAAGAATTTTATTTTTACTTTTGATATGATTAACTTGATTGTTAATCCACTAACTAAGGGGATTGAGCCTCTTATGTTCAGAAAATATATTAAAAATATGGGAATTATGATATCTTTATATGTATTTATTGAAAATTAACATTTACTGTACTTAGTTTCTACTAAATTTATAATTTTTCATTTAATAAAATTATGCTTATTTTTTTTTTGTTATATGTTGTTATAGTGCATTTATTAAATTACTTTAAGATGTTCACCTTTAATTTCCTTTGGGGAAATGGTGTTTCACAGTAAATGTATTTATACTAGAAAAATACTAATATTTCTTGAGAAAGATGTTTCCTTTATAAGGATTGTATTTCACATGAAATATGAATTTTGTGTAGAAGATCGATAGATTTTTGCTTTCTTGGGAAGTTACCTATGTATAGTATGCAATAATATCTATATAGTACAATATATATTACACTAATACACTTATTTGCATGACAACAATTATGGTTATGGGTGACATAAGCTTTAATAGTTAATTTTTCACTTAAAATTCTAGCAATTGAATATTGCTGGTTGGCATTCATAATAGTTTTTGTGATTACTATCAACATACAAAAATGACCATTATCATTCCACTTATGAGTTTTTTGATTTATTTTGATTTTATTTTTTATTTTTTTAATTAATATATTTTATTTTTGTTTTTTATTAATCTTTTTCCCAAATTAAGAAAATGTTATAAATTTTATGAAGTCATTGGTTGAATAGTATCTTAATGGGACATAGAATATCCATTTTGTGATAAATGGATATTGAACATCACATGATGAATATACTTGAATGAGGTAACCTATTAAATGGAACCATGATGGACTGAAACCATTATAACTCTTTTTCGAAGGGTATGGTTTAAATAGTTTTGAATGTTCATGAAAGGATAAGTTGAAGCATTATAACCTTTTGTGAAAGGGTAGGTGCCACTGCACCAAAAGTGATTATAGAAAACAACTATTACACATCGTTTTAAGGAAGAAGCATTAACTGAAAGACACATTTTATAGATAGTGCTTGTTTATATACACTATTTGTTATCCATTATTATACAACACTTTTAAAATAAGCTATTTTTGATAAGACACAAATCTTATAAAGAATGCATATTTAAATAATCATTCTCTAGTTTGTCCAAATTGTTTTTTAATCCAATGATCCATGATCTTATTGCAACCTAGGCCATTAGGTCAAGATCACCATGAGCATAAGGACTTATCAAACTCTCTTAATTCCTGACTTCTCTTTACCAAATCAAACATGATTCACCAACCCTCAACCTTCCTCAATCCTTACACCTACTCCTCCAACATGACCCCACCAAACTAGCCCTATTTGTCTTCACTATAGTCCTGGCTATCCATGTAACCAACCAATCTCAAACCTTACTTTTGCCATAACTCCTTAGTTGTGTTAGTGTCAACTACATCCCTACCACCACTTTGACTCTGCTTCTTGCCACTATGCATGACCTTCGCACATGGACACCATGAATCAAAACCCCAACCCTTATGCTCGTATCATCGTGGTTAGTTGATGTCGATAACCCTATTACTTCTTTTGTTTTTATTTTTACTATATTATTTTTAATTGATCAATTTTGATTTTGTATTAGGATGCAATGGAGGTAGGTTTGATCTCTAGCAAGTGTAGGGAACAAGATGCAATGACAGTGGGTTTGATGCTATGATTGTAGTGGATTTTGCTACGGTGGATGTATGTTTGGGCATTGTGGTTGACACTACTAGAAACATGCACATTATAGTTGAAATGTTGGTGTTGGCCATGATACCGACACTACTAGTGTCAGTCAGATCAATGCTAGGTAGACACAACCTTTCAAATTCTATTTTATTTTATTTTTTAATATTTAATTAAATAACATTAATCTAAATTAGAGAAAAGTATTTACTAAGTATTGATCATGTCTCATACTAAATAATAATTTAAAAAATATTTTTTATAATTAATGTTAGCCAAGATGACGCTAATTCTTAATTTAAGTAGGAAAACAAAAAAAGTTAGTGTTAGTTATGATTGATGCTAAATAATAATTTTTTATTTTTTTATAGTTAGTGTTAGGCAAGGCAACACAACTCTTAATTTAAGCGATAATATGAAAAAGTTAGAGTCCATATTGCGTTGGTCATGACCTACGCTAAGTAATAATTTCTTTCATAATTAGCATTAGTTAAGTCGATGCAAATTCTTAGTCTGAGCAAAAAAAATTGAAAAAAGATAGCACTCTTATAGCGTCAGTCATGACTCACATCATCCAAGTCGAGGTTATTTCTTAACTTGAGCATGAAAACAAAAAAGTTAGAGTTAGTCATGTTCGATGCTAAATTTTTATTTATTGAAAAATATCTTATATTATTAGCGTTAGCTTGATGGACTCTAGTTTTTAATTAAAAAAATGAAAACTTTCTTGTCTTTTTTTTATTCTCTTTTTTAAAAACCTTTCTTCTTTCTCACTATCATTTTCAACTCACTAATTTTCTTTTCCCAATCTCTCATCCCTTCACTCTCTTCTTTGCTCATTTCTTTCACATATTTATTAGTTTCTTTTATTTTCAAATTCTAATTTGTTTTCTTTGGTTATAACTTGTTTAGTTGGAAAAAGGTATTCAAAGTGGTTTCTATAGATGTCATTAAAGTACTCGTAATGGTTAGGGCATGCAGGGGAGAAGGAAAAGGATAACATGATTTGTTTTAATGGATGATTCATTTTTGAGGTAATGGTGATTCTAGGAAGTGATGCATTGTGAAAAATTACCTCTAGCAACAACAAAGATAGAAAAAGCAAGTCTGAGAGAGAAAAATGATGGAGAACAACAATGTTTAAGTAGAAAAAGGAAAAGAGATATAAAGAAAGAAAAGAAGAAGAGAGAAAAAGAGGAGGAAAGAAAGAATAAGTGGGAGGAGAAGAGGAGAAGGAGATGATTGGAAGCTTTAATATCATGACAACTTTTCATCGGTGCTAATATCATAAGTAATTTACACATATAAATCAATTGATTCAATGACATCCCATTGTTATATGGAGATATACTTTTTCCTTAATAATATCATACCCTAATTTCATGTGAGCATGAAATCCAATCATATATAGTATCAACTCAACCTCATGTGGAGGTATAATTCTTCCTTAAATAAAGTATACCTTAATCTCATGTGTATAAAACCAATCATATGAAGCACCAACTTAATCTCATGTGGAGATATACTTTTTCCTCAAAGAAGATATACCTCAATCTCATGTAGGTGTGTTAGCCAATCATATAAAGCTCCAAATTAATCTCATATGGATATATACTTATTTCTCAAAGAAACTATACCTCAATCTAAGGTGTGAATGTCAACCAATCATATAGAGTACCAACTCAATCTCATGTGGAGATATACTTCTATCTTGAAGAAAGTATACCTTTATCTCATGGGCATAAAGCCAATGATATGGAGCACCAACTCAATCTCATGTCATCAAACAATCACATCAACCAAACCATGTTATCATCCAGAAATCCAATAGCAAGGTTAACTTATTAGGAAGTAACTCCTCTCTTAGTGATTATAAGGTAGATCCTTCTCAGTTCCTAGATTATGAGAAAGCTTGGAGTGTGCATCCATGGTTGAGTAACAATGTACACCATGCTAAGAGAATCACGTATAATTAATAATGTGAGGAGGGTTTCATGAGAAAAGTTTTACACAATTCAAAAAGAGTTGAAAGGAAAGAAAGTGCTAGGAGACCCTTTATGTCAAAGGAATAGATTGTCATCTTTCGACTCGGGGATGAAATTAACATTCTTTTGTAAAAGAATAATATAGAAATAAACCCTCTTTAATAACAAAAAGTAGTAAAGATATCTCTTGATGACCTTGAGCTCAATTAGGCATAAGACAATATTAAAGTGAAAGATAAGAACGAACTTAATCAAAATTAAACAAAAAAACTAAACAAAATCATGATTTGATTGATATGGATTGCTTATGTTATGAATGCGTGGTTTTCTTATATGACTAGGATAGAAATGTATGCCTGGTACCTAGGTGAGAGATAAAAAGTATATATATGCATTGGGTAAGGACATAGTTTTTGACATTTAGGGAATGTTTTAGGAGTATGTGAGGGGTTACACCCCAACAAAGGTTTATGTAAACCCTAAATAGGAAAGTTAATTTGAATGACACATTCTTACTTGATGTTATAGGAAAGTATGAAATAAGTAAAAGGAATTAGAATAAAATTTGGTATAGTCAATATCAGGTGTTATATTTTTAAGTGTCTTAGCATATTAATGGTCTTAGACTTAACTAAGGTAGCTAGATTTAAGTATTTAAGGGAAAAGAAGAGAAACCCAAAATAAGAATAGTTTAGCTAATTATTAAGTTACGGTGCACTAGGGTTAATAGAAATAAATTTATATAATAATTGACAGAATGAGTACCAAATAGAAGAATGAGATAATAATTAAATGGTATAGATTAATCTACAAGTAAGAAGAGTTCATAAATGCTCAGTGATGAGTAAAACAACAAGAATTAAGAAAAGGATCATTAGAATAAGAAAATCATCGTTGTCTTAAGAGTTTTTAAAGAATTCACTAAGACTTATGTTTTATTGTTTTAAGTTCCATATTTTTCAGGTTGAGCAAGTGGATGACCTCTTGCATGAGCTTGGAGTTTTCTTCTAGAAGATCATAGTTTAAGATTTTATATTTTACCCTTTAAGGGAGTTTTGTTATATATCTTTCCTTTAATATTTTGTATGACACCTTCAGGTAGTAGTTATTATATATTAGGAAGTTTTATATGTATGTTTAGTTTCTTCTTGATAATCTCTTATGTTTTCATAATAGTTTCCATGTTCTGTAAATCTAGGCCTAGCCATGGTAATATCCTTTAGGATGTTATAGTTTTTATTGTAACGTCCTAAAATTTATTTAATTATTTTTATAAAAATAAATTATATTATTATTATTATTATTATGAATTTTATTTTAATTATTAATTGCTGCAGGAAATTATTTTATTGAATAATTTCATTTCGAACTAAAATGTTATTATTATTGTTATTATTCTTAATGATGGCAAAAAATTAATTTAGTATTTAAATATTTACATTTAATTTTATTTTAATGAGGGAGTTAATGATTTTATAAACTGATGAGACATTAATCTGAATTATTTTCATTTATTAATTTAATTAATTGAATTAACGGGGAGACTGACGGGCGGGTCAGGGTTGGCTCGACCAATTAGAATATTAGACGGAGGTAATCAGTTTACCCTAATTTGTGTTTTGCATGTCGGACCTAGAGGAGAGAGAACGCAAACCTGCAAGGAGGAGAAGCTAGAGTGTTCAGGTCGTCCCGGAAACGCATCAGTTCTTCTTCGTTCATCGTCTCTAAGGTACGGGGGAGATGAGTTTGATCATATATGAATGCAGGAGTGTACGGGTAGTGAGGGCAATCCCTAAGTCCCTTTAGGATCTAAATTCTCAATTTCGTTTGATTATTATGTTTTAAAAATATTTTAATCGGTAGAAAAGATTTGTCAACATGCTTTGTGGTCTGATTAACGTCTTGTCATAATATGATTTTTGTTGGGAAACTGTATGATTAATTGCCCTAATTACTTGATTCTTGTGTTGTTTATGGTTGTTCATGATTTGTGGCTCTTGTGTGCAATGATGAAATTGGGTGAAATTCAATGGTGTTTTATGTGCGTTTCTGTGCTTTTTAATAAATGATTTATAATGATGATGGTTAAATTAATATGATTGGGTATGGCTATGGATTGTGCGCATGATGTATAAATCATGAGAATAAGAGTGTGAATGAGAATGCATTGAGCATGGACATGAGAGGCATGAGATGCATGAAAAGCCAGACGTGGCTATAATACTCTGGCCATATGTGGTGTTTAACAGGGGACCCTGGCCAAAAGTGGTGTTTAACAAGGTGGACTAATGATGGGGATATTCATATGCATGGGCCACAGGTGGTGTTTAACGATTGTGTGGAATGTCTTCGCACGGGTCATAGGTGGTATTTAACTGTGTGACACACCGGCCCATACGAGGTGTTTAACGGTGTGGACATCATTAGTGATAACTAAGGGGATTGAGGAGGTTCGCCCATGGTGTGGAGTTCCGACTCGAGACTCGTAGGCGTGGTTATGAGCATATGCATTGTGCGAGCATGTGCATTTTGTAAACATGAATGAACTGTGATTGATTTTGAATGAATGAAATGTGATTGATATATGAGCATCTGTTAATTGTTAGTAATTGAGTATGGTAATGGGTGGGATTTGGGGCATTATCTGCCTTTATATATGATTGAATGCGATTTCTCACCGTACTTTCTCTTGTTGTTTTCTTTTAGGTAACGTTGAGGGCACTCATGATGCCAAGTTTTGAAAAGGCAGGGTCTTGCTCTGATTAGTGTGACATCGGGGTTCTAGAAGTTAGAATAGTTGCTCTATGCCTTGATGTTTGAATGACTTATTTTAAAGATGATGATGACTTTAGTTTTCTCAATTATAATGTTTAGATCTAAAACCTCCTTGAAAACTTTGTGCTTACATTTTAATTAACATGTGAACCTTTTATCCTTAATACAAATTGTGCTTTTTGGTTTTAACTATTACCCTGTCTTCATTTTATTTATTTTATTAATTTAATTTAAGTATTCGGGGTAGAAGGGTGTCACATTTTTATTAGTGTTAGCTGCCTCCATTTTGACTAGATTTACATTTGTATTGTGATTTTGGTTTATATATACTTGATGTGTATGTGTAAAGTATTTCAATTATTATGTTAGTAATTGTGTAACATAGTAAAGTCCTTAGAATAGGACATTTGTTCAATGATATATCAAGTTTGACTTGATTGTGAGATTCTATTGAACAATAGAGTGCTACTCTTAAAGTATTCATAATAAAGTGTTATTGTTAATTGGGAAAATAATAAAACATAAAGATTATTGTGTAAATAGACTTATGACCATATCTCATGGTCAGAAATGTGAGATAACAAGTCAATGCACATGAATAAATAATAGGAGTAATATTTATACTTGATTGACCCACTATAAGAATACTTCATAAATAATTAAGAAAGTGCTTTAAACTCTCTTTATGAGTAGCCCTTCACCTTGAACTCATTATGATTCTTACATGAAGGAGTTGTAGAAATTAATGTTATCAAATGTCATTTGTGACTGAATGATTATAAAGGTAGTAATTGGACCTACAATGAATCATGGTGAGGGGTATGAGCAATGTAGATAGGATATGTCCTTCCTATATAACACAAGTTATGTCTTGGAACTCTCAATACAGTAAGACGTGAAATATATGTGACCACATGGGAATGAGCCAATATGTGATATTGGTCTTGTTTATGATGACATGTTCACTTGATTATTAAGGAACAAATGATCAAACTAGACAAGGATAACACTTTTATGCCTCGTGTTTAATCCAGACATATAGACAAATAGACGTTGATTTCATAATGATTATGGTTGTAGAAGGTTGAAATCAAATAATCAATTTTCTCATGGGTTGGGCAGTATTAATACATTACTAGATATCAATCATTGTTTATAATATTTGATATTATTGGCAATCCAATGAGAACATATAGGGTCATGCACATAGAGTAAACATTTAGAGCAAGTGATTAAATTAAATATAATTTAATTAAATAGACACAAACTAGGCTTACAATGTAAAAGCTTGATAAAGGATTGAGGGCAAGGTCATAACCTCCCATATAAGAACAACTTTCCTCATATTTGTATGGTTAGACAAGTAAATGCGTGTCATCATACTCGAATCCTTACTCATTAGCTAGCATTTAAACCTCTATTGTTGCTTGCATCGACTAATTAGAGGTGCCATTTGCTTCAGCACTTAATGATAAAAAAACACACTTCAAAGAGTTGTCTACATTAGTGCTTGGATATCATGCAAAATACTTCAAAGTTTTAGTGTTGACCACAAAGCAGATGCAAAACCGATGGTAAGCTGTTTTTAGCATTCGTTTTGGTTAGTTAGTGTTGACCAAAAGCTGATACTTCTTTGCATTTTTCTTGTAGTGTTTGGTTTGTTTTCTATTTGAGGGTTTTACGTTTGGTTTTCTAAGAATATGAGTTTGAGCTTAACTTAACCCCAAAAACTAGTTGAAAAGGTGAATGTTGTTCCCACTTCTATACATTGTCTTGGACATATCTCTAATTGGTGTGGGATCTCCAACACTCTCTCACATTAAGGATTAAACATCTCGATCATAAAGTTTGCACAATTGGACATTTGCAGGGTACTTCACTAATGACCGGTAACAAGTGCCTCGGTAGGCCCATAAACAATCTTTAAGATAAGCTTAGATACCATCTTAGAATATGGATTTGGGCTTGACTCAATCCCAACAATTATCTCTTAGGGTGAGGATTGCTCCTCACTTATATACATTATTCATGCACTATCTCTAGTTAACGTGAGACTTGAACTTTTTCGATAAGTGGGGTTGAGTTAAGGCCTTATCTTATGAGTTAGCTTTTTTAGAGCTAGTTTTTGGGGGTTGGCTACCATATTATCCATATATCAAACCCAATAATGTTGGGTGTGAGAAAGTGTACTAGGAAAAATTCAAGTTTTACATTTATTAGAGATAATGTTTGACTAGTGTATATAAGTAAGGAGCAACCTCACCCTAAGAGAAAGATTTTTGGGTTGAGTTAAGCACAAAATCACATTCTAAGGTCTAATTTTTGTTTTGATTTGGTTCAGTTTATGTTTGGAGTTCTGAGTTTGGGGTTCTGGGTTTGCATTACCAACAAGAGGATGTGCTCTTCTTAAAGAATGAACCAATTAGTGTAAAAAATATAATAATTACTCTAACTTGTAGAACACTCTCTCAACATGTTAGCCCTTAAAGAGTACTTTTTTAAAAGCTCTCTTTTAGAATAGACATAAGATACATAAAAAACACTTACATAGCACTTTCTTATAGAAAAATAAATGTTTTCTATAGTCACTTTTAACGTAGTGTCAACTCTCCACTTTTTCTATGAATGTCTTGGAATATATGACAATGATGTTAATTTTTCACTTAATTACATACCTCACATAAGTTATTAGAGAAAAATTGTATCCCACAAAATAAAAAATATCAAAAGACACTCAAAAGTATTATAAGTATAATCAATTTAATTTGAAATGACATTAAGATGTAAGTATAATCGTTTCTTCTTATCATATTTTGATATATGACCTATTTCATTTCAATGTTCATAAAAGAAAATCATGATTCATGACGTATAATAGATGTTAACAAGGCAAATAAAATCTTAACTAAAAGATTGCTTTGAGTAATTTTTTTTATTAAAATTATGTTAGTTTATCAATTATTCTTGAAAGTTGGAAAAAGTGTATGAGAAGAAAATATTTCCTTTTATTTTTAAAACTGTTTCTTTAATATCCTTTTCTTTAGAGTCTATAAAGAAATTCATAATACATCCTACAAAAGGGTGAAGTAAAAAGAAAATATAAAAAAGGTTGAAGCATATAATATTGGAGATAAGTCTTTCTTTACATCATACTCTGTCATTCACTTACCTAACTGAGAACAATTTGAAGTTATATAATTTATCTCTCTCACTTTTATTTTAATTAAGAAAGAGTGTAAAGATAGAGTATATTAAAAGGTTGTCAAAAATCAAAGTATAAAGTTTCTTTTCTTTCATATCATTTTACCAAATTTTATCATTTTATAGTTAGTTTTAAAAAAAAGCATAAAAGATATAAAACATGTTAAATATGAATTACGTTTTTAGATCACAAAAAGTGGAAGCAGGGATTGATTCACGCAAAAGTAAAGATTATAATTAATTCGTGTGTTGTCAATTTGGCACAGCTTCATATTCTAACTGTCAATTTTTTTATGGTGAAGTTACGAGGAATATTTTGTTCCACCAAAACGAAAAAAAAAAGAGGAATATTTCGTGCCAAATGTTTACAAAGGAATTTACTTTTCAAACGCTCTAAATCTCGACAGGGGTTATTTTTTTTTTTAACTGGGTCCAGCTCAAGATATACTAGTTGAGTCACGTAGTTTCTCTTGGACACTACTTAAATTACCAAATGAAAGCCGAAAACTTATCCATAAAATGAAATTTAAAATAAAATTTGAAAAATACACACCTCCAACTCTTTCTCACACTAAAGATACACAAAACAAAGAAAATACATTGAATTGTCATACAAGAATTTTTTTTTTGTTAAAATCTAGAAGAGTTTGAAAAACTCGCATAAAAATCTAGAAGAATTTTTTATTTTAACAAAATTAATAATTTAAATATTTTTTTGTTAATAAATATAAAATTTTAACTTTAATAATCTTACTCATTCTGACCCTCTAAGATTACTTATAATGCCATATCACCGTAAAAGTTGTATTGCCAAAGACATTATTATTATATTTTCTTCCTTTACTAATAATACATATTACTGAATGCAACTGGGCTTATAAGAGAGATGAGTACATTCAAAAAATATACTAATTTATCAATATTTAGTTTGGGTTAATAAGAGATTTTTAATTTGCATTTACGAAAATTTTGTCCTTTGAATAAAAAATTATTCACTATCATTATTCTTATCACTACTCATTTCTTCAACTCCAAAAGTTGATCTTACTTTTTTTTTTTAAAAAAAAAATACTTGTGCATTGTATTTAATTATACATTTTATTTTATGATACTACTTTTAGTTTATAAAAATTTACAATATTAAATAATTTTTTAAAAATAAAAATAAATACAATTGATCTAGAAAATACTTTTCAAATTAGTTCCTAGAATAAGAAAGTGTTTGCTAGATTCATTTATGTAATAACCCACTAATATCACCATGAAACACTAATTGATAATCCTGTTTAAGTTTGGTTTATTAAGGAAAATTCTTATCATTTGCTTATATAAGATCTCACAAGATAAATACAAAATCATGTCATACAATTAAAGATAGTAGCAAGTGCAATTTGTCTTTACTTCATGACACTTACAAACCAATAGATATCCAAAATACTTCAAAAGATAAGGTATGACACTTACAAACCAATAGATATCCAAAATACTTCAAAAGATAAGGTATGTATAATGTTGATAACATGATTACATAAAAAAGGAGGAGAGGAATACATGTAACTCATGCCCTAGTTAGCTGTTCAAACACTAATAACTACCACTAAGTTTGTAATTAATATAATATTTGTATTTGACTAATTCTTTCCTAATTTTGAACCAACATTAGTAGTTGGTTGTTATTGTTTCTAAACAAAACATTGTCACATTGTTATTCTCTTTTTTTGGCATCAACGGTCAAAGCATTTGAAGAAATTGAGAGATAGATAAATGTTTATTTATAAAAAATTACTTTGTCAAATATATCTATTTACTATAGCATTATTTCCATGCATGTGTTTATCATAAAGTTATGAGTACATATAGATTGATATGATGGATGGTAAGCACTCAAAACAATTGAAGAAGTTTACATGGTTAGTACCACATTTAAGTTTTTGGTCATTTAATTTTATTTGATTTTTTGTCATTCACTTTTTCTTTTGGTAAATTGGTTAATTTTGTGTTCATCTACAATGTCATAAATAAGTTAAAAACCATGAGTATAGTTATTTTGTGATAAAAAAATATTCTCAACATCATCTTTACATGCATTGTACATTGGTGATACTTCTACAAAAATAATTTTCTTTTTCACGACTTAATTAGTTTTGTTAAATATTTTTTAATTCATGTGTCATAGTTTTTAATTCACAAATTTAAAATTACAAAGACTCAAAATATGTATCCTTTCTAAAAAAATTAGTTCACCAAGTATTGTTCGAAAGTTTCTTTCTTAAGAATACCTTTTTATGTCATTTTGTTAATTGATTACTTCAATTGCAACAATGCAATATTTTAAATATAATGTGACACTTTTATCCCAATTATATTTACTATTAATTAAACAAATCAAATATAAGAAAATTTCATCATTCAAACATCACACGCAAGATAAAGGATTCATATATATCTCCTCATCATTTTAAAATTTAAAAATGTTCCATTGGCACTGCAAAGGCCAATTTACCTAACAACATCCATAAACATAAAAATTATAAAGTATCCTTATTACAACTTTCCCCGATGTCATGTCTTATTAGACCATCAAAATCCAAAAGAAATAAAAGAAACAAAAGCAATAAAAGAGGAGCTCAACATCACTTGTAGATGATGATGGTTAGCCCAATGACAACTAATACAAACAAAAAGGGAACAAGAATACATCTTATTGCAAGCTCATTTTGAGTACAATGTAGGTAGCACACACAAATAACACACAATAAGATATCAAAAGCATTCCACATATGCTCATGAATGTTAATGTAATTACAATTATTTGTAATTATTATTCTCTTAATTAGGATTAACTGTCACCTAAATGTATATATGGTCGTGAGTTGACAATTTACCTAATTTAGTGGGCTAACAATTAGTTTGATATCTTGTAATTAAATGATATTTATATGAGAACTCTCCAACAAGAGGACTCAATTTTTAGCCTAATTCTCTCTAAGCTTAACATGGTATCAGTCTAGGTTATGATCCAGAACCTCATATGTTTTTTTCTTGTTTTCTTTCATACTCATCCTAATTTCACGATCTTGTTTCACTTCTTAGACCTAGATTACTCTCTCCTTTTCTTCTATTTTTTCCCTAGTCTCATGTTGGCTAAAAAGTATAATGTCTTGTTTGTTTGCCTTAATGGCAAAAACTACTCAGCTTGAGCATTCTAATTTTAGATATTTGTCAAAGGGAAAGATTTGTAGGGCCATTTTGATGGCAACACTCCTACTTCTAACAGAGACCAAGGCAATGTTACTCATGCCAAATTGGAAGTCAAAGATGCACAAGTCATGACTTAGATTCTAAGTTTTATTGATCCCACCATTGTCTTGAATCTTTAACCTTACTAGACTGTTGCAATAATGTGGGCTTAGTTGAAGAGAGTCTATAGTCAGAATAACACAACTTGGCGATTCCAGCTTGAGCATAACATTGTTCCCTTTAACCAGGATAGTCTCTCCATCTCTAATTTTTACCATCAATTCATGAATCTTTGGACTGAATATACTAATATAATTTATGCAAGTCTGACTTCTGAAGGTCTAAGTTCAGTTCAAATAGTTCATGAAACTACTATACGAGACCAATTTCCTATGAATTTGAGATATGATTTTGAAAGTGTTCGGTCCAACCTCATGTATAAAGACCCTATACCATCATTGGATGCATGTCTTAATGATTTATTACGTGAAAAACAACATCTTCTTACACAATCCTCATTGAAGAACAAAAATCATCCATTTTTCCTATGGCATATATAGCACATGAAAAGTCACGACGCTACGAATTAAGTATTATTTAATGTTTCGATTGGAGATATTGTAAATATCTGATAAGATATGGTAGGTAACTTATTAAGAGGTTACAAACATCTAAATATCTTATTAGATTAAGTGGTTACAAATATTTAAATATCTCATTAAGAGATCGTGAATATCGCATATTATCTAGTTATCTTTTAATTTGTTACTAGTTATAATATCTTTAGGTAGTTGACATTTACCCTATAAAAAGGGAAATTAGAAATTGTATAATTTAATTCAATCAATACACAGTTTATTTTACTCCCAATTTGGCATCAGAGCTCCAGATCTCAGGAGCTTTGTTTTCACTACCTCACTTCAGTGAACTACTATCCTCTGATGAGACTCACACGTCGATGCGAGACTAGTCAAAATCCTCTTTGTTGTTCCCAACTATTGGTGATAATGGCAAAAGACAAAGTCATTACCTTAGGACCTAATGAACTTCCAAATTTGGTGAGTTCTTATCGCCTTGATGGCGGCAATTATCTACAATGGGCACAATATATTCGTACTACTCTTAAAGGGCACAAGAAGTTAAGTCATATTGAAGGAAAAGACCCACCTAGAGATGACCCAAAGTTTGAAGCATGGGATGATGAGGATTGTCTCATTATGACATGGCTATGGAACTCTATGACTCTGGAGATGGACCAGGGTATTCAAGCCTTTAGTAAAGAGGAGATGGACCACCTTCGAGCCCTCCTAAACTCAACAAGTAAGCCTCTTGGTTCATGTGGTTTGACTATGAATGGTAAGAGTTCCTTCAATATTTCTGGTTAAGTTCCACAAAGCATTTGGATCCTTGATTCTGGGGCAACAGATCATATGACCCCGTTTCCTTCACATTTCACATCATACCTTAAAGTATCCAAAAGGCAACTCATTATTGTTGCTAATGGAGATCATGTTCCTATTGTTGGATCTAGCAACGTCCAACTTCACTCCTCTTTATCTCTACATAATGTTTTTCATGTTCCAAAACTAGCTAACAACCTTATCTCCATTCATAGATTTATACAAGATTGGAACTGTGTAGTGACATTTTTTCGTTCTCATTGTGTTATTCAAGAACTTATAACAGAGAGGACGATTGGAGTTGCTAAAGAGCAGGGTGGGTTATATTACTTACAACATACAAAGATAGGTAATAATATCAATAAGGAAGAATTGCCTTCTAGTCAACGGGAAACCTCAAAAACTTGGGCAACTTCTAAAATTTGGCTTTATCATAAACATCTTGGACATCCACCATTTGGTTTACTTAAGACAATGTTTCCATATTTATTTACAAAAGAGTCTGTTGAGTCCTTTAAGTGTGATATTTGCCAGTTTTCAAAGCACCATCGTGCAACATTTTTCCTAGTTATAATAAAAGTCTTGAACCTTTTGACCTTATTCATTCTGATGTGTGGGGGCCAACTAGTAACTTTATATCGGGGGCTAAGTGGTTTGTATCATTTATTGATGATTGTATCCGTGTGACATGGATATTTCTTATGAAACATAAATATGAGGTTTGTCAAATATTTGTTGATTTTTTCCGTCTTATCAAAAATCAATTTAATAAATCCGTTAAAAGACTACGGTCAGACAATGGTACCAAATTTATAAATCTTAAGTTCTCCAAGTTTCTTAAAGATAATGTTGTGGTTCATGAACTGACATGTGCGAATACTCCACAACAAAATGGGGTTGCATAAAGGAAAA
This sequence comes from Mucuna pruriens, assembly GCA_025330945.1. Lineage (NCBI taxonomy): Eukaryota > Viridiplantae > Streptophyta > Magnoliopsida > Fabales > Fabaceae > Mucuna > Mucuna pruriens. The sequence continues at coordinate 1,388,303 of JAENHJ010000047.1, forward strand.
ATCGTCACTTCATTGAAGTTGCTAGAGCCCTCCTCTTCCAAATGTCTATTCCTAATGTATATCTAATGTATATTGGGGAGAAGCTGTCCTAACTACTGCCTATCTCATCAACAAGTTACCCACTCAGGTCTTAAACGGTATTAGTCCAATTAAACATATGTTATCCTTCTTTCCTTCTTCTCCCCTAATGTTAAGCTTACTAAGTCGTGTCTTTGGGTGTGTCGTATTTGTCCACTCTCATAATCCACATCATGGGAAGTTAGATCCAAAAGCTATCAAATGTGTTTTCATTGATTATACCTTACATAAAAAGGGTTTTAAGTGTTATTATCCTCCAAGTCGTCGGTTCTTTGTCTCAATTGATGTTACTTTTCATGAAACATAGTCATACTTTGTTTGTCCTCTACTTTAGGGGGAGAGTTATCTAGAAGTTGAGTCTATCATCGAGTCATTACCTTTTCCTACTCAAGATGTTCAAGTTAGGCTCAAAACCACTTTCTAAGATGGTACTAGAGCTTATCCTAGATCTATTAAAGGGTCACTCACCATATTATTCAAACACCAAGCCCGATATCACTAGACATGAAGGGTTGTAATGAAAAAAACCCAAGTCCAAGCTTGATAGTACTAAGCGTGAGGGGTGTATTGGGAAAAGAAATCCATGTCCCACATTGGCTAAAGATAGAGTCTGAAAAGAGTTTATAAGTGGGGAGCAATCCTCTCCTCTTGAGCTAGCTTTTGAGGTTGAGTTAGACTCGAAACCACTTTCTAAGAAATTTTTGCAACTACTCCAAAAAGGATGGACATAATATGAAGGAATGCCTAACAAAGCCACTAAGAAAAACAGTAAAGGAATGCCTAACAAAGCCACTAAGAAAAACAGTAACAGCTTTTACAACCTTAGTTGATTCTTCTATTCCTAGTAGTTTTCCCAATTCAGCACCTATCCAACAAAATACTCTTACTAATGTTCCAACTATGACCCCTGAAGCATCTTCACCTTGGTACTTCAATTCTGGGGCTTTTAACCACATGACCAACAATGTTCAATTACTTACTAATATCAAAAAATATTTTGGAAATCTCAAGATTCATTTTGCTGATGGGAATCAATTGCCTATCACTACAATTGGTGATATTTCTTCATTTCTAACCAATATTTTTGTTTCTGCTGGTCTCATGAGTAATCTCGTTTCTGTTGGTCAATTAGTCGACAATGATTGTCGAGTCCAATTCTCATAGTCTAGTTGTCTTGTGCAGGATCAACACTTGGGGAAGATAATCAAAAGGGGCCTAAAGTTGGATTTTTTTCTCTTGTTGTGTCCAAATCTTTCTTTGCCTTTAATTTCTTATAATTCTCCTATTGTTGATTACCAAATGTGACATAAGCGTCTTGGACATCCCAACTCAAATGTACTTCACAATATGCTAAAATATAGTTTTCTTGGAAATAAACACACTCCATCTCTTAATTTTGTTCATTTTGATTGCATTTCTTGTAAGATTGGAAAAAGTAAAATTCTACCATTCCCAACTCGTCATTTGAATGTAACACAACCTTTTAATATCATCCATAGTGATGTTGGGGGGTGACACCAATTATATCTTATGCCAATTACAAATATTTTGTTACTTTTATTGATGATTATAGTTGTTTTACTTGGGTTTATTTTCTGCACTCAAAAGACGAAGTGTTTTCTGCTTTCAAATTCTTGTATTCTTATGTTCAAACCTAATTCTCTTCCAAAATCAAATTTTTTTTGCTTTGATAATGGAGGGAAATACACATCACATTCATTCCAGGAATTCTTGCAATTCAATGGCATTATATCTCAAAGATCATGCCCATCAAGCCCACAATAAAATGGGTTAGCTGAATGAAGAAATCGTCATTTGCTTGATGTTGTACGCACCTTGTTGTTAGAGTCTCATGTGACATCACATTTTTGGTGCAAAGCCCTTTCCACTGCAATTCATCTTATTAATAGATTGCTATCTCCATCATTAGGTAATGAATCTCCATTCACTTGGTTATTTGGTCACCCACCTGATTACTCTACTCTTTGTATCTTTAATTGTGTGTGTTATGTCCATCTTCCTCCACAAGAATGTACTAAGCTCAATGCACAATCTGTTCAATGTGTTTTTCTTGGTTATTCTCCTCATCAAAAGGGTTTTATCGGATTCGGATAATTAGAAATGTTATCTTCCAAGAACATACTTTTTTTTGAAATACACTATGACTCTCTCCATTCTCCAATTGTTGTTTTATCAATGTTTTCTAACTCTTTAGCAAACCCCCTTCAAGATAATTCCTTGGCTATTACTCTAATACAAGAGCCTAAATCAACTTCTCTAAGCTGCAGTTCATGCACTCGTAAGCCTCTAGAAAGGTACATAAGTTCCTCAACAACAACATTGTCATCTATTCTCATTCTTTCTTATAAATAGGCCATGGAGAATGAATGCTGGTAGAAAGCTATTGAAATTGAATTTATCGCATTAGATGAAAATCAAACATGGGATATAATGTCATGTCTTCCATCCATTAAACCTTTAGGAAACAAGTTTGTGTTCTCTATAAAACTCCATTTAGATGGATCCATAGATTGTTACAAGGCTCGACTGGTTATGCTTGGAAATAAGCAAGAATATGGACTTGACTATGATAAGACATTTGATCCAGTTGGCAAGATGACCATTGTGCGCACTCTTCTTGCTTTTGCTGCATCACAATCTTGAACACTACGTCAAATGAATGTCAATAATGCATTCCTCCATGGTAACATCAAGGAAGAAGTTTACATCAAACTTCCCTATGGGATGCACACACCTTCCCCTAATACTATTTGCAAACTAAAACACTCTTTATATGGATTGAAACATGCCCTAAGAGTATGGTTTGAAATGTTTTGCTCCACAATACTTGATTTTTCATTCACTCAAAGTCAGTATGATCCATCTCTTTTCCTCCAAAGAACTCCTGAAGTCATTGTGATGCTTCTTGTTTATGTGGATGACATTGTGGTGTTTGGTTCTAATAAAAAAGCAATTTCTAAACTCCAACAAATGTTGCATTCCACTTTTCACATGAAAGAGTTAGGTCATTCATAGTACACATTTTATACCCCTTAATAGGTCTTTAAGATGGGTAGAATAGAATATAAATAATAGTTAAGAATCATGCATTAGCTAAGGTTTAGATTTCCAAGGTTAGACTAAGGAAAATGGAAATCTATGCTAAGTTATTGATTTTAACTAACAAAAGAGCTAGTCTTGTTTTGCAGGTCAATGAGAAGCCGGACGAAGTCAAGGTCAACTAAGGGAAGTCATTTAAACCAAACGAGACCTCCAGGCCGACTTCGTCCTGGTCAGAATAGACATCCAAAGAGAGACCGGATGCGTCTCGGTCGGATGAAGCCGACTCTTGAAGAACTGGCTCCATAGGACTGACTCCGCATGCTGCATCTAGAACCAGATACCGACCTCAAAACAATTGCCGACTCTCATCTAGAACCGAATCCATCCCGATATCGGAAGACTGACTCCACTACGGCAAAGATTCAAGCACGTGCTAATGTAATATAGCACATGGGAGTTAGGAAAGTAGTTAGAGTTAGTTAAATCTGGTAATTTTGTTAGATCAGGTTGTTAATTTTTTTATTTCAGTTATTACGGTTATCGAGTTAGCTAGGATGCATGTATAAATAAGAATGTATGGCTATGTTCTAGGGTCAGCAAGAACCTTGCCTATACACACTCACACTTCATCATTCACCTTCGTACTTTCATGTCATCCTTCTTTGTTCCACTGTAATTCAATAAGGTGTTTGCTCAGGCTCGAGTGAGCGTAGGACCAGGGGCTAAGTAGGCCGGTTTCCAAGAGGGGACTGTCAGGGCATGTTGACACACTACTTGGTGATTCAACCCCTTCGTACCCTGGCCATTGTAGGTGGAGCACTACAGCTACTATTGACGGTTGTCGTAGGAAGTTGATCATCATCTTTTCCATTGTATCCACTTTTGTATCAGTATTTTGACTAATCATTGAATGCATACGTTTGTTTACACTTGTATGCTTGTAATTCTTGGAAATTCAATCTATTCTTGATTTGTCATATTTGTTCATGTTAAGAATAGATCACGCTTAAATTAGGGTCTAGCTGGAAACTACTTAGGTAATAATGTAGATAATCTTTAGATAATCTATGTCAACCACGAGCTTAATCCCTACTAACTCGAGGTCTTGGATTGTATAAGCCCTCAGTTGGTAATGGATGAACGTTAGGTGGTCGCCTTAGGAAATAGGTTGGCGAAGAAATATTTGCATGCTAGGAATGCGAACCAGAATCATTCTTTGTTCTCAATGTATCCGATATAATAAATATATGTTAGATAAATATAAGGTATATAATGTAATTTGTACTTCTATACTTAGATTGTAAATCTTTACTTTTCTTTAACTACTTTAGATAGCTTTTACGTTCTTGCCAATTTACTTTTTCTGTAAAAATCCCCTTTTACCTTTACTGCAAGAGTCGCATCCTACTGCCCAGTTTTGTACTCTTTCCAGCTTTGTATCATAGAAATATTAGAACCAAATTGTCCTTGAGAAGAATGACCTAGGTTGACCATGTGCTACTTTAGCTTAGGAAATCTAGTATTTTTATAAGAGAAGTGACGACCAACTCAACGCTTATCAGTCATATAACTTATTTCTTGGGTTTAGAGGTGCATTATCATCTTGAAGACATTTCTTTAAATCAGCAAAAGTTCATTCAAGATTTGATCTAGCTAGTTGGACTCAAAAATTTTAACCTTGTTGACACTCCCCTCGATGTAAATGTTAAATATAGATGAGAGGAAGTGATATTCTTGATGATCCTACTTTATATCACAAGCTAGTTGCTAGTCTCATCTATGTAACTATCACTCGCCCAAATATTTCTTTTGTTGTACACATTGTTAGCAAGTTCATGTAATCTCCATGACATTTCCATTTTTCAATTGTACCACGAATCATTAGATATCTCCTTGGCTCCTCAACATGTGGTTTATTTTTTCCTACTGATTTATCTAAAACTCCAAGCATATAGTGATGTTGATTAGGCTGGCTATCCAGACACAAGGAAATCTACTACTAACTAGTGTATGTTCCTAGGGAATTCTCTTATTTCATGGAAATGTAATTAAAAAATTCAATCTCAAAGTCATTCAATAAAGCAAAATATCGTGAAATGTCCGCTACTTGTTCTGAAATAATATGGTTGTATGGTCTTCTTAAAGAGCTTAGATTCCCTCAAGCATAACCAACTCTACTGCATGTTGATAACGCTAGTGCTATACAGATTGTAGCAAATCCAATTTACCATGAATGAACAAAACACATTGATGTTGATTGTCACCGATTCGAGAAGCATATGATCGTAGAGTCATTAGGCTACTACATGTCTCAATATCTATTCAAACAACTAATATTTTCACTAAAAGTTTGACATGTTAATGACACAATTTTCTACTTGGCAAATTGATGCTTGTCGATTTACCAGCATCAATTTGAGGGGGATGTCAATGTAATTACAATTATTTGTAATTATTATTCTCTTAATTAAGATTAACTATCACATAAATGTATATATGGTAGTTTAACTAATTTAGTGTGTTGACAGTTGACTTAATTTAGTGGGTTGAAAATCAGTTTGATATCTTGTAATTATTATTCTCTTAATTAGGATTAACTATCACGTAAATGTATATATGGCAGTTTACCTAATTTATTGGGTTGATAGTTTACCTAATCTAGTGGGCTAAAATTCAGTTTGATATCTTGTAGTTAAATGATTTTTATATGAGAATTCTCCAATAAGAGGACTCCTAGTTGAGCCTAATTCTCTCTAAGTTTAACAATGATGATAAGAATGCACTCTAATTTCTACTCCATATGCAATGTGGTACTACCTTTAGTCTAAGAAGTAGTCTTGGGTCAACTCTAGTATAGGATTTCCATATTGAGTAGCTCCTAAGAAGTCTAGTGACCTTACCACTTAAGTTCGCTTCTACTTCGTTGCACCTTGGTTTCATTACATGATGCATGTCATATAGCTCTTTATTGTTATTCTTTGAAAACTGGGTCGCCAAAGACCATGCTTACCTCTCACAAGTTAGATACCTTATCTCACAACCTATCATAATTAGTAAGCAACATCCTTACCTCTGACAAGATAGGTCATTCACTAGACAAGTGTCACCCAACCCATTCTTGTCATCTTGTAGGCTAGGTCACTTGACATAATGACACTCATCTTCATCAACTTGTTTCTCAATTTATAGCTTATAGTTCTCAATGTAATTCAATGCATCTCAACACATCTTAACATATCATATATGAATTCTTGATACAACAAGCCACAAAACACATACAAGGTATGTCTAAAGTATCACAAGCTTGTTCCTGAGAACACGATTATGCACAATTAATGCATGAGCATGGTCCTCTGCATGAGCATGCTCATCACTTTGCAATTCATGAATTTCTAGATTTTTGCCTAGAATGTGAATCCCTAAGGAAACCTAAAGGCTATGTTATTCACATATTCGAACAATTTCACAACAATTTACACAATATACACATCCTAATCTAGGGAGTGTAATCTCTCCTTTAGAGACACCGAAAAACATACATTTTATCATAATTAATGAACCTAATCCAGAGAGTTAAATCTCTCATTCAAAGAACTAAAAACATGCAAACTTAGGGGTTATATGGTCAACCCCTCTACCCGCAGTTATACATATACCCTTGAGCGAGATTTCTCATTCCCTCCTTACTTGGAATGTTAACTCCAAGCAAAGCCTCGCTCTTAGGGTCATCCTTATTACTACTCTAGTGTCCTTTTTAGGGGTTTTCCTCTTTGACTTTTTGTAGAGAAACCATTAGCTTTTTAGGAAAATGATTTTTAACATAAAAAGTTCTATAGGTCACCCCTTTATAAAGCTATGAAGTAGGCTTTGCTACTCATTCTATTGGCCCACAAGCAGCACAAGCATGCCCACATAAGCACGGTCATGCTCAACAACCTTAGTGTGTTTATGCTTAAAACATGGGGCCTAATGACCCTTTTTTAAGCCAAACACTTATTTATCCAAAATATGTTATATTAATTAGATGAAAAAGTAGGATTATAAATACATTACATAATACAAACAACATAAATTAGGGTGTTAAAACTTCCCCCTCATTATAAGAATTTTCATTCTCGAAAATTACCTGATGCAAACAACTTTGGATAAGAATCTCTCATCTAGCTCTCCAACTCCCATGTAATACTATTGCCTAAACTTCCTCCCCAAATGACCTTAAACAAAGGAATATTTTTACCTCTTAGTTGTTTAACCTCAAAGGCAACACTTTTTAAGATAAGTTATCCCTTACATCGTCCAACTCAATCACAAGTGAAGGATAAGAAACATACTTGCAGGTTTGAGAGACATGAAAGACATTGTGCAAATTTGCAAGAATAGGATATAAGGATATTTTATAGGTGACTTCACCAACTCTTTCAATGTTTTTGTAAAGACCAATTAAACAAATAAAAGTTATGAGAGTTCAAAGCCTTACCAACCCCAATTCGTGGAGTGACTTTCAAGAACACATTATCCTCTTCTTTGAATTTGAGATCCTTTTGTCTCTTATTGTGGTAGCTCTTTTGTCTACTTTGTACCACTCTTATATTCTCTTGTATCAACTTGACCTTCTCAGTAGTATGTTCCTAACACTAGATTCTCACTAACTCAAACCAACACAAAGGAGTCCTATACCTTCTAACATAAAGAGCTCCATAAGGTGTCATCCCAATACTAAAATGGTAATTGTTGTTATAGGTGAACTCCAATGAAGGCAAAAAATTGTCCCAACAAGTACAAAAACATGTGAACACTAAGTAGCACTATAGACAACATGTAAACATGAAAGAAAACAATAAATACAACAACAATGATGATTATGATTGTGACATCCTATATTCCAACTCTCTTTATAAAAGCATAATAACAAAGAAATATCATATAATTTAAAACTTGGTAAAAATTATCCATCCGATAGGTAAAAGTCCAAATACATATGCTCATCATATTGAAATTAAAGCGTTCTATTGCACTTCAAAGTCTAATTTAACTAACATCTCAAAAAACATAGAACATAAAAATCATAATTATTTTCATTATAAATCATCCAATGTTATATGTCTTACAAAGCATAAAAATCAAAATAATATAAAGTAATAAAGCATTAGAAGAGGAGCCAAACTTAGTCCCCATGACTATAGTCAACGTCATTTGCAAATGGCATTCAACCCAAAGACAAATAATAACAAATAAAAGGGAATAAGAATACATCTCATTGGAAGCTCATGATATGAACACAAATTTGGTAGAATTACCATACCACAAATAATCAAAAGTATTCCACATATGCACAAGAATGACAATAATGCATCTTAATTACTAATTCATATGCAATACTATACCAACTCTAATCCAAGAAGTAGTCTAAGCGCAACATTGCTCAACTCCTTTGTGGTTGGCCATATCTCTCTAGAATGATATCTTATGATAGCATGTCAAATACAACTTGCCTTGCATGTCTCTTCTAGAAATGTGGGATCAATCACAATCATTAGGATTTTTGTACTAAGTAGCCCCTAAAAGGTCTAGTGACCTTAATACTTGATTTTGTGTCTACTTCCTTACATCTCAATTTCATAAAATGGTGCATGTCACATGATACTCTTATTATGTTACTTTTTAAACATTAGGCTAAGTACCTCATCTCACAACCCATCACAATTAGTAAACACTATTATTGTCTCTCATAGGCTGTCACTCACTAGACAAGTGTAATTTGAGCCCATTCTTGTCATCTTGTAGGCTAGGTCACTCATCATAATGACATTCATCCTCATTAACTTGTTTCTCAATTTCATATCTCGTAGTTCTCTATATAAGGAACTTATAACGTGGCTCATAAACATGTCATATCTTAGCATGGCAACAATTCATTCTATAGCATTACCTCAACATAAATCAACATATACCATGCATATTCACAACACAATAAGATACATACACACGTTTAGGTACATGCATGGTAGCACAACTGTGACACCTTTTACCCCATGGCCTAGTTATTAATATTTAAGCAATATATTTAAATATTAATAACACAAAAGTCATTTGGAAACATGATAACATGTAATCGTTTCTCAATAAAGTAAACATAAATATCAAAGGATAAAGAATTCACATGTCTCAAAACTCAATGCCTCTTATCTCAACATCAAAATTGCTCAAAATAGAACCTATTGGAATTCCAAAAGCCAACAAACTACTTAGGTGTTAAAAACATAAATGTAATATAATCCAATACGTTCAACGTTCAACCCCAATGTCACAATCTTATCAAAGCTGACAAAACCCAACACTAAAATAATATAAAATAAAGGATAACAGTACAGAGGAGTCACTAGTCGTCTTGTACTTGCTCGCTTTCACTTGCAAATGACATTCAACTCAAACAAGATAACGCAAGAGGAGTGAGAATACATTTCACTACTAATAGGGAAACCTCGACAAGGTCGGGTAGCACACACAATAACAATAAGTAAGATATAACACAACCATCCACGATAGATATTATGCACATGCTATAATAATATGCACCCTACACACTACTCCATATACATGTGGTGCCAACTCTACTCAAAAAGTAAGTTAGGAGAAACACTATAAGACTTTGCCTCTAGGGTTAAGTCATACTATGTTAGCATGATATCCTCTGATAACATATTAGGATCTACATAATTTTTATTGTGTGCCCTAGTACATGAGATTAGTCACTATCATTTGGTAACATTTTAACAAATATTGAATTTGACTAATGTCGCAAAATGTCATTAATGACATTTAACTGTTACTAACAATATAAAAAAATGTTAGTAAAAGAAATATTAGTAATATTTTTATAATAAAATATTATTAAAAGTTATATATGTAATAATATTTGTTTATGTATTAATTAATTCAGCGGTATTATTTGGTACGAGAAAAAATAACATGAATTGTACGAAGTCATGACTTGGATCAATATTTTTTTAAACTATATCTTAATTAAAAAATTAAAATATATAAAATAAGATTGACTTAAAACAAGACATCGTGCAGTTTTACGAAACTTATTTTTGTACCTATTAACATTTTCCTAATTATTATCTCCCTTGTGATCCTATGAATGTTACGACGTGCGTGATTACACGGGATTAAAATAGAAGTAACATGCTTCATATAAATACATAATGATGAATGATATCTATCTCATGATCATTCATATACCTAGAGATCCATAGACAGAATTTATTTGTCTTCGCTAAGACTATTTATTTATTATATATATATATATATATTAGAGATATTATAAATATATGATAAAATATGATAATCAGTTCATTAAGAGGTTACAAATATCTAAATATCTTATTAGAAGATCGTGAATATCGTAGTTTATCTACAATAATTTAATCAAAGTTTCTTTTACTTTTAATTATATATATAGAGGAGAGATCAAGTTGCTCCAAAAGTAATTCTAATATAATTCATCATCATCACTATCAATTTTCTTGTCATCTAACGGTAACAAATGATTGTCTATCTATTTATCTATCAACTTTCTTTCCATCAAATGGTAGTAGCAAATGATTGTCTATCTATTCATCTATCAATTATTCATTATATTGTAATATATATATATATATATATATATATATAAAAGAGAGAGTTACTCTAAGAATAATTTTATGATAATTATTTTTCATTATTGCTATCAATTTTCTTATCATCCAACAGTAGTATCGAATGACTATCTATCTATTTATCTATTTGTTTGTCTGGTTTGTCTATCTATTTTTTGGTACATGTAATGACTAATATCATGATTTGAAAGTAATATAGAAGAATAATATTATTCTTACTTTTTTTTATCACAATTGTAATTTACTTTTTATATTTATCTCAATTATATTTCCCAAGATTTATTATTCGTTTCTCTCTTCTTTTTTATTTTATCTTTACCTTATAAGAAATGTTGTGAAAATATGAGCAGGAAGTATTATTCTCTTTTTAGGTTATGATTATTCATATTAAAATGTATAATTTTTCAAATTAATTTCTTTTTCTCATCTCAAATTTTTTATTGTTTTCATATGGTAAAAGAAAATATTGTTTTCCTAATAACTAGTACAAATAATTCAGTAAAACCAATATACTCTTTCAACTACCTTATATGGAGAGCAAACCAAGCAAACTCCTGCACATGACAGCCATATATTTAAACTGTCAACTATATATATAGTTAACTGGTAACCATAACAACATCAAACCATAGCAACGTCATGTCGAGCAAATAAGCACAGCAATATTCTTGTAAGTGAGCCTTAGTTGGACTGCAAAACAGAACACGTAGAGGCTGCATGACACAAAACAAACCAGAGGCAGGATGGTTACGATGTAACATATTTGTATCATACATGAGATTTAAAAATATTACTTAAATTTAATATTCTCCATATAAATGAAGGATGTTACAACAATCATGAAGTTCAACTAGGTGACAACCTCAAATGCCTATATATCATATATGTTGAGTTGAGGTACAATACGTCTCATATGTCAAGTGGAAGTACCCTTCATTTATATATAAGTATTTTTTTTTTACATTTATTTATATATATTTTACAAATTTTTATCACAATTATCTTAACATTCATATCAACGTAGATTTGTTTTATTTTATACTATTATTGTATAATTATTAAACTCATGTTTTAAACTATTTTAAGCAGTAAATCTTTATAATTATAAGATGGGTGAATTAACTATAGTGGGATTGTTTTAACTTAACAAATAATTCTTAATTGAAGTCTTAAATATATAATTACATTAAATATTCGAAGGAATGAATTTATCCTACTATTAGTAATTCTAGTTAGGTCAAATAGAATTATCTCTAATAAAAAAAGTCAAATAGAATTATCTCTAATTAAAAAAAAACGTAGAAAAGCATAAAATTAAATTTCCTCTCTGGGTATTAATTAGATATATGGAAACGATGTTATTCTGTTCCAAACTTAATTTCTCCCAAGTAACTCAAGTAAATGAGCGTCAATAAACCATCAATTACTCATTCTTCTTCCCCTCCCCTCCTCCGTGGTAAGTTAGATTGTCTGTGTTCTGAAAATCTCATCACTATGAATTTATATTATTTATTAATGGAATGGATCGGAAACCTTACATGATATGTTGAGCTATTGATTACATAATAATAATTAATATTAAATTTTCTTTTTCTTAAAAGAATTTTCATACGTCCGCACAAGACATTGATTTACACCTAGGTTTTGATTAGTTCTTTTGTCCTATGTATCTCTGGACTTCATTTCCGACCTTGACATATGAGGAGCACTGTATATTGTGCATTTTTCGCATGAGGAAACAGAAAATCATATGGCCAATTATGATAGCTAGCTATTACCTAAAATCCCCCGATATATCTATGCCAAAAGTGTAACAACACTACACTTCCAGATACATATTGTTCCACATCAGTAGTCTTAATCTATATTATGGATTATGCACAGTAAGTGGCACAGTGAGTGAACCAATTTATTTATCCATTATGAAATAAGAGAAATAGTTTAGATTTTAAATTAAAGATTGATTTTTGTTTACATAAAAAAGATATTCTTCAACGATAGTCAAAATTTAATTTATTTTGATACGTAGATATTATTGAAATAGATTTTTCCAATAAAATTTTCTCCATACACATTATCAGGAATCTTTTAAATGAATCTAAAAGATTGATTTTGAAATAAAACACCAACCCTCTACCCCTTCCAGAGAAAGTTGCATATGACGCTTGTCTTATGAGTTATGAATCTTATCAATAAATTAGCCCCTCTGATATCTTGATGTAAAAGGGGACATTACACATTGAAAATCCTCCGTATTCCACATTATATGGTTCTCAAGATTTGGGTTTAAGGTTCAAATTTATGGTTAGTGTGGCCTACACTAGATAGGTTAGGGTAGGGTAGATATACGGCCCTAAAAACAAAGAGAATCCCTGGTTGTGCAGCTATAAGATAAAAATATGAAAGCAAGAGGGAATGGATGAGAATATGTTAAAAAGAAAAGGGTTCAATAGTGGAAGAAAAGGGGGAAAACGGCTCTAATTATGCATCTATAATTAATATACAAGTTGATGATAGGAAACACATTTGTGCACTTAATAATATCAAGAAGCAAATACTCCAAAGTCTTCGGTGTTGACAAAGTAGGCCCCACTGGACCCATTATATGAATACTTTTTATCCCTAGTGCTCTCCGAAAAGAAAAGATAAATTAATTAATTTTATGGACAGAAATCGGAATCTGGTTGATGAGTTTTACCTTTAATCATTCTTCTGTTATTCAACTTACGTTCATACTATATAAATGAATGAAAAGGGGGAAGGGCAGAATAGTATACACCTTGGCCGGTGTAGCATCTTATTTCCCTTGGCCAACGAATTTCGGCGAAGAAAGGAATGTTGAAAATTATAGTGCTTTTATAATCAACAGCATGTAACTAAAGGGATATAAGAATCATATACCTATTTGAGGAAAGGCATCATTAATTTTTCAAAACATTAATCTATGATCTATACCATTATATAATTATAAAACGAATGTTTTTTTTTTATATATCTTCTTTTGTTCTCTACTTTTATTAGACAATTTCTTTTCTAATTATTTTTGAAATTATCCACTAAAACTACTTGTTACTTCTTTATATTATTTCATTTTATATTTAATCTCTACCTTACTTCTTATTTATTTTATAAAATATATAAAAAAGATACGAAGTACTTTTTTTAATTATATATAAAGAGGATACCATATATTATTATTTACATTTGACTAAATTACTTTTTAAAATTTATTTATTTTAATTTAATCTCTCTTATTAAAAATTTCAATTTAATCCTTTAATTCTAAAAAAGGTTGAATGTTACAGGTTGAATACAACTAAAATGAATGATTAAAATTAAAATTAATTAAAATAATTTTAATCATCTATATATATTTATATAACCATTTATTTCTTATCTCTTATGCTTTTGGTAGATGTCTTCTATGTGTATAAATATATATACATTTTGTAAAATGTAAAAAAAAATATTAAATGTGTGGCACGGCTGTTTTTATTTCTCTTGCATTATAAACCTGACAATTGTTCAACAAAACTTGTCGGGTGAAGAACAGGTCAATAGTCATAGGAATGAAGAATTGATTATCTTAGAAAGTGTCTGATCTCTTCTTTCTCTAAAGCACTGTTACTTATTTTTGATTTTGTAAAATTTCATACAAAAGTTTTGGTATCTAGTATATAATAAAATTGTTTACTTATTTTTTTTATTATTATTATTTTTCAAATGGATGGCTACCACATACATAGAGAGTAAAGAGAAGGAAAGAGAATATAAAGCTTTTGGTATGGTCTTGGATAGTTCTTGTACTCACCTGCTTGGCCATATTAACACCTCAAAGCGCAAAGAGAGACAAAATCATGCTATGTTGTAAGACATAACGAATCATCATCACCATCATCACGAGGAGGAGGTATATGAAAAAAAGAAAATCTAATTTGTTATGCATTCATTTTTCGAAAAGGTGTTTAACACTTTGATTCCATTACTATTTATATGCAACTGTATTGCTGTAGTGGAAAATGACAAACCAACCACAGATGTCAAGGTCTCGCAACTAAAAAATTCCTCTCCCTTAATTTTCAATCGGCATTATATAGTAATGTGCTATCCTCTTTGCCTCTCCGTTCTTCCCGCCAGATAAATCTAAAAAAAGTTAAGAAATAACTACGCAAGATACCAAAATGCATGTAATAGAAAGATGACAGCAAAGTTAATCTCGTAGAAGAAACTAATCTTTTATAATGTAACTAATCAAAATTTTAATTTTTATTTACATAAATATTTATATTTAGTGTTTTATCGTTTTTTTTGTGTTGTTGTTGTCTCCAAAGAAGTTTCCAGGTGGAAAATAAAAAAAGAAGATAAAATTAATTAACCAAAATGTAATTGGCTCTGCATTTTACATAGGAAAAGTATGAAGAAAAACCAAAGTAATTTCAGCCTGCTTTATTTAGAAACAGAATAAGTTTCTCAACTATAATTATAGAAGAAAAAAATAAAATAAATTAAACGTTTTGTATATGTGCTGTACCAAAAAAAATGTATATAGTACTTTGACTTTTTAGACCTCTGTCCTTTAACTTTTATAAACACCAATAAATTGAATAATATTTGACATTCTTCTCTTAAAATGTATCCCCAAGTAAAATTAGGGTTAGAGATTGACGTAATTTTGTTAGGTTAAAGATGATTGATATTTGGAGAGAATATAATTGCACTAACCATTTTAACTCCAATTTTATTTGCTGTGATTAAACGTTACTCCAAACAGATAATTTTTTTTATACATATTATATTAGTTCAAGGAGAACTTAATTTAAATTTTTTTTAAGTAAAATTACATATTTTCAAATTTTATAAATAAAAAATATAATTGAGAAAAGAAATTGTCATAATTAAGAATATCAGTCAAAATTTAAAAAAAAATTAATCATTGACAAAATTAATAAATATTTCGTACTTATGATATAGTAATTTAAAAAAAAAATTATAATGAAACTTAATCCAAGTTCTAGCTTTAATATCTTTAACCTGGTAGGATATATCAGTAAGCAAACTCGTGGATTGATTTCGCAGATTACAGCGCTCTGAAGCAATCTGAAACCAGAAACATTTTTCTTTGACAACAAACATTAGCTAGGTCATCAGGCTCTTACATTATATATAAAGGGGAAAATAGCAGCTTCTTCTAAAACTCAAAAAAAGAGAGGAAGCTAAATGCCAACAAATGTTAGCATTGAGAAGATTAACAAGAAATGCCAAATATGAAGAGGGACAGAGATCCTATATGGTTTTCATGCATGTCCTAGTGTTGAAATATGGTGAAAAGGCCATTAGGTCAGTTTACTTTGCCGCTTAAAGCATTCAACCCTCTCTTTTTCAAAAAAATTCATTAAAAATTACAAAAATTAAGAAACTAAATAAGAATTAATTAAATAAAAAATAAACTCACCAAAATAACAATGTTCAAAATAAAGTATTGAGGAAGTATTGGAAGCATTTCTCTTCAAATATTGAATGATTTCCGCTTCACATACCCACAAGGGCATGTCACTAAGCATTAAAGAGACCAACTTGCTTCATGATCTTGTAAACAGACAGAAACATTATCATCATCAGACAGGGCGGTGCTAGTAGTTTACCTTTTTTAGTTTCGTAAATCAAATCACAAACTAACGGGTATATTGGGCATATCACTATTGCATGAAATACGAGCATAAGTCCTCACCTGAGCCAAAACAAGATCCCCTCTGTCTAAATTATGGACAAAACTAAGATACAATGTCATAGGTATTATTGTGTAATTAGAATTAGAGTTTCCCTTCAATAATCTACTTAATAAATAATTTTATTAAATATTAACGTGTATTACTAAAGTAAAATTCCAATTTTTATTAGAAAAATATCAATGACTAAATATTCACGGCATCTAGGTTATATTCACGGCAAACACTTCACAAGTACATACATCCATTACTAGTGTGTTTGGAAATTCGTTGACAAGGATCCTATAAATAACTAATACTTACTTTTATGTTGTTTTCTTTTTTGTGATTTTGTATTGAATATGGATCTCCATGCTGAACCAAACATACACTGCACCAAGTTCTATTTTACAATTTGTTCTATAATTAATTTTTTTAAATGTTTACTCCAAAATAATTGGGAATATTGTAATTTAAACTATGGATTGCAGCAGTGAGTTTGTAGCAAGGTCACTAGAAGAAGCAGCAGTAAAAATAGTAGATTGCATTAATTATTTTTAATTCTATAAAAAGGAAGAGAAAGATACCAAAAAGGATATCAAAAGAAGTTATTAATGAGGAATCTTATGATAAATAATATCTCTAAAAATTTAGTTTTTAATGGAATGGAAGAGTGTTGTATGATTTATATAGCCAACTCCACTCAATGGAATAAGGTTTTTGTCGTGGTTGTATAATACTTTATCAAGTTCCCAGTAATCCATACTTATTTTTAAAAACATAGATTCCCCCATTTTAATTTAAGATCTGTGTATTGTGTTTACTTTTGTAGTAAATCTCTACATTGTATTATAACAATATTCTATCTTATAATATTTATGTGGTTGTATTTCTGTGTTTGTATCATATTTATGTCATGCATGTGTTATATGCATGCTTTCTAATCTTTGATAGTTGAGAAGATTGGTGTAGTCTATAAGTTACTGTTTGATTTTGTCTGTACTCTGTATGTAAGACTGTTCCTTAGGCCACCTAGGTACTGTACATATAAATGGTGTCTTTCTTTATATCAATGGAGCATGTTCATCGTGCCAAAGTGCTAGTCATAATATTACTCAGACCTGTCTTAATTTTAGATCAACTTCACAAATATTTTATGCTCCTTGGTTGGCAAGGAAAGCAGATTAAAAGAAAACAATGATGTAATAAAGGTGATCTCAGGAAAAAAAAAACGTTTGGTTATTTATAGTTACACTCCTCTCTTTAGAAAACAGAAAATTAAGAAATGAAGAGGTAAACAAAACGGAGATCATAAGCAACGGTTGAGAATTTTTAGTTTTTAGGTGAGCATGGCTCTGTCAGAATAATTCTGGGATAAAAAGATGGTGGGAACCCACCATCCATGCTAGTCCTAAATAGTACCTTAGTGCACAGTGAACATCTTAGCTTGTGCTATATATATATATAGATGTGTGTGCTCCTCCTCACTACACAACGGGAAGCAAAGTTAAAAGGAACTTCTTAACTTCTCTCACACCTCATTTGTCATTACTCTCACTATTCATCACCAAAACACTACAAATCTCTCACTTTCTTTAGCCATGACAGAAAACTGCATAGCACCCAAACCAGATCACAGCAACAATCACCCTGAGGAAGGACCACCAGAGATGACTGAGACTGTCCTTCCCATACAAACAAATGAGCAATCTTTTCCAAAACTCACTATGTACCCCATAAATTTGAAGGTCATTCCCATATCATTCACTACTTAGTAGTACTAGTGTATACCATTACATTGATTCTAAAACACCACCATATATATTCATTCATGTGGGATATTATTATTTACCATTTTTCATTTTTTGCATCTGTTCTGTTTCCATTTGCAGTTTGAGGAATTGGTGTACAAAGTTAAAGTAGAGCAGAAGGGTATGTGTTGGGGAAGCAGAAAGAGTTGTAGGGAGAAGACCATACTGAAAGGACTCACAGGCATGGTTTGTCCAGGAGAAATAATGGCCATGTTGGGGCCATCTGGCAGTGGCAAAACCACACTTTTAACAGCCCTTGGAGGAAGGCTCAGTGGCAAACTATCTGGAAAGGTCACATACAACAACCAGCCTTTTTCAGGTGCCATCAAGAGAAGAACAGGTTTTGTGGCTCAGGATGATGTGCTATACCCTCATCTCACTGTGACTGAAACTCTACTATTCACTGCACTTCTGAGGCTTCCCAACAGCTTGACCAAGGAAGAGAAAGTTCAGCATGTAGAGCATGTTATCAGTGAGCTAGGACTGAGTAAGTGCAGGGGTAGCATGATTGGAGGACCACTTTTCAGAGGGATATCAGGAGGGGAGAGAAAGAGGGTGAGTATAGGCCAGGAATTGCTCATCAATCCAAGTCTGTTGCTGCTGGATGAGCCTACTTCAGGGTTGGACTCTACCACAGCACAAAGGATCATAAGCACAATCAAACGCTTGGCTAGTGGGGGTAGAACTGTTGTCACCACCATTCATCAACCCTCTAGTCGCCTCTATCACATGTTTGATAAAGTCATCTTGCTCTCTGAAGGATCCCCCATCTATTATGGCCCTGCTTCAACTGCAATGGACTACTTTTCTTCTGTTGGGTTTTCCACACCCATGATTGTCAATCCTGCTGATTTTTTGCTTGATCTTGCCAATGGTAATATTCTTTCTTTCCTTTTTAAGCCACACACTCTTTTACTATTTATTATGGATTAAATTATTATTATTACTATTATTGGACAAAACATAGTTTAGTTGCAATTCCTTAATTGTTTTTTTTTTTATGTTGTTCTCCGATTAAAAATAGAGTTTTACCTTGATAATTTGTACGATCATCGTAAATTCTTTAGGTGAAACTTTAATTCCGATTAGAAAACAACACCAAAAGCAACTAGCATCTATGTTTTGTCTTTAGTATTATTGGCCTACTGGAATTATTTCTCTACATGTTTTTTTTACTGAGATGAATTATAATGAGATTCCACTCTCAATTATCAGAATTTACTAAAATAATGGCTAGTTTAAACAGAACCATATTTGTGTATTGTTAAATATATAAAAAGTTTTGACAAGATGAAAAACTACAGGGATTGCTCCCGACTCCTCCAAGCATGCAACTGAACACAGTGAGAGCCAGGAGGCAGAAAAGAAGTTGGTCAGAGAAGCTCTAATCTCTGCTTATGACAAGAACATAGCTACTAAGCTGAAAGATGAGCTATGCAGCTTGGAGGTGAATAACTACAAAATCATTAAAGATGCTTCCACAAGTAAGTGTTCTAAGTTCTGGCCTTTCAGTAAAAAACATCCACAGGCATATCCTTCAAAAGTTACTTTGGTCCAGTAAGTCTTACAGGTCTGAAATACATTTGTTGCTCAATTGATGCAGGAAATCACATAAAACCGGAGCAATGGTGCACAAGTTGGTGGTATCAGTTCAAAGTGCTATTGCAAAGGGGGCTGAGGGAGAGAAGGTTTGAAGCCTTCAACAGGCTGAGAATATTCCAAGTCATTAGTGTCGCTTTTCTTGGTGGACTACTGTGGTGGCACACCCCAGAATCACACATTGGAGATCGGGTAAGAGTTCGTTCAACTTCATTAACTAGATAACAATTGACTAGTAAGAACAGAACATCATCAACTAACTCAAAAGATCTGTTAAGATATCATTGGTCCTTACTTTGACAGTATTTTTTTCTTTTTCACATTCATGTAATCTTGTCTTCACGTCCAAATCACATCATTTCAAAGTCTCTGTCCTCTACGCCAAAAACTAAAAATAACATTTCTGCCCTCTGAAGTAAATATGATTTGTGTTATTTTGTCTTCATATTCCACAGTTTTTATTTATTTATTTATGAAAAAACAGTTTCATATTTTACCTGAAAGGGATTTGTTGTTAAGAGATCTTACATTAAATCCTAAAATATATTTTTGGTCTCTCGTCCTATTTTTGTTTTATTTCAGTTTGATTCTTTAAATTTAAAAAAATTAATTTTGGTCTTTTAAAATATATATGTTAAATCAAATTGGTTCTTCAATTATTTTTCATCATCCTGACTTATTCAATTTGATGATACGTGATAAATTGTTAAAAATATCACATCATATAAGCGTATGTCATTTGAGCTAAAAATTGACCGATGGATGAATTTGGTTTAATAAAAACACTTGACCAAAGTGAAATATTTTAAACTTAAGAGATCAAATTGAAAAAAAAAAAAAAAGATATGATGAGAAACCGAAAATGTATTTTGGCCTATAATAAATAATTTCTAAGAATTTGATTTTTAAGTGACTCCAATGACATGGTCCTCATTTAATGGGAAAATGCTTTTGTTTTTATTGTTGTAACCTAAAAGCATTAAGAGGATCTCACATGGAGCTGTATTTGTGATGCAGATAGCCCTGCTTTTCTTCTTCTCTGTTTTCTGGGGATTCTACCCTCTCTACAATGCTGTTTTCACATTTCCACAAGAAAGAAGAATGCTGATCAAGGAACGTTCATCTGGAATGTACCGTCTTTCCTCCTACTTTCTAGCTAGAACAGTAGGAGACTTGCCAATAGAGCTTGCACTTCCAACTGCATTTGTCTTCATAATCTATTGGATGGGAGGGCTTAAGCCTCATCCAGTGACCTTTCTCCTTTCCCTCCTTGTGGTCCTTTACAGTGTCCTTGTCTCTCAAAGCCTTGGCTTAGCATTTGGTGCCATTTTGATGGAGGTTAAACAGGCCACAACTCTAGCTTCTGTGACAACCCTTGTGTTCCTCATTGCTGGAGGGTACTATATACAACAGATTCCTCCCTTCATAGAGTGGCTCAAGTACTCAAGCTATAGCTACTACTGTTACAAGCTTCTTGTTGGTGTGCAGTACAATGATGATGATTATTATGAGTGCTCAAAGGGAGTCATGTGCAAAGTTGGAGATTTTCCTCCAATCAAATCTGTGGGTTTGAATCACTTGTGGGTTGATGTGTCTATTATGGCCATGATGTTGGTAGGTTACAGACTAGTTGCATATTTAGCACTACAGAGAGTGAGGTAGAGCTAAGATGTGGCTGAGCAGCTACTATACACAATAGCAAGAGAACTTGGAAGAGTTTTGTCCTAATTCAATAAAAAATAATACTAGAATATTGTACTTTTGATGGAACCTATCTAATGACAAAAAAGTAACCTATGTAATGAAATTTTTATCAACACTCGTCTGTGAGTTGATTTTTCTTTTTATTAAGTTTAATTTCTATGTATTCTTAATGTAAAAAATTTTATAATATCAACTAATCAAGAATAATCAATGTATTCTTAATGTAAAAATTTATGATAAGGAGACTTTTATAGTATATGATAATTTGTAATTATACAAAAGAATATCAATTTTTTTTTTTTTTGCAATTTTATAAAACACCAACTTCTTTAAGTTCTGCTTTAGAATAAAATTTAGTGCCTGAAAACAAGGGATAAGCCACAAAGATAAGAAGCAAGGATAAGAACATATGCATTTAATCTGAAAGATAGGTCAAGGATTGCGACCAGACGCTAAGGCTCAGTAACTCAACTGTTGATCATCATTAGGCCTTTGAAACCAAATTGTGTTTCATATTTTCCTGCATAACTTACACGAGAGGATAATTATCAGAATAATTTTTCTCCCCCAGAGGCACTAATGACTTGACAAACAGATATTTCTAATGGAATGAAATCTATCAAATAGTTCGGCTCCATTTTCTGCTTAAAACTTGTCTTGAGAAAGTTGGAAGTATGAGTATTTCTATGAAAATTGAGCCAACCAATCCAAATATGTGGAAATGATAGCAATATTAGGAGCCTAATCATTATTATGATTAAGCATAGTTAATGCACATAATAAAAAGTCAAGCTAAAATAATTGGCAATTGAGTCTGAAAGTGGGTGCATGACCAAGTGTTTTAAGAATCTAAATACAGAAGCTTAGTGCATTTTCCACTCTAATAATAGCCTCTTCGATCATATTAATGTCCTTTCGCAAAATAATTAACAAAAAATAATGTTAAAATAATTTTTTATTTGGAATTGATTTTGTCACATTAATTATGCAAGTCCATGTGGCGCTTCAGTATGCTGACACGAGGACTTAAGTCATTGATAAAAAAAAATAATTTAATAGGTATCAATATAATAGAGTCACAATTTACAAGTTGAAATAAAATATTTACAAAAGTTTAACTTTTTACAAAGTACAAAAAATACATACAGTTTAATTGGATTTAAGAATATATAAAAAATAAAACAATCTGTTAAAATACAAAAACCTTATCTATATAAAACATTAAACTTCATTTTTAAGGTATAAGAATTTTTTTATAATTAATTGTATATATATATATATATATATTGCACAAACTAGTAGTGTTGTTCCATTTTTTTTTTACCAATTACTAGAAAGATGTGTTAAGAAAGTTGGAAACATGATCATATATATGTACGAAAATTGAGCCAACCAATCCAATGATGTGGAGAAGATGGTAGGATTGGAAGCCTAATCATTATTATTATGATGGTGATTAAGCTTAGTTAATCCACATAATAAAAAGTCAAACTCAAATAATTAGTGAATAAGTTGAAAAGTGGGTGGATGCCCAATATGTTCTAAGTACGGAAGCATACTACATATATTTTTTAAATTGCTTTGAAGGATATTTCATTGTATTAATATCTTTTTACAACTATTACCAAAAATTATAAATTATTTTGAATTGAAAGTTGATTTTGTCACATCAGTCCAACTGGTATTATAGTATGATGACACGTGAACTTGCATTTATAATAAAAAGCAATTTAATTGTTAAGATACCATGCAACAGTATGTGGTAGAGTGACGTTGGTCCAAGCTACACCACTCACCTAAAGCTTCCGTGGCAAGGCACATTGCATTTAATCCCACTCCTAACAAATGCTGCCATCTTTATAATATAAATGTCATGACTAGAATATGGTATTTATGAGTTACTAGATCTAGAGAGATCCCTAACTTCAAATCGAGGTGTAAAAGTGAATTAATTTCGATTAGTTTATTATATATTGGATTAAAAAGTGAGTAAATTTAATTTGATTTTTGATAAGTCTAAAAATAATTAATGTAATTTGATTTATTACATTCAAGTGGATTAAATGAGTTGAATTATCAGATTTATAAATAATTAAAATATAAAATAAAATATGAAAATATAAAAAGAATACATGAAAAAATTATTGGATACTGACTTAGTGCAGTTTAGGATTTCGATAGAGTATAAAATTGAAAATATTTCTAATTTTTAAATTTTAATTTTAAATTTTGTAATTAAAAAAAAAAAGTCATCCTAATTCAACTTTACTAACCTATTTCAACTTGTTAGAGTTCATAACTATTTAAAATATGTGATTAAAAAAACTGTTTCTACAAATTAAGCTAGAATGATACATCATTCTTCATATCCTTACTTTTTTTTTCACTAAAATAAGATGTTTGGCACTGGCAGCAACAATATGTATCACTTCTTTGGTGTATTTTGAGAGCTCGAATTATTCTCACCTATAACTGATAAACAATAAACAAAGAAACGGTGAGTGTATTATGGCCCATTGAGGTCATCATCAAATACAAACATATGTATATGTATAAATTCAAGATGATGATAATTACAAGCCCAATGAGATGGTTATTTTAGGCTATAGATTATTTAAGGTGTCAAAGATAATTTCTTTTTTTTTTAATTATTTATTATTAATGTAAATTATTAAATAATAAATTTTAAGCTTAATTAAGTTTCTCGTCTACGTAAGTTAGCATTTTTTTTTACCTTTTGTAGTTGTCAATTTTTTTCCTTTTGAAATATTTCATGTAAGTTTCAAATCGTTCATTTTTAATTATTATTATTAGCATCTTTATAAAAATATTAATTTGCTAACATCATCACATGTCACATTAGTAAAAGATGACATCACATACCACATCAACATATTGTCACATCTTTTATCCCTATATCAACATATTGTCACATTCTCAATATCATGTCAACAAAAAAATTCACTTACAAAAAAAGTCACTGTTACTAACAAAAGCTAAAAAAAAATTACAAAAACTAAAAATTTTATAAAAATGAAAAATAAAAATAAATTACATGGAATAAAAAGATTGACATATTTGCAAGCATGAACAAATTCTAAGCCTTAAATATAAGTATAAATTTAGTTTAAAATTAATATAAAATAAAAATTTTAAGAAAATTAATTATTTAAAAATAAATAATGCATCTTAGTTTATTTTAAACTAATATCACTTTATTATAATTTTTATTAGCTCAAACACCCTACTAACTAAGACTTTAAAAATTTTATTAGAACTCATCACTTATATCATCAATCAACTAAGAATGAAAGGTGCAAAAGGAATAGAAGTTATGGGTGTAACGTGAAGAAAAAGAGAATGTTATGTACATGAGAAAGATATGAGCATATGTGTCGTTCCTATGTGAGCTATACTGTTAGGGATGGAAATGAGTTAGATCAATTAAGGCTTTGCTAGGGTTGAGAGTAATCTTAATTAAAAACATAAAGTTCGATTTGACCTTTTTACCTATCATTGCCTTTTTTTTTATAGGCCTAGCCCGACCTGCATATTTAGAAACAATCATGTTACTTGTAGTTCTCGTGCTTGATATAGTTAGCACTTTATTCATATGCTAGATTTCTTCCCTATATTTTATGTAAGAGACTTGTCAAATATAATTGCTGTAAGTTTTTATTAAGAAACATTCTTAATAAAAAATTACTGATGTATTAAATATAAATTATATATATATATATATATATATATATATATATATATATATATATATATATATATATATATATATATATAATATACAATATAATATTATATTATATCTATATAAACAAGTCAACCTATCAAGTCTAATAGGCATTCTTTAAAGTCTCACACCTGGCCTTTTAACTTAAAAATATTTTCTAAAAAATCCAAATCTAACCTTTTAAATAAATAGGTTAGGTCTTACATAGCTAAAGTTGTAGACCCTTGATAAACCACTTGGCTTGTTTTCACTTTGTAATGATTTGTTGTTGTCAAAAATGTTAACATTGGAAAAATAAATGCATGAAAGTTGGTTTTAAGAAAAATCTTGTATTAATTTATTTGTGAAAATAGCAGATAATTTTTTTCTTCTTTCATCTATCATGATCACATATAAAAACAAACATTAAACATAATAGCATACACATATATACTAATTCATCATCTGAAAACATGTACATCATATAATGTAAACAAGGTTTGGTTATAAAAGCTTATGTCACCTAACACTTACAACAAGACCATCAATATGAAACAATTGAAGCTAGGACATCAATACCACTACCCTAAAACATCAAACAAATATCCAAAAAAGAGGGGGATCAAGGTACATAAAAAACATGAGTTGAGTTGGTCACCAAAATTGTACAACGAAAAGGATCTAAATGTAACTACTATTAGGGAGGAGCAAACGATGAAGCTCCATCAAGATGATCCTTGGTAGGAACAACTTTACAAGGACAAGGACGAAGGTCAGATCATGAAGGACGATGATGGTTGACACTAGTCAACTAATCACGAGTCAAATGAGTATATCAACTCCATATAGCTTAGATGGGTAGCCATATATACAAGGAAAAGAGTTATAAAAATTCTTGCAATGCCAGTTAGTGCATACTCCCATGTCAACTTCCCTTTATACCAAGCTTGCTATAACCTAGTCAATCATACAAGCCCCTCCGAGACCCATTGTGGTCTCCTAAAAGCATAGGTTGAAAGACTCAATGTTGCATGTCCAACTCCTCGGTAGCATCGACATCTACGCCAAACAAACATGTTGTTTGAAGTCATTACAATCGTACATATGTGAAAAGACATAAGGAAAGAACAAACTTATACATCAACACTTAAAAACATCAACATTCACCAAACATAAACATTACAACACTAGTTATAATCACTGTCATACCCCAATTTTGTCCAGTCTGCGCTAGGGAAAACGAAAAAAAAATTTAAAAATAAAAAAGTGGATGCAGTAGGAAAAAGCAGAAAAAGCAGAGGAGACGACAGTAGGCGCACCTTTTCCTGTCTCGAGCAGGCGTGCGAGGGAACAAGCAGACGTTGCCTTCTACGAGAGGTCACCTTCAACTTGACCACTGTACAGAAAAGCAGAGATGTGGAAGCAACTTCGAGATGAAAATCGAGGAAGTCAATGTCAACGCATTAATGGGGGAGATCTCCTTGAAGATTCGTGATGGTGACCCAAGAATGAGAGGTGCGCCTATAAAAGGACCCGCGCTTGAATGGTGGAGGAGAGGGGCTGAAAATTTGGGAGAGGAAGGAAAGGGGGCTATGGAATTTCCTGGTAGGAGGAGATACGCTGCTAAAATACTTTGAGGAAGAAAACGGTGATAGAAGGAGCACGAGAAGGAGATGGGACCCCCTTGAAAATTGAAGAAGTGAGTGGGCAACATTAGAAGCAAGGAAAAAGTCTCTATCAACAGAAAATTTCGCTATCACTCAGACCCCGGCCAGACCCCAAATAGACCTTGGCAAACCTCGGACTCGGCAGACCCCGGATAAACCTCAAATTCAGTAAACCCCGGACAGACCCCAGACAAATCTCGGCCAAACCCCAACCAAACCCCGGCCAGACCTTGGATAGACCTCGGCTAGACCCCGAACAGACCCTAGATAGACCTCGGACAGACCTCGGCAGACCCCAGACAGACTTCAGACTCAGGAGGACTTAGATTTGGCAGGAGGAAATTCCTGTCAAAGTTTAATACATACTCCAACTTCCAACCTTTTGGATGCCAACGGATAGTCTACACGCTCATCCCTTGTAAATATCTTCCATTTAAAAAACATAGACCATAATGTAGAAGTCATCTTATTTCATGCATCTGGTAAGGGCAACTACCTTATGGTAGACGTATTGGGAGTCTAGTATTCCTCGTGCATAACCGATTCCCGAACCTGAACTCTGATTTCCAGACTTGCCTTATCCATTTTATGGTTTCCTGGTGTTTCCCATAAAAATACCGGTGGCGACTCCATTTGTTTTTATCTTCTCAAAATAAAGATGAAAACAAATAAAATTTATTTTTTCACTGAACTCATCGTGCCTCAGGTTGCGACAGATGGCGACTCCATTGGGGATTTGTTTTTAGAGAGTCAAGCCCATAACTAGATGCATGACATAAATGATTTCTTCGTCAATGTTTTGTTTTTTTTATGTGGTGTATTACATATATGCTTAGTTTAATCTGTATATGTTGTTGTTGCATGCAATAACTCAAACTCTAGGATAGACAACATGTGAATACTTGTTGAAGTTTTTTTTGCAAGATGGGGAAGCTAAGTTAATGCACAATGCACTATACATAAAACCTGAGTGGGGCCCTATACCCGGGTCTATGTGTGAAACTTAGAGAGTGGGGATGAATAGTGGTAGTCTTTGGGGTTTCCTCCCACTTGAACATCGCGAAAGTTCCATCCAGAATGTGATCTTATTATAAATATCCATATCCATGATGCACTTCCTGCTTATGGGGACTTTGGAACAAGGGTAAAATTGAGTAAAAGTAGAATCATTCCCATCCAAGAGAGAATCCTTTAATGGACTTAGACTCCAATAGGTCGAACCACCTGCTCTAGGATACCTAAGGGGACTCATACCTCCAACTTCTACCGAAATTCAAAACATTGGTTTATATTCCTATATGCTGAATCCATTTCACCATGTTATCAATACCAACTCCACGCCGGCTCCGTATCTTTCAGTTTTCTCGGCTTCATGCCGGTTCCATCCCTTCCATTTTGTCTTGGCTCCATGACAGTTCCATGTCTTCCATTTTGTCTCGGCTCCATGCCGTTTACACTTCAAGCTGGCTCTGTGCCATTTCCCAAATCTTGTTCCATCCACGCGTCATTTCCAAAAACCGACTCAGCATTGTTTTCAATGTGGTTCTGACCTTATCCATCTCCGTTGGTCCAAAAAAAACAAAAAAAAAAAGAAAAAACCAACAAAAAATATAGCATGCATCACGATCTGCATTTATCATGCATTTAAGTTTAGATTGCATTCCATCACATCTGCATCTCATTCCTTACTAACAAGTCAAACTGAACCAATAAAGAAGTAGGGACCAAGTTCAAAAACACCCCTACGAGGCAATTCCTGAGGCAAAACAGATGGAGGCAACCATGAGGAATTTAGAAGAACAACCACTAGTAATCTTTTACAACACCTAGCCCATCATACTTATCCACATCTTTGTTAACATTTTTAAGATATACTTTATTAATCAAAGTGTTGGCAAAGTTCTATTTTAAGAGAAGATAAGTTTTCTCATTCCTACTTGAATCGCCTAGCTCATGCGGATTCTTGCCCAATGAATCCTATTCATAGAGAGGGTAGACTCTCAAATACACTTTACTCTCACTCAATGAATTAAGTCATAGGGAGTTCCACTCTCCACTCAATCACCTAGAAAATGTTGAATTTGCTCAATGAGTGAAGGCACAATGACTTAGTTACCAAGTTCTCAACCTAACTTGCGTAGTGAAGTACTTCTTCACCCAACTAGAAGAGGCACAAAGAGATATACTCGCCCAATGAATGAGTTTGTTCACCTAGCAAGTGAAGCCATAGGGGCTTCATTATCACACTCAATGAGCACAAGACTCACCTAGTGAGCCTACATATTTTTGGGTTCACAAGATCTTTACCTAATGAGCACTTAAGTTGCTCGACAAAGTTCATCACCTCTCCATATTTTCTCACAATTTTTCCATATTCACTCAATGAGTACATCACTCACTCAACGAGTACATCACTCACTCAACGAGCATTCATACAGTTTATGTGTTATTGATTTTCATCCAACAAGGCTTCAAGCTGCTTAGCAAAAATCATCATTTTTCCATATTTTAACTAAGATTTTTCAAGACACTTAGTGAAAGTCACCTCTCACCCAGAGAGCCTTTATCAGAAACCTAGAAAACCTAATTTCGTCAAGTGAGTGGCTAGCTTACCTAGCAAAATCCTAAAATAAATTCATGCAAGAACACATATCTTCATCAAAATCCAATCAAATATCATAAAATCGTTCTAACATATCTAGATCAACAATATACCATCGTCATAATGTAAATCAACCATTTAAAATAACATGCAACCCAAAATCATAGTCATACCAAGATTCATGCAAAGAGCTTAAAAACTAAAGAACATGGCTCTGAATTCCATCTCAGCTCTTATTCATACATTACTAAGCATACAATAGCACATATAAGCATCAAACAACACATTCAAAATGCAAAAACAAAGCTAAGCAAGCTTCCCTTACTTGTTGAAGAACTTAAGCAAGAAATCTTTATTGAAAAGGCTTAAAACTTGATCAACAACTAAAGATGCTTCAAGCTTGATAGAAAGGGACAAAAATTAGAGGAAGAGGGTGAAGAAGATATGAAGAAAATGGTTTGAAAGTCATCCATGCATGGCTTACTTATAGGGATTAGGGCTAGGCCTTTTACCTAAGGGTTACAAAGTTTTCTTTGTTCGAAGGCCTAAGAATTTTGTTGTCCTTTGGTTAATAAGGATTCATTTGTCCAATGGAAAATTTGATTTAGATATTCAATGGCTAATAAAGGTTATATTATCTCCTAGTTGAAGAAATTTAGGTTTTCCAAAAAGTCAGGTTGATTGGTGTTTTTCTCAAAAAAATGTGTCACTAAATAATAAATGTGTTAATGATACTAGTTTACCAAATTGCATTAAAAAATGTGTCAATGAAACGAACTCACGAACACATAAAGCTCACTGACTTAATCATCCATCTTTCAAGGAATGCTTTTTCCTTAACAAACATGCCTCAAATTGTTTTAGTCTCTTTTGAGATTTTCTTGAAAATGTGCAAACACAACTTATTGAAATCTTTCAGCTGAAATTAAGCTTAATTATTTCTTACAATTATCATCTACTTAAATAATCACATAAGGAAAACACATTGTTACATGTCTGACCTATTTTCACCCTTATATACTATGGATGATTATAAAAGAAATAAGAGATAGTGTAAAAAAATGAGAGTGTGAGAGCATTAAGTGAGAACAAAAAAGAGAATAAGTCATAAATTGATGATTTGTGTGTGCGTTCATATTGAGAGTGGTTGGAGTGTATTTTTTTATGTGAGATATGTGTGTTAGAGAAGGAAGAAGTGGTGTACATGGTGAATGACAAAGCTATGAGTGTTTATGCAATGAGAAATGATATTAATTTTAAGTCCAGTAAGATAATGCTCTATTTATAAATAATGATATTTTCTTGTTATTTAATATTCTTATTTTATAATAATTTTAAATTAAATTTATTCATCTTTCATCTATATAAATTTTCTTTTCATTTTTAGTCCTTATATAATTTGTTTTTTTTTCATTTTTTATCTTTGTTGTTGATGTGGTACATCTTTTTTCTGATGTGACATTTTTTATTGACATGGCTCTAATGTCATGACACTAATGATGTGGCACATGATGATGTCATCATGGCATCATTTTTTTTGCTAGCGTGGTGTATGATGACAACTTTGTAATGGAAGCTTATGATAAAAACTAGAAATGAATAGTCTGGAATTTACAAGAATTATTTTGAAAAAATTATAGGAACGAAAAATGAAAAATACTAACTTATAGGGATAAAAAACTTAGTTAAACCTAAATTTATTATGATATAAAATACTATTTGCTATTATTTTCATTAGTAAATATTATGTACTCTTAAGGTAAGTATATAAGTATAATTGTGAACTCAAGGGAGAACTAAATAAACTTTAAATAGTTTTTTTTTTACTTTAAATGAGAGAGTTATTTATTGGGTCTTTTTGTCAATATATGTTACATAATTTCTTGTTGGTGAATTTAAAACTTGAATTTTAGTAACATTACCTTTGGAGTGACTTTATATAGATTATTTGAATATAATTTTACTATTTATTTAAAAGAGTCAAGAAGAGTAGTTTTACCTTTATTTTAGACTCTATCTCCTCTCGCCCATTTCCCATTAGCCATATAAAGAAAAAAAATTTATTAAAATTAGTATAGAGATTAAATTTCTTATGATTGAATAAAGGTTCAATTTATAAAAAGTATATTTTATTGAAAATAGTGACAAGGATGAATTGAAAAATTATTTACAATACTTCTCACTATTATAATTACTAGAAATATTTTTTTTTAAAATTAAAATTAGTCTAATTTTATTTAGAATTAACAATGTTAAAGGATAGATCGAATAAATTTATTATTTTATATCTCAAGTGTAAAACATTAAAAATATTTAATTATATAAAATTTTAATCAATAATTTTATAGTTGATGAAAAATAAAACTAATAAATTATATTAAATAAATTTTGAATATAAATTTTACCTAAAATTTTAAAATTTATGAGCCTCGTATAAATACTAGTGCAAAAATGACATTTTACATCAGGCCATTTACATCAATTCCTCTTGAATTGATATAAATAAAAATGTGATGATATTTTTGTAAATATTTTTAATATGTTTACATCGGTTACAATATAACCGATGTAAATCCTCCCTTTTTACATCAATTATAAAATAATCAATGTAAAAAGTAACATTTTACATTGGTTATAAAATTAACCAATGTAAATACTCACTTTTTACATCAATTAGTTTTATAACCAATGTAAAACTTGCGTTAAAACCCTACCTGTACCTAAAACTTTTCATATTCTTTGAAACAACTCATCTTCATCCTCTCCACCACGCCCACTGTTACCCCAACCACCATGGTTTTCGGTCTTCCACTTACTCTTCCTCCTTGCTACTACTCTGGTCTCACCTTCATTTTCTCCACCATGATGTTGTCATCACCAAGGTAAATGGTTTAGGATTTAGGGTTTAGGGTTAGTTTCCATCACCTTCGTCTTCTCCACCACCACACTTCCTTTGATTTTATTGTTTGCCCATGGTTGTCATTGTGAGGGTGTTTTTTGCCATAACCATCGTTGTATGTGACAGTTTACATTGGTTTTGACCATTATTTTTCTTCAAAGCTACTCTTTGGTTTTTGCCATTATCATTATCACTAGTGGCTATTTTTTGCCATGCATGGTCACGCCATTCCATGGTTGTCGTTGCTTGTGGCTATTATTTGTAATTTCTACTTACATTTTATATTTAAGTTAGATAAATGTAAAAAAAATAGATATATATTTTGGTAATTTTTTATATCATTTTCATTGTTAGATAAATTTTCATGTTGATTTTGGTAAATAATAATTTAATGGCTTTTAGCTCTTTTTACAGATGCCTCAATCATCTTCTTAAAGTAGTTACTTGATTATTATTGAGGTAAGTTAAGAAATTTATTTATTTTTAATAAATTGGTATAATTTTGCATAAATGGTCATATAGAGCTTAGTTTAGTCTTGTATGATAATATTGTTTAGTAAATTGGTTTCACTATGCATAAATGACAATATAGAGCTTAGTTGGGCCTTGTATGTTGATATTGTTTAATAAACTGGTATCACTTTGTATGAATGGTCATATAGAGCTTAGTTGAGTCTTGTATGATGATATTGCTTAATAAATAGGTTCGCTATATATGAATGACCATATAAAGCTTAGTTTAGCCTTATATGTTGATATTGTTTAATAAATTAGTATCACTTTGCATGAATGACCATATAGAGCTTAGTTGAGCCTTATGTAATGATACTATTTAATAAATTGGTATCACCTTACATGAATGGTCATATAGAGCATAATTGAGCCTTATATAATGATATTGTTTAATAAATTGATATAACTTTGCATGAATGGTCATATAAAGCTTAGTTGGGCCTTGTATGATTATATTGTTTAATAAATTGGTACCACCTTGTACGAATGGTCATATAGAGCATAGCTTGGCCTATTGTTATATTATAATTAAAGAGACAATTTTTTTTAGATATATTATAAAATTTAAAATAAGTAGAGCATATATCCCTTATAAAAACATTAAAATTACTAACGAAATGCACTCTAGTTTAAATTAAACTTAGTTTGACTCAATTGACCATGGTCCACCATGGTTTAACTACACAAAAAAAATGCATTTAATTTTGAGTCAAATTTGGTGTAACTCAATTGGCCGACCATAGTTTGAGCACCAAATAATACATGAACTTAATTTTGAGTTGAACTTCGTTTGACTAAACTACCATGGTCGATTAACCATGGTTTGATCATCAAATAAAACGACCTTAATTTTATGTCAAACTTGCTTTGACTCAACTAACCATGGTCGTTGAGCATGGTTTGACCACCAAATAAAATATAGACTTAATTTTGAGTCAAACTTGGTTTGACTCAACTAACCATGATTGTTAACCATGGTTTGACCATCAAATAAAACATGTAATTAAGTTTAAGTCAAACTTAGATTGAGAGAAGCGATGATTACTGATGTAAATGGTGTCAAAGTAGAGAAACATGAAACATAAAATTAACTTTGATATTTTATTGATGAATTAGAAATATAATTTCTTATTTCTTGTTTTATTGTAACTTGTGTGTTTAATTATATGATTATTTTATATTGATAACATATATGCTTATTTCTTGTTTTCTTATTTCTTGTTTTATTGTAACTTTCAATGTGTTTTATATTGAACTTATGCATTTAGTGAACCTTAGTTTCTTTTTTTGAGATTCAATACAATGATTAAAATTATTAATCATTGTATTGAATTTTGAATTGTCCAAGTTGGACAGTTTGGGAAGAATATTTTTCTATATGATATTAATACGTAGATATTAAGTCTCAAATCCATAATTTATAATATTTCAATTTAGTGCATTTTGTATTGTTCTCTAAGTGCATACTTGATTATGGTGCTTTTGATGTCACCACTTTCATTTCGTACATTCTGGAGACCAATGGGAAATACTACCAAAATTTTGTTAAATTATAGACTTGAGACTAAACATTTACATATTAATTAAATATAGAAAATATCTTCTTAAATGGGATAGGGTCACACCTTATTTGAAAAAGAGAGATTGACATGCATGATATATGTTTCTGTGTATTACAAAGCCTAGTTATGGATCGTAGTTGGATCAATAGTAGATGGACAAGTGATGAATATGAGAATGAAGTGAAATCGTTTATGGTCTTTGCTAAAACACATGCTTATGATAGTATTGAAAAGTTCTTTTATCTATGTGTCAACTGTTTGAATGAAAGAAGATTAAAAGTTTAGGAAATATGGGAACATCTTATTTGCGATAGGTTTTGCAAGAGTTATACAACATGGACATGACATGACGAGTTGTTAGACATCCCAAGTGCATCCCAAAGAGATAAAGTTGATGTACCTATGGATGATCAACTAGAAGACATGATCCGTGATATTGGACTAGAGTCTTTTTTACTGAGCAACTGTGTATGACAATTTGTGTAGTGATGTGGAAAAGCCTTTATACACAAGGTGCAATAATTTCATGAGATTGTTGGTGGTGTCGGTGGTGTCAGTGGTGTCGGTGGTGTCAGTGGTGTCAGTGTTGTTTAATTTGAAGACAAAAAATGGTGGACTAATAAAAATTTTATCAAATTAATGGAGTTGTTAAAAGGCATACTTCCTAAAGGGAATACATTGTCAAATCGTAAATATGAGACAAAAAAGATATTGTTTCATGGGTATGGACTATAAGAAAATACACGCATACCCTAATGGTTGCATATTGTACTAAAAACAGTTTGAAGTGATGCATCAGTGTCCAAAGTGTGGGGAATCATGCTACATGACAATGTTATTGTCTTGTTTTGTTCATTAGGAAATAACTTAGACAAAAAGATATACAAAATATTGAACAATTATTTACTTGTAATGCTTATAACTTTTTATTATTAATTTTACCTTTTTATAACAACACTCACTAATTATTGATTAATGATAGTACTTTTCAACTATATGGTAGGATGTTGGGTAAACATTCATCACAAATAAAGAAACCACGCTTGATTAGTTTTGTAGTAAGTACTTTAAAAATCATAGTTCAATCAAAATTTATAATATTTATTAACTTCAATAATATTTAGATTGGTTATTTAAATTCTTCTTTATTTGTAAACTCAAAGACAACTTGTGAGTTATGAATGTGGGTATCATGTGATGAAACATTTGGTCAGCATTGTCTCTTCAACTATTACTAATTCTTGGATGGAGGTAAATACATCACCTTTCGCAAAGATTAATTATGTTTTCTTTAGTTTATGACCTATTATTTTAAATATTCTTATTTGAAATTTCAAGTATTCAATGATAATGAGACAACATTTCTTAGTAATTCTTCAAACACAATTTAGATATAATACTTAATATAATTTAGAACATTTATTATTATAATTATAGTTTAGAAATTTTAGTTTGTTTAATGAAATTTTAGGTTTAGAAAAGATTAATAATTTAGAAACTTTTGACTTTCGTGAACATTTATAATTTACATTTGTTATATATTCTTATTTTCAATATAGATTATTTTATGTTACATTATTTTTTCTTCTTGGAAATTTTGTGGCTTAATACCATTTTTTTTAAAATGGATTTAAGATAAAAATGAAACAATAAAAAATTCATTATTTACATCAGTTATGATCACAACCAATATAAAAAAGGTGACTTTTTACATCGATTGTGTAAATAATCAATGTAAAAATTGACTTTTTACATCAATTAAGAAGACAATGGATGTAAAAAGTCATTTTTTTTACATCATTTCTAGAAGTACTCGATGGAAAAAGGATGACTCCTTACGTCGATTCTTAGAGTAATTATTATAAAAAATCAAACTTTTTATGTTGTCTTATTTTATATCAATTATGAAATCAATGTAAAAACTCGATTTTAACCAATGTAAAAAGCCTTTTTGCACTAGTGAAATATTCAAATCATCATGTATTCTCAAAATACTTTTTTATAACACTTTCTTTTCATAATTTATACCAAAGCAAAAGCTTTAAGTTTTCATTAAAATTTGGTGAAAATATAAAACATAAATGAACCAACCATTATATCTAAACCTTAATAGGTTACACATCAACAAGTTCAAGCAAAAGAATAATCTCAATCTATCAAGGCATATCATGCTCATCACAATCTAAGGTTTGTTCACTCATCATGCTTCACCATATTAATTCATAGTTAGGATATGTTCACCCTATAATTTCACAAGAATATCAAAAGGGTTATTTGTCTAATGGTTTGTTAAAGAGTCGATTCCCCCAATAAATTCATGGTTAAATGGTCTATTCCTCTAATTGTTTTGCTAAAAAATCTATTCATCCAGTAGCATTATATAATATACTATATACATTTCATTTATTCTATTCTAACATTCTAACACAACTTATCACGGCAGTTATTTCTCAAAATCTCACATTTTAACTATTTCATTTATATTTCTCCGCTTTGTTATTACAACACCATAATTTTGCATGCAAAATAATG
Organism: Mucuna pruriens; assembly: GCA_025330945.1. NCBI lineage: Eukaryota > Viridiplantae > Streptophyta > Magnoliopsida > Fabales > Fabaceae > Mucuna > Mucuna pruriens. The sequence continues at coordinate 1,425,423 of JAENHJ010000047.1, forward strand.
TGACTATAAATTACTTCATCAATTTTCTATTATAAAAAAAAATACATAAAATATTAGTATCAAATATAAATAAATCTTAACTAATTTCACTCTTATATCAAGTTATTAGTTTAGAAAAAATATTTATTATTAAATGATATTAATATAATTAAATAATAATTAACTAATTTTTTTAATTAATGATTTTTTTTACTTATATATAAAACGGGCGGAGTAAGAATTAAGATTTTTAAATCATAAAATACATCATTCGAGTTTTGAAATATGACAGAAATCATTTTGTATGAAATGACATGTCCTAAGTTATGCAAGTTTCAAGTTAAAACATTAAAATTGTAAAATTAATTACTATACCAGTCCTCCTTAATCCAAAATTGGGATTGACCCACAATAAATTACAAAGCTTTATGTATGTTCGGTTTAGCTTATTCTAGAGAAATATATAGTCATAGTTCTGTCTGCTTGAGATTTTCTTTGGAAAACTAACCTTTCCTAAACATCTACTTAATCTTTCGCTACAAAAAGAAGAGAGGCCTTAGACAAAGTTAAGGAAATGAATCTTTTGAAACAAATTATAAGTGTTATCTCAATGCGTACGTCCAGAAGAATATAGGAACTTTTATTCTCAGATTGACATTTTCGCTGTTCAGTTTTAAAATGACACAAAGTTGAGGACTTATAATCTACAATAATGTCTGTGTTAAGATAATTCCAAAACTTATTCTTTTAACATGACCTCTACGACTAGCTAGCTTGGTTATTTTACTACGCAGAGAAGTCCTCCGGTGACATGTCTATACCATAAATTTTCTACGTAGAAGGTGGCATTCACTAAGGAAATTTGGAACATTAATTCCAATATTTTTTTTATTTTTTAAGTATTCATTGGATAAGATCAAAATATTTATTATTAAAAGTAGTGACTAATCTTTATAAAAATATACACTTCAGTATTTCTCTCCTAACATCATTTTTCTATACACACTACTTCCTTGACTAAATGACACAAATAATTAATCAATCAATATTGGTACATTTCAATATTTTGAATGTAATCTACACCTAACGACCAAAAATTCATTCTAGGAACATTAATAATCATCCAAACAGCTAGAACATTAATGTACATATAAACAATTTAATTAAACATTTTCTAGTATTCTTACATTTGGTAAGAATCGATTATTGAGATCAACAGTAATTTTAAACACTCGACCTCCTTAAGTTAATAAGATACTTTTAAAGAAAAAATTGTAAAATTTACATAAAAAAATATAACCAATACTTTAAATATAATGAGCTTAACCATGCCGCAAACTTACTCGGAAACTCTTTTAAGCCCTTAATCTCAACTACAACTTATTAATATGGTATACTAAAAAATTTCAATTTGTTTAGGAATTGAAACCAAGAAAAACACTCGCCTTTCTTAATTTACCAATAATTTTTTAAGAACAAAATTGGTGAAAGTCACACAAAACCAAAGTGGTGAACCTCACCATGCAACACTTTGTCATACAAAAAATTAACCGTAAGAAGTCATGCAGCAAAAATATGCAAATAGTGTGTCCAAAAAACAAGTGCAATTCTTTTTCCTGACAATACAGATACAAAGAATGACCGAAAAAATTGCGAATCATGTAATATCGAATGCAGCACTTATTACTGAACATTAAATTGGTCAATAGGTAAAGGAACCACAATGATTAAAAACCCGATATAGGAACCAGATACCATCCGATATCGACAAAAATGTTTACGGGAATTTATATAGTTCATAGGTTGTCTAACATTGATGAAACCCAAGGAGAAACCATTCAATCATTTCGGATCATGTGAGAGGGACCTGGGAGGGGTTCGTGAATTAATAATGTGAGCTTGAGAAGTCAATGTGAATGATGTTACGCGTGCGAACAAATGCACATATCCAATGTGTCGGCTACAACCTGTACGGAAAGTTAGAAAATAAATTGACATATAATTGTTCAATGGGGTGTATACACTGTATAGTATAGGTATATTAGCTATCAAAACAAAAAAAAATTATTCTTTTTGAGAAATTCTTAACACCTACATGAGTGGTGGAGAAATCAGATTACATTTGGTCCTCATTACATGTACTTGTATGACTCAAGCCAAAATTTATATCTGATATGTTTAATTTAGAAAAAAATGAAAGAAAAGAAAGAAAAGGAAAAAAAAAGGAAAAAAAAAAAGATAATAGAAAATAGAATGATTTATTAAGTTTGTTTGATAAAAATAAATAAAAAATAAAAGTGATTTTTTTTATTAGTTGTCTAAAAAGTATAAAAAAATAAACATAAAACTATATAAATATCTTTAATAAAAAATAAATATACACAAATAAAAATAAACTAGTCATTTTATTTCATAAACGTAACTTTTCAATTTTCACCTTCTTCCCTTCAAGGGTGAATAGATTAAAAATCACGTGAGATTGAGTGTTTTAATTTTGTTCAATGGTCTAACGGAGCAAACCAACTTGACTAACTTTTTAAAATTATGTATAAATTTAAAAAAGATAAATTAAAAATTAATACTCGTCAAATAGATTTTTTTTTTCTAATTTGACCTGCTTGACTTGACAAGCTAAGTAAAATTGGTCTAAAGTCACTTCTTTTGAGTTTAGTTAACTTGGTCCACAAAACTAGTTTGTTGAGTTGATTCATTTTTATCACCTCTAATTATTATCTTTATTTTTATATATAAGAAATAAATGAATATATTTTTTGTCATAAATATATAAAATATATATTATTTTTAAATGTATTAATGGTCAATTTTCATTCATATCCTTAATTTATTATGAAATCTATTAAAGAAACACTCACTTATTTTTCATGTCATTGAGTACATTCATTGGTTAGTTAACAATTTAAGTCATTTTTTTTAATTTAAGTCACATTTTTATCTCTTAAATTATGAATTATGTCATTAAATATAACCCCCAATCAAACCATTTTATTTTATGGATATTTTTGGAATAAAGTTTAAATATAGAATATTATTAATTAAAATTGATTAAATTATTGTTTTTTATCTTGATGAATCATATATATTTTTTCTTATATATAGAACTGAATATAATATTTAAAAAGATGGAACGGCCAGCACCACTAAAATAAAAATAGGTGACCAAAACAATAGAGTTGCTTTGACGAAGAAATAATTAAAATAATTTATAATTTTATTGATGCCATTGTATTTTCTTTATTAAAAAAACTGATAATAAGGATAATTTTGAACCAGTTATTTTAGTTTTTATAAATTTAAAAATATTCAATCCAATAATAAAAATTAATACTAAATAAGAAAAGATCATGCATATGATTTACCTAGAATTTTATTATGTAACCTCTTATTATTATATAAAATTCCATCCAACATTTTTATGAACTTATGTTAATTTTATAATATTAAAATATATTTAATTAATATCCATTTAACCATAACGCACTAATAAACGTTAGTAGAAGACTTAACTAATGTGTCAATCCGATTGATAATACTTATTATTATTTTCTATCTCTTTTCTTATTACATTATATTATTTATTTTTATTTGTATTTTTATTTTATTTTTCTCTCTTGAGTGTTAAATGATATTTGGTGTCCACAAATTTTTTTTCCCAACAGAATAAGTTACCCAATTTGACAAGGGCCACTAGGAGTGTATAGGGGGACAAGTTTATGTATATCTTTATCTGATTGAAAATTTTGATAGGATGATTTTTATGAATTTGAATCGGATCCAATTAAGATCTAATAACATGGAACATAATCAGATAAACTTGATTTAATGACAAAATATATTAATTTTAATATTATATATAATTAAATCATAAATTTTAAAAAAATACAATTAAAATATATTTTACTATACGTATTTTAATACAAATGATATTAAATAAAAAATCATATTATTAATACATAATTATTTAGAAAAACATAAGAAAGGATCAAATTGAGAAAAATTAGATATAACTCGAATTCATCCTTAAAAAATATATCAAATAAAATTGTTAAATTCAAATCCGTCAAAGTTTGTTGAATATAAAGCCGGATAATGAACAGGCATAGGAGCCGTTGACTATGGTGGATATGAAAAGAAAAAAGAAAGTGAATTTATCAATGTTAAGCGTGCAGAAACATGCACATATCCAATGAATCGGCTGCAACATGTACGGAAGTTGGAAAATAAATTGACGTATAATTGTTCAAAGGGGTGTACACAGTGTATAGTATAGGTATACTAGCTATCAAAACAAAATTATATTCTTTTCAGAAATTCCTACACCAGCGGTGGAGAGATCAGATTACATTTGGTCCTCATTACATTTACTTGTATGACTCAAGCTAAAATTTATGTACGGTATGTTTATTAGTGTTGAAATAGTTGGAGATACTCAAAGTTTTTTATTTACGTTGTCCCCCATTATAGTTTTTTATTATTTATTTTTGTAAGGCAACTATTTTTTTTTATGCTCTCTTCTTTTAAAATATATTAGTCATTAATTTTTAATTAAATAAATTTTCTCTTGATATATTATATTTATCAAATTTAAAATTAATTAATCATTATTTTTAATTGAATAAATTGTCTCTTAATATATAATTTTCACTAAATTTAAAATCAATTGTCATTCAGTTAATTAAATAGATTGACATTTGATATATCAATTCTCATCAAATTTTAAATCAAATAATTATTAATTTTAATTAAATAGATTCTCTATCAAAATATTAATTCTCATCAAATTTAATTCACATTCTTGAATTAAAAATGTCTCATCTTAAATTTTACTTTAGGCCTAAAAATGTATTTGACAGGCTCCAGAAGGCAAAGGTAAAGCAAAGGGAATGCAGAGAAATAAAGTAAAGTTAGAAAATCTTCATAGTTTGGTAATATAGAAATAAGGAAGAGAGAAAAATAAAAAAGTATAAGTCTCACATCTTTTAATTTTTTCACTCAACTACGTACAAACTTAACGGTAACACAATTTAAGCGTTTGATAACCAATTATCAAAATATGAAATTGTTTATTAAAATTTGATAATAGATTATCATATTATAAAACTGAATTTTATAATATGATAGTCGATTATTATATTTTGATATCAATTATAGTACTATTTTAAAATTTGATTATTTTAATTAAATTAATTATTTTTATTTTTTCTCTTCAACTAGACACTTTATTTTTATTCTATTTTTCATCTATTTCTATTATTTTATTTTTCTCTTCTCTCTTTTCATTTATTCTATTTTTTCATTCATTTTATTTTATTTTTCTTATAAAACGCCCCTAGAAATGTTTGGTTTAAGAAAGAAAGTAAAAAAAGAAAGAAAAAAAGAAAGAAAATGAATAGAAAATGAAATTATTTGTTAGGTTGTTTGATAAGAAAAAAAAATAGTTGTATAAAAAATAATCTAAAGAAATTATCAATAAAATAAATTAATCATTTAATTTCATAGAACCAACTTTCTTCTTCAATCCAAAGGTGGACGGATTAAAAATCCTGTGAACCCCACGTGCCTTTGGTCGATCTCTTCCTTTTCTCCTAACATGAAAGCAAATGTATATTATTATTTCTTTTTCTACCCCTCTCTCCTCTATCTATCTGTTTTCTGTTGTTTCAAATATAAATCTTTATGTTCATGTCCAAATTGTCTTGAAGGCACAAAGCTTCTCAACAATTCAACATAGATATATGTAATTTTTTTCTCAAATCCTATTAATCATGCAAAGGAAAAACAAAGAGTTTTAATGATGGCATATACCTAATTAAAGGAATATACTTAAGTCAATCTACAACAGAAATGTTGGCTTTATGTTTTGGTAAAAAAAATAAAATCTTAATGAAATGTATTATTTAAAAAGATGGACGAGATAGTTTCACTGAAATATCGGTGAATTGATCAAATATTAATGTCTAATTTATTTAAACCAAACAATTGGTTACTTTTAAAACTTGCGAAGAAACAATCAAAATGGTTCAAAAACAGAGCCCATAACAAAGAAGAACTTTTACCAGCTATTTTAATTTTTATAATTTTAATAAAATATTCAATTAAATAAAAAAAACTCAATACTAAATAACAAAAGATATGTGCTTATGATTCACCTATAACTTTCTATTATGTAACCTCTTATTATTGATATAATATTACTAGTTTATACTAATTTAACTTAAAAATCCATCTACCATATTTTTTTTATCAATTTGTGTACATTAATTTATTTATAATATTAAAATTATATTTAACTAATATCTATTTAACCATAACCAGCTAATGAACCATAACCAGTTTAATGGCTATTCCAACTTTTAGATGTTAATATGATGTATAAAGTAGCCAGGATATCTTCCTATCCTGCAATGAAGGAGTTGGTGATTCCACTACCTGAAAAAAATAAGTTCGGGATACTTAAGTTTAATGCATGAGGTAATAGTTCATAATTGTTCTATAACCTTTCATCCATGAACTCAATTAAGTGGTTACTACTTACTTCATTAACTCAAATGATTGGAAATCATTATCCCACAATTTGAGAAGCTCAATTGTATTATAAATAAAGGGGTTATATAAGCTTTATTCTTTAATACCTTTATCATTCTCTAGCTTGAGCACCAGAATACCTTTTGCAACTAATCTCTCGTCATGAGATGGAGGTCGAGAATGAGTAACTGTAAATTTTTTACAGGTACATTTAGCATCCGTCATGGGACCGAGTTTAAACTTTCCCCGGACCATACATTCAACATCATACATATGGAAACAAATGCATATTGAATTCGATATTCTCATTGCAGAGAAATTCATGAAAGAACTATGATTCTTATAGTGATTCCTTTGGAACATGTTATATATAACTTATTTCAAAACTCTTTCTCTCGATATCCAATAATATTTAGACACTTTTCATAGGTTGCCACATCATATAATGATATTATAATTTTTAATATTATACTTAAGTCCTAAGAACTTATTAGCAATTTTTTATATTTTATATTATATATTTTTTAAGTCCTATTTTTTAAATGTTGCCAGTAAAAGCCTATAAATTCAATGTTTTGCATCTTTGTGCTCTACCTCCTTGCACCTTCTTTATTTTTTACATTTGTGATCAAGTGTTCGTCTTCTTTATCACAACAATGAAGTTCTCATGACCAATCTATTACTTAGCTATTTTAGTGCCTACTTCTTGCTTTTTGAATAGTGAGTTTGAATCCAATTTATTTTCTTGTCTTGGTAAGTTGTCAATCAATCGTATGTATTGAATTATATGATTGTGATGAATGATTTATTGATGATGCAATTATAATGGTACTTTATATGAAATGATTGGTTTGAATTAAAATTGAATCAAATTCAAACACATTCTTTAAGTTTGTCGTAGTGGATTAGCCTGGTTTATACCACAATTAGAGTTATTATTTGGAAATATATGCAAATAAACTTAACCTTCCCTTTGAATTCTTCCTCGTGGCTAAGAAAATTGGAAACTTTGAACATGAGAGTTTTAATGCAAGCAAAAACTTATTAATCTTAAAAATAAATGGGATTGTTATCTACTTATCAGCTGTTATACACTAACTGAAGGACTTCTCTCATTATTTTTACATTAACTACCACATGCTTTGTTTTTAGCACTAGTTTGTAGTTTTGACAAAAAGCTTGACATTATTGACATTCTCATGGGTTAGGATGAAAGAGAAATCATGACCAATTGCAATTTTGTTGATGGTTATTGATTTTATCTATGTTTGTATGAATAATTTTTTTTCGTACTTGAAACTTGTTATAATGTTACCCCAAATTTTTTATTGTGTGCATGTTAATACTTTGAAATTGTTACATAAATCAATAGACACTTTTGTTTTTGTTGTTCCATTGTATAATTTTCATGATTTAAAGAGAGTTGATTTAGAGCAGGGGTTTAGTACATATAAAAATAGTTTCAATAAATAAGTAACTCCACAAGGAAAAATTGTTAATCTTTCTTCATGCTTTCTTTCTTTCAAGGTTCAAGAAGAAGACATATTTTCCTTTTGTTGTTAAACTAAAGACTATGGTACAACAAAATTGGTGGCTTAAATAACAAGATGAGATTTTAATGTAGGTGGCTAGAATTTTAAGAAAATAGAAGGCGATGAATATACCTCAATTATCTTTACTAAGTCAACATATTGTTGTGAGTTAAAAATGTAAATGAGATATATGAACATTCATTGAACATTGGACAAAATATTAGAGTTTAGAAAAACTTTCAAATGAGTAGTAAATATTATTTGTATATATAAAATTTCAAATATAATTTTGGTTAAATAAAAATGCAGACTCCAATAGTTTATTCAAAATTTTAATTAGGTCCTACAATTAAAATACTTTAAAAATATCCTTATAATTTAAATATTATGTAATTAAATTCTCCACTCATTGATGTCGTTACAATTTCGTTAATTTATGCTCTTTAAATGTTATGACATAACAATTAATTTTCTTTATTATATTGACATATATGAAATTATACTTTTATTTTCATCTTTTCTATTTTAAGGTTTTTAGAATCTTAATTTTAACTATAGAAAGATATACATAAAAGAAACTTTTTATTTTATGCCTTATTTCTACATTGGTAAAAATATTTTGTACACACTAAATTGAATACTGTGCGTATATGATTTTGAATTGAAAAAACTATATTCTTCTTCTCAATTGAGTATAGTGAATACTTGAATTAGTTAGTGTTTGAAAAATTCATATTCCTCATTATTTATAAAGTAGCAACAAGAATTATACGAAAATTTATATTTTTCCATTATAAAATTATGACAAGATTACAAAGTTCAAAGAAACTCTTTAATTTAAGAATTAACCTTACTGATTTTTTTCTTTCCCTCTTTTTAAATGAGAAATAAAATGAAACTTGAAGCAAAACTTTTTTTTTTCTTTAGTTCTCTGCCTCTATTATTGTTTCTTGCTATTTCTCTATAAAAAAGTATCAAATACAAGGATAAGGACTATTATCTTTTGTATGTGCCAAAATATGTCTATCTATTTGGCTTTGTCGAAAGATGAAATTAGGAATTTAAAAAATCTTAAAAAAATAAAAATAAAAGAGTAATTACCATATTAAGATAATGTCAACATAATAAAAAAATAAATTATCATGATATAATATCTAGTCAATATAAACTAAGAATTTAATTACAAAATTTTTAAATTAATAAAAACCATTTTAAAGTGTTTTTAACTATAAGAACCTAATTAAAAACTCAAAAAAAAAAAAACTATAGGGATCTACAGATTAATTTAGCCTATAATTTTTATAATTTAATTTTTAGTGTGCTTAAGTTTTTTTTTTGTGTGCAAATTTTTTTATATATTATTATTTTATCATAATTATAATATTTTATTTATAAATATAATATTAAAGAAAGGACAACTTGTATCCTAATCAATTTAATTACTATTAAAAATATAATTAATATCATAATTAATTTGGTTACTATTAAGAATGATAACTTGTATCATAATTCTTTCTATTACTATCAAAAGTGATATTTATATCGTATTTACTTAAAAACAATTATTATTGAAAGTGTAACTTTTATCGTAATTAATTTAATTATTATTAAAAATATTATTTATATCTAACTAATTCAATTATTATTTAAAGTTAATTTTTTTATTATAATTATATTTAATTAGATAATTTGTATCATAATTAATTCAGTTACTATTAAAAGAGTAACTTTAAAACAACCCAAACATCAATTTTGTACTCTTCATTATGTACAAAGAGGCAAGGTAAGTTTACATAGTTAACTTGTAAACTAGTTAAAATTTCATTTGTTAATCATACTACAAGAATAGATAAGAATAAAATTATAGTAACGTGTAACTAATTAAATTGATTAAATGTATATAAGTAGATTAAATATGTGTTAATTTTAAAAATAATTATTATATTCTTAAGTTTAAATTGGAAATTATAAGAACTTGGATTTAAAAAATATTACTTAATGTTTAAAATTTTTACGTTTTGTTATAAAGCTATAAAAGTACACAAAACTGAGAAAAATTAAGACTAAATCAAAGAGTAATATTTATCACAAAATTAATTATCTAAAAGAAGTAACCTATGTGTTACATTTAACAATCGACTTACTTTATATTTAGTTATAAAAAAATTTAAAAACAAATTTTGAAGTATAAATAAATTTTTTATATCAAGTAAAATTTAATTACAAAAAATTACGTTTAAAATTTGTGTGCTTTGTTATAAAATTATGAAAATACACAAAATTATATATAAAAAAAGACTGAATGGGTAAGTAATATTTATTACAAAATTAATTCTATGAAATAAGCCACTTATATGTAACATTTGAAAATAAGCTTACTTTATACTTAGTTATAATTTTTTTTGAAAATAAATTTTGAATTATAAATAACTTTTTTTATCACAAGTAAAATTTAATTAAAATGTGTTAAGTGAATTATAAATAAAAATAATATAGACAAAATTAATGAATAAAAGTAAAGTTGTAACAATAATAAGGTCATTTGTGTTATGTTAAACACAAAGAATGTAAAATGGAGATATAAAGTAAAAAGTCATATTATTGATTTTTGTTGCTCAAAATGAAAAAGATTAAAATATTTATATTATTATAATATAATAATAAAAGAAAAATATATAAGAATATATATATATAAAACTTGAACAATAAAGATACAAAAACAAAGTAACATAATAGTAACATGAGAAACAAAAGAAAAAAATGCACAAAAAGTATACATGCATCGATAACAAAAGAAAAAGTAAAAGAATTTTTGAAATTGCTACTTTGTATCTATTGCGAAATTCATTATATGATGCATGTTATGAGTTTCTATTAATGATAGTGAAAATTTCAAATCTTACACACACTCGCATATATATATATATATATATATATATATATATATATATATATATATATATATATATATATATTATATTACTTTTATGGTGTCTATAATTATTTTTAGAAATTTGGTTCATATAATTCTAAAAGTTATAAAATTAACTTAAAGATAATTTTATTCAATGTTTTAATACCGTTAAATATTAATTTAACAACAGTAAGTTTGTCAAATTTATTTAATTAGGTTTGATCAACAACTATATAAAGTCTAAATTCTATTAATAATTATGAATTTGTAATGATCATGAGACAAACATTATATAAAATAATTAATTGGGATATAAACTTGTAATGATCATAACACACTTTTACATATGGAATCAAATAACTGGAAATTGACCACAACAAAAGTATATAAAATTATTTTCAATAGGGTATAAGGCAAAGACCTAAATAACGTTACAATATACATGTTTCTTCTTGTACTTTTAGAACCATATAAGTAAAATAACAATATATGTAGAGAAGATTTGAAATGTTTATAATTATTAATAGAGCTTAACCTTTACATAATAATTGTTGATTAAACCTAGTTAAATAAATGATATTAAAACATTGAATGAAACGGTCTTAAGTTAACTTCTATCTTTTTAGAATTATATATATATATACATATTATTTTATTTTTATATATATATATATATATATATATATATATATATATATATATATATATATATATATATATATATATATATATATATATAACTTTTATAAGATATAAAAATTTAGAAAAAAATGTTATCTATTAGATTTGGTAACATTTTAATAAATATTGTATCTCACTCATGTTGTAAAATGTCATTAGCGAAATTTAAATATTACTAAAAATATAAAAAATATTACTAAAGAAAATATTAGTAACATTTTTACAATAAAATATTACTAAAAATGATATATTAATAGTGATATTATATATATATATATATATATATATATATATATATATATATATATATATATATATATATATATATATATATATATATATATATATATATATTCTTATATACTTTTCTTTTTACTACTACATTGGAAATAACATATATAGTTTCACATTTCTCATTTTGATCATTAAAAAATTAATAATTTCACTTTTATTTTATATTTTCATTTTATAATTCTTTTTGTTTAATATGACACATAAGACCTTATTATTATTACTACTTTACTCTTTACTCATTAATTTTTTTTTCCATGTAATTCACTTAATACATTGTAATAAAATTTACTTGTGATAAAAAAATTTATAATTTAAATTTTGTATTTAAAAAGTTTATAACTAAATATAAAGTAAGCTAATTTTCAAATGTTACATATGAATTATTTCTTTTATATAATTAATTTTGTGACAAATATTACTCATTAATCTAGTCTTGCTTTTTTTTCTTCATAATATTGTGCACTTTCATAGTTTTATAACAAAGTGAACCAATTTTAAATGTGAAGTATTTTTTTTTTAAATCTAAGTTCTTGTAATTTTCAATTTAAATTTAAGAATAAAAATATTTTATATAGTTCTAATTAAAACATATTTAGCCTATTTGTGTGCACTTGGTGAGTTTAATTAGTGGCAGGGATAGTGATTGATACTATTTAAATATTGAGTATCATATTTATATGGTATTTGAAGAGAGGCTTGGCGACTTTTACCTCAGGAGTAAGGTTTTGGAAAGGCAGGTCGGGGGCTCGAAACATCGTAAGGGATTTTTTTTCCTTCGGCGTCAGGGCTTCATCAGTGTGACTGGTCAAATACTCTTGAACTCACTGTTGTTAGCTATAATGAAATTTCAAAAGAGGCGAGATATGTTCATCAGCTGGTGTAGAGAATAAGGAGAAGAAGAGCGTAGAGTATGAAGTAATTCCAGCTAGTACTTAAGAATCGAAGAGGGTTCAATGTAAACTTATTCCAAGTTGAGTACTTGAAAATTGAAAAAAGGGTCGAATTCGAACCCATTTTAAGTTGAGTACTGGAGAACTAAAGAAAGTGTCGAATCTAAACTCATTCTAAGTTTAAATACTTGAGAATCGAAGATGATCGAATTCAAATCTATTCTAGGTTAAGTACTTGAGAAGTGAAGAAAGGGTGAATCTGGACCCATTCCCGTATGAGTACTTAAGAAGTGAAGAAATGGTTAAATTTGAGCTCATTCCAGGTTGAGTACTTGAGAAATAGAGGGTCAAATCCAAACCCATTCTAGGTTAAGGACCTAATAAGTGAAGAAAGGATCAAATTAGAACCCATTCCAAGTTGAGTACTTGAGAACTGAAAATGGTCGAATTCAAACCCATCTTGCGAAAGAAAGAAATTGGGCTTAATTATAAAAGGTCAAGTTCAAACCTATAACTTATAAAGGGTCAACCTGAATTCATTTTATAAAAGGATGAATCTAAGCCTACATGAGTCGAAAACAATTTTTGACTATTTAAATGGTCAATTAAGAACCAAAGAATATGTTCAACTTAATCAAATTCGAGCCTAGAGTATATTTAAGTTGGACATCTTAGTCTCAAGTATGGTTAACATAGCTAACTTGGTCTCGAGTACATCTTACTCAACATGCTCGATCTTGAGTATGTTTAGCTCAAACTATTTGGTCATGAGTACACCATTTAGTTTATGGCTAAGAATAGAGAAGTGTTAGATATATAAGATGTCTGTTTTAAATTTGGTACTACATGATGACCATATCATAAAAGTTATTTAGTGAACAACAAGCACAAACAATGTATCAAGAAAGATGTGACATATATATATGGTAAAATATGAGAATGGTAGAGAAATAATTATATGTACAATTATCAAGATGACCTGACATACTTTTTTAAAGCTCGGTTGAGTAATTGTTCAAAAAGTCCAAATGGGCAAGTTAAACAAACAATTCAAAGACAAAACATAATTAAGCTTGACATTATGAGAATATTTTATAAGCTTTTTGGTTTCTCAAGCTTAGAACTTGGGGACTTATGTACTTGAAAAAATGGGGTCAACATTGAGCTTAAGGTATGATGTAATCGCTTATAACCTCTCATCCATCAACTCAACTAAGTGGTAACCACTTATTCCACCAACTCATGTGATTGGTAACCACCATCCCACAATCCCATAGGTTCTTGTATTATAAATACAAGAGTACATTGTAGGTTATCTATCTAAGTTTTATTTTTCAACACCTATTTATCACTTTTTGACTTGAGTATTAGAGTGTCTTTTGCAAGAAATTTCTCGTTAAAGAAGTAGAATTTGATGATGAGTAGACTAAAAACGAAGACCACCATATGTCAATATAAAGCACCGTAGATTTTTTGTAAGTACAATTCTTTTACAAATAAAAAATATATTTATTATTGTAGATATATAAATATCTTTATATATTAAATATTTATTATTCATATTTTTTATTGTTGAAAGTTTAGACTAAGCGAAGAGACTTCCCATTATAGAATAAAAAAAGCAAGAATTTATATATTACCTGATTTTAAAATTTGGGTTTCTAATATAATTTTTAAGTCCAGTGAAAGTATGATATTTTTGAGTTTTAAAGCTAAACTAAACTGAATTAATCAGATCAAGCTAAAAAAGTAATTGGTGTTAATATTTAATAGGAGTTTAAAATTTAATGTATAAACTCTACGTTTCATTGAATGAGTTTAGATGGGTTGGTAATTTTGTCACCTCTACCGAGATAGTAATGCAGTTACTTAATATTCTTTCCATTTCAAATGTTTATTATTTTACAAGTTATATTTATTTCAAAATATTTGTTCATTTAAAAAACTAAGGAAATATTATTTAAAAAATATTTATTGATATTTTACTTGTATATTTAAGTAATTCAAGATTATAAATAAAATATTTTAAAAAGAACGTTTTATTAGAAAAGAATATTTTATTATTTTAATTAATATTTCTAAATATACATAACTAAAAAAATATCTTTGCGGACCTAATAGATTTTTTCCGCAAGGTGAGGAAAAAGCCCGACTTGTTGGCTCTGCAAGTAGAAACGCAGGCCCGAAGTGTTAAGACCAATTATTGGTGGGCTCCAACTTGGACATCACAATTTTAGGTTTGAATTTTGCTATTTATACTATTCAAATTTGTTAAATACACCTCCCTTTTAATTTTTTTTTACATGTAAAGTTATTTAAATCTTTTTTTTTCTTTTTCAAACATCACTTATTGTTAGTCCCTTTTCATCGTATTTGTCCTTCACGTTTTATCCTAGTTCTCCATGTGTGATTTCACTACACTTTCCCTTCTCGCTTCTCTTTTTAGCATTTTTTTTGACAATTTCATTTCTCAAACTGTTTTTTTGGTGAGATATGCCTAATCAAATAATAGATGTACTATATTCATCTAGAAGATAATGTCTTGATTTTGGCATTACATAATAACCTTGGTCAAATGCACTGGTTTTATTTTGTAAATTATTGCTACTTGAGGCATTTTCCACGAACGACTACCTGTCAGGTTTAATCACAAAAATAACGTACATCTTATTATTCGGAAAAAGAGTTTTCACAAGCACTCCAAGCAAGTAGTCCTGCCTGTAAATCAATTATGATACAGGTTAACCTCTATTACTATGATAAGGAGCTCAATATATACTAAAGATTCAAATTCTAAATAAATGGACATGTTATAGCTCAAACAACACATCCTTAAATCTATAACTCTCGTACTCAACCAATTTCATAACCTTAGGCATTCCTCATCGAGAATAGCCCGAGAAATGAAATAATTGAAAAACATCAATAAGAGAAATGAGAGGGGGAGTGCAGCGAAACCACAGATAGGAGTACGGTAAAACCAGGGGGTGCTCGATGAAATGGGACGAGTGAAGAGTGATGTTTGAAAAATAGAAAAACAAAGTTATTTAAGTATCTTACATAAAAAAATAAAAAAGGAAATGTATTTAGCAAATGGAGAAATGTAAATAGCAAATTCCTTTAGGTTTTCGTGTCGTTACTCTCGGATTATTTATGAGTAAAAGAATAATTCTAAATCTTTTCATTACATCCTCCTACTATTGAATGTATTTCATATTTCCAAGACATTAAATGTATTTATTTTTCATATAATACTTTATTTATAAGCTAGTAGGAGAGTTTGTAGGAAGAGATAATATTACTCATGAGTAAATCTTAGATTGACCCCAACCAACATGATAGTTTTCAAAGCAACTAATGATAAATGACACGTGATAAAAAAAAACAACTATCATGTTAATATTTTCCTATTTTTGCTTGGTAAGTGTTCTTGACCAATAGGAAAAAGGCCCAATTCTTAAGAGATATCTTAGAATTGCACTCCAATTATGCACCTTAATACCTAATTGCACACCCTGATGTCTTGATAGAAGATCTCGACATCTTCCGTACTTGTACTCAATTGATAGGTAGGCGACCAATTCTCACCTAACCTTACTTGGTTCATTTTCAAGTTAGTAAGTAACATATTAGGTGTCTTTTCCTGTCAACCATGCTATCTTCTTAAAGTCTCTACACTCTTTCATCGTATCATCTTCTAGACAATCATGGATCTTTCCCATTACAAAGTAGATGAAGCACTCACCCAATCAAAATATGTAAGCTTTTTCGGCTTCCTTATGTTTCCTCTGAATAGTAAAGATGTTAACTTTTATAATAATTACTTTAAAAGATATATTTAAAATAATTTTTAATTAGTTATTATTATAAAAATCAGTATATAAATATTAAATTCATAACTATTAATTAAATTTTGAAATTGATCATTTATTTTTATATAATCATATTATTATTACCCCTTTATTATATAACACACACATTATTTTTTCAAACAAAAAATTGTGTATGTATTGTTACTTCTACATTGTCTAAATGGTCCAAGACCATTATTTAATAATATACATATTATATAATTGAACAAAGTTTAAAAAGAAAAATCATACTTGACAAGTTGATTGCAAATATATGGAATGATGATTTTAATTAGAGGTGGAAAAATGAGTTGGATTTGTTGGGTCAACCTACATAACTTGCCAAAAATGATGGGTTAAGGTAGGTGATTGTAGAATAAAGAAAAAAAACATAAGAAGGGACTTAAATTGTGTTTTAAAACTTTTTGCAAATCTTTTCACAAGGACAAGTTTGTCTTAAGCTACAAAGAATAAAGAAAAACAAATAAGGAAGTAGTCTATTTTAAAAACAAGTGTTAATGAGATATGTTTTGTAAAAAAGATTTTCAAAACACTGTTAAATACAACACACACACATATATAAGAGAAAGAGAGAAAACATAAAGCAGGTTTTGTAGGGCTAAGTTAGGCCCAAAACCCACATTCTAAGATGATATCAAAGCCTATCCTAACGATGATTGTTGGGTCTATTAGGCCACCCACTATTGAGCCGTTATTGAACCACCAAGTCTTGCAAATTTCATGCTCGAGATATTTAATCCTTAGTGTGAAAAGGGATGTGTTTGAGTGAAGGAAACAGGAATCACACAAGAAATGAGTTGAATTGTGTGTTTGATGTTTTAAGAACTTTTAAAAATATTTAACTTATATAAGTTCAAAAACACTGTTTTAGAGTAGACTGTCCAAAGCGTACAAAAATAAAATAGAGAAAGGGATAAATAGATCAATACAATGTTTTATTCTAGTTCACTCTTCCACATGAGTTATGTCTAGTCCCTTTGACACGAAGGATTTTCCACAAAGTCAACAAGACTTATAACCAAGTATTCTCAAACTTCTTCAGGTTACACAACCCTTGTAATCACCCTAATTACAAGTAACCAAATCACCCTAATTAAAAGTAACCAAACTATTCTTTGTCACTTATCCTTTTCAGGCTATAACAAAAACAAAGAGTTTTATAAAGAGAGGTAACTTACTTTGTCAACAAGACTTATAACCAAGTATTCTCAAATCTCTTCAGGTTACACAACCCTTGTAATCACCCTAATTAAAAGTAACCAAACTATTCTTTGTCACTTATCCTTTTCATGCTATAACAAAAACAAAGAGTTTTCCACAAAGTCAACAAGACTTATAACCAAGTATTCTCAAACCTCTTCAGGTTACACAACCCTTGTAATCACCCTAATTACAAGTAACCAAATCACCCTAATTAAAAGTAACCAAACTATTCTTTGTCACTTATCCTTTTCAGGCTATAACAAAAACAAAAAGTTTTATAAAGAGAGGTAACTTACTTTGTCAACAAGACATATAACCAAGTATTCTCAAATCTCTTCAGGTTACACAACCCTTGTAATCACCCTAATTAAAAGTAACCAAACTATTCTTTGTCACTTATCCTTTTCATGCTATAACAAAAACAAAGAGTTTTCCACAAAGTCAACAAGACTTATAACCAAGTATTCTCAAACCTCTTCAGGTTACACAACCCTTGTAATCACCCTAATTACAAGTAACCAAATCACCCTAATTAAAAGTAACCAAACTATTCTTTGTCACTTATCCTTTTCAGGCTATAACAAAAACAAAGAGTTGTATAAAGAGAGGTAACTTACTGGGTGAGCACACAATAGTTTAGAACAAGCTAAAACTTTTCTTAGCAAAGCAAATACAAGTTTAGAACAAAGGTGATGAACTTAGAAAAACTTTTTACAAGATTTTCAACTCATCATCCAAAGGCATTAATAACTTGCTTTTCTTTTCCTCTCTTGCTTTTGATACTCATGTTCCTCTATCTTATTCTTCGAGGATGGATATGTATAAACGTGAGAAAGAAAGTCATTGATCTTGCATGGAGATAGAAGTATCTTTGTATTAAATGCCAAAGATGATTTTTTTGTAAAGTTGCTTTAGAGGTTGTCTTCTTCTGAGGATAGAGAAAAGATGCAGCCAAAAATGCTATTTTCTTTTTTCTTAAATGTGCTTTATTCATCTGATATGCAGAAATACATTTTGCTTGTTCCCATCTTCGTATAAGCTTTGATTAGAACACTTCTTTATTAGAGTTGACTTGTTTCTTTAGAGCTTGAAAAAGAATTCTTGCTTCTTTGAAAAATAGAGCACAATGATAATGCTGTCAAAACATTATCTTAATCACCAGATTCCCCTTAATTTCTATAGTGCAAGGACTAACCTAGGTTTATCTCAAGGACACAATCATATTATGCCTAATCTTCTTGATAAAAAACCAAAATAAACGTGAAAAATGGGGGTTTGTATGATACAAAATTATGTAGAAAAAGAATTATGTAGAACAAATTTATACAAATTTATACAAAATAGAATTGATTCTAAAATGAATTGTGTAACATCAATTCAAGAATTCAATCATGCAATTTGTTATCATGGTTCTAATAAGGATACAATTTCATATCAACCTAAGTTTCTTTAGATAATATCTAACATTAGTTCACGCATATTGAGATCACAATAGTAGTCCCTAATTAGCATGGATTTAGGATCATAACTAGTTGATTTTAGGTTATCAATCGATTACCTAATAGAACACAATCCAAAACTCAAGCGAGATCACAATCATGAAAACAGATTAAGAGTAGGAAAGACAAATAGTAGAAATTGCATACGAAAGATAAAGAATCAAGAACTTAAACCGATTTGCATTCTTGAACCTTGAATTGATAAAGAAGGTTAGCCTTCCATGACCATCGTCATAGAAAACTCATTAAAATAAAAAGAAGAAAACGTAGAAGAGAACACAAAAGAAATGTAGCAGAAAACTATGAAAATTAAGTCCAAAAATAAGTAAAGTTTAACTAACCCCAATTAAGTTCAATTACCTAAGACTCAACCAATGTGTCAATATGAACCAAAAAATAATGTCAAATATGTGTAGCATAAGTCATTATTAAGTGTCTAAAAAATGCTCTATCAAATTTTCCTACACTTGAACTTTTGCACTCCGAGCAAAATCAAGAAATCTAAAATCAAGAATGACCAACAAATGATAGAACTCTTTCAACATACATACTCTCAATCTCTCAAGTGTTTAGGTTTGTATTTACACTCAAACATCCTATGGTAACTAGCATAAGTCATTATTAAGTGTCTCAAAAATGCTCTATCAAATTTTCCTACACTTGAACTTTTGCACTCTGAGCAAAATCAAGAAATCTAAAATCAAGAATGACCAACAAATGATAAAACTCTTTCAACATACATACTCTCAATCTCTCAAGTGTTTAGGTTTGTATTTACACTCAAACACCTTATGGTAACTAGCACTACCAAGCTTTAACTAACCTCTAATTTCTAAAACTTGAAACACATGCACAAATGATCAAAATAGCTTTTTATTAAGATTGTAATGTGGCCAAGGACAAGGTAGGATATGAGAAGTGATTTAAGCTTGCACAACCAAAGAGGGAAGAGGAGCAATGGCGAATAAGTCAATAACCATGAAGATCATCTCTAAAACAATACAAGTCACTAAAAAAATGCAAAATAATATAAGATAAGTAAGGTCCACTTTGTCTCCTTTCCTTTTATACTTTTCTTTTTTTCCTTTCTCAATTTCATTTCTCTTTTTGCACAACTACAACCTTTTATTGCACTTTTTTTTCTTTTAACCTTTTTGTTGCCTTTTCTTTCTTTGTTTCATTTTTTTATACATTTTTCTTTTTCTCACAAACAATTCATCACAATATAACAATTACCATTTGCACAAGCCAAACTATCAAGGTACACTTGCAAAGCCTTGGGGTATCACCCCCACACTTATTTGGAGCCCATTTCTAAAACAATTCCAAAGCTCCTTTAACTTCTAAGGTTAGGGTGGTCATGGTTTTCCACTTTAGGCTTGTAATGAGCTATAATATCAAAGAAATGGTTAAATAGGCTCAAAAGGAGTAAGCAAGTGATTTAATGCAAGGTAAGTCCATTTGTCTAGTGGCTATAAAGAAAGAAGGTCTAAATCATATCATCAATGCGTGCGACACAAGAAGCATAAGAGAGAATAAAGGCAAAACCTAGTGTAACTATCAACACATGTGCAAATCAAACAAGAAAGAAGAAAATGGCAAGATGCAAGCCATCAACATACAAAGTTCAAAATCTCACAAGGATAAATGCTCTATCACCAATGATTCAAACTTTAATTTCCAAGTCACTCATTACACTAAAGATGCAAAAATGGTTTCATATCAAGTTGTGAAACCTCTCAATCAAGGATGATGTGACTATTCACAATTTATACAACCTAGTAATCCATTAAAAAGTGCTAAAAATTGCAAAATATCTTTTTTTTAGCAAAAAGGAATTTGACAGCAAACGGAAAAATTGGAAAATAGCGAAAAATAGCAAAAACAACAAGACAGCAAAAACAACAAATAAAAATCAACATTTTTTTGTAAAAACAACAGCAGCAGAATTACAAAACAACAACATAATTTTTTTCACAAAACAGCAGCAATAGAATTTGTTTTTTTTTCGCAGAAAATTATTTACAGCAAATACAATAGAAAATGGAAACAAAACAAAAGCAGATTATTTACAATAACAACAAACGAAAGCAACAAAAATAGTAAAGAAAAATAGAAAATAGCAAAACAGCAAAAACAAAAAAAAAAATCATAAAATAGTAAAACACTACTAAAGCACCCTCACACTTAAAAGAAGCATTATCCTCAATGTAATTATATATGAACATAACACAAAGAGAACATAACACAAAGAGAACATAACACAAAGAGAACATAACCCAAAGAGAACACAAGAAGCAATAATCACAAAGGAAGGGAGTGAAATAAAAAACTCCTATTTCAAGGTGGAAAAATGTGCAAAATTTTGCATGTAATATTTTTGCTCCACTCCTATTTATAGTTGCTTTGGGGAGCATTGTCCATCTTAGCAATTCCAATCCCACATGCTCTAGTGGCTTCTTCAACAAGAACCTCAAAGTGGAATGCTTGACAAGGTGCTCATAGAAATCTCCCAGGTTCTTCAAGTCCTGCAAAAACCTCTCCTT
Organism: Mucuna pruriens; assembly: GCA_025330945.1. Lineage (NCBI taxonomy): Eukaryota > Viridiplantae > Streptophyta > Magnoliopsida > Fabales > Fabaceae > Mucuna > Mucuna pruriens. The sequence goes on from JAENHJ010000047.1 coordinate 1,447,376, forward strand.
TTGCTCAATTTGGACTTTGTTGGTTGTGATTACTGTGGGTTGCAATGGCTGCACCATGGATGACAATGGAGGTTGCATTGCTACAACCTCTACAACTTCTAAAATATCTATAACTCCTGCACCTGGACCTACATTAATAGCATTACTACTTTCTACACAAATAGGGCACTCAGTTAACTTAGTACAAGTACAATCATAGTATTTAAAATCATCAAAATCAAGGAATTCAGAATGTAAGTTTATGTAATCATCACCTAATCAGTTAGCCACATCCAAATAGAAAACTAAATGGTTCTTTGTGGGATGTTTCATGGCCTCAAAGATGGTATACTCCACCTTGTTATCACCAAACTCCATATACAATGTTCCAGCATGTACATCAATCTTGTTCCTGGTTGTCTTTAAGAATGGTTTTCCTAGAATGAGTGTAGGTCATTTGCTAGACAACTCATCCTTCATATCTAACACATAGAAGTCTGCTAGAAAAATCATATCATTAATTTGCACCAACACTTCTTCCAAAATGCCAAGCGGATGTGCAATGCTCTTGTTTGCCAGTTGGATCACTATACCAGTCGGTTCCAATGTACCAAGTCTCAAGGATCTATATACTGATGAAGTCATGACATTAATCAATGCGCCTAAATCAAGTATAGCGTCAAAATTGCAATTGCCTATAGTGCATGGAGCAGAAAAAGTGTTAGAATCACTACACTTCTTTGGCATAACAGGTTGAATCAATGTAAAAACTTTCTCGCTCTTGATCAATGCCGAAACATTTATTCCTACCTCCATATCACCCTTCAACTTCTTCCTCTTATTTATACATAACTTCTTAAGTAACTTTACATATTTTTGAATCTGTCTAATTACATAAAGGAGAAGGATATTAATTTCTATTTTGTTGAATGTTTGTAGTAGCTCATCGTCTATCTTAAATTTTCTTGCTTGGACTACTTTGCTTGGAAAGGGTAATGGAATGGTTCTGGTTGGATTTTGCTACTGCACAACTACGTATGTATCAAGATCATTTATAACTAATTGTGCAACCTTCCCTTTAGCAGTTTTGGATATTGCCTGTTGTTGTGGTATCTCCTTACCACTTAAGGTTATGACACTCACATTTACTTGTGGACTGAGAATGGTTTGAGAAGGAGTTTGTCAAGAACCCTTGGATTTTAGTTGATTCACAATGATGACCAATTAGCCAATTTGTGTTTGCAAATCCTGAATTATGGCAAACACATTCTATTGGAATTGAATGTTACTCATGGCCATCTGCTTGACCAAATTCTCCAAGGAATTCTACTATATAGGCTACATAGGCTGTTGTTGTCTAAATGGAGGTGGTGGTTGGTATCTTTGAGGTACATTTTGCACAAGGTGAGAACCATATCTCAGGTTTGAGTATTAATCATGGGGATGCCTATATTGGTGACCACCCATCATTACAACAACTTTAGCATTGTTTGGCTCAATTTCTTACAAAGTAAGGCATGCATTAGTTAGATGTTCCACAAAAGCACAAATACCACACACTCTAGCTGGTGGACTAATGTGGTGTTGTCCAATGGCTAGTTATCTTATTCTCCAATCTATGATTATCAACAACAATTACATCGTTCACTACTCTAGATGCAGTAGACCCTTTAAAACCAAATTGTTGAGTGTTAATTGCCATATTGGAAATCAAATTTCTTGTAATAGCTGGGGTCTTGTCCATCAAAGCTCCACCATTAGCAGCATCTATCATACTCCTATCCATCAATATCAGCCCTTCATAAAAGTATTGAATCAAAATTTGCTCACCGATTCGGTGATGGGGACAAGTTGCACACAACTTGTTGAACCTCTCCCAGTACTCATGTAATATCTCAACAGTGTGTTGCCTTAAACCACATATCTATTTCTTGATTAATGTTGTTCTGGAGGTACGGAAGAATTTTTCCAAGAACATTCGCTTCATGTCTCCCCATGTATTAAATAGAACTGGTTTCAGGTACAACCAGTCCTTGATAGCTCTATCTAGGGAGAAGGGGAATGCCTTCATCTTGATGTAGTCTTTAGGGATTCCATGTGGCCTCATGGTGGAACACATAACATGGAACTCCTTAAGATGCTTGTGAGGATCTTCACTTGCAAGACCATGAAACTTAGGCAACAAATGTATTAGTCCAAACTTAAGCTCATATGACTAAGCTTGTCCCAGTTCAGGATATCAAATATACCAAGGTTGATACATAACATCAAGTGTAGTCAACTCCTTCAAGGTCTTCTCATTGTTAGCCATATTATCCAAACTAAATTGGGATATACCAATACCAAAATCAGAATTAGAACTAGAAATATCAAAATCACAATCAACTTCTATATCAAATGTAATATTAGTAGGATCAGAATCAGAATCAAAACCAAAATTAGCAATATTAGCAAGATTAGGTGCAGTAACATTACTATTAAGACTACTACTATTAACTACTTCATTACTCCTAAGATTTCTTAACAACCTATGGAATGTCCTATCTATTTCTAGGTCATAAGCATGCAATTTACTAGGATTACTCCAAGTCATATACAACAAAAATAGTAGAAACAACAAAAAAACCAGAAAATAGTAATACCAAAAAAAGTAGAAAATAGTGTCAAGAAGGGTATAGGAGGGGTAAAATGATACCAAACAAATTTTTAAAAAAATTATAACACTACAGTGATATTATATGATGTATTTATGATTTCTTGGAATTTTTTGGCGATTTTTAAAAATGATGAAAATAAAAATTTGAAAAACTGGTCTAAATGATTGAAGTTAGCAAAAACAAGGCCTGCTCCTTATGTTTGTCCCTCACAAGGTGACCATGATCTATGAATTTTTTTTTCTATCTTTTGGCCAAGTTTCAGCCAATTCTAAGATACTCAACTTTTTGGATTTCTACTAGTGCTACAAGGATTTATACTAGTATTACGAGGATTTCTACTAGTATTCTACCCCTAATAGCGCTACAACACAAAAAAGGTAAAAACTACCCACACAAACAATCTATACACAAAACTACTCAAACTATCACAAGATTAGGATACAACAACTAGTGTCCCCAACAATGACGTCAGTTTGATAATGTTGTCGAAACACTATCAAAATCACTAGATTTCCCTTAATTTCTATAGTATAGGGACTAACCTAGGTCAATCTCACAAGGATACAATTATATTATGCCTAATCTTCTTGATCAGAAACCAAAATGAATGTGAAAAATGGAGGTTTGAATGACACAAAATTATGTAGAACAAATTTATACAAAACAGAATTTAACATCAATTCAAGAATTCAATGATCCAATCTATTATCATTGTTCTAATAAGGGTGCAATTTCATATCAACCTAAGTTTCTTTAGATAATCATCTAACATTTGTTCATGCATATTGAGATCACAATCGTAGTCCCTAATTAGGATGAATTCAAGATCATAACTAGTTGATTTTAGGTTATTAATCGATTACCTAATAGAGCACAATCCAAAACTTGAGTGAGATCATAATCATAAAAACGGATTAAGAGTTGGAAAGGCAAATAGTAGAAATTGTATAAGAAAGATAAAGAATCAAGAACTCAAATTGATTTGCATTTCTAAATCTTGAATTAACAAAGAAGCTTATCTTTCCATAGCCATCATCATAGAAAACTCAGCAAAATAAAAAGAAGAAAGTACATAAGAGAACACAGAAGAAACGCAACAAAAAACTATGGAGAAGTGAGGAAAACTTCCCATTCGAGAAATCCCTTCAACTCCCCAAAACCATTTCTAACTAACTAACTAACTCCTCAACTACCCTTTAACTTCCTAGAAATTATATGCTCAAAAGTGTCTAGGAAAATGGGCTTCAACTGAAGAATTAACAGCCCCAAAAGCCCAAGAACTAGGGCCCCATAATATGGGCAGAAAATACAAGTCTAATTAAAGTGGTGTAGAGGCAGTAACTTCATGTCCATATTTAACACTATAAATGATCAAACTAGGTTGATCCATTAAAAGAGAATTTTTCAGATATTTGTCTTAGCTTTCCAAGGCTATCAAGATTGTCCAATTTGAAGGTTTGTAACTCCAAATATGGCTTACACAAGATAGCAACGTCATAATAAAAATTAAGTCTGAAAATAAGCAAAGATTAGCAACTAACCCCAATTAAGTTCAATGACCCAAGACTTAACCAATGTGTCAATATTAACCAGAAAATAATATCAAATACATGCAGCATAATTCATTATTAAATTCCTAAAAAATGCTCTATCACACAGTAGCAACAAACACATAACAAGAAATGAACGTTAAAAAACATTCTGAGTAAAGCATATATGTTCTTATTGATACGAGATATAAGATATATAAGTTAAAGCGCAAGTTACTAGATATTATCAACATTGAAAAAGAATTTTCCCTTTTTATGTGTTTGGATAATTTTTTTCTATGGATGGCGTGGTTGTTTGGACAACGTTAACAAACTTGTTCAAAAATGAGTCCTTTTGGATGCATATACCTTTTGTCTATTGTGGTGACTTGTACTTTTGAAATAAATAAGTACTAACATAAAAATATCAATCATCACTCATTATTCATAATGTTTGTTATCATCAAAACATAAGGGTCTTTTGGACGCATACCAATCTTGCTCCAACATGGAGATCCCACATTGACTAGTGAGATGACTTGAATAGAGTATATAAGTAGGGGTAACCTTCACATTATAAGCTTATTTCGTAAGGTTGAGTTAGGCCTAAAACCCACATTTTAAGATGTTTACATTGTTCATTTCAAATCAAAGACTACATCCAATTCTTGGTACATAACTAAGTTTTCAGTAAATTGAATCTCAGTTACAAGTATTGTTTACACCAAGTCTCTTCTGGCTCAAACAACTATTCTTGACTTACCTCTTCAAGCAATTAACTAAGTATTCTGTACGTACAAAACCTCTCTTAGGTTTAACCAACTTGACAAAGAAATGGTTAAGGGTAAAACTAATAAACTATATCGTCTTATAAATGAATTTACAAGTTTGATCTAGTCTTTTTTTCAAAGAATTCCTAAGTGATTACAAATAGATCGAAGAGCTTTTGATGTTCTTGTAGAATGATTCTCTATATATTGGTGCAAAGGGTATTGTAGAAAATTTTGCTTTGTTTTGTTGATTATTTTTGTGTCTATCAGAAGTATACAACACAAAATTGTTTGCGTTATGCATCGACACTAAACAACAAACAAATAAAATGTTTTGTTGAAACTTAACTATTTATATTGTATTATCTTCCAATGTGTATTAAACACATATTATGTTGGAGCAAGATATAATAATGTGTCCAAACCCTTACATGTTTTGATGATAATAAATATTATGGCTCAAGAATGATGACTAATCTTTATTTATTAAGTTTACGAATATTTCAGAAGTACCTTATGTCATCAAAGCATAAACAAAAGATAGATATGTTAAAAGAACCACCTAAACAAACTTCTTATGAAAGATCATCCATAAGTTATTATTAGTTATACATACTTGATATTCATACATTCTCTTATATTTAACTCTAATATGTTGATTATATAAGCTACTTGAGATTTCTAACGTTCATTTCCTTTTAGTGTATACTGTCCTTGCTACTCTATTTTTCAAGAAACAAAACTTACTCTCTTAAGCTTTAAAATCGAGTCAACATTGATAGTATAGTGCACTAATCAAGACATCCATAAGATAGGTAGAACATATGTCTCTACACCTTTACTATCTTAGCATGTTTAAGGAAAGAACCTACAATTTTCTATTACACCTTTTCTCTCTTCTTAGTACTATACAAACGTACTAGAGTCAATTATGCAAAAAGTTGTCTTTGGCATTTAATTCAAAGATATCTTCATCTCAATTTTCTTTCAACAAATATCTTCTCAAAACCTATATATTCATTCATGAAGAGAAAACAAAACAAGTGAATAAGCATGTATTCAAAAAAGCTCTCTTTAAATGCTTTGGACTATCTTTTAATGTCTTTTTGAAAACTTGTAAAAAGCCTTATTTACTTTCAAGCTTTGATATTATGATGCATATATGAATTTGCACAACTTAGGGGACATGAAGAAGGAGACTGCCCCTACACCTCAAGGCTCTATGGCAAGAGGTAGACTCAAAAGAATGCAAGAAGAAGTGTACAAAGAATTGACCATGCTCTAAGGCCATGTAGCAAATCTCATAATGCTCTTATCTTCCTCATGCTTAAGTAATGAGTTCCTCAAATCCATTTCTTTCTTACTCACATTTTCTTGTTTCTCCCCTTTTGTTCTTTCCATTCTTTTTGGCAAAGCTCTTACACCAAGGAGGCTTTGGGATGTTTAAGACTTCAAAGAGATCTAGGGAGTCATCAAAAAGGTTCATTTAGCTCTAATAATTCTTTATCAGACTTAGAATCGTTAAATTTCACACGTATGGATTCTTCAACTTTCAAAGTCCTAGAGTTATAGACTATATTCTTTGGACACTATTGAGTAACCAATGAATGTTCCCTTATTAGATTTTGGGTCAAACTTACCCAAGTTATCCTTAGTATTTAAAATAAAAAATTCACATTTGAAAGAGTGAAAATAAGAAATGTTGGGTTGTCTACCCTTCCACAATTCATAGATAGTCTTTTTCAAAATAGGTTTTATGCATATTCTATTATGCAAATAATATGTTGTATTAACAACTTCTGCCCAAAAGTATTTTGGAGAGTTAAAATCCTTCAACATTGTTCTAACCATCTCTTGAAAAGATCTTTTTTTCCTTTCCACAATACCATTATGTTGAGAAGTTCTTAGGTATAATAAATTATGAAGAATTCCTTGTTCTTTACATAACTGCTTTGGAAGTTTTCATTTACAAATTCTCCCCTATTATCACTTATGATAGTGACAATATTAATACCTTTATTTCATTTTGAACACGTTTGTAGAATACTGAGAAGAACTTAAAAGACTCATCCTTGTGGGCAAGGAACATAACCCATGTCCATTTAGAATAGTCATTGACCACTACCAGTCCAGAATGTTTCCCACCTAATGAGGTAGTTCTGGTAGGTCCAAACAAATCAATATTTAAAAGTTTCAGAGGTCTAGAAGTGGAAACAATGTTTATGGACTTGAAAGATCCTTTGATTTGTTCCCTTTTTTGACAAACATCACATAACATATCAACTTTGTACACAGGACTTGGTAGACCTCTCATGAGGTTATGCTTTGTCAGCTTTGATATAAGTCTCAAGCTTGCATGATCAAGTTTCTTGTGCCATGTCCATTGATCATCATTTATGGACACCAGACACGTTACATTTTAATAATTTAGATCTGTTAGATCAATCATATACAAATTATTTTGTCTCTTAACAAAAAATATTATAGAACAATTACAATCCCTAACTATGCATTCTTCCTTGCTAAAGGATACATCATATCCACTATCACACAATTAGCTTATGCTCAGTAGATTGTGTTTCAATCCTTTAACATATAAAACATTATCTATGGACGGGAAGGGATGCTTACCAATCCTTCCTACATCAACAATTTTACCTTTCTTATTACCTCTAAAGGTAACCCATCCTCCTTTCTTTGGCCTGGGGTCTTGGAACATAGACTCTTCTCCTATCATGTGAAGTGAGTACCCGTTGTCCAAGTATCATGACAGGGGTTTACTTCCTACTATTAAGTAGATCTACAATAGGAATTATCATTATTTTAGGTACCCAAATTTTCTTAGGTCATTTGTGTCAGTCCTTGAACATTTGGACAGTCCTTTCAAAGTCTCCATGCAATCATAGATCTACGTCCAAAGTTTTTATAAGTTGAATAGTGAATGTTTAATTTATTTTCTTTTATTTCCTTTTCCTTTTCAAAACCTAAGCCAGATTTGTCATGTGGACTTCTACTGTATTTCAACAACTTGAATAAATTTTCTATACCATAGACAAATTTGGCTAAACTTTGTCTAAGGTTAATTACTTCTTTTTGAAATTCAGTTACTTCATAAGTGTTGACTTTAGATAAGTTATTGGTTTGTTTTTCTTTCAACTTTTTATTTTCTTTCTTAGGGAAACTATTTTCTTTTTCCAAGAATCAAAATCTTTGGACAGTTTTGAAATTTTTCTTTTTAGTTCTTTGTATCTGAGAGAAAGAATTGAGGAGTTTGAAAGAAGTTCTTGATAATCTATTTGTAAATATTCTAAGTTATCAAAATTTACCTCTTCATCATCCTTATCCTCATCTTTAGATGCTATGCCTGCCATCAAGTATAAGTTTTCTTCTTCATCTTCATCTTCTTCATAAGCTAGAGCAAGAGTGTCCCACATTTCTTTGGATGACTTGCAACTATGGACTTTCTCATATTTTGATTCTGTTAATGCACACATGAGAAAGTTTCTAGCCTTTGATTTTAGGAGGTACCTTGTCTTCTATTCTTCGTTCCACGAAGACCTTGAAATCTCTACTCTTTCTTTATTGGTAGGGATATAATTTTTATTTTCTACTACATCCCACATGTCGATGTGACATGCATCAAAGAATGCCATCATTTTTTGTTTCTAATAGTCGTAATTTTGGCCTTTGAAAAAAAGGAGGTATGTTCATTGTTGTTTCTATATCTTTCAGGATTGTTTTCCCTTGTATTGTAAAATGCTCAACCGCTAGAGGATGAGCTATAATACCAATTGAAAGTACAAGAAACACACAAGAAAAGGGGTTGAATTATGTGTGAGTTGATTTTTAGAAGCTTTTTGCAAATACAAAGGATTTAAACACAATTTAAGATAGTTGTCCAAAGTGATAATCCAAAAAGGTCGTCCAAAGAAGTGTAGAATGTAAAGAGTGTAGAGTAAGAGAGAAAGCACATAGAATTTATATTGGGTCACTCTTCCAATAGAGCTACGTCCAGTTCGTTCAACATGAAGGATTTCCACTAAGCCTACCTAACTTACAAATAAATATTTTCTACCTCTCCAAGTATTACAACCCTTGTAATACACCTAACTACAAGAAACTCAAGTATTATTTGTCATTAAGCGTCTTTAAGCTATCATACCAACTCAATAAGTTTATACAAGAAACTCAACTCACATAGTGAGCGTATTACAATATATTCACATAGACTTAGCTTTTTTTTTTTATCAAAGTAAGCTTTACAGAGAAAGAATGAGAGTGTCATCCAAAGCGACTTTTGAGTGTGAGAGAATATTTGAGTATATAACTTTTTCTTTCTTCTTCACATTGTTGTTCTTCTCATTCTTATTCCTTGAGCTTGATCAATCTTCTTTTTATAGCACGTAGAAATTTAAATGTTGCTTATGCATAAGCAGTGGTTGAGTCAGCATTAAATGTTACTTGATTGCTTTTTGTTGTACTTCTATAGACTCTCTTCTTTTTCTGAAGATAGAGGAAAGTTGTGTCAGAGAAAAATTGTCTTTCTCTAAATTTGACGTGTTGGCTATTATTTGATAGTAGAGGAAGTTTTTCTTGGTTCCTTCTAAGAGGAGTCATGATCTGGGCTTCCTTTTATCAGTCTTGACTTGAAATATAAAAAATATTTGATGCAACACTTGGTCATTCTGAAACATGTTGTCAAAGCAATGCATTAGGTAGAAATTTGAACGTTGGATCATGATAACAAGCTCTTCATTTGAAAGAAATGATTCACGTGATAAGTTAGACAACTTTAAACAATTCTTTACGCTTTTTAAGAGATGCTTCCTGAGTGGAACAATTCAGTCGTTCCATTTTAGATGATCTCTTCTTTGGATGGCAGGTTTCTCTATGGACATCGAGATTACTTATGGACGGTGAACTCGTCTATGGACATTGGCCTTTCCTATGGGCGTTTGACTATGTCTTTAGATGTTGAGTTTCTTTATGGACATTGACTACTTCTTTGGACATCGAGTCTCTTTGTGGACGTTGATTACGTCTTTGGACATTGAGTCTCTTTATGGATGCTAAATACATCCTTTGGATGGTAAGTTTCACTACGGATGCTAAATATGTCCTTTGGATGGTAAGTCTTACTATGGACTTGAATACGTCCTTTGAATGGTGAGTTTCTCTATGGACATTAAATACATCCTTTGCAAGATGAGTTTTCTTTTGAACAATGAGTATGTCTATGGATGGCGAGCTCTTTTTGGTCACAATAGATCAATTTTCCTTAAACAGATACATTTCAATCTTTAAGTCCAATAACATGCAGTTCTTTTGAAATCTAGATAACACTGGTTAAACATAATATATTATCCATTTTCATAATGTTTGTTATCATCAAAACACTTGGGTCATTTTGGACACATAGACTTATTTTCCAATATATATAGCCTAAAAGGAAACATCTTAAGAATAGGTTTGTCAACTTCAATGCATTCTTCATACTTCTTATTTACATCTTGATTTATATAAAATCCTAAGACACGCCCATGCAAGGCATTCAAATACTTTTGAAAATCCAATTGTTTTATTAAGCTTTTACCATGAACTTTGCCAAATAAAGAATGTAATAAAAGCTTAGACACACAAAAAGTTGCATATCTTAATACATGTTTCTCAAGCCTATAGAATTCATTAGTTAGGTTTATTTCTTCCACAAACATTTGCACGCATAGGAGAAGTCTCATTAGGAGCATATGGTTCCGAAGGAAATGCATGAGACATAAGAATCAAGGGTTCTATATATTTATTTGTAATAACATCATGCGACTCAATCTTTATGCAAAATATAAGCATCTATATCAAGTAAATCATAAGTGCTAGAGAATGGGTAAGTTAAAAATTTATCCTCCTGATGGTTCCTTTGATGCACATTTGCAACCTCCTCTCCACCAAAATAAGGAAAAGAGTTATATTGACAAGCAAACTTAAAAGGAAAAATTAGTACATAATCTAATTCATATGAAAAGGTTAACGAAGAGGAAACTGACTCATGTTTGGCTTTAGGGAAACTTAGATAGGACATGCAAGTGTCCAAACTTGGACTCAAAGGTATGTAAGGGTCACCAAGTTCCTTTAAACTTTGAGGTACTTGCATACTTGAGAGCATCAATTCCTTCCTTTTTGATGTTAGGCATTCCTCTTTTGGAAGCATTTCTTCACATCCCTTCAAAAAAAAAAAATCTTCATATTTAAACAAAGGTTAAAGAACATTCATTTTCTTCTCTACCTTCTCCTTTATTTTTCACTCTTTTTTTTATCAATTCTATTCTTTCTCTTTTACCCCTTTTTCTTTAAACTCTTTGTCTCTTACTTCTTTCCTTTTCAACTTTTTCTCTTTACTTTTTCTTTTTCAACTCTCTTAGATCCTTTTCTAGTTCCTTCCACATCTTCTCCCTATTTAGGCATTAAGAGCCTATATGTCTTCTTTTCGTATAATAGTAACATTTTATATCACTACTTCTAAGTGAAAGAGTAAAAGTGAAACAACTATAATTATATGTAACCTTTAAAGGAGAGCTTTCCCTCTTATGCATGATCTTCAATTTTGACCTTGCATTCCTCTCATTATCCTAATCCTTTCTTCTCTCACGCCTCTCACTATACCACTTTTTTCCTTACTTCTTCCATCTTTTCTTTCAAGCCTATCCTCATACCCTATTTTCTTATGTCTCTTACTATATCACTCTTTTTCCTTACTTCTATTGTTTCTTTCAAGTTTATCCTCATACCCTCTTTCCTCATGTCTCCCACTATACCACTCTTTTTCCCTACTTCTTCTACCTATTTCTTTTAACCTAACAATCACCTCTTGAGTGTTCCTTCTCAAGGATTCTAATCCTTCGATGTTTTCTTTCCCTAACTTCTCTAATTTCTCCTACAACTATCTCATTTATTACATCATTTTTTTTAACTAAGAGTAAGAAACTAAGACAAACTAGCCATTCACTAATTGTTTTACATTGACACTCATGTACCACATTTCTAGGACTTTTTCTATAATGAGCTTTCTATCTTTTTCTACTCACTTCCTCTCTTAACTCTTAACAAAGAACCGAAATTCAACCATAAGAATCATTAAGTAAAATGTAGTAGGAGTGAATTCAAGTAAACCTTAAGAAAGACAAGAACAAGAAAACTATAGACAAAACTATATAGGAATTTTAAAGACAAACAAGAAAAGTACAAAGAAGTAAAAGAAAACTCAAAGGGATTGTAAAAGAGACAATCTAGAAAAAAACACAGAGTATGGGAAACAAACGAAAATGACAAGAGGCATGCTTACACAAAGTTAAATAAGTGTAAATATTAAAGACAACACCAAAAGAAAGTTATTTCACCTTTAATAACAAAAAGTTTAGGTGTTCTATTTTCACTTTAGGGCTAAGCAAGAGTTCTTCATTCTTTTCGGAAAAAATGATTTTCTTGTCTCTTTTTATTATTATTATGTGTTGGACTCAATTTTTATTTTCCATTTTTTCACTAAATTTCTCTTAACCACTCAATTTTCGGTCCTCAAAGTCTTTAGAAACTTATGAAATAGAACACCCACTTTCCTTTCCCAAGAAGCTTTGGAACAAAGGTGATTTTACCAAATATATAAGTGTGGAATTTTTATTTTCCAACATGATTTTTCAACAATTAGGTGTTTCAAATTCAAGAAGTAAGTAGTAGGAATAAAACACTTCAAATAAAGCTATTATATAACATAATAAGTCTTCTATCCCAATGTTTGCAAGATCTAGAGTAGAATCTTAAAGGAATCTTGAAAGCATCTTTAAAGAACATGAACAATAGCAAGAAAAAATCATGAAATTTCAAGCAACTAAGTCCATAGAAATGTGCATAAACACAAGGGAAACAAACCTCATAAAAGGATTCAATAAAAACATAAGAAATCAAGAAGAAGATGGATCAAAATGCAATCCCATAATTCAACCTTTGTTGGGAAAAAATAACACCGCAACACTTTTTGGTGAATTTTTGTGTGAAATTGAAAGCCTAAATAGATGCAAACATGTTAGGTGGAAAAAACCTAACAAAAACACAAAACATAAATGAAATTTAGGCAATCACCAACCTAGAATGTCAGGCCCATGAAGAGTGTAATGCAAGCTTCAACGAAAATGCTTCAAGCTAGCACCATTATTCTACACAACTCCATGTAGTTTTTGATGTTGAATATTAGCTCTAGATATCACATGATGCAACCCCATAAAGGATCCCTCTCTCAGCATCATTGAAACTAAAAATGGGTTCCATGAAAATGGGTATGAACTCAAGAACAAGAAGAAAAGAACAAATGGTAAAGGAAAAAAAGATCAATCTGCCACAAGATCAAGGATCTTGATAAGGAAAATGAGAATTTGTCACAATACTCTAAAGATTCTTGATGAGAATTAAGAGTTCATCACTAAGAACTACAGAGAAAACTTGTCTCACAAGTCATACTCAAAAATCAATTCATTCAAAAAGTGCTTAGTACAAAATGATTAAAGTACTTACATGGACATTCTAATCCTACTTAGCATTAATCTAATCCAAGCTAATTATAAGCCCAACTAATCCAAATGAGTTCAAGAGAAGAGTGCTTGGGAAGCTTCTAGGAAGAGCCTTCCCAAGGAAGCTTTGGGTCAAAGGCCCAAGCTTCCCTTGCAAGCTTTCTCTTCCTATGAGTGCTTGGGAAGCTTCCTAGGAGGAGGTTTCCTTAGGAAGCTTTGAGTCAAAGGCCCCCCAAGCTTCCCTTGCAAGTTTTCCATTCCTTCAAGGTGCCGCCTCAATAAAAAGGAATTTAGGCCAATTCCTCTTAGCCTTGCCTCCTTTGTTTGAATGGCCACTCCCCTCTTAGGCCAGGCTTAGCCTAAAATGGCCTATACAAAACAAGGGTAAAATATACACCCAAAGAAATAAGCCTAATTACAAGATCTAAGGAATTACAAGCTAAGAGTTTTATAAGAGAAATTACAAGTTTAGAGTTACAAGGATCCATTCTTGACCCACAAAAGCCTACAAAATAACAATAAAAAAGGTCTTGTGTTCTTTGGCTTCTTAAGCCTTGAACCATGCCCTTCCATCTCATTCTTCCCTTACTCTTAGGCCCTCTCATGTAGGCTTACATTAAGTGAAGACCACACTTATGTTTTTCTTTAATTTGCTTATCTAAGTATGCATCACTATTCAGTTCGTGCTTTGGTGGAATTTTATTCTTCATAAATAAGAAAACTTACATTGAAATCTTGACACATTACAAAATCTGATTAGCAAAAATAGAAAACTACATTAACTTGAATAAAATCAACCTATAATTGGTGTTTTAGAGTTCCTTTTATTCCTCAAGGTCGCTCTTCCATGGTGAGCATTGTAAGTCTATTGCTTGTTGAATTATTTTCTATGATTAGTAAAAATAGAAACTACATTAACTTGAATAAAATTGACCTATAATCGGTGCTTTAAAGTGCCTTTTATTCCTTGAGTTCGTTTGTCCATGGTGAGCATTGTAAGTCTACCACTTGTTGACGTATTTTACTAGATACTCATTTTTTATCAACACCTCAATTTTTCTCATTAATGTAAACAACTCTTTGTGTCATGCTTGAAAGATAAGTGAAATTCATACCATTTCTCCCTATCAATTCTCTTTCTCAGAAGATTGGTAGGAGGGAGACCTAGTAGCTCTGTGTGATAAATAAGTTTGAAGATATGACTCTTATTAATGTTTAGGGGGTCAAGGTCTAAGGATTCTCAATCTCACTTTTTCCTTTTATTAGTTTGTCTTCCTCCATAGTCAGTATGTATCGTGAACCTTGAGATTTTCCTTGGGTTGTGAGTCTCATTTCTTTCTTGGTCCTATTTTATCATTGTAATTTCCCCAGCTTCTATGTGACATGATGATTGTGATCAATCTTTATCCATGTTGGTCGCTCTCTTGTGTACTAAAGACTCACTGAATTTTCCTACATCTAAGTCTTACATGAAAGCTTCTACAAACATCTTCTCATTCGAATCTCTCACTTGTATTGTGGCATTGTTGAAATAGGTAAGGTATTCCTTCAATGTCTTATCGAGTTTTTGATAAATGTCAAATAGGTCGATTAGTATAGTTGGCCAACTCTTGTTGACCATGAAGTTATCCATGAATTTCTTTGAGAAGTCATGGAAGCTTGTTATAGATTGAAATGAGAGGTTGGTAAACAACATCAATGCAATGTCCTTCAAGCTTCTTGCAAACATTTAACATATACGACATCATTGCCACCACTTATTAACATTTGAGTTTGGAAGGCTACTAGGTGGTGATGAGGGTCCTTAGATCCATCATAATCCTCAATCATGGGCACCAAGAAATTTTCCAGTATAAGCTCAACTTTGATCACTTCCAAAAACGGTTGAAAACTGCTCAACACTTTTTCCTATAACTTTGTCATTCACCCTTCCTTACCTTGAGGTCATGACTTAATTCTTCCATTCAGTATTTTGCTCTTGGGCCTCCCCATTCCTTTGCTTTGCTTCATTCGTCCTCTTCCTTAACTTTGAGTTCTCTCTCCTTAACTCATTCACCACCTCTAACAATTATTGTAACATAGGGTCTTCACTAGAATGATCCTATAAACTTGAACTATTCTAGGTCCTCCTCGTTCTGATGTAAACTTGTCTCTCAAATTAGGAACAAGGGCAATAAGAAAATTTCATTAAGCTCCACAATGGGGCCAAAATATTTTGTTCACACATCACCTCCAAATTACATGCTAAAGATGGCCTGTGATAAAAGTATTCAAAAGTGTGTTTTGTCATTCTACAATTTTAAAGAAGATATTAATATTCTACTTGTACTAATGAATGATTTTTATGATCATGGAGTGATTCCTCATATCTTAGGGCTTGTTCTATGGATCGTAGGGGAACATCCCTTAATAAGTCTATAATTTTGTACCCTGATTCTCAACTACTGAAAAGTAAACCATTTGAGTTCGAGGTTAGTCCTAAATTGGTCCAAAGAGTTCAACCATAAAGTTCAACACAAAGGAATTGACCACGAACTCACCTATAGAGCTCAGCCCAAAAGAATTAACCATGATGATGATGATAATGAGGAAAAATTACACTCACTTCCCTTGAGGTTTCCTTAAATGACATTCACACATCCTTAATTTTTAAATATACACTCATATCCCTTATGTTTTAAGACATTCACCTCCCTTATGTTTTTAGTAAATAGACACTTACATCCCTATTTTATTTAATAAAATGACACATACTCTCCTTCAATGTTATACAGGAAAGGAGAATTTTCTTTAAAAATTAGAAAGGAATGTGAGTGTCATTTTAAAATAACTTAACAAAGAAAGTAGAACATCAACAATATTTTTTTTTTTAGGGTATCCGAAAAATCTAATTTTTACTATAATAATAATGATAGGTCAAATGGTTAGAAAATATTACTAGGTCCTATGGGAATTTCATAATTAAGCCTCTTGATGAGTTTATAGTTCAATTTATTTATACAAAGGCTAATCTCGATAGGTAGCTCAAATTGATTTTTATAGTGACCCTTAGGCTGCATTTGATAAAATCAAAGCTAGTGAACTATATTTTTATTTCCCTATCTTGATAGGAATCGGATTCTCAATGACAAAGTAAAAGAAATTGAATTGGCGTCGAAATATGTATTTTTTTAAACAACTTTTTATTGCTAAAGTTCTAATTAAAAAATAATTGCCATTTTCTTAAAGTCTAAGGCAACCTCTAAGTTGCACGGAAGAAAAAAAAATGAAAACAAATAAAACTCCAGTGCTGAGAAAAATTTCTTTGCGAAGTAACCAAGAAGTGGAGGAATACATTGAGCAATTAGTATCTTCCACGTGGCACTCAATGAAAATGACAATTGCCCGCGTCAATGACGCGTAAGGATGCGTAACGCGTTCTTTTTGTTCTTGTTCGTATTCCTTATCTAACGAGTTTATAGTCAATATAAAAGCACAAAGCCACCATTTATACAAGATCCCCAATTTCTCTCTTTTTCCTCTATTTCTACTGCAATTTCTCAATTACTAAATCGTATTCTGCAAATTCAAACCGGTGAGTTCCTTAATTGTTCACCATGATCAATTCTGCACCTTAATTTTTTACACGTTACTCTTCAGAACATGTCAAATCCTCGAATTATTATTACGGTGTTACATAGATCGTCAGTGTTTTCATGTTTGATCTCTTCAATCACTGTTTGCTGAGCACTGATTTATTTTTTTCTTTTACATGCAACATAAATTTCATTTTTGACATAAATTTATCCAAGTTTGCAACTTTAGATAACACTTATTGGCTCGGATTGGAGCTAGAATCCAAGTTTTGTGTTTCTTTGCTTTTACCTACCTCTGTTAACATAATTCCTAATGATCAATCATCAGGGTCTTGGTTTTTGAAAGATGGGAGGTGGGAAGGACAAGCATGATGAATCTGACAAAGGAGTTTTTTCACACCTTGCACATGGGGTAGCTAATGCATCACATGGTGGACATGGGTACCCTCCTGGGGCTTACCCACCAGCACCTGGGGCATACCCTCCACATCAAGGGTACCCTCCACATCAAGGGTACCCTCCACAACAAGGCTATCCTCCAGCTGGGTACCCTCCACAACATGGCTATCCTCCTGCTGGTTACCCACCATCTGGTTATCCTGGTTCATCACATGCACCAGGTACATTTCCTTTCAATTGTTTTTCAATTATTACATCTTTAAGTTACTTATCATTGCAATCAATTGATTGTTTGAATTAATTCTGTATTCCATTGTGGTTGTAAAATTTGTGAAGCTTGTATATACTTAGAAGTATTATTAACTAACTTTGATGAAACAGTAGTGTCTTTTAAAACTACATATTCCACCATCAAATATGAATATCCTATCTTGTGTAAAGTGAAAAGATAAGGATATATTTACTGTTGATTTTGAATCGAAGTGTCTCATAAGTTTAACTTACTTTAAATCAATGGTAGATGCATTCTTTTTTTCTTTTTTTTTCTAACTAAAATATCTTTTCTCCAACAAAGGAGACAAATCTATAATGCAAATTACATACAAATATACGGATTGTTTGGCTGCAAAATCAAATTGGTGGGCTGAGAAAGATTGACTTTTATGGTGGTAATTAGAATTGTGAGTGTCTTCTAGAGGCATTTTTGTCTTCTTGTTTGCATTCTCAACACTCTCTAAGTAACTTTCTTTCTTTTTATATAATGTATGATGTGGCTGTTTCTTACTGTAGTTGAAACTTGTTTGTGCTTGTTGAAGTTTTCTTCACTAGTTGAATCATGCATTGGCTAATGGAAAAAATTTGTGCTAGCTATGATAGTTTGAATCAATATCCTTGGAAGTTTAAGTTCTCTGTTTATGTCACCAGGATCTCATGGGCACGGGCATGGAGGCATGGGAGCAATGCTTGCTGGGGGTGCTGCGGCCGCCGCTGCTGCTTACGGTGCTCACCATATCTCGCATGGCCAATATGCACATGGTGCTCCTCACATGCCCTATGCACATGGTGCTCACATGCCCCATGGAAAATTCAAGCAGCACGGGCACGGCAAGTTCAAGCATGGAAAGCATGGCAAGTTTGGCAAGCATGGAAAGCATGGAAAGTTCGGCAAGCATGGTGGGTTCAAGAAGTGGAAGTGAGGAATGTATATGCAACTATGAGTATGACTTAAAGTACTGCTCTGCGTAGTGCTTATAGCTTTATAATAAACCATACTTTGTATGATGTGATCAATCGATCTATGATACTTGGTACCTTGTTTTCTTTCTTGTTTTTTGTTACTTCGGTACTTTTGGCATTGACATTGACAAAGATAAACGGTTCAGTTTAGATTGTAGAAATTGAACAACAAAACACACAGATGCACTGTATCAAGAGCAAGTCTCAAATAGCTGTAGGAATATTGCTGACCGCCAAAAAGACATGTAGTGTGACCTTAGTCTGTTTTGCATTCAGCATTGTCTTTTTATGTTGCATTGCACACTTTGCACAGCTGAAAACCGAATCGTACTCTTGTATGATATACAATTTTTCCTCCGAATTTCATGGAACCTCATGTGAACAAAGATAGTCGAATAGAACAAATTATCATAGAACCCTAGAGACAAGCATTTAACTAATTGTCGAACTTCTTGACCAATTATATATATAGAGAGAGAGTTGACCATTTATATACAGAGAGAGGAGGACATATGTAGTGAGAGGGTTAATTTTATGAGAGTGAGATAATTAAATCTAAATCATATAAACATAAAGATTTGATATTATTTGATCACTTGAAAAGTTATTTGACTTTTTAAAATTTTCGTATGACTTAATTTTTTAAGTTTTAATAATTTATATATGATTATTTGATCTATATTTATTTTTCTTACTTTTATTTTTATTATATATATATATATATATATATATATATATATATATCAAGATCTAGATCTAGATCTGTTGACACCATAATTTGATATACAAGATAATTTCACAGAATTTAACGGATGAATCAATTACATTCTAAAAACAGTTATTAAAAATATTTAACGGATGAATTAATTATACTCTAACAACAATGGTTAAAAATATAATTTGATTATTAAATATAATTTGACTAATTATAACTCTTGCTGTTATATATAGATATATATACAAGATATTATTAAAAAATTAATAAAACAAAATTGATCCTTTTATATATATATATATGATTTTTACTATTTGTTTTAATTTTATATATATATATATATATATATATATATATATATATATATATATATATATATATATATATATATATATAATTTTATTACTTATATTAATTATATACTCAAGATTCACTTCATCTTTTCATCTCTTAATACGCATACAAAGCCAACTTTGATTATTTGTTTTAAAAAGCTTAAAATTATTTTTTTCAATGTTTTTACTATTTAACATTTCTGATTTATGTGGTATTATAGAATATGAAATACCCTAAATATTTTATAATTTATTTAAATAATTAATAATATAATTAGCTTATATTAAGTGTTTTATATTCTTTTATACTTAAGTTAGCGATCGAATTTAGTGTCTGATTCTAGGTATTACTAAATAGCGATGGAATTAGCGATAATAGTGAATTTTTTTAAAGAAATTTATTGATCGATTTAGCGACCAAAAGTAAAAAGTCAAGAATAAATAAAAAATATAAATTAGTGACCGAAATAGTGAAAGAACAGAAAAAAAAAATATTTTTTACGATCGAAATTCAAAAAATAAAAAAAATAAATTAGCGACCAGCTTAGCGACTGAATATAAAAAAAGTAAGAAAGTAAATAAAAATATATATTGTACCTTTTGCGACTGAATTACCGACTGAAATTCAAAAAATAAAAAATTAAAATTAGTGACCAATTTAGCGACCGTAAATAAAAAGTCAAATAAATAAATAAAAATATATATTAGCGACAAAATAGAAAAGACTAAAAATAAAAATGATTACCTTTTGCGACCAAATTAGCTACCAATATTTAGAAAATAAAATATAAAAAATAAATTAGCGACCGATTTAGCAACAGAAAATAAAAACGTAAAAGAAAATAAAAATATATATTAGCAACCGAATTAGTGACCGATTTTCAAATTTTCAAAAGTTTTTTCCCTTTAATTTTTCCCTCTCTTTTTTTCCCACTCCCTTATTTAAACACTCCTCCTCTCCCTCTCTCTTCTACCTTTCACTCACTCACTCCTGTCCTCCCTCTGTCACCACCACCACTTCGCCACCTCTTATCCCTTCCTCCCTCTTCTCCTCTCTATTCTCCACCTTCCTTTCTCTCTTCCTCCACCACCACCCTTCTTCCACTCCTTTCTCTCATTCCTTCCCTCTCTCTCTTCTCCCTTCTCGCTTTCTTTCTCCTTCTCCCTCACTCCCTTCTCCCTCCCCCAACCACCAACTAACTACAACTGTCACCCATCTATTTAAAAAAAAATAGCGATCGGTTTATCGACCCAATTATTAAAAATAAAAATAAAAAATAGCGATCAATTTAGCGAGTGAATTATTTAAAATAAAAAATCAAAAATAGCGACTGAATTATTTAAAATAAAAATCAAAATAACAATCGAATTAGTAACTGATTTTTTAATATATAAATAATTAAAAATAAAAAAGCCACCAAATTTTAAAAAATAAAATAGCGATTGATTTAGCGACCGAATTTTAACTTCAATTAGCCACCGAGAGAAATTCGGTCGCTAAATTGTTTAGCAACTAGACTTTTCGCAATGGAAAGTAATCGGTCACTAACGCCGTCGCTAAGCCATTTAGCGACCCAATCCAACTTTAGCGACCGATTTTTCAACTTTAGTGACCGATTTTATTGATAGGGAAATAAGAAATTTTTGTAGTGTTTAAGTTTTTATTTTAATTGTCATATTTCACCCCAAAAAATAAATTAATTGCCATATTTTTCTTGTTTTATATTGAGTTAGCAAGTCTACATATTAACTATTTAACTAAATCAATTTCAATTAATAATTTAATATCAAAATAATAATAAATCAAATTGAAGAAGAGATCATAGTTTATCTTCAGTTGATCAAGGTATAAGTACTTTTTTTTCATTGAGTGAGTTGAAAATATAAATAAAATGTCAATAATTTTTTTTAGTTCAATAATCTTATGCTGTTTTTTTCAAATATATATAAGGCTGAAGCTTATGGATATTATTGAAACACTTCTTTGAATTTCAAAAATAAAAATATTAAATAAAAATTAATTTTTTTTAAATTTAGTTAAACTATTCACTTGTTTTATAATTTTTCTCATTTTAAATTTTGTCCTTATACAAAAAAAAAATTGTAAGTTTCAATTCTTATTTTTTAACAATCTATCACCAATGAGAAATTTTTATAGTTGTCTTACTCTATTATAAATTTTCCTTCAATATTAACCACAAAGATAATTTATATATATATATAAACACTAAAACTTATAGTTTTTTTCATAAGGAACTAAATTTTAGAATGAATATTTCTATTCTAAGATTTTAATGTGTGTCTATGTATATTATAATTTCCTTTGAGAGATAATAAAATACTTTCTTTTCTCCAATTTTTAAATTAAATTCCTTTTCTTTGAGAGATAAAATATGTTACATTTTAGTTTATTTTATTATAAATACACTATTTTAGTAATATTATGTGATTACAAATGAGTCTTTTAAACATATTATTCCTTTCTCTATAATATGTGTTTAATACACATTAAAAAACAACATAATATAAATAGTTAATTTTCAACATAATTTTTTATTCGTTTATTGTTAAGTGTCGATGCACAACACAAACAATTTTATATTGTACGATTTTGATAGACACAAAAATAATCAACAAAACAAAGCAAAAGTTTCTACAATACCCTTTGCATCATACAATGATGGCAATGCTAGCGATGGATCACAACGATGATAATATTAGTAGTGTAACAATAATGATAATGATAAGAGTAGTGGTGGTAGCAATTGTTATAGTAATAACAAAAATGATAGTAACAACAATGACAATTAAGAAGTGATAATTACAATGATAATGATAATAGTAATAAGGATGACAAAGGCAATAGTCTGAACTATCATTTGAATAGCTAACAAGGAGACATTCTCATTATGCAACTTTGAAATAACCTTGCTATAGATGAGATTAATTCTATAAAGAATCACCCAAATTTATGCTTTAACAATGGAGTAGTTATATATGTTACTTGTAAATGTTGTGGTGAAATGACCATTGTTATCTCGAATAATCTTTCCCACTGTTACCTTTCCTAAAGATGCCAAAAAGCATCATCGCAATTAATTTTAACAAAACCTTTTGTTTAGGACATTGTTGTGCAAACTCTTATCTTGTATAGAGCAGAGTGTAGGAGTAGAGTGAAACATCAACATCTATCATTTAGGAGAGAGTTTCTCGTTTTGGGTATAGATTAAGTGGGTTGGAGTGTGTGAGCCTAGCCCATGTGGTACAATACAAGGTTAATTTTGTAACACATGTATTATACGTAATATATATGTATTGTAACTTGTAACCCTATTTGATATAATAAGAAAAAAACACATCCACTCTACTTTTGACGATGTAAGCAAATTGTCGAGTCTTGTTAATCCTTTAAGTTCATGTGTTTATACTTTCTTTACTCTAAATTATTGTTGCTGATTTCTTAACAACTAGTATTAGGAGAAAGTTGAGATGGTTCTAAAACTTGTTGCAAATTTTGAAGTGGGCAAGTTCGATGGAACTGGAAATTTCAGGTTATGGAAAAGGAGGGTGAAGGATCTATTGGCACAACAAGGTTTTCTTAAAGGCATTGTGTGAGAATAAACCAAATGTCATGGATGATTTGGATTGGAAAGAATTGAAAGAGGGACAGTGAGAACCATAGATTATGTTTGGTAGATGAAGTGATATATCACATCATGGATCTAACATCTCCAAATGAGGTATGGAAGAAATTGGAGAATTAATATATATCCAAGTCCCTTACAAACAAATTGTATTCGAAGCTAAGATTATATAGGTTAAAGATACAAGAAGGTTTTGATTTGCAACAACATGTCAGTATCTTATAATCAATGATTTACTGAGACTTGATGTGAAGATAAATGATGAGGATGAGGCAATAATTTTTTATTCTTTGCCAAATTCTTACGAATACTTAGTGATTATCCTTACATACAAGAAAGAAACTATTAGTCTAGAAGAGATCATTACTGCACTTACCTTCATTGTTAAAGGAGACAAAATGCAAGGGAAAGTGCTCAAGGCGAATGTTTGTATTTTAAGGGGAATCAAGAATGTGGCAGGAAACAAGGCAAAGAAGGTTCAACAAAAAGGAATCCTAGGTCAAAATCGAAAAGTAAAAAGACAATTCAATGTTTTAAGTACAAACAAACCAAGCATATGACAAAGGAATGTCTAAACAAGAACCAAGACTCATCTAGTTTTGCAAATGTAGTTCAAAATGAAGATTTAGACTATAGTGAAGGATATTTAGTCCCTACTTCATCCAATAAGTTCACATATGCATTGATTCTAGATTCTGAATGCTCATATCACATGACACAGAACAAGCAATGATTCACCTCATACATGTCAAGAAATTTTGGTTGTGTGTATTTGAGTGATGACAAAGCTTGTGCTATTATTGGAATGAGACAAATCAAGATTTAAATGTATGATGGTGCTATTAGAACATTATGTGAGGTTAGGCACAATCCTGACTTGAGAAAGAATTTGATCTCCTTAAGCTCTTTACAAGTGAATAGTTTCCACTATAAAACTGATGGAGGTAGGGATACTCTCAAAGTATCTAAGGGTTCTTTAATTATGATGAAAGGAAAGAGGATTGCAAGAAATATTTACAAGGTGTAGGAGGAATACAATTGTAGGTGGAGTTGCATTTGGTAAGTCAGATGATGACACAACAAAATTATAGCACATGAGGTTAGGTCATCTCAATGAGTGTGGGATGACAAAAGACCTTTCATACGAAGCTTCTTAAATACGATTAGTGATAGGACGCATTTGTGAGCCTACCTACATAGTCAAAAGCAACAAATGCAATTCATCTTTATGATTAAATACCTTTGTCTTTTAAAAGAAAAAGAAAACATAGTTTATTAGGCACTAGATGCTTTGCATGATAAAATGATATCTTTTTCTTAACACGATTTATATCGTCTTTCTTTCTAGAAAAACTTGTTTGTTTGTTATAACTCGAAACTCTTGGAAAAAAACATCCTAGGATTTAACAAAGAATCCATCCATTTCTCCTTTTCCATAGAGCGTCTAAGGAGAATCCAAACCATAAAGGCTAATTAGGACCACTTGTTGATCTACTATCTAGATTGGATGGTAACAAATGAATGAGGCTTTAATTATAGAAGTCTTCATTCTTGTTATGTTGGTTAGGCTAGGCCAACCTCCAAAAATTCCTAGACATGTTGCAA
Source organism: Mucuna pruriens (assembly GCA_025330945.1). NCBI lineage: Eukaryota > Viridiplantae > Streptophyta > Magnoliopsida > Fabales > Fabaceae > Mucuna > Mucuna pruriens. The sequence goes on from JAENHJ010000047.1 coordinate 1,472,372, forward strand.
TCTTTGAGGAGGTGTAAAGGAGTTTCATAGCTATTGTTACACAAAGAACAAATAGTACTGTAGGTTATACCACATTAGGCTTGTAAACTGTTTGTAGAAAAAGCACTATTAGTTTTCTTCCATAATAAAATTCTCACTCTTTTAGAACTAGGCCAAGCCTAAACCTTTTGAAAAATAGTAGTATTGAAGGAACGATTGTGGTTGTTGCCAAAAATAGTTGCATATATAGAATAGGTAGTAAAATAATCATGTGTTGAATATTTCCAAATGAGAGAGTCATCTCCATTGTGTTGGCAAAGAGAGCATGGTGTTAATGACATTAACAATCTGTTGAGGCAGTAAAGACACCATGATTTGTAAATTTCATGAACCACCAATGACAAAGTTAGAAACCTTTAAATTTAAATCATTGTCATGTATAGTATTCGTAGCATACTTGGAGAGGATTCCCACCTTTTCATCAACCCAAAACTTGACATTTTTCACATCTCCTAGTTGCCATAACACTGAATCATAAAAATGTTGCCAAATTGAAATGATTATTCTCTAGTAATTCGAAGCATATCTAAAGACACTCATGTTAGGGAAGATATGATTATCACACATGTATCTCCTTCTAATGATCTTGACCCACAACTTATCTATAAACGTACAAAATTCCCAAGCCAATTTTGCTAAGAAAGCATTATTCATATCTCTCATGGAACAAATGCCTAATCCCCTCATCACTTTAGATTGGCAAATCATCTCCCATTCACAATGTGAAAATTTCTAGATCCCACATGGTCACCCCATAATAAACTCCTACTCAATTTGTCAATGATATCACATATAGATCTCAAAATCTAATTATATTGCATCATATAAGTAGGAATGACAGACAGAACAACTTTCACAATAGTTGTTTTGCCAATAAAAGAAAGAGTTTTGACTTTCCAAGTTATTAACCAATTGGAAGTTGAACTATAACATGTCTGTAAGTTAATCTATTCACTTTTTTATGGTAAAGCATTACCCCAAGATTTTTCTCCAAGTCGTCAATCCTCCCAAAGCCTATATATAAACTAATCTACTCTTTAACTATCTAACTAACATTTTTAGAGAGATTTTCTTATTTTCTCTATTAATGGATTGACTAGCACTAGAACAAAATAGATTAAAGCATGCTTCTTGAATGAACAATGTTTTGCAAAATGTTTTTTCTTTCCATTAAGAAAGCATATATATGCCATTACATTTACTATGTTATCTTAACGAGGTCTTATAAAACAAAATAAAGAAATTAACCCAACTAGCCCAGATAGGAAATAGCTCAAATTGAACCCCATTAACGAATGCTGCCAAACTAATAATAAAAGTTATGAAGTAATGAATCAAAGTGAACTGCTAGTAAGTTATACCTTGAAGAGAGCCCAAGAAAAAAGTGTCATAACCTAAGTGTATGGAAGATTATGTCAATTGACGGTATCAATTTTGCTAAATACTACTGTGCTAAGTCAATAATTATTAGTGCAAATTTAGGGGAGTGTAGGTGTATGGATTTTATTTTATCAATTTCCTTTTTTCTATTATTAAGATGTAACTTGTATGGGTGTTTTATATATAACCTCTTGCATATGAATGATAATATAATAAAAATTTGGTATTAGGAGGTCTCTTGCTATCCTTGAACTTAGGAAAAATATATTTTGGCACTTACATAAACCTTCCACCAAGCTTGTAACAAACCAACCTTTTAGAAACAATCTTTCCCCTATGCCCACGTCTATCCTTCCACCTACCTATATCACTAACCTCACTTTCAAACCATCAAGCACCTCATTTACCATCCCTCCCTCCATCAAAAGATGATAGCAGTGGCATGGATGTGGATAAACCATCTGACCTTATAAAGCCTTCTCATGACTTGCAACTCCATGAGTCCCACTTTCAAGACATACAAGTTGATATTCCCCCTGAAATCACCTCCCACAATGATGTTTCTTCTTAGTATCAACCATCAAAAGTTGATTTTGATTTTGTTCTTTTGAATGGCTTGCAAATCTCACCAGAGGTTTCCCATGAACAACCTTACTTGGAATTGTTGTAGCATGGGAGGATGTCATTTTCCTGATGATGATTCCCTAGGATCTTCCTTTAAGTCTTGGAGGTCCAAGCCTCCTTAGTGTAGGAGCTTGTCGAAAAAGTGGAAAGGAACAAAGGGGAAGAAATAAGAAAATGTGAGTAAGAAAGGAATGGATTGAGGAACTTGCCATTTACTCAAAGCTTGAGGAAGATAAGAGCATTGTGAGATTCATCACAAGCCTCTTGAAAGCTTCATAAGAATTGAAGGCTCTTGTACAAAACAAGATAGAGATAAACTCCCAAAGTTGCAAAGGCAACAAGTTATTCTTCATTCATTCAAAAGTTGTTATTTACAAGAGGTGGAGAGAGCTTTATATAAGCTTTCCTCACACCTAGGCATGTTTGGTTAGGAGATTATCCTACCTTGCTATCCAAACAAGCTACAAGACTATCCTAGACTTATCTTATTTATCCTATTTACATAATCAAATAAGCAAGTCTTGGCTTAATATACTTTGAGACTTAAGCTAAGGTTTACAAATGATCTCTATAAGATTTACAAATGATCTCCAAATGAAACTCAAATGAAATACACATGTTTCTAAGAAGTTAAAGAGCAAGCTCATATAGAGTATATGGCTAGGCTTGGGATTGGGATTGGGCTTAAGTCCTCTAAGCTTCTAAGCATCCCTAACTTTTGAAGCACTTCTCCTTGTATATCCCCTTAGCCTTTCTCTAGTCATAGGCCTTTAAGTGCTTGACTATCCTTTGCCTCTTGGTCTTTTCGAATGTCTTCTTGAGTGTCAACCAGATCCTTATCACCTAACCTCCTAAAAGATTTTATCAATATGTACTACCTAAGTTTTGTGGCCATACTAAAGCCTAAAATCAACGGTGCTCATTCCACTATTGTTATAAAAAAGATTAGTTCTCAAGGTGTAATGAAAGTGAACACCATTAGGTTCTTTAGAAGCATTTGGTGCCTTTAGACAATGTATCCATCTCATTGTTAATTTTGACAATGACATCATTATAATTTTCATAGTTGTTTACGCCAATCTGAATTTCAATGTCCATACTCATTAAAAGGATAACTTAAAGACTTTTAACATCTCCAATAATAAACCTTAGTGTATAGTTGGTGATTTCAACACCATCTTTATGGTCATGAAAGGATGGATGTGCAATGTTCAATCTTAATCTCTCTACTCTTTTTACTAATTAAATTGATGCTTGCAATTTACCTGACCTAGGCTTTAAAGGACCCCATTTTACTTAGTTTAGGTGTTCTCTCCATGAGAAATTTAACAGAGCCATGTCTAGCAATGCTTGGAATGCATGTTTTCCCTCTTACTCCACATGTTCCCATCACTTCCTCTATTTATTATGGTATTTGACTTCAAATTGATCCAAATAATGGGAGACATCAAAAGAGACCTTATTTTTAGCTCCTTTGCTCATGGCTTGATCATTCGAGATTTGTTTCCTGCCAACCACTTTTGACAACTCACTGTTCATTCGTTTGAGAATATAGAACATTTAACCTTAAACCTCAAGTGGTATAACTAGTGTTTTAAAACTAGATCAATGATCAGTTTAGTTGAAGCACTAGATCACTAGGTCAATGGTCGAACTGATGGTTCACTGATTAAATTGTATGAACCAATATAAATAACCAATATATATATATATATATATATATATATATATATATTTTATGTGTGCATTATATATTTAAAATGATTGTTTGGTGTAGTGATTTACTTTGTAATCGTAAATCTAAGGTCATGGATTCAAATTCTTGCAAATGTAATTTTTGAATTTTGCCTCAACATTAGCCTTCAAAGGTCATGTACGGTTTCACAAAGCCAACAACCACTACATAATAACATGAAGAAACAATTGCATGGAACAATGCATGAAGAGACTATAGTAGGAGATATGCATAGAGGTACATGTAGAAAACCAATTCATTTGAGATCGAATAATATTGGTTATCGGAAAAACCAATCGATTCACGTTGGTTCATACTTAGTTGATGGCATATCTGATCCAATAAGTGGCTCAAATCCGTGGAACCACTGATTCCTAGACTAACCAGCCGATCCGAGTTGATTTTTAAAACACTGGGTGGGACTACGAAGTTTTTGGAAATATCTTTAGGAGAAAAAAGAAGAATCTTTGTCACCTCAAAGTAATAAGCAAAGCCTTTCTCTTCAAAGACATCTCTGGAGTTCAAAACATTTGTGAGGAATATGTATTTATTATCTAGCAAGAAGTCTACTAGTTTCAATAGGCTAAACATATATGGATCAAACTTAGAGACTGAAACACCTTTTTTTTTTCATTTCTTGGTGGGTTTCCAGAAGACGAAAAAATAGTCACTGCCATCTTGAACTCCTACAATGAATGGATCTATGGCAAGGAAGATATCTATATTCACATATCTTCCTATTATAGAAGCATCTAATCATTAGTCGAATCTTGTACTCTTTCTTTCCATATCTCCATCTTCTTCCCGTTAGAATGAAAATGGTCAACCCTTTCTCAACAAAAGCATCACCATGGAAGATGCCTGTCGTGCTCTCTATATAGTGAAGGGCCTAAAAGCCATTCGATTTTCTTTAAATCCTAGTCAAAACCATTGGCCTATCCTCCATCATTTTATCCTTGACATCTTATCTTCCGCCAACTAAGATAAAAGATGTTAATCATACCTTTCTCACCTTTATCTCAAAAATTAAGGACCCATGTCATGACTCAAACTTCAAACCCATAACTTTAATGCAATGTCAACTATAAAGTTATCTCCAGAATCATTATCCAGTGTTTGCACTTGATCATGAATGATATTGTAGTGCCAAACCAATGCAATTTCATTCCTAGTTACAATTTCTACCTTGAGAATTACTCATGACCCCTCCTTTTTAACCAACGTTCTCCAACGGCTCTTACTCCTTCATCATTGATCGCGTTAAGAAGAAATTAACAAGATGGAAAGCCTCTTAACTCTCCTTTGCAGGTAGAGTTACCCTTGTTCAAGCGTGCCTTATGAACATCCCGAGTTATGTCATGCAATCCTCTTGTATTCTAGCCTCTGTACCTGTTAATAAACAGGTGCAAGGATTGGTATCAAGTTATCTGCTAAATTTATTATAATAAAATTACTTTTGTTTAAGTAATTTTGTTTTGCCAAGTGAGATTGAAGTAGTAACTTTTGTTTGGATGTATGGAATTATTAACTTTTGTTTGAATTTAGGAAATTGAAGTATTTTAACATATAAATTTAATTTCTAAATTGAAATATATTTATTAGTATAATTATTTATAATAAATAAAAGTTATATCTAAAGTATTCTTAAAAAAAAAAAAAACTACCATAATAAATAAAAATTATAGCTTAAGTATTCTTAAAATATTTTAAGTTATTTTTTATTTTTCAATAAATACCCACATGTATTGGGGAATACCAGTGTCCTCCATGCCCAATTGACATTCGTAGTCTCTTCTTTAGTCAAGGCTTACAATTTTGTCTAAACTGGAACCTTAGCACAAATTTTGTTGGCTACCCTTACCGTAACTGGCCTATTTTATTTGGTAGTTGCCCATTAGAAATTTAAAAAGATTGGAACACCTTTGCCTTTACTGGAAAGAGGACAATGGCCACTTCCCTACTGAATTCGATCCTTCTTCAAATCTCTCTTACTGAGACAGAATTATTGAGACTCCCACCGACTTACAGTGAGGACCATAGAAGGGAAACTTTAATTGCTTAGACCCCTCTTCCTCAATCTTGGTTGAAAGTGAATGTGGATGGATCCCATCTTTATTCAGCTAGCAAATCGACATGTGGAGGCCTTATCAAAAACGCTACAGGCACTTTCATCAAGAATTTATATTGCAATGTCAGTTCTTGCAGTGCTTTGTGCCAGAATTCTAGGTTCTATTCATTGGAATCAAACTGGCCAAATCATTGGGCCTCACCAAAGTGATATTTGAAATGGACTCTAAGATTGTGGTCCATAGTGTCAATATGGGCTCTACTTCCTTGACCACTATTCAACCTATTTTAAGTGATATACACCCTTTACTTCATCTGCCAAATTGGGAAACTAGCATTGTTCTCGTTTATAGAGAAGCCAATTGATATGCAAATAACCTTGCAAAATATGGGGCCACCAAGGTTCCATCTCTACAACAATTCTTCATTCCCCTCCGAACCCTATTTGTTACACATTTTTTAGGATGCATAGGGATTCTATAGTAATCGTGTAATTGGTTAGCTTTTTCTAAAGGTGGCAAAAGAATTCATTTATCCATCATCCATTTTATCTATCCACAAGTAAATTTCTTCAATCCATCCATTACAAAAAAAATTAATAATTAATAGACTAGATCCAGTCCATCCATTATAACAACAAAAAGTTAATAGATTGGATTCAATCCATCCATTTAATTTCATGGATGGTTAGTGATTTATCCAATATTATTTTAAAAAAAATATATTGGATTATATTAAAAAAAGTAAACTCATTAGATAAAAAATAAAAACACAAGATGAGGATGAACCGAAGATGCTCTAGTTAAGGTTGTGCTAAAGATGCTTAGATCATGGCTAAGTAAAAAATGTTTTGATTAAGATCGAGAAAAAGATGCTTCAATCAAGGTTTGATGAAAGATGCTCTTATCGAGGTCAAGTTAAAGATGTTCTAGATAAGGCGAAGTCAAAGATGTTTTAATGAGACTAAGTAAATAATGTTTTTAATGAGGTCAAGCTAAAGATGTTCTAGTCGAAGTTGAGTTGAAATTATTGTTACTTAAGCCAAATTGAAAATATTTTTATAGACATTTGAAAAAAAATATTTTAAAATAGTAATATTTTAAAAAAAAAATTATAATCCATTCACAACAAAAATTGTTAGTAAATGAATTTGATAGATTTTTTAAATGGATCATGAATGGATTAAATTGTTTTAATAAATTGATATAAATGAATTAATAAATTGTTTTTAATCCATATCCAAATCAAAATTTATCTAATTCATTCATTTTTTATTCCTAACTTTTTGTTTTTTTCCTCTTTAATAAAAAAATAAAGAATTTTTTTTTTATGAACTCTTAATCTTTGTTGACCTTCATATTTACTTTAATGTATTCATAATTTGTTTTTTTAATTTATATTATTTTGAGTCACATGTTATAGGTGTGAATTTCAATAGTTTTAATAACTAATTTCTAAAAAAAAAATTCTGATCTCATTTTTTCTATGTACAAAATTCAATCTCAAGATTTTATTTAAAATATTTCAATCCAATATCACTCGACCCAATGTAATGTTGATCTCTAATTTATATTATGATATATATATATATATAATATTAGGCAATTATGTTTTATGTTAATTTTGTAGTTTGTGAGCCTCGAACTGAATATTTTGAAGTTACTTTTATACCCAACTAATCTAAATGAAATTCTTTTAGCATTTCGATGCTTCTGTTACCTTTTTTAATAGTAAACTTTTTCTTGGTCACAGTGGCGAATCCAGAAATTTTGTTGTGGGAGCAACTCGCATGTATAAATTCATAATGTTAATAATATTTATATAATAATTAAAAGTGCAAGTATACATTGAATTGTTCTCATAAAGTTTTAATATTTTGAAAACATTAAATATCCTTTATTTTAAATACTATAAAAATTCTCTCTCTTTACGTACTAGTGGAAAGACATGTGCCTGTCTATTTTTTAAAATATTAAATTAATTTTTTTAATAATTTTGATCTTTTAATAATTTAATATAATTAATTTGATATGAGACTGAAGAAGAAAGTAATTAAAGAGTAAAATATTCTCATGAAAAATGAAGATTAAAAAGAGATTCTTCCTTTATAATAGTTATAGAAATATTTAAAGAGTAAAAGAATATAATAAAAAGAGGAGACAAAAAAGTGATATTTCCTTTGTTGTAGTTATAGATTTATCTTTTATATGATTATTTGATGAGAGTGTGAAAAAAACAGTGATATGATGTGCAATTTAGAAAGTAATTAAAGAATAAAATATTCTCATAAAAAATGGTGACAAAAAAATATATTCTCTTTATTATAGTTATACAAATATTTAAAGAAAAACTAAAAAGTAAACACTAAAAATTAATATTTCTTTATTATAATTATAGATATATAACCAAACAACCATTCAACTATTTATCTCCCTCTCTCGATGATATTTATAATAAAGAAAACTCTTTTATAAAGATATTGAATAATAAAAATAAACCATAAACCTTGCAGTTTTGCAATTTTTTATTCATATTTTTTAATTATTGATTTTTTATGTGGTCTAATTATTATATTTATTATTATTATATATAATATATTAAATATAGTGTGGGGACAATTAATTACATTATAATAATACATATAATAAATAAATGTAAAATCTTAGTGGGGGCCCTTGCCCCACTCTCCTATATGCAGATCCGTCCCTGCCTGGTCTAGGAAACATCTGTTTGAACTGTTCTCTAACCTCAACTACATTTGAAACTTTCTTGTGTTTGTTGAAATTCTTTCTACTTGGTTGATTAAGTGCCTATGTGTTTGTCTCTAAACACAGTTTAGTGACAGTTCCAAATTTTCCCTTTGGAAAAAATCACCTCAAGCAGTGTAACTTACCCGGTTGCGGCAACATCTAAACCAAACGGGTCTTAATACTCATGCTTCTCACATACCACATTAAATACTCAAGTGCAACTCAAATCAAATGCAATCATGACCCTGAAGGCTACTGCAGTACTGGATCGTACGTTCAAATCTAAAGTTGTTGCTAATGGCCAAAATGCGTTGACAAGTTAATGCCTAGTCTGTTTTGTTTTAGGATAAGTTAATGAGAATAATATAAATTAACCACAAGCACCAACTACTTCAGGTGTTTCCAGCAGCCAATCAGATAACTAAAGCTCATGCCAAAGGATAGCAGCAAATCAAACATCATTTTTTTTGTTTGAAATAAATTATGGAAGAAAAGAGTGATACAATTGAATGTCTTGAGGGTTTAATTACAGACAATACAATATCAACCAAGAAGACATCAAAGACCAAAAAGTGTAGCCTGTAAGAAATTGTGGGCTTCCAATCATATGAATGATACAAAACAAAAAATTTCATAATTGTTACACAAGAACCAATTGTCTAATCTCTATGAATATCTTACATCCTCAATATGGATACAGATTCTTCACTTGTATAAGTATAGGATCTTGGCTTGACCATTAGTTGGAACCATATCACCTTTGGTTTTATGTCTCTTATTAACCCATCATCCATCGCACTGTTTTAACAAACACAAAGCTAAGTTGATCTCACCAATGTGGATGATCATCCTCGGAAGTTTGAGGAGGAATTGCTTTCCATCCTGGTTTTTCATCCCAGTACATATCATAATATATGTGACCAGGAGTGTGATCCGGCACACAGCACCATATGCCCACATACCTCTTAACACGCCTTCTGAATTTATCTTCCCTTTCCTGTAAAATGAATGCATGGCATCAGCACATGATAACATTTATTTCTTTGCAGTTTGACACTAACTCAAAAAGTAAAACGTCAAATGGAAAAGGAAAAATGTCCTTGCCTTGTCGGTGAAACCTGTGAAAGCGTCTTGCACTGAAGAGAACTTGATCACTTTTACATCCTTGAATGTAGAGAATACTTTCATAAACTGAAAATACACATAGAAACAACCGTTTTATATGGATAGACATGAAACTGATATAATGATATATAATCATTACAGAATTTAACATTTTACATAATCATATTAATGTAGTTTTATAGGGTATGTTTTAGAAAAATTTAAACAGAAAAAGTATTAAATGGATAGATATATATAGGATTTACTAAATGTGTGTTACTCACACATACAACTTTTATTTATAATCAAATAAAACAAATTAAATTCAAATAATGATAGAAATTCTTAATTTTTAGCTATGAAATTTTTCCATATTCTTCTATTTAAATAGAATAAATGCATATCTTTAACACTCTCCCTTAAGCTAGAGTATATATGTAGTCAACATGAACTCTTGAGAGCTTCGTGAACATATCTACCAGTTGGTCATTGGAGATAACAAAGTCAATGATGACTTCTCCTAAGAGTACCTCTCCTACAAAGTGATAATCTATCTCTATGCATTTAGTCAGTTCATGGAAGACTAGATTTGATGCAATATAGAGAGCGGTTTGATTGTCACAGACAAATCTAGTACCTTGATTATCTCTAAATTTTAGTTGTTGGAGAAGTTGCCCAAGTCATGTCATCTCGCATGCAACTGCTATCATAGCACGGTACTAAGCTTTAGCATTGGATCTAGTTACTATATTTTGTTTCTTGCTCCTCCATGTGATCATATCCCTCCAATAAGAATACAATACCCAAAAGTGGACCTCCTATCAGATGGTGATCTTGCCCAATCAACATCAAAGTAACAAATGATTTTGGCATTGCCTTTGTCTTCATATAATAATCTGCAGCCTAGTGCATTCTTGATGTATCAAAGAATGCATATAACAGCATCCAAATGACTATCACAAGGAGCATTCAGGAATTGACATACCACGCTAACTGCAGATATGATTTCTAGTCTAGTAATAGTGAGGTAATTAAGTTTTCCCACAAGACATTGATATCTTCCCGAGTCTTTCAATGGCTCCCCTTATCCCAAAGAAGCTTGACATTGGGATCCATAGGATTATCACTAAGGCGACAATCAAGCATGCCAGTCTTCGTCGGTCTTAGACAAAATGTCCCATGCATACTTCTGTTGGGAAATGGCAATGCCATATAAGAATTAAGTAACTTCAATTTCTGAAAAGTATTTGAGCAAACCCAAGTCCTTTGTCTGAAATTTGACTGTGGAAGTAGGATTTGAGCTCGTGGACACTGCCTGAGTCATCACTCATGATGATTATGTCATCAACATAGATGACAAGGTAAATGCATAAGCCAAAAGAAGAGTGGAGGGAAAAGACCAAGTGATCACTCTCACAACAAGTCATGCCAAACTTAAGCAAGACAAAGCTAAAGCAGCCAAACTAGGCATGGGAAGACCATTTCAAATCATAGAGAGAGCGGGGAAGCCAACAAACAAGGTGAGAGTCCCTTGAAACAATAAATCCTAGTGACTGATCCATATAAACCTCTTCTTGCAACTCACCATGCAAGGCATTTTTAATGTCTAGCTGGTGAAGAGGCGAATGGTGAATGGTAGCCATAGCAAGAAATAGATGAACAAAAGTAATTTTGGCCACAGGGAAAAAGGTATCCCATAGTCAAGACAAAAAATTTGAGTATAGCCCTTAGCCACCAAGCAAGCTTTAAACTCAATTTTGCTATGAGTTGATCTTCACGGTATAAACCTAGCAACAGCCAACAATAGTCTTGTTGGGGGGTAAAGGAACATGTTCCCAAGTGTCACTAGCGTGTAAAGTAGTAATTTCCTCCAACATCACCTGGTGCCAATTGAGATCAGCCATGACTTCACATAGACTTGGGAATAGACACAAAATCCAAAAAGGAGATAAGGGAGAAATATTAGGGAGATAGTCGTAACGAAGAGTACAAGCATACAAAGGGCTAGGATTGCGAGAGGCCCAAATACCTTTGCAAAGGGCAATGGGAAGTTTAGATGCAGGTGACATTGGTGGAGGAGCGTTTGGAAGAGATTGTGCTGGAGGATCAGTGGATGGTACCGCCAATGGATGTTGTGCCCATTGTTGGTAAGTAAGTAGTGGAAGTGGAGTAGAGCAGAAGCAATGATTAGGATTGAAACAATGGGTGAAACATCTAGAGAAGCATCTTGGACAGTGGAAGAGCAAAAGAAGGGGCTAGTCACAAAAAAAGTAATGCAGTACAAACAAGATACCATTGAAGTTAAGGAGAGAAATAATTATATCCTATCCGAAAGTGTGAGTATCCTAGGAAAAGATATTTTAGAGATTTGGCAGAGTTTATCTTTACTTGTACTGAGGTCATGGACAAAGCAAGTGCAACCAAAGACATGGAAAGAAACAAGGTAGAGATCCTATTGAGGGTACAAGATGGAGTAGAGAACTTGATTATTGAGGACAGAGGAAGGCATGCATTTGATTAGATAACATGTGAGAAATGCATCACCCCATAAGCGAAGAGAAACATATAGTGAAGGAGGGTACGGGCTGTTCCAATCAAGTGTCTATTCTTCCTTTTGGCAACATCATTCTATTGTGGTGTGTGAGCACAAGTTTGATGAATAATTCCCTATGAGGTAACTGAAATTGAGAAGACAAATATTCACGAGCATTGGTATGTAAAAATTTAATAGAAGAATCAAATTATTTTGAATTTCAACCAAGAAACCTTGAAATATAGAGAAAACGTCAGATTGATTTTTCATCAAGAATCACCAAGTACAATGAGAAAAATCATTCAATAAATGTGACAAAATAGGAATAGCCTAAAGTGGACTTGACACAACTAGGACCCCAAATATCAAAGGAGACAAAGCACTTTTATTTATGCAAGGACTATAAGTATGACAAGTATGTTTGCTGAACTGACAAGACTCACTGAAAAGATATAAATTTAGTTAGACCAGGAACCAAAAGACACAAATTGTCCAAATTTGGGTGACCTAAGTGTTGATGGGCAAGAGCTAGGGAGGCAGCGGAGACACATGCAACCAACTGTGAAAGTTAATATAATCCTCGAGACTCATGTCATGCTCTGATCATCCGTTCAGTATGCCAATCCTGGACAAGAACATAGTAATCAAGGGTATGAGTGAGCTGGCCGATGGAAATTAAATTAAAAGGATAATTTGTACTAAAGTACAAAAGTTAAGGGAAGGTTAGAAAGAGGATGTGTTTTCCCAATGCCTTGAACTTTGATTTGAAAGCCATCTGCTAGAGTAACAAAAGGCAAAAAATCCGAATAAGACAAATAAGAGAAAAGACATTTATTACTGGTCATATGTTTAGAGGCACCAGAATCAAGTATCCAAGGTCCAATTGATGAGGACTATGAAACAACAGTGACAAATAAGGTGGGTTGTTGGGCTATCTTGAACAAGTGAAAAGTAGTATAATCGGCAAAAGCAATAGTAAAATTCATGGAGGCACTGAAATCAACAAAGGGCCCGTCAAAGGCCATGAGCAATCAACCAAAAAATGGTTGTAAGGGAAGACGGCGAGGGCGATCACCGTGGGATTGTATCATCAGAAGAGACTTTGCACACTAGTTTGGTGGCTACGTGTTCAACACAAGTGCTGGAGAAGGCTAGAGAGGATCACCAAAAGGCAGCAAAGGGGTCGCTGGAAACAAGGAAGCCTAGCAGAGGGCTCACACTGAAAAAGGGGGCATGCGCCTTTTTGGTGTAGGTGCATGTATCTCAAGTGTGGGAGAAAGGTAGCGTGTGGTGGTGCATCCAACAATTGGCAGCAAGACGAGCTACACGATGATCGTTGTAGGGAGGTGGTTCTGGTTGCATGGTCGAGCCAAAGAAAGGGTGGCAAGGTGGTGGCCAAAGGTGGCCGACAATGGGGGTGGGTATTATTCACCCATATATATAGCAAAAAGGGAACGCGATGAGCCCTAAATCATTTATGCCATATAGGATTTACTAAATGTGTGTCACCCACACATACGATGCTTTATTTATAATCAAATAAGACTAAAATTAAATATACAAATGATGATAGAAATTCATAATTTCTAGTTATGCAATCATTCCATATTTTCCTATTTACATAGAATAAATGCATATCTTTAACAATATATAATCAAATACCGTTTCTTCAGTGCTGTGCTTTGGAAATTTAAGTACTCCCCTAACAGTGGTATCATTTGATGCATCACAATCTTGGGTTCCTTCTTTACAAAGCTGAACATCAAGCCATGACTTTTTTACCTGAACTCAAGAACCAAGGCAAATAAGTTTAAACTAAGTGACTTAAATCAAGAAACAAGAAACATATTTAAAATGGATGTGGTTGACATTTATTACCTCTGACAGCATAGAGGGATTATCCAGTATTGAGTACTCTCTAATATCTATTTGAGGACCAAACTCTTCTTCAGGGAGATTTTTCAACATAACATTTACCTGCAGTAGAGTGCATTTCCGTAGCAGCATAAGTGACTGATAAAATGTTGTAATTATGTAAACAAGGGTGAGGGAAAGAGGAAGAAAAGATGCGGAAGAGAATACATTAAATATTAAATACTGCAACCAGAACTGGAGAAAACACAAATTCAAAAAACCGTATCGAAATAAAAAAAATCAAAACAAAGCATCTCCTACTTAATTTAAGTACACTCTTGAGATAACAACAATTGAAATAATTTATAAGATTTTACTAAAAGAAACCACATAAGTAATGGAACGGTATATATAGTGCAAATGAAAATTCATATGGATAAATTTCTGCACTTAGAGCTCATTAAAGGTTCATTTCTTTTCTGCTTCTTGAAATGATACAGGCACAAAAGAAGTCTATAAAGAGAGAGGTTTTGATCACACATTCCACTCTCATAAGAGGCTACTCAGTTTTATTTATTATCACAAAGCAGTCACTGATACCAATTATGATATCACCGCAAATTGATGTTAAATTAATTTTACTGTCCAATCATTCTTCTAAAGTTACTTCTAAAAAGTTACCTGTGCATTTTGAGGGTTACCTTCAGAACATTATGAGATTGAGATGTTTTCCAAACAGAGAAAATTACAAAAAACTTTTCTGCAAAATTACAATGAAATACTACTTTTAACTTCAATCATTAACTTCCAGTTCTGCCCATGTTTATGTTTTTTTAATTACTACAGCTACAATTATGACAAAAAATCTTCAATTATCTCTCATTGACCTGCAGACCAACAGAACAGTCCATAAACCTATGAAACTTTTTTATTCTTTTGGTTATGAAGTTTTTTGGTACCAATTATCCTCATTCCCCAACGGGTTTGAGGCCTCAATACTAATTTGTATAGAACATTTACAGCTGAAGAAAGTATTGTTACTTATGCCATAGACCTTTCTAATTTGGTTTAAATTAGATGAACAACATTTGTACTCTAAACCTTTGCTCTGTGTTTGGTACTTGAACTGAAAAGTATCAAGATGATTATTTAATCTTCCAGATGATCCAATTGTTAAATGAGCAATGAAAATACTAAGGAATCACTTAAAAAGGAAATACCTCAAATACATGGTCCAAAGGACAGAGAAAAGGTTGTCTAGTCATAGACCCTTCCAAAATACCAGGATGGGGATACCATAGCCTATCAATCCTGCACCATAGTGGAGGCATGACCTAAACACACACAAAGAATCTGCTTCAAGATAGAAATATAGAATTTTTAAAGTTAAAATAGCAACAAAAAACGAAGCCATCAATCATAAAAACCAAGCACACTCACAGTAGCTAAATCACCTCCACCAGGTGTAAATTTCAATTAAAACTGTCATGTCAGAAAACATTTTCAATTAAAACTGAAATTCAATACCAGTTATATGAACCATTTTAACATCTTAAGACATTGAATAATGTATATCAATATATTTTGGAACGTAGGGATGCTTGCAGCTTTAAGCACCTTTTCAAGGAATGTTATTTATTAAAAGGGGAGAGGGTGAATGAAGAAACCAGTAGTGGAATTATGCTAGCAAATATTGTCCACACTGAATAATTGGAAAGTGATAACATTAACAAAAGGGGAGGAAAAGCACCAAGTAACCATGGAGCAGATGTGATAACAACAGCTTTAATAGTTATAATCACAACATTACCAACAATGTTGAATACAATGAGAATCTTCAACTCAACTATAGCTTATGATTATGTGACAAAAAACAATCATAATCTAGAACCCTAAAACATATCAATACTGATGAATGCAAAGATCAGACCACCACAAATGGTAGTACAATTATGAACTTCAATTAATAAGATTCCAGAATTGAAAAGAATGAGACAAGTAGAAAACCTAAGTAAAAACTAATGCTTATCACAATAATGATTGTATGTGACATGAATGTGTGCTTTCAATTTGTAACACAACATAAATTTATGGAAGCATACTACCAGTTCTCTTCTGCCAAAAATATCTGATATGAAATTGCATGCTTTTGGTTTAAAATCTGATATGCAATTGCATGCTTTTGGTTTATCCGTTTATATTAAGCAAACAACATAATTACACTGCACAACTGCATAGTAAATTAAAGTAGCAAGCTAGTTCTTTAGTGTAATATAAATGAATCTACTAGACATCCAAACATATTTATTAAGAAGTGTTGAGCCGAAAAAACAAAAAAAGGTATAGTCCATCTTTCATATAAATGTTAATGGTTTATCACTTAATAGAATTCGTAAAAAAATAATTAACAGTGGATATTGACCACAACAATTAAGAATGTTGATGATGAGACACTTTGAAATTCAACATGTAATACAAATATACAATAAGCATGTATGATCCCCAAAATTAGTTCTTACCAGCGTTCTGTTCAAAAGGGAAGCAATTGCAAATGCTGCCCTAATCTGTTTAATCTGAAAAAAAATCATTTTGCAACAAATATTACAACATGCAACACAATTTTGCTTAAAATGTAGACATGAACAAGATCATGTCGATACGTACATACTTGGTAATTAACAAGAGTAAAATGTGATTCGACATTATGCTCCCCACTTAGCAACAAGCTTTTTGGAATATATGGCTTAAATGACAAGAAACCCCCTGCAAAAGTTCATCTAAAAGTTAGGTTGTAGTAATTTCATGAAATGGAGTTGACTAATCAATCCGAAGAAGAAACTGTAACAGTTAAACAGACCACTATATTGAACTGAGTAGTGTATGTAATACAATTTCTAATCTCCCTTTTATAGGGTAAACATCTAAGCCTAAAAGAAGGAAATAAGGAAACTATATCAAGAAAATACAGAGAAAATAAAAGTCATCAGAAAAGATACAAGAAAACGGTAATATATTTAACAGTAACCAATCCATTCATATGCTAAAGTGTAAAACTTTTAGAATTTGCATCATAGTGTGATGCTAGCTTAAATGCAGATAGAGTAGAATCCACTAAATACAAGATTTAAGTAACAACTAACAAGTAAAGAAAAACAGTGAAATGAGTGTATTTACACCAAGTGCATTAAAATAAATAAAATTAAGTGAATGTCTGCACACCCAAATTGAGTGCGGCACAGCAACTAATTACCAGGAGGATTATAGTATTCTGGTGGATCAAGGAAGTGCATGGCTTCTCGCAGTCGATGCCGCTTTCCTTCAGTTCCTCCATATTGAAATGTTGTGTGCACTGCATATGGCTCCAACCTTAGTTGCTGATACATAGCCTGCAATCATAATATATAAATAAATACTCCTACATCAAACAGGTACACAATATTTCTCTAGTCCTATCAAGATTCCTCCAGTCAATTAATTGCATGAAAGAAAACAAAGGTATAGCACATAAAAAAATCTGAAGAAAATATTTCAAACAGTTGAAAATTGTTAATTGCATAAATCCTACCTGGACAAAATATGTATGTCCACTACAGAAGATACTTGCAGGCAAAATCCCCAGCTTCAGTTTTCCATCAAAAGCAAAAACAAGCCCACTTTCATCATCAACAGATGGGCCTAACTGTCTATGAAGAATATCATTAAACCCATTCTGATCCCATATATTGTCATCAGCTAGAAGCATTTCTTTCCATTGCTTTGCTAATTTTTTTGCAGACTCTGTAGGTCTCCAATGGAAAATTCCTATGTTGTAGGCACCACTAACTATTCAAAGTGATAGACAAGATCATCAACATAGAGTCAAAAAAAGTAAAATAACAAGTGAAACAATATGCATAAAAATGAGAGATGAAGAGAAAGCAATAGGTAAGAGCAATGAATTGGTTACTGTGATTCAGTGATTCTAAGACAATATAACCAGGGAGAGAAAAACTTGCTTCAGATTATGCTATTTAATTTCATAAATTGGTTATGCTGAAGAATGCACTACAAGATGTGAACTTCCATAAAATTAATTTTATTTTTATGTACAGGAAGACCAATAATAGAATAAGAAAACCTTCAGACATCTGTCAAAGGTTGCATTGAAAATTAATTTGCTAGCTTCTAATCTAAAGCCAAAAAGGCACTCAAAAGTGATGTCTCAAAACTGTTTTTATTAATTGACATAAAAGATGACTATCATTCAAAGAAGAAGCAATTTTCATGCCCATAGATGTCATTTGACTGGATATTGATTGTGTTCTAATTCATAAATATGGTGCATGGCAGAAAATAAATATGCTATAAGAACCAAACATAACCATAGTAGAAATAATGACAGCAAGTTAATATTCACCTTCACGCCAATTTTCCAAACTATCATCAACAACTGTTGGTATAACTTGATCACTTGAAGTTAAAACATCTGCTTCTGGATAACGAGCCAGGTACGGAAGTGGGTTCTGTTTAACAATTACATAATGGAACATATGTAATAGGAATAACATATAACAATTACATTATTGGCTAGGAGACATTGTTAAAGATGAGCATAAAAGATGATTGTGCATAATGAATGTAAAAGATAAGATCATAAAAAATCATAACATTTACACGGGAAAATGCAGAGGTAGATGATAAAAACAGATGATACTAGAGGGGATTTAGGAACTTAAATGCTATAGCAAACTGGACAAGAACATGAACAGAATCTCTGATAACTATTACATTCACTGTAGATAAAAAAATATCCTAATTAATAGAATTTTACTGGTTCTTTTAAATCACTAATCAAAATCTATGCAAGCATATGAACCATCCTCATAATTAAAACAAATTGACCAGAGAAACCATAAATGTTAAAATGAATATCACCTTCAACCAAACCATGTCAGTATCACACATCAACAGCTCGAAACCAAAAGGAAGTATTGATTCTATCAGAATAACTTTTTCTCTCCCCATTTTATGAAAGGTTGGAGACCCCCAGCCAACATCTACTGTACTCATATGGCTGCCCATGTCAAAAACTGGTACCCCTTTCCAATACAGTGCCTCCAATAAGTTGGTATCCATTGCACCTAAAAGATAGGTTTTAAAATTCAAACAACAAAATACTGGATATGCATTTCTAGCAAGGCATCACTCCTGCATATATATGATAGATAGAACAAGATTTAAACAGCACTGCTCACCAACAAGCAAATTAGAAACTCCCAAATCTGTCAATCGTTTAACCCATGTCAAAATAAAATCCATGAACGCGTAGTTGCCAAAGGTCACTATTACAACATTATCCTTCACCCTTTGCTGAACCAGCGCCTTGGTCAGCTGGAAATCCTTCAAAGGTGGCATCTTTTTATTTGGTGGTGGAACATCCCATATAGACCCTGGCCATTCATTTTGTGACCCTGGGGAAGGTGTAGGCACAGTATGCACCACTGCCGACCGAGAAACGTTTAGTGTCTGCTCCGTAACATGAGTTTCCTCACCTGCAAAACCATGTTCAATTAAGGTTTAAAATCCAACTCACACATAATTTTAGAAAACCAAGGCTTAAATGCTTAAAAACTGTCCTACATAGGCAGTAGGCACCACCGTTAAACTGTCAATAGAGTTCACATCTCGCACACACAAAAGAAAACATATATCTCAACTTTCCTTTTTCAACAAGAATTAACTAAGCCCACCAGAAGAACAAGACAAAATTTAAGGATTTAGCTAATGTTCCAAAACTCAAACACCTTCAAATGTCCCCACCCTCCTACCTCTCATTTATAACATAAAAAAAAAAAAGCAAATACCATTATCTAAGCCATAATAACAATAATAACTGAAATGGGCATTTAAAAACGAAGACAAAACTAGTGTAGAACAAGAAAAGACACGATTTTTACGGAGACGCATACTCGAAAGGGGAGAGAGCCAAGCAGAAGATTGAGCACCAGGAGGGTTGGTGGAGTATATAGCAGAGAAGACGTAGAAGGAGGAAACGACGATGCCAATGATGACAACAGTGTAGATCGTGAGGAACAGAGGCTTCGAATTTGCCACTTCCTCGCACCCTTTTCTCCAGGCCATCTTTACCAATCAATGTTTCACGAATCACCAACAAACCATTGCCATCTTTCCCCGCTTCAGAACAACAAGTAGAAGCTGGTGAAATGAAAATGGATGATTAGAAACCACGATTTGATTGACCTCGAGAATGTGAACGAGGAAAGAAAGAGAGTGATTTGTTTGATCCAGATTGCCACTTCCAGATTCTCTGAATGTGTTGTTATGGTCAACGATTATGCTTGCCTGCTCAACATGATAGCGTTACTATTGTAATTTGCTTTTGTCTCTACATGCATCACCCAAATACCTACCAATTACCATTTTTTTTTAATTACTCCATAGTTATTACATGGATTTTGATTTTGGATCTGTTGACCATTTTAATTTTCCCCCATTTTTTTATAACAGCTTTTGATCCATTCTTCTTTCAAGAAATCACAAAAGGGGATTAAGAAAAGTTTTAACACAAAGAAAAGTGTTTTTTAAGATTGTAATTTTGATTTAAAGCCTTTTGCTTTATCAAACTAGTATTTTAGCCGGTAGGTTGTAGGCTTATTTTTATATGATTAAATTAAAATTTATAATAAACAAATATTTTTATATATAAATTATATTATAATCAAAATTTATGATAAGTAAATGTTTTATATATATAATTATATTTTAAATTTATAATCAACCATTTAAATTGTAATACAAAATTATTTTTAGTTATTGATAAAAAGAATTATTGAAATTTTAAATATAGAAATAAAAGAGAGTAAATTAAAAAAATTAACATTTAAAAGATTAATTATACAGATAAAATAAAATAAAGAAATAATAGTTTGACATGTCTCAAAGAAAAAAAAAAAGACTTAAATATATTTTTAATTTCTCAAATTTAAGTTAATTTTATTTTTCATTTCTCAAACTTAAAATTGTTGTTTTTAGTTCCTACATTTTTGAAGATAACTTGTTTAAGTTTTTTTCTTTACATGACAAACCGAGTAAAGTAATTTTTAAACACGTGTATAGTCAAAAATCAAAGAAGGGAGAATGAGGCACGTTGATACTTGGGCTAATCTCAAGAGAGAGCTCAGATCAAGATTTATATCAACTTCATACACAAGGGACCTATATAACAAACTACAATGTATATATCAAGGGTCAAAAAGCGTGAAGGAGGAGTATCACATGGATATGGAGGTAGCTCTGACTAGAGCTAATGTGCGAGAATCCAACGAAACAACCATGACTCGTTTCTTACATGGGCTCAATAGAGATATTCAAGACATAGTAGAGCTTTACAACTATGTCGCTATGGACAATTTGGTGCATCAAGCAATTAGAGTGGAGGCTCAACAGAAGAGGCGCTTGACCTTTAGGCTAGAAGGGTAAAGAGAAGGAGAAGGAGAGGCCAAGAAAGGACAAAAGTCCTAAGAAGGGGAGTTCCATACACCAAGGCCACAAAGAGAAAAGAACACTGCCTAGTCCAACCCTATTATCCAAAAGCAACAATATAAAATGCTTCAAATGCATGGGCACGGGGCACATAACCTCTCAATGTCCTAACAAAAGGAGCATGATCATGTAGGAGGATGGGACTGTAGACAGTGATAGATCTAAAATATAATCAACATCTATAAGTGACTCAAATGCACCTAGTGAGTACTCACCAGATGAAGAAGGAGATTTGTTAATGGTAAGACGTCTAATGAGTGTGCAAGTGGGAAAGGATGATGACTCAAAGAGAAAGTATTTTTCACTCACGTTGTCATGTTATAAGTTAGCTATGTTCAATCATCATTGGTGGTGACAATAGTGTCAACGTTGCAAGCTCAAGGTTGGTGGAGAAAGTGAAGCTTCCTACCTTGGCACATCCTAGACCATACAAGCTGCAATGGTTGAACAATGGGGGAGAATTAGTGGTTACAAAACAAGTATCTCTAGCCTTTACCTTGGATAAGTACGAAGATGAAGTGTTATGTAATGTAGTACCCATGGAGGCAACACATATCTTCCTTGGAAGGCCATGACAATATGACCGCAAGGCGACTCATGATGGACTAAAGAGGTAAACGAAGACCAGATAAAAATGAAGTTGAGGAGAGAAAAAGAAAAAAAAAAGAACAAAAGGAGAAGAGAGAAAAAAATGAGGGAGAAAAAAGAAAGGGGGACATGGTGTCCAAAGGACAATCAGCCTCCAAAGAAAAAAAAATGATGAGAAAAAAGTGAGAATAGCAAGAAAGCACTTATAACGAGCGAAAAGGTGATGAGGAAGGTGTTGTTGGATCAAAAGAAACTACTATATTTGTTACCAACTAATATGTTCATTTGTTTGCACAATTTCTTAAACTACTTGTAGGTTTCAAACAAATGTTGGAGAGCTTCCAAGATGTCTTCCCCAAGAACATCCCACAGGGTTACCACCAATCAAGGGGATACAACACTAGATAGATTTCACAATGGGAGATACCTTGCCTAATCGCATTGCATACAAAGCTAACCTTGAGCAGAGCAAAGAAATCAAACAATAGGTGGGGAAGCTCATGGAGAAAGGATGGGTCAAGGAGAGCAAAATCCCATGTGTTTTGCTCATGATCCTAGTTCTAAAGAAGGACGGGTCCTGGAGGATGAGTATGGACTATCATCCAATAAATGCTATAACTACTAGGTATAGGCATCTCATTCCCCATTTGGACGATCTCTTGGACAAATTGCATGGTGCTTGTATCTTTTCAAAAATAGATTTGGAAGGATATCACCAAATCCACATGAGGAAAGATGATGAATAGAAGACAACCTTCAAGACCAAGTTTGGTCTATAGGAACAACTTGTCATGCCATTTGGGCTAACAAATGCCCCGAATACGTTAATGAGACTCATAAACCATGTTTTGAGGAGTCTCTTTAGATGTTGTGTGGTTGTCTATTTTGATGACATTCTAGTTTATTCTACTGTTTGGACAATCATGTAGGACATGCCCAGCAGGTTTTGCAACTACTGAAGGACGAATCCTTATATGTGACCTAGAAAAGTGCACCTTCTACACTCAAGAAGTTGTTTTTCTAGGGTTTGTTGTGGGCTCAAAGCAGGTCCAAGTGGATAAAGAAAAAGTGAAGGTCATCCAAATCTGGCTAACACCTACATGTGTGAGCGATGTGCGAAGTTTCCATGGGTTGGCAAGTTTCTATAGATGCTTTGTCAAGGACTTTAGTACCATTGTTGCTCCCTTAAGTGAAGGTTTCTTATTTAAAGAAAAATGTTTGTGTGTGCCTAAGAACTCTATATGGGAACTATTACTGAAAGAGGCACATGAAGGAGGTTTGATGGGACATTTTGGTGTGTGTAAGACATATAAGGCTTTGTGTGAACAATTTTATTAGCCCAAGATGAGACACGATGTGCACCATGATGAGTCACATTTTATACACCTTATAGGGATCTAAGATGGGTGTTTTTTAGACCAATCAGTGTCTAAGGATTAAGTCTTAGCTAAGATTCATATTATGGACCAAGAAATAGAAAAATCATAAGACTGTGCTAATTTGAGAGTCTTAACTAATGGAAGACTCATTCCTCTTTTTGTAGGATGAACCTGGTTGATCTCGGCCTATCAAGAGTCCCGGCCCAGTCGAATTGGACCCCAACTGACTCTATGGTCTAGCAACCAATAGGAGTAGTCAATTGCGCCATCCATGTAGGCAACCCAGTTCAGTGCCACTGTAGCTCAGCTGTCCCGTCACTCTGGGAGAAGCTTGCAGTGCAAGTTATGCAAGGGTAGAGTAGGAATTTCACTTTGTAATTCAGTTAGGAGTCTGTTAGCTTGCGTGTTTAGAAGTCCAGCTCATGTATATATAGAAGGAGTTGGGCGCGTTTAATGGTTGTTGAATTCAGACTTAATTCCATTCACATTTCACACTCTATATCTCTCACACATATTCTCCATCCTCACGGTGGTGCATGGTGCCTTCATTGGTGTTTCTCTCGATTGAGGAAGAGCGGGTCATGGACTGAGAGGTCGAAGATTGTCAAAGGGGACCGCTTGGCTTGCCATTGCACTTTGATGGACCTGATCCTTAGCGCCTTGGCTAATAGAGGTGAACCATCACCGTCGTCCATGGTGATCGTCGTGGAAGATGGTTCCACTGAATTCACGCTCTGTGTTGTACTTCGTTCTCAATAATACCGGTAGTTGTGATTCTAATCTCTTGATTGAAATTCTTGCATTTTAATCTACTTGTTGTGTCGCGATTGCATACGATAGAGTAGACGAACGTTGAGCTAGACTGATTGGAACCGGTTTAACAACTACAGTAGGTAATCAATTAGAGAACCTAATGGTGAGCCTAAAATCAACTCTGAACTCAATCCCTGCCAACTGATGAGGTAGCGATCGTGTAAATCCTTGGTATGGAAATGGACGAATGATTGGCGATTGTCATAAGGAAACCTAAGATTGATATGGAATGTGAACTTGAGTGAACAAACCAGACAGAGTCAGCCTGACTTTGTAGCGTCCGTTTGCACTTAGCCGAGACCGTGTCAAATAGGGCTCAACCGAGTCCATATTGGACCAGTCTCTGCTGAGAGCAACTCGACACCTAACCGAGAGCGAGTCTATATTTTACACTTGAGTTTCTGCACTACTCCAGTTTTCACACAAGATCATAATTGAGCGCACAATGTCCTTGAGAGAATTCGACCTAGGGTTGACTATGCTATAGTTAGCTTTAGTTTATTTGATGCTCGTTGAGACAACTGAAAACGAGCTTATCAAATTGGCGTCGTTGCCGGGGATACAAGTTCTTTTGTGTCTTGGTGTGCCAAACCTGAAGTGAAGCCGAATCCCAAGTCTGTAGATTGCTGTGTCAGTCTAGTTCTGGAGTTTAAGGTAAGTCTGTGTCTGTTTGATTTGGATCCTATAACAAAATAGCATGCTGAGTATGTGTAAAATTTTGGTACGTGAGCTCCATTGCTAAAGAAAAACAAAATAACTACAACATTGCATTCATTTTCCTTACTGCATATTTGATTTGCATTCAGATAAGTATTGGGTTTTGTTTCTTTAGTTGCAGAATTAATTCTAACTTTCCTGCATGAGTTTATATAATGCATGACTAGGAGTAGTCCGACCCTTTGCATGATTTAGATCCTAAAATAGAATTAACTTTACGTAGGTTAAGAAAAGCTAGGAATATAGCAGTAAGTGATAGTTCCAATTCTATTTCTAGTTCTAATAATAGTAGTCCTATTACTAACATTTTTTATTCTGTTGAATATAGTAGTACTAACAATTCTGCAGAGCAAATGGAGAACAATAACGAAAGAACTCTGAAAGAGTTGGCTACACCTGACATAGTGTACCAACCTTGGTGCATCCAGTACCCTCAATTGGAACCAGCTCAAACCTATGAATTGAAATCTGGTCTTATACATTTGTTGCCTAAATTTCATGGTCTTACAGGAGAAGATCCCCACAAGCACTTGAAGGAATTCCATGTGGTCTGCTCCACAATGAGGCTACAGGGGATACCAGAAGATTACATCAAGATGAAGATGTTTCCATTCTCCTTGGATGGAGCAACAAAAGATTGGCTGTATCTACAGCCAGTTCTATTCAACACTTGGGGAGATATGAAGCATATGTTCTTGTAAAAGTTCTTTCTAGCGTCCAGAACTGCGACAATCAGGAAGGAAATCTGTGGGATCAGGCAACATCCTAGAGAAACCCTGCACGAATATTGGGAAAGATTCAACAAACTATACGCCACATGTCCACATCATCAGATCAGTGAACAATTACTGATCTAGTATTTCTATGAAGGTCTGACAATGATGGACCAGAGCATGATTGATGCTGCTGGTGGAGAGGCATTGATGGATAAGACGTCGGCAACAGCGAGGCACCTGATCTCTAACATGACAAGCAATACACAACAGTTTGGGATTAGAGGAGCCAACCAATCCCGAATGGTGAATGAAATCGGTGAAGTGGATAACCTGAGATTGGAAAACCAGCTGACCAAGTTGACATCATTAGTGAGGCAACTTGCTGTTGGACAACACCAACCAAGCGCAGTAGCCAAAATTTGTGGCATATGTACTTCCATGGAGCACCCTATTGATATGTGCCCCACCCTGCAGGAAAACGAGTCGGATTATCTAGAGAGTGTTGGAGCCATAGGTGGTTACCAGTATGGGAAGCAACCGTATTAGAGTCGTCCAGTTGATAATTAGTAGTTTGGAAAGCAGCCATTTCGGCCATGGTCAAGTTTAGGGCCATATGCAGCTTAGCGATTCGGACCTGCCCTGAATGCACCTCAAAGACCAACAAGTTATCAACAACCGACTCCACAATCTCAAGTGCCACCGTTCCAGCAACAACAACAACAGAGAATGCCAGTTCAAGGAAATTCATCATCTTTGGAGGACCTAATGAAGCAATTAGCAACCAGCAACCTGAAGTTCTAACAAACCATGAGCTCTAGTAACATGCAATTCTAGTAGAATATGAACGCCATCATTTAGGACCTCAAGATGCAAATAGGACAACTAGCCAATATTGTGAGTCATTTATAGTCAGCTGGATCCAGCAACTTACCCTCACAAACAATTCCAAATCTGAGAAAGGGAATGCGAGTGCACTTACGCTGAGAAGTGGAAAAGAACTACCTCAACCAACATCGCAACAGTTGCCGAGATCAATCAATGTCGATTCTGAGCCGGATACTAACTCGGAGATGCTTTAACAAGATAAAATTGTCCCTTTACCGTTTCCAACACGGACCATCTCAGCAAAGAAGCCTGACTCTGATGAAGAACTACTGAGGATGTTTCGAAAGTGGAAATCAACATTCCACTACTTGATGCGATAAAGCAAATTCCTAAGTACGCCAAGTTCCTCAAAGAACTATGTGTGCATAAGAGAAAAAAGATGAAAGGAAGTATGGAGATGGGAGGTATAGGAACGACGTTGACCAGAAACGAAGATTTCACTACAGGAGCACAAACACTACTAAAGAAATGCCAAGATCCCGGAATTTTTTCTATCCCATGTACCATTGGGGACTGTACCTTTGTTGATGCCATATTGGACCTGGGAGCTTCAATTAATGTCATGCCAACTTCAATCTACAAATCCTTGAATTTTGGTGATCTGGAACCCACTAGGATGAAAATACAGCTAGCAAATAGAAGTGTTGTTCAACCCTTGGGCGTTCTCGAAGATGTCCTTGTCCAGGTTAATGAGCTGATTTTCCCAGCAGATTTCTATGTGCTAGATATGGAGGACGAGACATCAGGGAAGGGCTCCACCTTGATCTTGGGGAGACCATTCCTTATGACTGCTAGAACAAAGATTGACATGCATGCTGGGACACTTTCTATGGAATTTGGTGACAACTTGGTGCAATTCAATATTTTCGAAGCTATGAAGCACCCCACCGAGGACCATTCCCTCTTTGGCATAGATTTGATTGATGAACTAGTTGAGGAGTGTCTTTAACTAGACAATAGTAGTGAAGACAGTGAAAATTTTGCTGGAAGTACTGATTCAATGTGTTGCCTAGGGGCCACAACAGCAAAAGCCGACTATGTTGAAGTACATGATCTTCTCGACTTCGAGGAGGATAATATTGATCTTGCCAACTTGAGTCAGGAAGCCGAGTTGATCAAACTACTAGACCAAGTATGCAACCATGAGAACCCGGAGTGTTCAAACAAGGCAGAAGTTCAGGTTGTCGAGACCAAGAAGCCAGTTACAGCACAAGTGGCAACAATGTTCACAGTCGAGTACGAGTTGCCCAAAAGAAGCTGAGACCGAGAAGGGACTAAAGTCATCTCGGCAAAAAGGACGAGTGCCAAGGCCGACTGCATGAACATGTGCAAGCTGAGATCATCTCGGCCAAAGAAAACCAGAAGCAAGCAAGAGCTGAGTCTATCTCGACCAAACAAGGCAAGAATTGTGTTCCATCTGGATCCGACTTTAGTCCAAAGGCCGAGATCATGTCAGCATACCTGGTGCCAAGCTCAATTCAAGTCGGCCAACCGGATTCAAAAGTATTTAATGATAATTCTTCATCTCCGCCACCACCCATGGAATTGAAGTCATTACCAAGCCACTTGAAATATGCTTATTTGGATACTAAGCAGCAACTACCAATCATCATTGCCAACAATCTCCACCAAGAGCAAGAGGATAAATTGTTGCAAGTCCTAAGGCAACATAAGAAGGCAATTGGATGGAAATTATCTGACCTTCCAAGAATAAACCCCTCCATCTACATGCATAGAATTTTAACGGAGGAGGAAGCCAAGCCTATAAGGCAACAACAGAGAAGAATAAATCCGACCATCCTAGACGTGGTCAAGAAAGAGGTGACAAAGCAGCTTGCTGCAAGGATCATCTACCTATCTCAGATAGTCAATGGGTGAGCCTAGTGCAAGTAGTACCTAAAAAGCCTGGGATGACTATCATGAAAAACCAGCACGATGAGTTAGTACCTATGCGGATTCAAAATAGCTGGCGGGTCTACATCGACTATAGAAGATTAAATCAGGAAACTCGCAAGAATCACTTTCCTTTGCCTTTCATAGATCAAGTCCTGGAGAAATTAGCAAGGAAATCCCATTATTGTTTTCTGGATGGTTTCTCTAGATACACGCAAATCCATATTGCACCTAAAGATCAGCGTAAAACCACCTTCACCTGCCCATTTGGTACCTTTGCGTACACTCGCATGCCATTTGACCTGTGCAACGCACCAAGTACATTTCAATGTTGCATGACAAGTATCTTCTCAGACCTACTACAACAGTGCATGGAAGTGTTCATGGATGACTTCATGGTATATGCTGATTCATTTGACGCATGTTTGGAAAACTTATCCATGGTGTTAACGAGATGCATTGACACAAACTTGGTTCTTAACTTTGAAAAATGCCATTTCATGGTGATTGAGGAAATTGTGTTGGGACATCTGGTATCCAACAAAGGCATTGAGGTTGACAAATCAAAGATTGACATCATCACCTCTCTTCCAAACCCCACTTCAGTGCGAGACATTTGCTCATTCTTAGGACATGCAAGATTTTATAAAAGATTTATTAAGAACTTTAGCAAGACTGCCCTGTCTCTGTCCAAACTACTACAAAAGGATGTGGAATTCAAATTTGATCAGCCCTATATTAAAGCCTTTCAGGAGCTGAAAAGCCGACTCACATCCACCCCTATTCTGCAAGCGCCTAACTAGGAGTTGTCATTTGAGCTTATGTGTGATGCATCTAATTCGACATTAGGAGTAGTCTTAGGCCAAAGAGCTGGAGTCAGCAAGTTAGTGCATGTGATTGCTTATGCATCTCGAACAATGGACCTGGCTCAATTAAATTACACAGCAACCGAGAAGGAGCTATTGACAATCGTGTTTGCTTTGGACAAATTTCGTTCATACCTACTCGGCTAAAAAATAATTGTGTTCTCTGACCATGCTGCATTGAGATTCTTGTTGAAGAAGCCAGATGCCAAGCCGAGACTGATTCGGTGGATGCTTCTTCTTCAAGAATTCAACATAGAGATCAGAGATAAGAAAGGTGCTGAGAGTTCAGTAGCAGATCGCTTGAGGAGGATTGAGAAGGAAGTTGACCCGATACCTATTAGAGAAGAATTCCCAGATGAGCAACTATTGCACAACACCACGCCTACACCATGGTTTCCCAACATCTGCAACTTTGTGGCAGCATCTCAGTTCCCACTAGAGGCATCTCGGTTATACAAGGAAAGACTGCAAAATAATGCCAAATACTACATATGGGATGACCCCTACCTATGGAGACTTTGTAACGACCAAGTTATTCGTAGGTGCATTCCTGACACCGAGATCAATTCAGCCCTCTAGTTTTGTCATGCAGCACCTGGGGGCGGCCATTATGGATAAATTCTGATGGCTAGGAAAGTGCTTGATTGCAGATTCTATATGCCCACCATTTTTAGGGACGTCTATCAAATCGTCTCCACCTGCGAAAAATGCCAAAAAGCTGGAATGGCCATTAATAGAAGGCATGAAATGCCCCAACAACCCATATTGTTCTGCAAAGTCTTTGATGTTTGGGGTATCGACTTTATGGGGCCATTCCCAGTCTCCAATAGGTATTCCTATATTCTGCTGGGCGTGGACTACGTTCAAGATGGGTGGAGACCATAGCCACCAAAACTAATGATGCTAAGGTTGTAATGGATTTTCTAAAGTCCAATATCTTCTACTAGTTTGGTGTGCCGAAAACGCTCATAAGTGACCAAGGTAGTCACTTCTGCAATAGAGTCATGTCCTCTTTACTCCACAAGTATGGGGTGGTGCATAGAATTGCCACAGCCTATCACCTCCAGACCAATGGCCAAGCTGAAGTTTTCAATAGGGAAATAAAGAAGACGCTGCAAAAGATGACCAATCTTAGCAGGAAGGACTAGAGCCGACTCCTTGAGGATGCTCTTTGGGCACATAGAATTGCATACCGAACTTCGTTAGGGATGTCTCCCTACCAAATTGTCTTCGATAAAGCTTGTCATCTTCTTGTGGAAATAGAACACAGAGCTTACTAGGCAGTCAAGCAGTGCAATCTGACCTATGACCAAGTAGGGAAACAAAGAAAATTCTAGCTACAAGAACTAGACGAACTCCGCTTGGAAGCCTATGAGAACTCTCGGATCTATAAGCAGATAGTCAAGCGATTTTACGATCAAGAGATCCTAAGGAAAGAGTTCCAAGTCGGCCAGAAAGTACTCTTGTTCAATTTGTGTCTAAAGCTCATTGCAGGTAAGCTCCATTCTAGATGGGATGGACCTTTTGTTATCACTAACATTTTCCCTATGGTGCAGTAGAACTAAAGGATGAACACACCAACAACACCTTCCAGGTCAATAGGCATCAAATTAATCTATTCCATGAAGGCCCAACACCAATAGTAGGCAACATGGAGATCATCTCATTAATGGAACTAGCTTCGCCAGATGACACACCTTGAGCCAATCTCATGAACCCTCCTCTGTATTTAGGCTAGGCATTAAGGACAATGCAACATTTAAGTGTGTGTGTGTGTGGGGGGGATGGTGTGGCCATCCAAGGCTTGTTGAATTCTATGCTTGAAACCTTGGTACTACCGTGTTGTTTCTATTCTGACTATCTGTTTCTGTTTTGTTTCTATCTTGATTTTTTAGTCCAATTTTTCTTTTAAGGTCATTTCCTTTGTTTCAAATAAAAAGCTGCCTAAGTTGAGTCCATGCTGACTTTGACCCCATCTCAGTCGGATTCGAACCCACTTCGGCTTGGCCCAGCTAAATTCATAAATTCAATTTTCGTTAAAATTTTGATTTTGTTTTTCCTAAGTAAATTTAGAATTCTGAGTGCTGAGAAAATGCCCTGAAAAAGAATTTGAAATAATTCCTTTAAGTATTAGATGAGTCAATGGGAAGCAATTCGGAATCCTTGAGGAGAGATCTTTCAAGCTTGGCAAGGGATGAAATCTTTGCACCTTAGGCAGTAGGTGATTGAAAAGCAGAAAAGAGAGACCATTAGTGGTAGAGAAACCAACCAGTGAGAATTTTTGAGCCTATGTACATATAGATGGTTGTGCATCTTATCATTCTCTCTTTCTTGTGTGATTTTTGCATCCATGTTAATTGAGTGTTCTGGATTTTTCCTTGACTCTCTGGATATATCTCATTTCGCATGCAGGAATGAGATGATCTAGGCCATGTTTCTAATAAGCCTCGAGCCAACCAGACCTACCTTGTAAATCTTATCCCTTGTTTACCCTCTTTAAGCCTGAATGACTATTCTTTTCCAACAGCTCATTACAAGCTGAAGCCGGAAAACCATGATCAACCCCAACCTTAGGGATCAGAGGAGCTTCAAAAGTGCTTTGGGAGTAAGTCACGATCGAGTGTGGGGGAGGCACCAGGGGACGAAACAAGAGTAGTGTATTCAAAAAAGGGTTGGAAAAGAAAAGAAAAGAAAGATAGAAACAAGTGTAGAAAAGCAAAGAAAAATAAAGAAGCGGCCAATAGTCATTAACTGTAACAAAAATGCAGCACTATGCTACAAAATAAGAAGCAAGAAAAACAGAAAATGGAAATAGAAAAAGGGAAATAAAAGAAGTGAGCACAATAGTTTCTAAACAAAATCGCAGTATCTTACGACATCCTTCATGCTTGCGAATCTACTCCCCATTGCTCCTCTCTTCCCTATGGTTAGAAAACTCACTTTTCCATCTTGTATCCCACCTTTTAACCCTGGTCACGATACAAGCCGAGAATGAAGTCCTTTTGATCATTTCTGCATGTGTTTTTGAAAGTGTGGAAAGAGAGGCCAGTCAAGGTTTGGTAATACTAGTAGCATAAGATGTTGAGTGTATATACAAGCCTAAACACTTGAGAGGTTGAGAGAATGCTTTCCTAAGAGAGAACTCTCTCACTCTCGGTCATCCATTGATGTTTGCAAGTCACTTAATTGCCTTAGGTGTGGAGAAAGTAATTTTCATAAATTGCTTGAACATCTTAACTCTTGGGGTGAAGGAATGTTGAATATGCATATCTAAGGCTTGAGGAACTTATTGAAAATTCTTTTCCTCTTTTAAAATCTCCCTTGCTGTTTGAATCTTATTTTGCCCAGGAGTACAAAAGTGTAAGTGTGGGGGTTTGATGAGTCACATTTTATACACTTTACAGAGATCTAAGATGGGTGTTTTTTAGACCAATCAGTGTCTAAGGATTGAGTCTTAGCTAAGATTCATATTATGGACCAAGAAATAGAGAAATCATAAAACTGTGCTAATTTGAGAGTCTTAACTAATGGAAGACTCATTCCTCTTTTTGTAGGATGAACCTGGTTGATCTCGGCCCATCAAGAGTCCCGGCCTAGGCCGAATTGACCCCAACTTACTCTATGGTCCAGCAGCCAAATAGGAGTAGCCAATTGCGCCATCCACGTAGGCAACCCAACTCACTACCACTGTAGCGCCAAGCCAGCTCAGCTGCCCCATCACCCTGGGAGAAGCCTGCAACGCAAGTTATGCAAGGGTAGAGTAGGAATTTCAATCTATAATTCAGTTAGGAGTCTGTTAGCTTGCGTGTTCAGAAGTCCAGCTCATGTATATATAGAAGGAGCTAGGCATGTTTAATGGTTGTTGAATTCAAACTTAATTCCATTCACATTTCACACTCTATATCTCTCGCACATATTCTCCATTCTCAAGGTTGTGCACGGTGCCTCCATTGGTGTTTCTCTCGATTGAGGAAGCACAAGTCATGAACTGAGAGGCCGAAGGTTATCAGAGGGGACTGCTTGGCTTGCCATCGCACTCTGGTGGACCTAATCCTTAGCGCCTTGGCTAACAAAGGTGAACCATCACCGTCGTCCATGGCGATCGTCATGGAAGATGGTTCCACTAAATCCACGCCTTGTGTTGTACTTCGTTCTCAATAATACCAGTAGTTATGATTCTAATCTCTTGATTGAAATTCCCGCATTTTAATCTACTTGCTGTGTCGCGATTGCATACGATATAGTAGACGAATATTGAGATAGGTCAATTGGAACCGATTTAACAACTACAGTAGGTAATCAATTAGAGAACCTAAAATCAACTCTAAACTCAATCCCTGCCAACTAATGAGGTAGCATCGTGTAAATCCTCGGTATGGCAATGGATGAATGATTGAAGATTGTCAAAAGGAAACCTAAGATTGATATGGAATGTGAACTTTAGTGAATGAAGCATAAGTGACTCAATTACTGAGACGAAATATGAATACAGTAGTAGCAGTAGCAGTAGTAGTAGCAGTAGTAGTAGCCGTAGCAGTAGCCTAGTTTAGCCACATTTGATTTCTTATTTTAATTGTTATTTTACTTAATCTGTAACCAACCCCCTTATTTCCTGCCTTTCAGTCCGAGACAAAGTCAACCTGACTCTATAGCGTCCGTTTGCACTTAGCCGAGACCGTGTCGGATAGGGCTCAACCGAGTCCATATCGGACCAATCTCTGCCGAGAGCAACTCGGCACCTAGCCGAGAGCGAGTATGTATTTTACACTTGAGTTTTTGCACTACTCCAGTTTTCACACAAGATCATAATTGAGCGCGCTATGTCCTTGAGAGAATTCGACCTAGGGTTAACTATGCTATAGTTAGCTTTAGTTTATTTGATGCGCGTTGAGACGACTAAAAACGAGCTTATCACACCATATATGGGAGAGATGCTTGGTTTGCAAGATGGCCAAGTTTAAAGCATCGTCCAATGGTTTGTATACCCCTCTCTCCATTCCTAATATACCCTAGATTAACATTTCTTTGAATTTTGTGCTAGGTCTGCCTAGGACTCATAGTGGGAGAGATTTTATTTTGTGGTTGTGGACAAATTCTCCAAAATGGAGCACTTCATCCCATGCCATAAAAGATAATGCTTATCACGTAGCCAATCTCTTCTTCAAGGAAGTAGTGAGGTTGCATGGACTACCTAAGTCCATTATATCTGACAAGGACTTGAAATTTCCAAGTCACATTTGGAAGACCCTCTAGGATAAGTTGGGTATCAAATTGTTGTTCTCCACCACATGCCATTGCCAGACAAATGGCCAAATTGAAGTGGTGAACAAGATGTTGTCATAGTTACTAAAATGCTTTGTGGGAATAAATTTGATGACTTGGGAAGCTTAGGTACCACATATAGAGTTTGGGTACAATAGGGTAGTTAACAAGACAATATCCTACACACCCTTTGAGCTAGTATATGGGTATAACCCTCTATCACCTTTGGACTTAGTGCCTTTGCTTGTATCGTCCATAACCAATCCTATAGGCTTATCCAAAGCTTAATCTATGGTAAGGTTGCATGAGAGAGCTAGGACATTCATGGAGAGGCAGGGTAAAAGGTACACTAAGAGAGTGAACAGGGATATAGAGGGAAGAGTTTTTGCAAAAGGTAACCTTGTTTGGGTCCATTTTTGAAATGAGAGGTTTCGCACCTTGAGTAAGTCCAAACTACTTCCATGAAGAGCTGGACCTTTTGCAGTGTTGAAACGGATTAATGACAATGCCTATATCCTATATATGCCCCAAGAATTTGGTGGCAGATGCACTTTTAATGTTTTTTATTTGTCTTTCTTTGATGTAGGTGTAGACAACCTAAATTTGAGGATAAATTCTTTTCAAGAAGAAGAGTCTGATACGAACTGGGGAGACCAAGAAGACTCACAAAAGGACTTGGCAGGAACAATAAGAGGGAGCCTTCAAGGACCCCTGTTTAGGGGCAAATTGAAGAAGTTAGAAGTTGAAGTACAAAGGAACTTTAGAGAGCAAGGAGTGTCCAAAGTAAGATCCACTTTGTTTGTATTGTCCTAATGTAGCTTAGACACTTGTATATAGTCTTTTACATAGCTTGTAATAAGTAGGAGAGCCTTGTAAAATGCTTTAGACGCATGGTGCCTTATAGACACGCATAGTGCCTTTGGACGCTCCGCTTGGACGATGGATTTGATTTGACTTTTGAAGCCTTTTGGTGGTTTCTTGAAGCCTTTGGACAAAGGTGTCCTTTGGATGACCTATTTGGTTAACATATTTGGATGCTTCTTATATACATTGGCAACTTTTAGACGATGGAAGACCCCATTTAGGGAATGCACCTTTTGGGTCAGTTGCCTTTGAAGAAGACTCTTCAGGACAACTTTGGAGCTTGCACGAAGCCTGGAAGCCATTTGACTTAGCTATTGACTTTTCTCGCCTTTGGATGCATAGTCTTAGGTAGGCCTTTGCTAATGGTTTCATGGGAGTTAGCTTCTCGCGGTCCAAGGCCCTAGTAGGATAGTTTGAATACTTGGTGCACCTTTTCATTGTATAAATAGTTGAACTTAGGTGCTTTGTATCAGTTTTTGGATCATTTTGAATGATATTTGCTTTTTAGCAATTGAGAAACTGACTCTCGTTTGTTCTTGCATTAGAACACTTTATTCTCATCAAGTTCTCCAAGAGACTTATGGTAAATCTTGATTCTCTTATTTGATTTTTCCTGAAAATCAATAGTGAGCCATCTCTTAAATCTTTCCACCTTTTCTATTTCATTTCCTTTTATCCTATCTTTAATTTTCACGATTTACTTTACTCTAATAATTCAAAAATCCTAAAATCATATTCTAATTTCAGTTTCGATCATGACAATTATAAATTGTAGAGGATCCAAGTATAGTTAAGATAGTCTACGAGAATGATTCTAATCAATACCTATCCAAATCCTTAGTTTTAGAATCCATATCGTATCATGACTACACTAGATATGTTATAGACAAAGGATGTTTTATGGATATCATATGCAACCCACAAAGAGTAGAGTCTTTTTCAAGACATCTTATTCTTCTTAAGTTACATAAGATGTGGCTTATTACTATATATCCATCTACCATAGAGGGTGTTACGATAATTTAGGCATCTGTAGGGATTCCTTACTTCGCTTGATTATTGATCATGTGACTTTCATTAAGGATTGTGATCAAACGTGGCTTAACTACGACAATCACATTCTTAACAATGCCATTAAAGGACCACGAGTGATATATCCAACATAATGAATGCATAGCTACATGCACAGGTTCCATATAATTTTTCATCCTTATCCTTCAAGAATATATGTGTGTGTGTCTATATATACATACATACATACATATATATATTGCATAAGTATTTTTGTTTTATACTTATCATACCTTTCATCTTGATGTGTGATAAGTCATATTTTATACACCTTACAATGACTTAAGATGGGTGCTTTTGAGATTATTTAGTGCTTAAGAATCACGTCTTAACTAAGATTCATATTATGGACCTAGAAATAAGGAAAGTATAAATATGTGCTAATTTGAGGGTCTTAGCTAATAAAAGACTTCATTCTTTTTTGTAGGCCAAATCCAGATGATCTTGGCCCATCAAACAGAGTCTCAACCAAGGAGAAGCCATCTCGGCCAGACCGACTCCCTCTTAGATTGGCTGACTCTACAGTCTAGCAGCCCAATCAGGCGGCACAATCTAGGCGTGCCCA
The DNA here is from genome assembly GCA_025330945.1 of Mucuna pruriens. Lineage (NCBI taxonomy): Eukaryota > Viridiplantae > Streptophyta > Magnoliopsida > Fabales > Fabaceae > Mucuna > Mucuna pruriens. The sequence goes on from JAENHJ010000047.1 coordinate 1,509,619, forward strand.
GCTCAATTGCCACGTCACCCCTGGAAGAAGCTTGCAGCGCAAGGAGAATCATTAGAAGGGTAGATTAGGCAATTCAATTTGTAATTCTGTTAGGGACGTTATTTAGGGATAGTGTGCAACACAAGATACCTAGCTCATGTATATATGGGGAATGTTGGGCATGTTTTTAGTGTTGTTGAATTCATACCTAATTTCCATATTCCTTACATTCCATTCTCTCGCTCACGTCTCCATTCTCACGGTGCTATCAGAGGTGTCTCTCTCGATCGAGGAGGTGCATGTCAAGGATTGAGAGGCCGAAGGTTATCAGAGGGGACCGATTGGCTTGCCAACGCATTTTGGTGGACTAGATCTTCAACGTCTTGGCTATCAACGGTGAACCATCGTCGTCCTTCCATTGTGATCGTTGTGGAAGGTGGAATTATTGAATTCACACCCTATGTTTGTACTCTGTTTCTAATAATACGAGTAGTTTCTATTGCTTAATTCTTGATTGTGAACCCTGCATTTTAATCTGCTTTACTGTGTCGTGATTGCACATTGTTCAGTAGACCAATGTTAGGCTAGGTTGATCGGAACTAGCTTAACAACTTCAGAGGTAATCAATTAAAGACCCTAAAATCAACTCCGAGCTTAATCACTGCCAATTGATGAGGTAGCGATTGTGTAAATCCTTGGTATGGCAATGGACGAATGTTTGGCAATTGTCACAAGAAGAATCTCAGGTTGATTCGAATACATAATCTTGAGTGAAAGGAGTGGAACCGACTAGTTTATTGGGACTTAGCACGAATGCAGTAGTAGTAGTAGTAGAGGTAGCCTAGTTTAGATTGCACTTACTGTTTAGCTTATTTTTTGCCTTTATTTTCTCTGCAACACAACCCCCCTTATTTCCTGTATTCCAGTCTGAGACCGAGTCTAGTCTGACTCTGTTGCGTCTGTCTGAAACTGAGTCAGTCTGACTCTGTTGCGTCCAACTCTACACTTAGCCGAGATCGTGTCGGATTCGTCTTTGCCGAGAGCGAGTCGACATTCTACACTTGAGTATTTTTTGCATTACTCTAGTTTTCACACCAAGTCATAATTGAGCGCATTGTATCCTTGAGAGAATTCAACCTAGGGTTGACTATGCTATAGTTAGCTTTAGTTTATTTGATGCGCGTAAAGACGACTAAATACGAGCCTATCAATGTGAGCCTACAAGAAGAAAAGGCATGAATCCTAAGAAGGGTGGCTTAGACTTGAGGGAACTCATTACTAGGGAAAGATTGAAGAGGCTTAGAGGATTCACTTTTGGCTCATAAGTAGAAGGAAGAATCTAGTAATGCACTTTCTTCGTATTCATATTTTGTAGGCCATTAGTAGGCCTCCTTAGTAAGCTTGTAAACCTAGGTTCTTTTGGCTTGTATTTGCCTATGTTTTATAGGCCTTTTTCGATCATCACTTGGCCTAATTGAGGAATGTCCATTTTTGCCAAGAGAAAGCAGGTAAAGAGATTTGGACTCTTGGCCACTTCCTACTCAATGGTGCATATACTTGAGGGAGTAGGAGAACATCCTTCTCCTTGACTTCTTTTAGGCTTAGGTGGGCCTTAGTTAGCTTAGATTATCTTAGTGTTAATTAGGATTAAAGATATTATATAAATTCCTCTATTCACTTTATACTAATCACTTTTACATTAATTCATTTTGAGATTATTTGAATGTGAGACTAATTCTCTCTAGTTCTTAATGAAGAACACTAATTCTCATCAAGATCCTTCGATGTCTTGTGGCAAATTCTCAATTGAAAATTTCAAGATTCCTCTTGTGGTGATTTCCATTCTTTAATCTCTTCCATTTGCATGTTTCTTCTTGTTCATTGATTTTTTTTCCTAATTTCTTAGAACCCTAATCTTGTTCATTGATGTTTCTTCATGTTGAGGTACGGATTCGTTTGGGGTTGCATCACATCTTAACATTTCTTTTCTTTTCTATCTTATTGGCCATTGTGAACTCATAATCTCAAGGAGCATTCCCTTTGCGTTTTCTATAAACCCTTATATCTATACTTCTTAAGCAAAAGGAGTGCCAACCACTATTGGAAGATCAAAGGAGACAAGGATCCTTCCTTTTCCAAAGAGGATCCACTAGTCTTAAGCATGTTTTACTTAACTTTAGTCAGTTTTTGGAGACAAAAGGAATCTCCATCTTTCCTTTACCAAAGGAACCTCTTTTAACATTTCACATAGTCATATATGCATTGCCTTGCATTAATTCTATATGGGATTAAACATATATGAAGCATACATAATAGTTTAGTACATAAACATGCATATTTTAGGTTATTATGACTTAAGCATAACCATGCTTCATGTTGTGAACAAATCTGAGACGCTAACTCGAAAAGTAAGCATCAACATTCTCAGTTTGACATGGTCATGCTCACTTATTAGAGGTGTACTTTGTATCACGACAAGGTACGAGACATGAAAAGAACGAACCTTAGCATGACTATGCTCATCGTACTATGACTATGCTCAAGAGACTATATATCACAGATTTGAGTTTCTATAGTGCAGGGCCTCCCATGGCCTCCCACTTGTTAATACCTACTTGGAGCACAAATAAAACACTCCCTTTTAAAACCTTAATCATGGCATTTGGAAATTAAACTCATTTGAACCCTCACATAATATATAGAACAACTATATATCATATATAAGGGGAATTAGACGTAGCAAGGGTTGCACTCACCTCAACTATGCTTAGAAACCTTCAATCATGAGTTTTAGGAATTCTTGTCTCTTGTTCTTGCTTCTACCTAGTACCTTCTCTGTTCCTCTTTTGTCCTTTGTCTTTCTTTTTTTCATCTCTTTCCTTATAGATTAGGAGTAAATGTATGTGAGAATGAATAACAATTTATCCCGTCTTATTTTCCTATGGGCTTTAGCCGCTTGTAGCTCTAATGTTTAACTCAATTCCTTAAATGTTACCAACTTATGATGTATCAATATTTATAATAGTTTATTTTAATAACTATATATATTTTAGTTTGACATTTAAATTATTTAAACTATTACACAATCGACTTGTATTTTATTAATTTTCACTTGCATTTGATATATATTCAATATTTGACTTATATTTGAACCATTTTTATATTTCACATTATATATTATATATTTCACATTATATATTATATTAGTATGTCACACTTCTTTTTTATTATTAATATTTGAGTCTCCTATTTTATTTATTAAGTTATTTTAACATGTAAAAAAAAATAATTTTATTTACATAACATTCGACAACAAAAATTTAGTTTGAACCAATTCCAAAATTTAGTTTATGAAATTGTTAAATTTTTATAATATTCTAAAATATAAATTCTAAAATATAATAAAATATTAACTAATCCAAAAACTAATTTCGGGATCTTTTTGCATATTTCTAAATATATATTCCGAAAATTAGTTTTTGAGAAAAATATTTTTTTATAAAAAAAACAATAACATGAAAGGAGGGTGTAACATCTTCAAGATATACCGTAGGTTGCGGGGTTGTAAAATTTTTCTCCAGGTGGTAATTATCTAAAGTGCAAACTTGTAAGTGGATTCCATGTACTGGGTTTAAGTATATATTGCAATCAAATTTAATAATATTTTCATTGTTTACAAAAAAAAAACTAATTAAATCTCTTAAACATATTGATCTGGAGTTAATTCCTTGTCATTTTTATAAAAAAAAATTATTTGGTGATGCTATGCTCATTTCATTGATTTCTTAATTTTGACAGGAATTAGTTCCTAGTTATCAATTGAAAATTACCTATGATGAAAATGAAATTTTTGTTAAATGTAAGAATCGTTTTCGATCTCGACTCTAAGGCAAATCAAAGATCTTACAATAAATGCGCATGAGATGGTTTTTGGTTTCCTTGGAAGAGCAGAAGAAAAATTCAGACTAAAATGATTTAGAGTTAGTTCAAAGCTGGCTGCAAAGCTCATGTGTATCTTTGGATTCTCTACCACAAACCTAGAAGCTTATTTGATTACATTGGTGCCATCTCACATGTCATTGTACTAGCTTTGTAATTAAGGAAGATATTGGTCCATCTTGAGGCCCAAGAACCCAAGTTCCCATAATTTGTTTGTCAAAATAGAAGGTGAAGAACAATATTATGAAATTTTAAAGAGCATTGCTGTTGTGAGGATATATGCCCTGGAAGAGTTGAGGATGGTCCCAAGGAACTTCAGGGTCCAATTAGGGGGTTAGAGCTATTTCTTATGTGTACCTTGCAGAGCTTAGAGATGAAAGATTTGAAGCTATTAAGAGAGTGATGGAGGAGAGAGGTAGAGCAAGGTATTCTTGGATGAATTATGTTATACTAAAAGATTTCACATCCAAATTTAGTTGGGTTAATGGGGTTTTGTTTGGAAAGGTAAAGCCCAATAAAAACGCTCTAAAATAAGACTCAGATTGTATTAGCCTTATTAATTCCATAAGCTGGGCTGAACTCAGGCAGAAGATAACACCATAATAATAACCCAATCATCTGACCCAAATATTGATGTATGGTTATACCATTTGATTTTCTTCACAGTGCCTTTCTTTTCCTTTACTCCTTAAAATTTTGGCAAAAAATGCTTACTTTTTTTTATAGTTTTGGTCCACAATTCTTCTAATTTTATATTGATCGAGTGAAAACTTTTTCGGGGCCACGTTGACTCTCATGTTAGAAAATTAAAATAAAAATAAAAAATGCCAAAATTCACATATACAATGCAATGCAAAGAAAAACAACAGCAGTAAACAATGTTCATAACAGTCAATTACCATAAAAGATAAATATATTTAAAAAAATTATGGGTTGAAATACACAAAACATGTTAGAGAGAAGTACTTTGAAATACAGTACATTTTTCTCTCAAGCTACAACAATATACTAAATTAATCGTATGCAGCGATAGATTCTTCAACCAATGAACACTAATGCTCTAAATTATTTTTCAGTAGCAAAATTCTGCTTCTTTTTTCTATACGGATGTTCTGTATATATTTTTTTCTTTCATTATGAAGAAGTGTTTTTATAGATATAAAGACGGATAAGAAAAGATAGTTTTAACATATCTATCAACAACTAAACAAATCATGATTCTTAAAAAATAGATTTCTTAAACTATCTTTAAAGAAAAAAAAAGTTACAAAATGTTTTATCTTATTTTAATTTAAAATTATAAAAGATATTTTCCAACCATTCATTATCTTCTAATAAGGCACGTGTCCATACTAGACAAAAATAAAAAATAAAAAAACGACTACGTGTCAAACCAAGAGCAAATACTTGAGCAAATGCCAAGGCCCAGATCCACATGGGGAATGAACTAGTGCAGGAAGAAACAAGGTAACAATCGAGTTTATGGCCATAATGTTGGACCCAAAACTAAAAGTTGCTGTAAGCAGAGCAACTTAGGGTGTTGATTACTAATAGCTAATTAATGTGCAATGCCTGAAATTTTTTAAGCAAGAGCAGCATGAGCCAAATTGTAGATAGATTACCATATTTTCATGTATGGAACCTCAGTTTTCAACAACTTTACCTGGATAGATTTTTTATTTTTTTATGTGAAAACCTCATAGTTTCCCAAGACGTTTTGTATATGCTAGGTGTCATGCACAAGTCAACAGCCAACTAGCACGTGGAGTTAAAATCCAAATGGGCAAATGGCTAGTAGCATTGATGCATGGACCAATGACATAAATACAGAAATCTGTTTCTAATTCAAAAAAGTCTCATGTGGGGTTTCCCAGCACCCAGTTTTTCAATTCAAAAGAGGCCAAATTTAACCACTTGGGTGTATTGAACACTTGTCATTAACTACTATTATGTATAATTTCATGAGTTAGCCTCCAATTCTGAAATACCAAGTTGGAGGTTGCTGTTTCCAAGTGAATGAATATAAAATAGAATAAACAAAAAATGTATTTTTAGTTTTTGTACTATTAGACAAATGTGGTTACATTCGATCTTTGAAAAATATGTAAATTTAATCTCTCGTAATTTTAAAAAACATGATAAATTATTTGAGATAAGAAACTAAACCTATATACTTTTTAAGTTTGACGATCAAATTTATTTATATGAAAATATTAAAATCTTAATAATTTAACTAAAAGTATAGAAATTAAAAATATATATATATATATATATATATATATATATATATATATATTTTATAGAATAACATGAATCAAATTGTTGCTCCTCAACAATTGGCTGATGCATTTAAATAATAAGTAGTCACGGCTTAGTCTACTAAATGTTTATAGTATATATATGGTAAGTCAAACTCAACAAGTTGCTTGGACATGCATGAAAAATACTAACTAAAAGAAACATCTTCTATCCATTATTCACCATAAAATAATTAAGGTGCAGAATAGCTAGTAATAGCAAATTTTGTTATTTGTGATAAAAGATTGTTATATTCTATTTGTCTTTCTTAATCATTTTAGCAGACTCTTTTACACGGTACCTAATAAATTTATAATTTTTTACCGTCATCCGATGAATTATAAATTCAATACAGCACAAAGTTTAAATGACATGTGATCCTAGGTCCTAGTTTCATTATTAATATTATCATGAATATATGTGCTAATTTTTCTTTTAAAAACATTATAATTCTAGTAGTTTCATTATTTGTATAACATAAATGTTGTTCGTAGGCAAGTGAGACCGGACAATTTTTACAATTATGTTTATACTTATAATTTTGCTTTGTCCGTATGGTTTAGAGGCGTAAAAAAGTTGAGTTTTTACTTAATATATATACTATAAACTTTTAGAAAAAAAATATAATTAACAACAAATAATTTAGTTAGAATTTCAGTACATAATAAATTAGGAAAAATTAGTACTTTTTTTTACCTCTAAGTTTAAAATTGGTTTTGAGTTTTCCTTCTAAAATTTTTCTGATTCAATTTTATTCTCTAATATTTATTTTCGTATTTGTTAGAATTTATGTTATAACAAAGTTAAATCTTGTCAAAAATTGGATTTTTGATGGAATTATGAATTAGGTCATCTTAACCTAGTTAATTCTCTCTTTCACAAGATACAATAACATTTTAGGATAAAGGTCACATTAATGATGCAAAGGGAATCCAACAAAGAGATTTGATCAATTGTCGGTAGAATAAGAACATCTCATTTTAGAAGTAAAACATGTCACAAATTATCTATTTTAATAACTCATTTTGATTAATGAAATCATACAAAATTTTAATATATTAATCGCAATATAGTTTTTTTATGAATATTTTCATTTAAAGATGATCTTTCTTGAGTGAAGTGTTAGTCAATTTTAATAATCATGAAAAGAAAAACTTAGTGTCATAGTGAGATTCTAATAAGCTTTAATATCATTATAATGAAAAAAATTAACACAATATAAAAACAAAAGTTAGAAAATTAAATTAAATAAAAAATAGAGAATAGAATTGAAATTTACCATAAACTTATACATAATGAAAATACTAATTTTGTCTAAGAAAAATAAATTTATATTATTCACAAGTTCAATGCACTCTCTTACGAAAGAAACATGTTAAAAATGTAATAACATTATTTACAAATTTTTAAATAAAATATAAAAAATAGTAAAGGTGGAAATACACAATATATATGTTTTGCAAGTGGATAATTATAAAATCCCCAGCTAGCCTATATAGTCAGAAACTAATCCCTAGCTAGCTTGTTAATTATGTCGAAGTGTCCTGGACTGCTACCAAGTAATCAATTAATTAAGTCAGGTAATCATGGTTGACAACCTTATATGAAGAATTAACTATTAAGGTATGACATATATTATATATAAAATCCTAGCGTACATGCACCATGAAATCATGAATAAAGGGGGACGGGGAGAAAAAAATTAATCTTAATATATCAAGTTTATTAGTTGGTTTATCATTGGCAATTGTTTGTACTAAAAGCGCTTAATCTGACACCTGGCTTCGCTTCGTGGTGCCTTCTTGAACAATTGGATACGCTATGGCTGTTTGCCCTGTGTAACCAAAATCAGTAAGTAGTATATTACGTACTACAGATTTACCAAAGTAACTTAGGTGAAACTTAAGCTTGAAACCAACAACTATAAAACTTATCTCTAAACCACTGGACCAAATACTCTATCACTAAAATTTACGAAACTTATAAATATTTTATACTTATAACTATTAAATAAAATACATACTTTATAAATATAAATATCAATTCATTTTTCTTTTATTACACCATGCTCATTGTTATATATATATATTTATATATAAATATAAAATATATATTATATAGATTATATATGTTATATTTAATTTATATAATATATATATTATATTTATTTTATATATATATATATATATATATATATATATATATATATCTATTTATAAATATAAGACATATATAATATAAATTTCATAATAAATATTGATCTTGTATTTACTTTGGTGGCTTGTTTGAGTTTTGCATGTTTTTTTATGTAAATATGAATCTATTTATTTTTGTTTTTTCTAAATCCTGATATTTTATTATTATTATTTTAATTATTATCATTAATTTTGGTTAGTTGAGTACTTAGTAATAAAATGAATAATATTAATTACCGTAATTAAGATAATAAAAAATATTTTAAACCTAGATAATTATATTATTTATAGGTATGCAATTCAATTAAATAATATATTTATTATTTTATATCAATAAGGTAATTATATATAATTTTATTTTATAATTTATTTTTTAATATATTATATTGCTTATAATACTATTCTTATATTTTAATTTACTAATTTAATTTTAATATTGTATTTTTAAAATAAAAATATAATTGATTAGAAGTTTAAAATTTAACTTTAATATACATTTTTATGTTATTTTTATTTCAATTTATTCATTTGAACACTTTCATTATAATTTAATTTTAACATATTAAATTTAGATTTACTTTTGTTTTAGAAACAAAATCACAAGATGAAATATATTAAAAAAATTATATTATCAGATTTTAAAATTAATAAATTGAAGTGTAAAAATAATATCAAAATTAATATATTAAATTAAATTATAAGTTCATAATTTAATTAAAATATATACCAAAATATTTTTCATTTATGATATTATTATTCACTTACTTAATCATTTTTTAAAATATATGATTTAATTTAAAATGATTATTTCTTTTATTAAAATAATAATTTAAAAAAATTTATGAGATAAATTATATATATATATATATATATATATATTAATTTATATATGTCATATTAATATATATTTGAATTTTTGTATTTAAAAATATTTTATAAAAGTAACAAAATAATAAAATGTTAATTATATTATATATATATATATATATATATATATATAGATATATTAAATTTTAATAATTACATTTTATTTAATAATATATTCTTAGTATAAATGGATTCATTTAAAAAAAATGTATATTTAATATACACATATTAGCATTATATTTATTAAATTTAATAAATAAAATATTAAATAATATTATTTTATTAATTATACATTTTATAAACAATATTATATATAAAAATACTAATTTATTTAAATATTAATGAAAAATATAATATTAATAACATTAATCAAATACTATCTTAATACTAGTGTTTAATCATATTTTACTTATATATATATATATATATATATATATATATATATATAATTTTATTTTAATTTAATTATTTTAAAGTATGTTTTGTGAAAATAATAATAATTTAAAATAAATATTTTTAAATATATAGTTAAAATTATCATAATTCATAATAATTTTTAAATAATAATGAAATAATTAAATTGAGATAAATTATTTTATATATATATATATAATAAAATATTTAGAATTCAATAAAATGTTTAAAATGAATTTTATGAACTAATATTTTATACATAAAATTGTATATATATATCATAGTAAAATAAATATATTTACATTTGTTAAGGGAAGAAAAAATGTATTTTAACATAAGGAGAGAGAAGAATGTAATATTTACATATTTAAAAGGTGGTAGTATAAAAGATGTTTTGGTAATTTTTTTAACGGAAGCTAGCATAATTTTAATAAAAAATTTAAAAAATAAATAAAATGTCATATATTCTAATTTATTAAAGAAAGAAAGTGTAATTTTTAATATAGAAAATTTTAGATACCTATTATAAAATTACCATACATTGTAGGTTTATGATTAGGTGACATAATAAAACTAACTTACTTAAGTTGTACTTTCATTATGTTTATTGATGTAGTAATTAAAAAAATTTTAAGTTTAATATTAAAATAATAAAACAAATAATATAATTAGTTAAATGGCTAAGATAAATAATATAATAAAAATATTAAAAATAATAGAAAAATATAAATTTATCATTTATCATTATCAATATCTAAAAGTATAATGGTTAAAACAAATATTGTAATATAAAATATAAAATAATAATAAAAATAAAGTAAATCATATTGTGAAAAGAGTAAGAAGAGAAATAAAAAAAATAGTAAAATTCTACCTTATATAAAAAATATAAAAGAAAATTTAATAAATATTTTAAGGATAAAAATAATTAAATATAAAAAAAGTAGAACCTAGTATTTTAAAAAATGATTCTATATTAAAATATACTCTATAAATTATTTTAAAAAACTTATTTATCTAACACAGTTAATAAGGGCTTTAGAAAGCAACAGGAAAAAATAACAGCTAAAAAGTAATCGCGAAAAACCTGCTAAAAGTGCTCGCCAAACTTACACATATCTAGCAATTTTTGGAATTTAGAAAGTCATTCAGGTACTTTGAAACGGTATATGACTATAATTAGTATTTCTTTTGTTACGTGAAACGATTTTTCTAATGTCTTTGTAAGCCAAGGTAAGTGTATTTTGGAAGTACTCGTCTACTGTGCTACACGTGCGCATACATATACTTATACGCTAGTTGTCCCACAATTTTTTTTAACATTTAAAAATATTAAATATATATATATATATATAAATATAATTATAAATTATTTTTATAATTTATAATGTAATAGAAAAAATCAATTCATAATAAGTATTCTTTTTACAAATTTGTTCTTATTCTTGTTATTATGATTCTTACTGCTGAACATTCTCAATATTTTCTTCTTTATTTTTGAATGTGTATTTCACAATTCTCACGAATCAGAATAATTTTTTAACCATTATAAATTACTTTTACTTTATCTTTATTTGTATATTTTTTTTTAACTTTATTCCTTTTTAATTTATCATTTTTATCTCTATTTTTAAATTAAATTCTACTAATTACTTTTAAGAAATTATCAATCTTTTATATATATATATATATATATATATATATATATCTCTGAGGTTTATTTTCTTCAAAGTAAAATTCTTTTCTAAGGGTATCTTTATCAATACTAAAGTTGTCAGATAACTTCATAAGGTTCATTAATAAGGAATATGTTAGGGATTGGATTGATTTTTGGTCATCTTCCAATTCTTGTTGATACGTAGTTCTAGGAATGTTAAAAGTCGTATCTAATCCTTGAAAATTTATATTAGACTGATTATGTGACGCAGATCTAAATAATCCTATTGGTATGGAAGGAATTTATATTGAAAAGGATCTTCTTACAGATCCATAATATGAGGCTTCTATTCTGGACGAGAAAGAATTTCTCCTATTGAAAGTTATTTCAACTTTTCTAGAATTATTTTGTTTGATGTCTTTTATGTATGGAGCAGGTCTGGGGATTGAAGGCGTCGCCTTATCCATGACCCATTTTTCGGCAAGGGTTACCTCATCCCATTTAATTGTTCTTGGAAGAGAAACATTAGCCTTTGTCATATCTGTGATAAATAAAGTTGTTTCTCCTTTTTGAGGTTTAAGAAGGACTCTCGATGCACAAGTATTCATGACCTTGTATTGAATCCTATAAATTAAAGCGGCTGGAATTAAGCCTTCTTTCATGTCTAGGCCATGAAATTTGATGTTTAAGAAAAGAGAATCAAGGGTATTTTTATCCATCAGACTCACTATTTTGTTTGGGTAATAGTTGAAGTAGACTGGTCCTTATCCTAGACTAGTTTCTACTGTTCCGATTAAGGAGTCTTCAAATTTATTATGCCTAATATCTCTTAGACACATTAAGATAGCAACATCTATACCCATATCTATTAATGATTTGATTGCTACTTGTACACATCCTATGTGTAAGTATTTGTATTTTTTGATATGTCCAATGATTGAATTTTTTGATAAAAGATGAAATTCTTCTCCAATGTCTTGACTTAGAGGAATATTATTTTCTACAGTTTTAATAATGTAATCAAAAGTGTGTTTTTGTTTGATCATCTTAGGAACATATAATGTATCTTGAGGGATTTTTGGAATGGTCCAGTTATCCATGTTTTGGTTTATTTCTTGGAAGCGAACTTCTTCGTCGAGCATATTATGTTTTGGGGTGACCTCGTAGGTCTGATTGTCTTGCTCAGTGAGCAAGTTAAGGTTTTTTGGATCAGAGGTTGAGGATGTTGAAGAGTTAGAACGAAAAGAGATTTTAGAAAAGGAACGCAACAATCGAGACATGATAATAAACATCCTCTAGTATCATTACCTTCATCTGGTTCCATAGAAATATTTCCATAAAGGTATCTATTGATGATTTTGTTAGATCTGGAAAAATAAATTAATAACTCTTTTTTTTTCAATATAGCTTGAATATTTTCCCATAGCCACTAGTATATTATGTCCCTTAATATTATTTAAACAATACACCTTAGCCTTACTGCCCTTTTCCCCATACGGGACTTACTGCTACAGTATCATTTAAATAATATACTAGACTGCTGTGCTTCCAGAAAAACTATTCAAACATATATTGTTCAAATTAAAGTTACTGTACAAATATTTACTATTTACATACTGTTCAGATTAAAGTACTGTACAAATATTCCAGATCTTATTAAATCAACATACAGATCCTTTATTGAACTAGTCTTACTTCCCTATCAGGCTCTGATACCAGAGATTTCGGGAAAAGTGGATCTAAAATGGACTAAAAAAGAGGACATACAGAGGAGCAAGAGATATATGATATGCAGAATGTATAAAACAATTAAAACTGAATTAAAAATAATGCATAAAAAAATACTAAAGCGGCGGTAGTCTGCACTGGATCAGTAAAAGGGGGAAAAGAGAGGGGATACAAAAATAAAAATTTTTATTCAAGAAAGAAGAAAGAAAAGCTTACAAAGATGATTTCTCAGAGCTTCTTACTCTAACTTCTCTCTAGACTTTCTATTTTCCAAGGTACCTCACAATATGGTCGACGCCTCCTTATATAGAATTGAAAATTACTATAGCTACAATTCCGATTATGTTTACCTAAACTATCTCTACAGTTCCAGTTACCACACTTTTAATCTTCATTAAGATTGACACAAAAACAATCACCTTCATTCTGGTAGAAGACATCCGAAGAAGTGGTTGCTGGAGAATTGGCTTCTTCCGTCTTGGAGGAAGATTCTGCTTCTTCTTGAGAATATAACATTTTGAGAACCTCTTTAAGGTTCTTGATAAGATGTTCTTTAGACTTGGATCCTGCTAGTAAGGATGCTAGCTGGGACTTCTGATTGAGGAATGGTGAAGTCTCTAGATCGGCTGGTTTCAAGAACTCTGGGTTGGATTTGTACCAGATTTTTACTTTGTCTGGCTGTGCTTTTGAAGCATCAAATTGGTTTCACCATTTGACAAAGAAATGTCTCTATAATGATGGAATGTGTTTGCTACTCTTCGTCTTGCTGTACCTATACTGCCATGAAAATATCCATGCCAAAGCAAAGCTGGAGAAGTATTTTAAATCTGCTAGAATTCGTTACTCCTCAGAATTATAAAGCTTTGTGAATTGAGCAAATCCTTGTTGGACTTGTTCAAGAAAATTTTCTTGGATTGGCCCAAATTGAGTCCACCATGAAATAAACCAGTTTGGGAAGTTGTACTTGGTATTAGTCTTGAAATAGATTAACCACGAGTGCTTATTATTAAAATTTTGATGCAAGAACACTTTGGTCCAAGCATCAATATAATCCCAATAAGTGTAACCTATTGGATCAAAAGGTTGAGAAATTTTTTTGTACTCATTCAAATTGGTCCCAAAATGTCTAGGTTGTAGGACCTTCAAGATTTGGATTGTTGAATGAGTATTTAATAAAGGATTTTTTGGATCTTAAAAATGTTTAATAGAAACTGAGTTTGAATCTATTAAAACAAATTCATAAAAAATCCTTGTTTTGTTTTTGGCTATTGGTTGGAATTGAAAATCTGAGGGAAATGCTTTGGAAATTGCTTTGTAGGGGATTTTTATCGCAAAACTCAAGTTCCATGTGTAAGACATTTGAAAATTTGTTTTTATAAATATAGGTGTTTGGTGCTTTGTTGGTTAAAGGAGCCGAGATTAATATTTACTTCTCTTTTTGAGTATTGCAAACAATTTTTGAATCTCTGGCTTTTTGGATGAGGACTTTTAGGTCTATTTCAGATTCGTCATCTGATTCAGAGGCTATATCTACCCAGGTTTTCTTTGGAAGTTTTGATAGACCACATTCCTGGAGTACCATAAGAGTTTCTATCGGGAAGGCATAGTCAGCCTTGGTTTGCTTTGAAGTTTTGGGTTTTGAAGGATTTTGAGTAGATGACTCAGATTTTACAACAAGTTGAGTAGATGACTCTTCTTGTTGTTTTGCTTTTTGGGTAAATGACCCAGGTTGGGTAGATGACCTAGGAGATGATGTTGTTGATCCCTTTTTTAGGGATGGTTCTGGGAGAGCCAATTTGAATCCTTTTCCTTTTCCTCTTCCTCCTCTTAAGGAGGAAGTGCTTGCCTTAGGAGGCATAACCTTTATTTTTCCTATAGAAATTCCCAGGTAAGATAGTCAGGGAGAGAGTTTGAAGTTCCCTTGAGATATTCAATTTCAAAATCAAAATTACTTAAAATTGCTTGCCACCTAGCAAAATTTTGTTTAGTGGCAAGATTTTTAACATATTTTTGCAAAATTTCTTTGGTTGATTTGCAATCTACTCTAATAAGAAATCTTTGGTTTAATAAATCAGATTGGAATTTTGAAACACATAAAACAGCTGCTAAAACTTCTTTTTTAACAGTTGAATATTTTTGTTGTGCAGAATTTCAATGTTTTGATGTGTATGCAATGACCTGTTCTTGGGTACTGACTCTTTGTTTGAGAATACCACCATAACCTATGTCGGAGGCATTTGTTTTAACAATTTTAAATGCTTGAGGAATTGGGAGATATAAGCATTTTATGGATTGAACTTTGAGTTTGATATCCTTAACTACTTGAGTATGAATATCAGACCAAGGTGAAGGCTTCTTTTTTAACCTGTCATGCAGGGGTTTTACAATATTGTTGAGATAAGGAACAAACTCCCCTACATAGTTTAGACAACCAAGAAAACCTTTGTAACTGAGTTTTGTCTAAGATTTGATTTGGGAATTTATTTGCAAATTCTATTGACCTTTCAATAGGAATGATCGTTCCTTGGTAAATATTATGGCCAAGGAATCTGATCTTGGTTTGGAAAAGATTAATTTTTGTTTGGGGTACTGCCAAACCATTTTGTTTGATAATATTAATAAAAATATGGAGATGTCTAAAATGTTGATCAATTGTTTGGGAGAAGATTAAAACATCATCTATATAGACAATGAAAAATTTGGAATAAGGATTAAAGACGTCATTCATAATTTTTTGAAATTCTGAAGGGACATTCTTCAGATGGAATGACATTACATTTCACTCGTATTGTAAAGGCTGTTTTGTACCTGTCTATTTCTTTTATTTGAATTTGCCAATAACCCAACTTCATGTCAAATTTTGAAAATATTTTTGCTGAATTCAATCTATTTAGTAAGTCTTTTTTTTGTTAAGAATAGGATACCTAATCCATTTTAAAGCCTGGTTTAAAGGTTTGTAATTAATGACTAGTCTTGACGTTACTCGCTCAAGTTCTGCTTGTTTATTTACATAAAAAGCAGCACAAGACCAAGGACTCTTACTTTTCCTAATTAGTCCTTTGTCAAGAAGATCTTTGATCTCTTTCTGACAATATTGAAGCATTTCTTCGTTCGTTTGAATGGTCTAGCTTTAGTGGGAATCTGCTTTTCTGTAAAATTTTTCTCATATGAGAGATCGACCATATGTTTTTTCCTATTCCAGAATGCATGTGGCAGATCTGAACAGATAGTAGTCTTGATATATTTTAACAAAGACTGGATCTTCTCCATTATTTTTGGTTTATCTAATTGAGTTTGGATATTACCAAAAGAAACTTCTTCTTTTAGGAAATTGATTTGGTCCATCTTTTTCTCTATAAGATTGATGTTCCTAGTAATGGGTTTTGTAGAAAATTCAAAGGTAATTTTTTACCTAAGTGCCACGTAGTTATCCCTTCTTTTGATATTTGAAGAGGGAACAAAGCTTTGATAAATGGTGTTCCTAGGATGACTTCATTCTTGAGGTTTTTTACCAGAAGAAAATTAGTTTCTATCCTAAGACCCTGGTTTTCTATAATTGCTCTGGATAATTTATAATTAATTTTTAATTTTGATCCACTTGCTGTACTCAATTTTTCTAAGTTTTTTCAAAATATTTTATAGGAATCAGTCCTTCCAAAATACAGTTTGAATCAGCATCTGTATCAAATAGGGCTAAAGTATCCATAACAAAATCATTAATAATGATTTTAATATGAATGTAGAACTTTTGGATTTTAATCCTATTGATTAATCCCATGAAGTTTTCTTCATCTCGGCTTTCATTTTCTTCTTTAGTTTCCCTATTTGAATCACTATGGTCTTCGAATTGAGATAAGATAATTTGATGAATTTCCTGTTGTTGTCTGAGTTCTTTAACCTCTTACTTAAGGTTATTGATCTCTGTTTGGAGGTCTTGAATAGTAGTAGGTTTTGTAGAGGTGTTCTCTAACTTTTTAAGAATGTTGAAAACATCAAATTTATTACTAGTAATAAATTCTTTTTTCTTAGGTTTGGTTTCTAAAGTCTTTTTTAGTTTATTCAGGAAAACCTTCTTTTTCTGAGGGTCTGAGATAGAGTCTATTACTTCAAACAAAAGATCTTGTTCTTTTGTTAGAGTGTTAATTTCTGGAGTTTCTCCTTCTGCTTCGGAAGATGATACTTGTTCATCTTGCTGGATTTGGTTAAGGTCTTAACTAGAAGATTCCTTCTCGGATTCTTCTTCTGAAGTTTCAATAAGACTATTATTGATTTTCTCTTCAGTGGTTGGTTCTAGGTTGAGATTCCTAATTTTCTTTTTCAACCTACAATATTTACTTATGTGGCCTTGTTTTCCACAATTGTAACAAACTATTTTGGCTGTGGGATTTTTTTGGATTTTTTGCACTTTATCCTCCTTGCTAAGTGAGGGTTTTTCTATATATTTTTTCTTTGGAAATTTTCTTCTAGGAATAGGTTTGTTGTTTTTAAATTCCTTTTTGGATTGTTGTTTCTTCTTTTGTTTTGAACATGCTGGTAACCCAAATTGTTCACAAAAAGACCCTAAATCTCTTTTATTTTGGGTTTTTTCTTTGGCTAATTGTCAATGGATTTTGTCATCCTGACAAATTTTTAAAGCTACCTTTTAGATGTAAGAAATAAGCTGTCCATATCTAAGATTTTCATACGGAATATCTCCATTTGCAGATTGACTACGGATTTTATCTCTAACCTTGTCTCCTAAAGATCTAGGAAGACCAACCGGCTAGAAATTTTTCTTTCCAAAAATGTTGTTGACTATCTTCTCTAGTGTAAACCCTAGTTAGGAAAGTATCTCTATACCATTTAAAATCTGCTAAGGTTTTACACTTAAGGTTTATATATATATATATATATATATATATATATATATATATATATATATATATATATATATATATATATATAATTAGGATAATTATCTTGAATAAAAGTATTAAGAGATATTCTTTAACGAAAGTGTTTTTAAGAATTTTTCTTCAATAATATTATTTTTTTTAGTATTTTTAATTAACTTCTTATCTCTTTTAATTCATCATTTCGTTTTCATTATAAACTAAATTTTAATATTTTAAAAATAGTAATAGTTAAAAATAACCTTATATAATAATATAAATTATTTATCATAAATTTAAAATATAACTTATATATTTAAAAATATTTATTTATTATAATTTTTTGTTATATAAAATAAATATTTATCCTATGTATTGCATACACAGTCTACAATACTTGTAGTTAAAAATAATTTCATATGTCAAAATTTTAATTATTTCTTATAAATCTAAAATATAATTTATATATTTAAATATTTCATTATATTTTATTAATTAAAAATTATTATTTTTATTTTAAAATATAAAAAATTATGTATAAACTAAAATACTAATTTGTTAGTACAAATGAAAATAAGGGGAGCGGTTGAATTATGTTCTTTAAAAATTTTCGCAAATCATTTTTAAACGTTGTGTTTGTCGGGATCAAATAATATAAAGATGTGTGATAAAACTTATTTAGAAGACACTTTTCTTAAAGAGGGAGAACAAAATAATATAAAATAAAGGAGATAGGAAAGAGATAACCTGTCCGAAATTTTATATTAGTTCATTTGTTAAAAGACTACGTTTAGTTCTTGGTTATACTACCAAGATTTTCACTATAAGAAAGAGCTCCTTTGCTTACAAACACAACAACACAATAACCCAACCTAGGCTTATCCCAAATATTCTTTCACTTGCTTCTCCAAGCAATAACTTAAGTATTCTTTGAATTATAGCCTTGAGGTACTAACTTTGGTTTGTTCCTTACTATTTTGCCATCCTCATCAAGTTTGTTTTTGAATATCCACTTAGTTCCAATGATGCTTTTGTGATCAAGTTTAGCTACAAGCTTCCATACATAATTTCTAGTGAATTGATGAAGTTCTTCATCTATAGCTATGATCCAATCATCATCTTTCAAAGCTTCTTCAATGTTATATTATCTTAGACACTAGAGCACAAGATGTGTGATTTTCAAATGATGATCTAGTCTTCACACCTTCTGTTTTACCTCCCAGAATGAAATCTTGGGGATGGTAAGTTACAAACTTCCAATCCTTATGTGGCTGATTATTTGTTGTGATCGTGTGTTGGTCAACTCTTGCGTTGAAGGTCCAAGTGCATCTATTGTCTTGGTTGCATATGATGCCTTATTAAACGATCCAATCTTAGATCTGCAAATTTTTTTTCAAGTTTTGATAATCTATTATTAGATGTTAGTTTTTCATTTAACTTAATATGGATAGATTCTTCAACTACTAAGGTTCTTGAGTTATATATATTTTATATGCTTTAGATGTATCAGAATATCTTAGAAAGATACTTTTGTCAACTTCGGAATCAAACTTTCCAAGCTGATCTTTGGTGTTTAGAAAAAAACACTCACATCCAAATGGATGAAAGTAAGATATGTTGGGTCTTCTTTCTTTCGTCATATTTGGACATAAGACATGTTACTTTTTTATTGCTTAGATCTTTAAGATTAATCCTATATAGATTCTCATGTCTTTGTGTTGTTGTCATCCTTTTTATTGACTATGCACATATTTTTTTTGAAGGATATTACATATTCATTGTCACAAAATTGACTTATGCTCAGTAGGTTGTACTTGAGTCCATCAACATACAAAATTTTTTTCTATTGTAGATAAAGAATGCTTACCAACTTTACCTATACCAACAATCTTTCCCTTTTCATTGCCTTAAAAAAACTATTCCTTCATGTGGCTTTAGGTATATAAACATAGACATGTCTCTCGTCATGTGATGTGAGCATCCACTATCCATGAACCAATATGAAGTCTTTCCTTTGTCCATCAAGGATACCTGCAGTAGGGAAAATATGAAATTTTTTGGTACCCATATCTTTTTGGGTCTTCTTTGGTCAAATTTCTTTACTAATCTTTTGAGTCTCTTCAAAGGTATACACATCTTTTTCAACATGTTCAATAAAGATGCATATTGAACATATTTTAATAGGACATTTGTCATTTTTCTTATCATATATCCTATTCTAGATTTGTCGAAAATATGTCTTTTATTTTTCAAAAGCAAATGTAGTTTAGATGATCCTTTAGTAAACTTAGCTAAATCTATTTTCAAACAAGCAAATTCTTCTTTAATTTTTTCAACTTCAAATGATTGCTCCATTTGATCAGATTTAGGATAACTAAGTTTCAAATCTTCTATTTCCTTCCTTAGGTTTTCATTTTTAGAAAAGATTTCTTTCCATTTTTCATTGCATTTCTTGTATTCAATAGAAATCTTATGTGAATGAGCTAACAAAACATCATAAGGAATTTTGTCTTCATCATACATAGATTTATATTCATAAGATGATGATGAAGAATTTATCTCTAACTTTTTAGGGGCTATGTTTGCCATAAGATAAATGTTAGCTTTCTCATCATCTTCTACACTGCTATTGCTATCTAAGTCTTCCCAAGTGGCCATTAAGCTCTTCTTTTTTTGGATGTCACCCCTTTTTGAACTTTGGATAGTCAACTTTGAAGTTACTAGGCTGCTTATATTCAAAATAGATAACATCTTTTTCTTATTTTGAATGCTTCTTGTACTTGTCCTTTTTACCTAAAAAATATTTAGACTTACCTTTCTTCTTTAGCATATGCTTAAATTTTCTTGACATAAGAGAAATCAAATAATCTATTATCTCATTGGGTGAATTGTCTAAGGCATAAGATGTTTCAACTTTGAAGGCTTTGAGATGTTTCTCCTCTTTCTTAGAGCTTGTTTCTCTAGTCTTTAAGGCTAAAGGATCTTTTGGCGCAAGCTTCTCTCTTTGGGATATGTACTTCATGGACTCTTAGAGCTCCAAGAAGTTCATCAAGAGTTAGAGTCTTCATATTCCTAGCCTCTTTGACAATTGTGCTCTTAGGTTCCATATCTTAGGAAGGTTGTCAAAGATCTTGAGATTGTTCTATGCTTTGGAGAACTTATAACCTAAGGAGTTGAGGCCATTTAAAATGGTTTAGAACCTTCCAAACATTTCATCAATGGTTTCATCTTCTTTCATAGTGAGCATCTCGTAGTGCCTCATAAGAGTAGCAACTTTTTTGAGTTAGACATCTTTTATACCTTCGTAGGTGATTTGGATAACATCTAATATGTCCTTTGTTGTTTTATAGCTGCAAAATTTGTTATACTCAAATTTAAATACAGCATAAGTAATAATATACTTTGCTCTAGCATTGAGTTGCAAAGTGTTGTAATCATATTGAGTATAATCTTTCTTTGGCTTGTTCACTAATTTATCTCCATGAGTGATAATTCCCCAAATATTGTATTGAGTGGATTTGATATACATTTCCATCCTATCTCTCCTATAGGGATAATCTTCTCTTGTGAAGGCAAGAGGTCGTGATAGGGAGACTCTCTCAGGAATGAATTAAGCATTGATGAGTCGTATTTTATACACCTCACAAGGGCTTAAGATGGGTGTTGTTAAGAATGTTTAATGATTAAAAGTCTTGTCTTAATTGAGATTTGAATTATGGGCCTAAAAATAGGAGAAATACAAATCAGTGTTAAAATGAGGTTTTTAACTAACAAAAGGTTAAGACTTGTTTTGCAGGACCAATAGAATCATCTTGGTCCAAGTCATCTTGGCCCAAGCCGGGAACATCCCGGCTAGTCCAGCTCTCCTGGTCAAGCCGACATCAATGATAGAAATCTCGCCTAAAAATCACGCTGGCAAGAATGCAGATATGATTTGTCAAGATTAAGGAATCTGTAATGCATATATGATTTGCTAAGATTAAGGAATATGTAATGCAGATATGATTTGCTAAGATTAAGGAATCTATAATGCAGATATGATTTGCTAAGATCAAGGAATCTGTAATTCGGGTAACTAGGAATGCAGATATGATTCTGCTAGAAATTAGGAAATTGGGAAACTCCTAAGATTGATGAGATTGTAATCTGTAATTCGAATTGGAATCTTTAGGATTTGAATTTTTGTTATTAGGATTAGATTTAGATTTATCCAGCTTGTGTATAAATAATCACACCAGGCCACGTCTTCAAGTGTGGAATTTTCAGCAGAATCTAGAGCTAGCGCCGTCAGCAATCGCAGACACTCCAAGCTAGTACAGGGGTACACGAAGCTTCAATACGATGTCTCTCTCGGTCGAGGAGGTACAAGACCAGGATTTGGGAAGCTGGAAGCCTTCAAAGGTGATCGCTCGGTATAGTCGACGCACTCTGTTGGACGGAAACCTCAACGTCTGGCCACCATTGGTGCATCACTATCGTTCTTCCATTGGCGGTCGTCGTGGAAAAGGCGGACTATCTAGAGACTCTGATTTCTCACCTTTGTATTCGGTTTGGTATATCAATAAATACAATTGGTTTGCAATTCTGAATTTTCTTATAATTCCTGCGATTTAATTTTACTCTTAACATTGTCGTGACACACTGTTAGGGGTAGATCACGTTAGATTAGGACTAGTTGGAACTAGTTTAACAATCTGATTAGGTAGAGAACCTAAAATCAACCAAGTGCATACTCCTTGCCAATTGATGAGGTAGCGGTTGTGTAAATCCTCGGTATGACAGTGGACAAACATTCGACGGTCGTCATAAGAATCTAAGGTTGATTCGGAATACAATTTTAAGTAATAATAGTAAGCTGTTGTGTTTTGATTTCCGAATTGATACAGTAGTTAGTATAGAGTAGTTTAACATAGTTTAGTTTACTTTCAGCACTTAGTTTATTTTCTGCACTTAAACACAAACCCCCCCTTATTTACTGCTTCCCAGAGTCTGAGACCGAGTCAGTCCGACTCCGTCGCGTTTGCATTACTTTTGGCCGAAACCATATCGGTTCCCTGTTAGCCGAGACCGGATTGCCAAGAGCGAGTCGACCTTAGCATCGCCGAGGCCAAGTTGGCATTTCACAACACTTAGCGTTCTACAAAACTCTGATTTTTATATTTAGCACAATCTGAAAACACTGTGTCCTTGAGAGAATCGACCTAGGTTAGCTATACTATAGTTAGCTTTAGTTTTATTTGATGCGCGTAAGACGACTAAAAACCCGCTTATCAAGCATCAAGATTTGTCATCTTGAACCTCTTCCTCTAACACTATAAAGTGCTCAACTCTCTAGTGCTAAGCTTTAATACCAAATTGTTAGTACAAATAAACACAAGACAAGGAGAGGTTGAATTGTGTTCTTTAAAAATTTTTACAAATCTTTTTAAAATGTTGTGTCTGCTAGGATTAGATGATATAAAGATGTGTGATAAAACTTGTTTAAAAAAGGTTTTTGTCAAAGCGAGGGAACAAACGATATAAAATAAAAAGGTTAGGAAGAGGTAACCATTCAGAGATTTTATATTGATTTTTTTGTTAAAAGACTATGCTCAATCCTTGACTACACCGTAAAGATTTCTACTATAAAAAAGAGCTTGTTTGCTTACAAACACAATAACACGATAAGCCAACCTAGGTTTATCTCGAGTATTCTTTCACTTGCTTCTCTGAGCAACAACCCAACTATTCTTTGAATTATCTCTTTAAACAATCTCCCAAGTATTCTTTATGACAAGCCTCTTCAAGCTCAACTCTCATTACAAGAAAGTGTTTGACTCTTACGCCTATTAGGATGTATGGATATATAAAAGTGAGTCAAAAGCTTTATAAAGAATAGAAAGTGATCTTTAAATGAAAGTACAAAGAAAACTTGCTAAGAGAATGTTCATGAATATCTTTGTCTCTTGTATCTTGTTCTTTGTTCTTCTATCACCAAGGTATTTATAGAACTTCTTCAAGGATGTAGCTATGGAAGGTCTTCAAAGTTCTTCCTTGTGATCTTGAAACCTACTTGTAGGGTCTATAGAGATGTCGGATCATTTAATGCATGCATTAAATGCCTTTCACCAACTATTTACTTTAATATGATAAAACATTGTGTTTATCCCCCTTTTAAGTAACTTAGGCATGTTGTTATGACTCTACTACACCTCAAAAGGTACATTGCTCAGAGTTGTTGGGGGAAAATGACTTGATGTGTCATCTTTAGATTATCTTAAAAAAGATATGTCCTAAAAACGCTTATGAATATGTTAATATTTCAAAAATAAATATTTCATTTAATAAAATGTTTCATTTTTAGTATAAGCTATCATCTATTGATAAAAGCATTCTTGATGGTAGACGATGCGTTGGTAAGGAAATTGTTCAAAAGATATGTATTGTCTGATGAATCAAACGCTGCGTAAAACACATGTTTGTATCTTGTTTTATAAAAGCCTTTGCATGAAAAATGTGATACTTTTTATTAGTTCATTTATGTTTGTTTTAAGTTTCAAAACTTCTTTGAATATCTTTGAGGGTCTAACATAATTTATATATATGAATATTGTCCCCACAACCTAAATTTTCTATATCTATATATAATAAAGAATGACTTCTTTAAGAACACTTTCTTTCGTTAGAACACTTCCTTTCGTTAGAACACTTCTTTTTGTGAGAACATGAGAACAAAGAATAATAACTATTAAATCAAAATTAAAAATAGACCGTTAAGATTAAACCTTAATTATAAACACTTCTTATTAGACCATTACCACTATCACTGTTGCCGTCACTTTTTTTGGCAATGATTGTGTGGCAACTGATAGTAGTGGTGATGACGGTGGTGTGAACAACAATAATAATGAATATAATGATGATGGAGGCAACAACAATTAAAGTGGTGGATGCGACAATAATAACAATGGTGGAGGCAGCAATGATAGTAGTGGTAGAGAGGGTGTTAGTAGTAGTGCCAGTAGTGAGCACAATAGTGGTGACAGTGACGATGATTATGATTATGTGGGTGGTGAGGGTGGTAGTAATGAAGATAAGAGTGATGCGATATTGATGGTGATGTTTATAATTAAGTTATAATCTTAACAATTTATTATTTTTAATCTTCATATAATGATTATTATTTGTTCTCATGTTTTTATATAAACAAATATTTTTATTAAGATCGTCATATTTTATATTATATATATATATATATATATATATATATATATATATAAAATATGCAGTAAATATATACTTCTTATGTTTACCACCAAATAGCATTCTATAATCTATATATATATATATATATATATATATATATATATATATAAAATATGCAGTAAATATATACTTCTTATGTTTACCACCAAATAGTATTCTATAATCTATAGGTTAAAATTTTCATTTTTTTTTCTATAATTTGGGTAATAATATCTTTAAATTTTTAAATTAGTAAAGTGACCGTGATATTCCTATACTAGCTAGTTAAGGGTGTCACATGCACGGCAGACAAACGTTGACATGACACAAAGTATGTTGATTGAGTCTCTAAAATATCATTGTTGCACGCAATATTTCAATTTTTGTACTGTACATTATAATAGATGGATAGCAAGTTTTACATGCATCGCAAAGGTATTCTGAAATTTAAGAAAAATAAAAAGACTAAATGTGAAAACATAAAAAAAATATAAAAATAAATAAATAAAGAAGGATAAAGTTAATTTAAAAACAATTCTAAAAAAGTTATTTTTTATCTTTATTATTTATTTTCTTCAATTCTAATGGCTATTTGAGTTATTTATTATAATTATTAGATTAAAAGATAATAAAAGTGAGATAATGAATAATTTTGAAATATATATATATATATATATATATATATATATATATATATATATAATATTTTTATTGTCGATAATAAGGATTTCTTTTATTACATAAAAATAAATTAAGAAGCTGAGACTTCTAAAATTGAGGAGAAAATTTATGAAAATATTTTATTTAAATAGAAACACATTATCTTTATATGTCAATTAATTTTATATTTAGTGTAATTCAAAATATAAACGGGTTGACTAAATTTAAGTAATATTTAAGATAATTTTATAATATAAAATTAAAATGTACAATAATTGATGCAAGAAAAAGTCGCACGACATATTACAACTTAAATTGTTCAAAAATTCTTTTCATTCAGAATTCAGCATTCAAATTTATAATAGAAGGGTAAATGTATAAATCAATTTATTATAAGCACGAGGTAGTTACTAAAATTTTTAAAATTATCAATCATTCATTTTGTTAATTTTAATCTCTTAAAACATTTTTTTAATTCTATAAATTTAAGATGTTTCAATTAATAAATAAATAAATAAAATAATCACACTACTGGTGATTTTTTTTTTATGAACAACTATAGTGAATTTGCAAGTATTTTCCAGGCATTAAAATTTTAACTCTTCGTAATTGAATTATGTTGTATATCTCATTGAATTGATTTTTCGAATCATATGTATTGATATATATTTAAGAAAAAAAATTATGAATAAAATAAAACTTACCAGGTTTTCTCCATGAATGGAAGTAAGCTAAGTTAACTCAAGTTTTATTTAAGAGTAATTTATCTTCTTTTATAATGTTGCAACCAAGCTTGACATTTTATATAAATTTAGCCTGATTTATTAGTCTGTTTAAAGACATATTTTATATTAAGGTTTTAAATAGATTGATTGACCTATCCTTTAGCAAGTCAAACCACATAGAATTAATAGACTTTTAATAGAAAAGATTAATAAATTTATGGTTTAATAAACTTATTACTAAATACACAAATTGGCTTGTGATGACGAGCTAACGAGTCTAGTTAAAATAATTAAAATTACAAAAATATATTGCAATTGATTATATTAAAACTAGCTCAAATAAAAAAACACTTTATTATTAAAAAATAATATAACATTATATATTAAATATTAATATTTTTTATTAAAATATTATTTTTAAACATATGAGTCTATTGAGCTTAGTAGACTTTTCTAGAATTTTATAATCTGATTTTATTAACTAAGAAAGTTTTTAAAAAAGATTAAGTTTATATATCCTTTTTGTTAAATAGGTTACACCAAGTTAAAGCTAATTAAATATGCTAGGTTATATATTCTAACCAATAATATTTTTTATAGGAATTTTCTTTTAAAAATAAATCTTGTTCGAGATATAATTGAAGACTAAATATAAACACTTTTTTTTTAATGAAAATTTGAACTTTGTTTCATGGTGTTGTGAGGTAATATCTCATTCCATTATATCCAACCCATTAGTCGGGACGGTCTTAACATATTTTTTACTTCTCCTCTTTTCTGCCCTCTGTTCGCAGTGGATAAATACACCATGTAGAAAATTATATATCGAATTTCATATTTGGTAAAAGAATATATAAATGATGAGAGAGAAGGCAACTTGATCACATGTACTATTGTTGAAATGCCAAATATCGGGCAGCATATATTATATGTTCACCAAATTAAAATAATCAACTTTTTAGTACGCGGAGGAATAAATTGAGGATCTAAGATTCCCCCATTTGTAAAAGACTTTCCTTGAAGACAAAAAAATTAGGGGGTTTATCTGATTCTAAACCATCTCAAGTGAAACAAATACCAACAATCTGGGTTTGGCCACTGGTTTAGCACATTTCCCTCCCACAATTTCATCAAACTCGTGTTCTACTTTTGTTTTTTGCCCATAGGTTACGATCATAGATTTGGTGTAGGTTACAGCTCAATAATTTCAGGCATTTAATAGCATCGACATCGACAATTCCACATATGCATTAAGTAGATCATATCTATATAGTGGACCAAGGTGGAGGAAGATTCCAGTTAAATTTGGTTGATTTTGCTTGGCATCTAGTAAATTCTTGTTTCAATCTGGACTAGTATAGCTAGCTAGTATCCTCCCCAATATAGACATAGATATATTGTTGTATTGCTGGGAGATATAAGTGTGAATTGACATATAGTCCTTTTAATATTCCGCGGGTTGCATCTACACACAGACACACGCATGATTTTCTAATTCTAACAACATAATCCTTTGCAAGTGGGTTTGATTCATTTGTTTTGTTTGGATGCTATTTGCATTTCCTGATCCTATTGCTGCTTGTGGGGTGTAACGTGAGCGGCTGATTTTGGAAAGCAACAAATTAAACGAAAGCAACCTGGAGATGACAAATTTTCTAAGAAATAGTAATTTTAGTGGTTCTACAAAAATTGAAAAATAAGAAAAGTTTTGTATTGTAATCAATTTTTTTTCAACTATGATAATTAGAGTTTTTTAACCACTCCATAATTAAAACCTTTTACTTTTTCGATAGTTTTGAAATATTTTTATAAATTTCAATTTTTTAAGTTAGACTAATCATCTATCTAGAGCTTAGTCATATTTAAATCTCATTTTCCTTCTCAAAATTATATTCTATAAAATCTGAATTCAGATTTTTTTTTTCACAAATTTAGATTATATGGTAAATTGAGCTGCACCCATTAAATTTGTCTTTGTAACATGTTCAAGCAGAATTCGAAAGAATTCAGGGACCAATTCAAGTAGAATCCAAAAGCTAATTACATAATGTATGTACAGTGTCAATTTAGGGAACAATCCAACCAAAAGGTTTTAAGGAGGTATTAATTACATCATCGTCCCATCATGTCCTAGACGGGAATGTCCACTTCATTAAGTGTCACAATTAAGTGTCGCACTAGTTAGTGGCGTAATGTTTATTTCGTCAATCTCTATCTGTATTTTAAGTTTTTAACCTCTTTCTATTTCACTTTACAAACGAAAGAAACAAAATGATAGATGGATTTCTCCAGAAAATGCATGAAAGAGGGCCAAAGGATATGAAATTGACTTAATTCTTCGGCGCCCAGTTTAGTTCAGTCGGCGAGGTACTTCTTTTCACGCTGATTAAATTAAATATGCTCGTGCCACTAATTTTATTATTAATTAACAAGCTAAATGATGCGGTTTATTGCGAGACGCTGAAAATAAAAGAAACAAATATTAGTATAATGGAACTTCAAATTATGTTACTGTTAATAAAGCTTAAACCTAACGGTTCGAAATCACTAATTTATATATCTACGTTAACAGTTTTATAATGGAATTATTAATATGAAGAAGTCCTTTTTTTTTTTTCAAATTAAAATCTATATTAATGATTTTTTTTATACCCACAAAATATGCACGAATTACCTGCTGTCTAGAGCTGTGGTTAATCTCGACTAAAATTAGTGATTCTTTGTGTTCAATCACTCATGAACGTAACTTACATCTGTATAATCAACTGTTAACGCAAGTCCTTAATTTTGATTTCAGTATGTGATAAAGGTTATTTATATTAGCAGTTTAATGTTTCAACATCTAATGTATATATATATATATATATATATATATATATATATATATATTATGTTTTTACATTTATTAACAATTCTATATTTTTTTTATATCCATAGAATAAATATAAAACATCTATGATAAACAACAATTACCGTTTATCGATGAATATTCTCCTCTTAATATTTGTACAGCTAGTAACGGGTGTCTACATTAATAATTTTACGTTAAGACTTACTAATGTAGGTTAAGTATCACTTAACGAAATGAAAGGCTGGGAACTTTGAAATTAATTATGATTTTGGGTGATTCATCCACTCGTGCAAAGGTCGGGAACTTTGAAAAATTTAGTTTCCTCGGGAGAAATTCGTTGAGCAAGCCATGATCTCATTGAGTGACTAAAATAGAGTTAAAGGTGCAAATTCTTTGTGGTTCCACTTGCTGAACGAACCCATTGGATTGCTGAGTGAATTGAAGAGTAGGACCTCTCAGGTTCGTCTTGCTGAATGAACAAATAGACTTAGGGATGCGCTAAGCGAGAAAGGAACTCACTGAGCAAAAAAGTTAACCCTAGAAAGTTAATGAAGAGAATTCGTTGAGAAAATTTAACAGAATTCAAGATATGTAAGTGAATACCCTTTTCTCCTTAAAAAATCCTTAGTAGTCACTCTTAGAAATCTATCTAATAAGAATAAAAGTGAATAACCTTAAGATTTGCAAGTGGAACCTTAAAGACTGAGGACTCATAAGATTTAAATACAACCTTTATCTATATACATGAAAATTTTTGTAAGTAGAGCCAATTTGGGAATAATATTCATATATGTTTAGTTATGTGATTGATGAGGCATATTGAGTATGCAGGTAAGATGTTTTACACTTTGATATGAGTAGGCACATAAATTTAGTTGATTTTCTAGATTAGGCCTCCAAGCTTAGTGTCAGATAAGAGGTGTGCAACAATTAAGGCTCAAGGATAGGAAAACAAGTGATTCCATAGGGGGTCCAAGGTCATTGCAGACCTTATGTCGTGGTGAGCCACTACCCACGTATACCTATTCTGACAAACCACTTATCTCCTCCATAGATCAAGTCTCGACATTTCCCCCAGTTGTTTATTTGGCACGTGCCGTGTTGTAATGACTTGGTAGTCATGTATACTATGATAAGGGAAAGTATATGATTGATCACTCAAAGTTAGAGTCTCTATGGAGTAGGACTGGGTATGGCAGCCCATAGGTCAACCACAATGATCAACTA
Source organism: Mucuna pruriens (assembly GCA_025330945.1). NCBI lineage: Eukaryota > Viridiplantae > Streptophyta > Magnoliopsida > Fabales > Fabaceae > Mucuna > Mucuna pruriens. The sequence continues at coordinate 1,540,254 of JAENHJ010000047.1, forward strand.
CGAGTGTCAACCACAATTTTCAAAGAATAGCCCAATGATCAATTATCCCAATGATCAATTATCCCAACCTTAGGAAAATTCCAAAGGCTTCAAGGCTTAGATTGCATCTTCTGGTTATGGAATTTGTTTCTCCTCTCTGTTTATCTTGGTTATTTCTTTTAACAAAGCTGGGACTGCCACTGGCTGGTATGAATTTTTCTTTTTTGATAGCATTTTCGATTCTTTCTCCTATGAGTACCAGGTCAGCAAAACTGGATGCCACGCTTCCTACTGTTTTGTCAAAGTATGGGGGTGGCAGAGTGTCAATGAACATGGTGACCATTTCTCTTTCGGGAAGAGGCGGCTGTACTTGTGCCGCCAGCTCACGCCACCTTTGTGCATATTCCTTGAAATCCTCAGAGTCCTTCTTTGAGAGGTTCTGCAGACGAGAACGGTCGGGAGCCATGTCCTCGTTGTACTTATATTAGCGGACAAAAGCGTCAGCAAGGTCCCTCCATGTTTTTATATGTCCGCTTTCTAGGCCTACGAACCATCTTAGGGCAGCACCTGTAAGGCTTTCTTGGAAACAGTGTATTAGGATCGAGTCCTGGTGGTGGTAGGCGGCCATCTTCCGGCAATACATGGCCAAATGCACGCGAGGGCATGAACTGCCCTTGTATTTTTCAAACTTGGGCATTTTGAAATCCGGAGGTAGCATTATGTTGGGGACGAGGCAGAGATCTGTTGCATCCAGGCCATGACTACCTGTTCCCTCGATGGCTCGGACGCGTTCTTCTAAAGCGTCCCACTTCATTCTTTTTGGTCCGTTTATCTTGAATGGCGGGGGTTGAAAGGGTCCTCTAGGGCCAGGTCCAGATCCTTGTGCTTCAGACTGTCCCGCCTGCTCTGGCTGCCGAGATTGTTGTTGGTTTTCCATGTTATCATTCCACCCGAGGGGCATCCCGTACTACGGTGTGAACCCAGGGGGGTGTCTGGGGGTTTCATACACCCTGGTCATTCGCTCCACATGTCCTTTCATCAACTGCTCTTGTATTTTTGCTACTTCTTCTTTTAACCGTTGATTTTCTGTTCTTAGTTCTTGGTTTTGTTATTCGAGTTGTTCGATTGCGCTCTCCATCTCTTTGGTCCTTGCTCGTGTGTGGTGACGATGTCGCGGCGCGCTGCTCTCTAATCCCCTGGGGTTCATTTTTCTATTACGAGTTCATTTAATGGGATGCAAAAAGTAGTATGCATGTATGTATGAATGTCTTATTCGTGGATCACTTCATAAAATTGAAAAGAGAAACTTTTTATTAAATTGAACTAAGAGTTACATTGAAAATTAAATTCCTAAAGGGAGGGTGCCAATGGCATTACAAAATTCCCTATTGCAAAAATTTCTAAGGACGCTCATGGCGTTTACAAAAATTTCCTAAAAACTACGACGATGGTTTTCTCAAGGTGTGCCGATGGTACTACAAAATTCCTTACAAAGTTCTTGAAGTTGGGCTAGTTCCTTTGAAATCTTGGAGGAATCTTTGGTTGCTTGAAGGGCTTTGAGGGCGTCGGCCATGTGTTGGGCTATCTTAGACGTTGCTTGGGCTTTGCGTTTCCCATCTTCTATAGTTGCTTGTAATTCTTGGATGGTATTTTGGGCTTGTGTTTGGGTTTCGTAAGCTTTAGTCTGGGCTTCGACTAGCTTAAGCAAACTCTGCCATCTTTGCTCTACCTGGCGTTCCATAGCGGTTTGAGCTTTTGATTGCTCGTCCTCCATCTGGTGAATCTTTTCCTGAAGGGATTGAAGTTGCTTGTCTTTCTCCGTTTCGCTGGCTTTGAGGGCGGTCAGTGTTTCCTTCAGATACTTGTTTTCTAAGGCTACCTGGTCTCTTTCTATTCTTCGGAGGCACATTTCTCGATTGGCAGCCTGTAGGCAGCTAGCCATCTTTGAGCGGTGTTGTTGCTCGCTTCGTGCTTTCTTGATGCTTTCTTCTTTTAGCTGCCTTTCTTGGAGGACTTCATCCTATGTTTATTCCAGCTTCCTCTTAAGGGTCCGCTGCTCAGTTTCCATTTGGTTTAAGATTTGTTCAAATTCTTCAATTTTGATAGTCTCTGGGAGTTCAATCTCTTGGTTTGGTTGCGAATAGGGGAGACCTCCAGTCAATCCAATTGCTTGTACTCGTTCTTGGAGCCACATCTTATAACTTCGGGAAGCACCACGACTCCTACTGCCGAGTTCGGCTCCTTTTCGTACAACACGTCCCCATGCTTGTCTGATCTTTCTAAGATTACTTATTTCGAGGGCTTCCGATCCATGAACTACAAAAGGGGTCAAAGCTTCGTCCAAGGGAGGTTGCATTATAGGGTATCCTGCTTGTCGTAATGTTAGTTGGGTGTTATAGTTGATGGCCCCTTGCGTTCCTAGCAGAGGGACGTTCGGGTATGACCCGCAGCTAATGATTACTTGTCCGTGTGCGTTCCACGTGGGGTACCACCGTATCGTCCATTCAGAAGCTTTGTCTAAGAGCCGAATCCACTACTTTTTAAGGGTTATCTTTATCCAATTCCCTCGGTAGTCTTGGTATGGGCAAACAACTTGCTCTTTATTGTGAAATAGGTGGGCGGTGATCCATAGATATAGTAATGGAACGCAACACCGGAGACTTCCTGCCCCCTTTTCTTCGCAGTAGTTGAGGGTATAGTATGTATTGGCGAGAATGGCCATAGTTGGGTTTTCTTGCCGATCTCTTTGAGCCAGGAATGCTTCTACTGCCGTTGCATCTATGTAATTCTCTAAACGTGGAAACAGCAGGATCCCAAAGGCCAACAATCCCAATGCGTTGATGAAGGTGGGCCAATTTCCCATTCTTTCGAGTTGTCCTAACCTTCCTTCTAGGGTGGACCTACATATTCCTTCTATGTCATTGCGGCTCCTTCGTATCCCTTCTATCGCCGTTTCCGGTAGTTGTAGAAGCTTGGCTATGGTGTTCCATGGGAATGGCCACCCTTAAGGGAAGTAAAGGAGTGGTTCCTCTAGAGGGATACCCAATAGACGCTCATATTCTTCCAAAGTCGGGGCTATTTGGAAATCTCTGAAAGTGAAGCAGCGTAACGGCGAATCGTAGTAATGGAACAGTGCCTCGATGGCCGAGACTTGAGTATCTACCTCAATGAGCTGTAGGAGCTGACCATGTCTTTTTTTGAATGTTCAACGGTGATACCCTTTTAGGTAACTAGCCCAACAGCGCAGAGAGCGGAGCTCAGGTTCCTTGACTTGGATAGAGCGCCACCGTCTGTCCCTAAGGTTTTCTCTTTCCATTTTTATGAAATGTCCGTGGTTAGTTATTATGTCTATATACTAGAGTTTTTTTTTAATCTTGTTATGAATGCAATGCATGTCATGTGTGGAAGTATAATAGAGTATGATGAGGAAAGGTGGGACAAGATGATAGAGAAGAAGATTCCATCTCGATTAAGCTTTTACTAAGACTGGCCGACTCCACATCGGCCTCGTCTTTGCTGATTCCATCTCGGCACAAGATATTAGTCAATTGAGTTGAGGCCGACTCCATATCGATCAAAGTTAATTCATTAATTAGTGTTTAAGGCCGACTCCATCTCAAAGTAACGTGCCGAAATTTTTAACGCAAAAGATGAAGTTTCCCAAGGCATGCCGACTCCATCTCGGAGTCGGATATTCGTGCCGGCTAAAAAACTAACCTAGTGGTAAGAAGGATTTTTTTCCCCAGGGGTTCTCACAATTGAGCTGCTAAAGAAAATTCTCACCAGGTCCCTGGGTCTATAGACCTCCTAAGGAACGCAACCATAGACAGGAGAGTATCCCAAAATATGATCGTTTCCAAAGGCTGTCAGCCCTAGGTGGAACTATCGTGATCACCAGTACAGAGGAAACCCTCCAGCCTGGTTCCACTACACATTCCGCACTCCTTAACTCTCAGGCCCGGGAATAGGACCCCACTCAAAAATAAAAATGTTAGCCTAAGCACACCAACGACTACCCCTTAATTATTAGAATATTATGAGGGTTTGTACAAACTAAAGGGAAAACTGCCTAAGCTAGGGGGAACATGCATATTTGAGTGTAATTGGTCCTATGTCAAGAGGGAAGTTTTTTTTTTTTTTTTTTTTTTGGGGGGGGGGCATATGCAGCCCTAAGCTAAAACAAATACATGTATAGTGCAATCTAAAGGGACATGGAGTAAAATGCATGAGCAGGCATGGAGAAAAGCCTCATAAACACTCATAAGAATGCATGAACAAACATGTAAACTTAAAACCACATAACAATCACGCGTGAATGAATAAGCAATTAAATAACACAAAAACCATAAACCTAGCTAGTCTATTAAGGCTCAACTTTCTAGGAACCCAGAAACCAGAGATTCTGGGTTCGATCCCTAGTGAAGTCGCCATCTGTCACAACCAGATTTTGTGACAAAGCGAAAAAGGGAAAATTAAAGGGGAGGCCGAAATCAATTCGGCCTAGGGAGGAGTCGCCACCAGCGTTTTGGTTAGGAATGCTGGAAAACCGAGAAAGGGAAGGATAAGGTTGGTCTTTGAACCAGGTGGGTTCGGAAGTTGGTTACATGCCAGGGGCACAGGGTGCCCCCAGCATGTCTGTTACCTAACAGTTACCTAAGACTAGCTTTTGGGTTTACTAAGGTTTCAGTATGGGTAGAGATGGTAATGTCATACAGTCATTCATGCCAATATTATTATGCAATGATTGCATATTATGGAATCCTATGTACGGGGGATGGTTTGGTTTGGGGGAATAGACTTGATAGGAGTGTGTCTCCTATGTCTACATACCTCGGATTCGAGGAATCAAAGTCTACGTAGTTCTGGCTTGGTTTCCTAGGGTAGGCTTAGCCAATGGCCGAGATGAACTTGGCCATGATCGATTTGGAGAAGGAGAGTTTAGGAGAGAAGGGAGAGAAGAGAAAATGGCAGTGGAAGGATGTATGGGTTTAATTCAGTTTTAAGCTAGTTTTATCAACCTAAGTCTAATAAAGTAGGGGGAGAAAATCTTACTAACCTGGTACCTGCCATGTTAGTCTTCTCTTCTTTGTCCAGGATGCTTTCGCAGACTTCTTGGCTTCTCCCTCTTCTGGCTTTCTGGAATGTCAATGTTATGCCAATTCATGTTAGCTGAGTTCCATTTTTTTGACAGCGCATTGAGGTGGGTTTCTAAACATCCCTTTTGTGACTGTACTGCAGTAGAATTTGTTTCCTTTCTAAAGCCAATTATAAGCTTTCCCTCCGGGTCCATGCAGCTAAAGGTTACTGTATCTCCAGCTTGTAATTGCATAGACTGAATGCAGGGGGTTACACCTTCTAAAACATACATCCTGCTGTTATTATTTGGAAAAAACCTAAATTGAAACATCCATTCTTTTCCTTTCACATCTTGAATTTGTAAAGGAAGGCCCTTTGGTTGAGAGATTGGGGGAAAATATGCTTCAACAGATGCTTTTGGTAAAACCAAGCGACCAATTCGACCAGCATCACTTGCACTAAGCATCTTTTCAAAGAGTGGCATGATCCTACTCTCTAGTGTTTCCGTAGTGCTCCAATTCTCTCGTGCTTTTTGGTGAAAAATTGTTCGACCCCCGCTTATTCGCGGCAAGGCCTTATATAGGCTGTGATTGAGATGGGAGTGTATCTTATCTCATCTCCAGGAGATTTTATTGTTTTTGGTTGTTACCGATAACGTATAGAATCTTCAGGATTTTATCGTTATCGGTTAAGGGAAAGTCAATTGTGGTTGTTTGTTGATAACGTATAAAATCTTCAGGATTTTATCGTTATCGGTTAAGGAAAAACCAATTGTGGTTATTTGTTGATAACATATAGAATCTTCAGGATTTTATCGTTATCGGTTAAGGGAAAATCAATTGTGGTTATTTGTTGATAACGTATAGAATCTTCAGGATTTTATCGTTATCGGTTAAGGGAAAGTCAACTGTGGTTGTTTGGGCCGGACAGTTTTGGGGTGCTATAGTTGCCCCCCTCTTTATTTGTGTTCATCAGGGATGCCCCCTGATGAGCATAAATAAAGAATCAAAGGTGTGGTTCTAGGCTGGTTTCTATGCTTAGGCTGGTTTGGATGAGGTTTTGTCCTAGAGTTTTAATGACCTGATGTTTTAAACTTGAACTAAGGTTGCTGACCTTATATGGCCAGCTAGATCTTGAACTTGGTAGCTGATAACTTGAATTTGATAGTTGATGCCTGATGTATTAAACTTGATAACTGATGAATGAGATCACTGGCTCTACTCAGGGCGGCCAACGATGTCTTGAATCTGATGACTGATGAATTGATATCTAATCATTGACTCTACTCGGGGCGGCCAATGATGTCTTGAACTTGATAACTGATGACTTGAATTTGATAGCTGATGCCTTGATCTTGATAGCTGATGACTGATGTATTGAACTTGATAACTGATGACTGATGAATTGATAATTGATTATTGACTCTACTCGGGGCGGCCAATGATGTTTTGAACTTGATAATTGATAACTGATGTATTGAACTTGAGATCACTAGTTCTACTCGAGGCGGCCAACGATGTCTTGAATCTGATGACTGATGAATTGAATTTGGTAGCTGATCATCAGCTCTACTCGGGGCGGCCAATGATGTCTTGAACTTGAGATCATTGGGTCTACTCAAGGCGGCCAGCGATGTCTTGAACTTGATAAATGATGATTGATGAATTGATATCTGATCATTGACTCTACTCGAGGCGGCCAATGATGTCTTGAACTTGATAACTGATGACTGGTGAATTGATATCTGATCATTGACTTTACTTAGGGCGGCCAATGATGTCTTGAACTTGATAACTGATGACTGATGAATTGATATCTGATCATTGACTCTACTCGGGGTGGCCAATAATGTCTTGAACTTGATAAGTGATGACTGATGAATTGATATCTGATCATTGACTCTACTCGGGGCGGCCAATGATGTCTTGAACTTGAATTGATAGCTTGAATTGATAAATTTAGGTCACTAGGCTCTACTCTGGGCAGCCAGTGAGGTCTTGAACTTGAATTGATAATTTGAACTTGAAATGTGGTCACTAGGCTCTACTCTGGGCGGCCAGTGAGATCTTGAGCTTGAATTGGGTCACTGGGCTCTACTCTAGGTGGCCAGTGTGATCTTGAAATGAACTTGATAAGATCACTGGACTTTCCTTTAGGAGTCCAGGTCTTGATGGCTTGAATTTGAAAAGATCACTAGGCTTTCCTCTAGGCGGCCAGTGAAATATGATATCTTGAATTTGAACTTGAATAAGATCACTGGGCTTTCCTCTAGGTGTTCAGTGAAATCTGGTAGTTGGTAGATGCTGATTGAGGTGACTTGAGACTGTATGAATTTGGCTGTGACGACTTGATGGTTGACCGAGACGACTTGATACTGATCGAGACGGATTGAAACTGGCTGAGATGGAATGAACTAGCTGAGATGAACTGGCTGAGATGGAATGAACTAGCTAAGATGGAATGAACTAGCTAAGATGGAATGAACTGGCTAAGATGACTTGAAACTGGTTGAGACGACTTGATGTTGGGTGAGATGACATTTGTGCTGGCTGAAGTGATGTTTGCCTTTTGCCTTGTGGAGGATTTTGAATTTTAAATCTTGGAATGCCAAGGGTTTGTTCTAGGGGCACATGGCTTCAGACATGCCCCCTAGTTTCTCAATGCTTTGTCGTGTCTCTTCGTTTCTGGCGCTGCCTTAAATGTCTTTAGGACATGCCTCTTCGTTTCTTGGGGAGCTGTAGTGTGCTTTGCTCTGACTTTGAATTTTTTTTATGATTTTTTTTCGGATATGATTGAGGATGAAGGAATCAACATGGAGGAGCTAATCTGAAAGGCTAAGCTCATTTCCCATGGCGGGGGAACTCCTGCTACTTCTCAAGGGACTTCTGAAGTCGAGAAGAAGACAGTCTCAGTTGGAACTGAGAAGAGGGCGGTCTTGACTGAGGTTGGGAAGAGGGTAGTTTCGGTTGAGGTCGAAAAGACAATCCAAGCCGATGTGATGGAGGCCAAGAGGAAAGCTGAGACCCAAGCCACTAAGGACGCCTCTAGGAAGAAAGGGAAGGATGCTATGCATCCCCCTTTGGCTACTGGTCAGCCGAAGGGAAAGGTAGTGGTGACTTCTTGGGCCTGAATTTCCCTTTGGGGGCTTGACATCCAATCACTATGTGGGGGCCAAGCTTGAAGGTGTAAGGTCTGCTTCCTGCCAACTTCATTCCTCAGGATGACAGAGGTTTGGTGGTGTTTGCAGGTGCTGACCGTTCCTTCAACATAATGGTCGCTTATCATGCCCGCTCTATAGCCACCTTAAAAATCTTGAGAGGTTGGGCTAAGAAGGTTGAGCAAATTCTTCTAAAAGAGACCCTCAACAAGAAGCTGCAGAAGGCCCATGCTGATCTGAAGGCAGAGAATCAAGTCTTGAAAACAGAGACTCAAGTGCTGAAGGTTGAAAGTTTAGATTTGAAGACTGAGAGCCAGAAGGTGAAGGTTGAAGTGGAGAGGTTGAAGGCTAAGCTTGTTGTTGCAAAGTCTGAGGCGACTTCTATGAAGGCTAGGGGTTTGGCATCAGAGGCTGAAGTAGGTAAGCTGAAAGCTTCTCTATCTGTTGCGCAAAGGACCTCGGACGCGATGTCCAAGTTGGGTGCACTAGTCACTAGACTATCCAATTGGTATCCAGGGTTGATAGGGAGACTCTGGGCTTCCCACTAGGGCCTAGGTTTGGATTAGCTATAGTGGGCTTTCCAATAGGTGCCCAAAGTTGATAAATTTTAGGAGTTCTTATGTATTGGGTTGGTTGATCATTTGACTATCCAATAGGTGTCCAAGGTTGATTGGTTGCTGAAAGAACTCGTGGGCTATCCGCTAGTGCCCATGAGTTAAAGGAATCACTGGACTATCCACTGACATCCAAGATTGAAAGATTTGATGGGTTGTTTTTGGGATGGAATCAGATAGTGATACAAGCATAGAGTCAGTTGGGGAGACTTGAAACGAAGTCGACCTGAGGAGGTTTGACATGGAGTTGGAAGAGTGGTCAATTAGACATAGGGTCGGCAAAAGGATGATTTGACACGAAGTCGAAAAAAGGATGATTCGACACGGAGTCGGAGAAAGGTCGATTTGACACAAAGTCGGAAAAAGGATTATTCGACACGAAGTCGAAGAAAAGGATGATTCGACACGGAGTCGGAAAAAGGTCGATTCAACACGGGGTCAGAATGGGTGAATTTAGGATCAATTGACTTTCTTTTAAGTGTCCGGAGATCCTTTAGTTGTGGTGGGGTGTCTCTTGGGGGACGAGGAGATTTAGATGGAGTGGACTATCCTTTTGGCGTCCAAAGTTGGATAGGATTATTGGACTATCCTTTCGGCATCTAAAAATCTTTAGATTGGGTGGATAAATAAACTAGATTGGGTTGATTTTAGTGTTTAGATTGGATTTCGGCGTGGAGCTTGTTTGGATAGCGGGAGACTATGGGTTCGAGTCCCACCGTGGACACCAAAGGAAAGTCCAGTGACACATTTATAACCCGGATGCCAGTGGAAAATTCGGTGTCTCATTCTAGCTTGGACGCCAAAGGAAAGTCCAGTGCCACATTTCTAACCCGGATGCCAGTGGAAAATCCGGTGTCTCATTCTAGCCTAGACGTCAAAGGAAAGTCTAGTGCCACATTTCTAACCGGATTGCCAGTGGAAAATCCGATGTCTCATTCTAGCCTGGATGCAAAGGAAAGTCCAGTGCCACATTTCTAACCCGGATGCCAGTGGAAAATCCGGTGTCTCATTCTAGCCTGGACGCCAAAGGAAAGTCCAGTGCCACATTTCTAACCTGGATGCTAGTGGAAAATCCAGTGTCTCATTCTAGCTTGGATGCCAAAGGAAAGTCCAATGCCACATTTCTAACCCGGATGCCAGTGGAAAATCCGATGTCTCATTCTAGCCTGGACGCCCAAGGAAAGTCTAGTGCCACATTTCTAACCCGGATGCCAGTGGAAAATCCAGTGTCTCATTCTAGCCTGGACGCCAAAGAAAAGTCCAGTGCCACATTTCTAACCTGGATGCCAGTGGAAAATCTAGTGTCTCATTCTAGCCTGGACGCCAAAGGAAAGTCTAGTGCCTCATTCAAACCTGGACGCCAAAGGATAGTCTAGTATCTCACTTCAGACCTGGATGCTAGTAGATAATCCAGTGTCTCTTCCAAACCTGGACTCCAGGAGACAATCCAACTTCAATAAAATCAAACCTAGATAGCCCATTGACCAAGCCACCCCAAATACCTATAGGATAGTGCGATAATCAACCCTATGGCAGCCCATAGGTCAACCACAATGATCAACTACGAGTGTCAACCACATTTTTCAAAGAATAGCCCAATGATCAATTATCCCAACCCACAAACCCATAGCAGATCCCATCAACCATATATATATATATATATGTGGTTGTTTTCGAGGAGCTAGAGTTAATGTTTTACCTAAACATTTATATTTGGATGTTTATTGTATTTCTTAAATTATATTTAAATATGATGTATATTGTAAGCTTATCCTTATAATTCTTCTCACATATATGTGATTGCAATGATCTCGAACGACGTTTCATTGGAAGCAAATGTCGAGGTTGCCAAGGAATTGACCTCAATCTCACATATCGTTCAACAAGATACATTTGGGCACCTTTTTCTCTACACTTCATTAAGACCATGATGGGTCCAAGAGGAGCCTAGACGATTGATCTAGACTTGTAGGATGTCAGGTACTGCAATGACATCACCATTGACTTCGTGGCATGTGCCACTACCCTAATTTCAGTTATGTTCCATGCATGCTAGACTTTTATCTACCTAAACGAGATATGTGAAGCCGGTCTACGCGCGTCATTTGAGCTGAACTAATTAGGATTTGTCGTCATGACCCCAGACGTCCTGGACCTCGTCTCTATCATTGTGGAGTAAACCCTGAACCTATCTAACTAGATTCGTTGTCTCATCCCTCTCTGTCTTTGTAGTTAGTGTTTGACCAACTTGAGGTGTGAATGCTTTGTATCCCCTCCCCTTATGATGATGTATTAAGTAATATCTTTTGTAAGACTTATGTGATGTGTCTTTTATTTGTTTTGGGTTGTAAATGCTATAAGTCATGAACTATTACTTGAGTCATTTGAATCTATATGAATTATGAATATTATGGAAATGTAATTTTAGTATATTTGAGTATGCATGGATGATTGTGGCCTTGACTTATAGCGAAAAATTACATATGTTTTCTTTTATAAATTAAATAAGACTTTTCAAATTAATTGAACCTTTATTCTTTAAAGATGAGTTTGGTTTTCATTGTAGCGGCCGCGAGTCATTATAGCATGCATGCGAAGTCAAGAAACTATATTGTCAAATAATGCATTAAACTCACTACTACAAATATTAGAAAAGACTTTTGTCTATTACTGAGCACATGAATTAGCTGACACAAAATTGTTCTCACTTAACTAGTAATTGGAGTTCTAGTCCTAGAATTATCTCCCATAGAATATACTTGTAATTCATACAGAACAAAATTGTTAGTGATTTTAAGGACATATGTTACTACTAATATAGATGGCACCCTAATATTTTTCGAGTAAATGATCACTTTACTCCCTAAAATCGAAAGGTGTTGTCACATTAGTCCTCCCTGAAACTAAGTAAATGTAAAAAAAAGAAATCCTAAAATGTAAAAAAATCATTAAATTTAACTACTTATTGTCATTTTAATCATTAAACATATATTAATATTATCACTTTAGTCATACATTGTTTTGAATTTTGGACTAAAGTGATTGTTGATTTGCATTTTTAGAGCTTTTTTTAATTGGCTTTGATCCATGAACTAATGTGACAGTATCTTCCAATTTCAAGGATCAAAGTTATCTTTTACTCAATAGTTTTCCTTTTGAATTGCTAACAAAGCAACATTTTATTAGTGTTTTTCTTAAACTGCTAACAAATTTTGCTGAAAAAAACTTTTTTTTACTTTTTTAAATATATATTATCATTTTATAATTCCAAAATATTATGAAAAACATTTAAGTTTGAAACTGTTTAACCTTCCACTTTTAAAAGAAATTAATAGAAAAATATAAGAGAGAAAGAGAGGAATGGATAACTAAAAAAAGCTTTTGTTATAATAACTAAAAATACATGTTAACCATGTTGCATTTTTTATATATGGATCCAAAATAATCAAAATGTTTTGAAGATAACAAATATTATGACTAAAGAGTGATGACTAATGCTTTGTTTTAGTGCTTAGTTTTTTAAGAGTACAATAAAGTCATCATAGTATAAAAGAAAATGACTGTGTCCATATGAAAAGATCTTATTCATTAATTAATCAAATTGTGTCCACACGTTTAATAACGTAACCTTCGTCCAATAATGTAACCTCGTCCAATTAAGGGCTTAGATTCCTTGCATAAAGTGTTTTGTATTTTGTGCTTATCGTATCTCGTAACTCATTTTTATAACGTATCTTTATAAACATCTCATGTAACATTCATATTCTATATATATTCTATGTTCTGCTATGCTTTGTTTTTTAGAGTAGTAAAGGGTTCATTTCTAAGCTTTAGAGAAACAAGTCAACCTTGATACAAGAGAGTGTGATGAAGCCTTTACGCTTATAAAAACAAACAAAATGAACATCTCTTAACAAACAAAGGTAGCACAGTTAAGGAAAAGGAAAAGCAGCCTTCTCTATCATATCTTTTCTTTGTCTTCAAAAGAAGACAAACCCTTTGCTACAACTCTACAAATATATATCTTTGGTGTTTAATGCAAAAGATACCTCTCTGCATCCATGTATAACAACGTCTTTCTTCCCTATGTCTATATAATCCTTCAAGTGAAGAAGATGCATAAGAAGCAAGATAATGAACCAAAAAGAAAAATGAGATAAAGTGCAAACACTCACAAGTTCACAGAAACTTTCAAGTGCTCTTTGGACGACACTAAAATTTTTTTTTTTTTGTAAAAGCTCTTTTAGTGAAAAGGCTTTGCTTTTCATATTTGTATTTGCTTTCTAAGCAAAGTTAAGCTTATGCTTGTAAATGTTGTATGCTCACCTAGTGAGTTATCTTTTGTAAATCTCTTTCAGTTTTTGTAGTAGCCTGAAAAGACTAAGTGTTAAAAAATAAGTGTTAAAAAAATACTTGATATTACTTGTAATGAGGTAGGTTATAAATGTTGTATAACCTAAAGAGGTTGTAAGAATACTTGGTCTGTAAGTCAGTTTGACTTAGTGGAGTAAATCATCCGTGTTGAAGGGATTGGACGTATCTCTTATGGAAAAGTGAACCAAAATAAAATATTTCTGTTGTTTTCTCTCTTTTCTTTCCCTGCTTTTGTACTTACCTTTTTTGACAGCCCATTTAGACAACTTCTTCAAAATTATAAAACTTTGGATTTTTGAAAAACTTAAAAAAAATCACACACACAATTTAACCATATCTTCTTGTGTGTTTCTTGTTTCTTCAAACCATGCAAAAGAAACTTTTGTTGACATGGAATTTTTTTTAGCTTTATCATTTATATTAAATTGTGTATCTATACATTGTACATGTATGTTGTCTTTTATTCTTATAATATTAATTATTTAAAATCAATAAATTAAAATATTAATTAAGTCATTATTATTTATGTTTTTATTTATTTTAGAATAAAGTATTATAATAAAAAATAAAAAAATATTTATTTAATTTAGGCTTAATAACACATTTGACTCTTAATACTCATGATTTTATTAATTTTGCCACCATTTTTTTGTATACATTTTGCCTTTATGTTTATCTAATTATGCACATTTTTTTCCTAACGTTAGTTAAATATGGTGGTCCACAAGACATGAACTGACATTCACTTTTAGCTCTTTGGTTTTAAAATTTTGCATATTTTTTTCACTTAATTTTTTTAGACATTTTGTAACCCACTTATAAGTTAAATATTTTTATTCTAATTATAGAAATTTAAAAATTATATAAATGCATTGAAATAAATAATAATAAAATAGAAGAAAAGAAAATGACAATATATACTATTTACCAATAAAACATGATTAACAAAAATTAATGAAATAAATGAAATGAGAAACTAACAAAGTGAATAATAGTAAAAAGAAAAATAAAATAGAAGTGTCATACTAAAGCAATAGTATAGGACTATAAACAAACAATATAAATATATATATATATATATATATATATAAAATAAGACGATACGATCATGAGGAAGAAAACAATTTATTTAAGAAAAAGAAAGGAAATGATGTAGGACTTTAAACAAATGAGAATGGTGAAGTTGAGCTATAGAAGCGAATATAAGTCCATACCCACTAACAGTGATTGTGGTTAGCTGCTACAAGAGACGATGATGGCATAACACTTGACACAATATTCTAGCCATGGTGATGTCATGGATAAGTAGTGGCAAGGTCATCACTTAGCGTGGTGCTTGGTTGGTGTTAGTACAAAATGAATACAAAAAGGGGAGAGGTAGAATTGTATTCTTTAAAATTTTTTACAAATCTTTTTTAAGGTGTTACATTTGTCAAGATTAGACAATATAAATACCTGTAGTAAAAACTTGTTTAGAAAACATTTTCTTTGAAGAAAGGGATCAAATTATATAAAATAAAAGAGTTAGGGAAGAGATTACTCAAAGATTTTATACTGTTTCATTTGTTAAAAGACTATGCCCAGTTCTTGGCTATACCACCAAGAATTTCACTATAAGTAAGAGCTTATTTGCTTACAGCACACCAATACAATAAGCCGACCTAGGATTGTCTCAAGTATTCTTTCACTTGCTTCTCCAAGCAATAACCCAAGTATTCTTTGAATTGCTTCTTCAAGAAATCTCCTAAGTATTCTTTACAACAAGCCTCTTCAAGCTTAACACTCTTTACAGTGGTGTTTAAAAGGGTTTGACTCTTATTTTTCATTAAGATGTATGAACACTGAGATAGAGTGAGGGACTATACAAAGAATAGACAAAATAAATGTACTATAAAAGCTTAAGAGAGTGTTTCATAGAAAGCATTTATCCCCCATGTCTTGTTCCTTGTTATTCTTTCGTCAAGGTATTTATAGAACTTCTTCAAGGATGTATCCATTGAGGGTCTTTAAAGTTCTTCCTCATGAATTTGAATATTCATTTTAAGGTCTATAGAGATGTTGGATCATTTAAAGCGAGCAATATGCCTTTCACCAACTAGTCAATCTTGATATGATAAAGCATTATGCTTATCTCCCTTTTAGGTATTAGTCATGTGGTTCTAACTTTACTATTCTTCAAAAGTTATGTTACTCAAAGTTCTTGGAGAAAAGTGACTTGATGTGACATCTTTCCTTTTGCTTCAAAAAGATATATCCTAAAAGCACTTGTAAAAGATATTAATATTTCTAGAAGAAATATTTAATAAAACATTGTGTTTAACTATAAACTATCATTTGCTAATAAGAGAAAGTATTTATGTTTTGATAGATGATGCATCTTACTAGATAATTGCTAGTATTGTTTGATGGGACAGGTGATGTGTGTATAACATATTTGTATTTTTTATAAAACATCTTTACATGAAAAGCATAATTCTTTTTATCAAAACTTTGAGGGTCTAACAGTTGGATATGATGCTTCTATGTGTGTGTTATGTTGGAGTAAGAGAGGTTTTATTATGCGCATATGCAATGTTGTGGTACAAAGTGACTTTGTGTGTGAATGGAAGTTGATAAAATTGTGTGAATAAGCTACTCTATAAGAATCAATGAGAGTTATGATGTATTACGTGTGCAAGAAAAGTAAGAGTATGAGGAGTTCTTTTTTTGTGAGTGAAGAGTAAATATCCCTATGTGTGTCTATGAGTAAATGTATATGCATGTAGAACATATGATAGTGAGAATATGTGAGAATGGGAGAGCTTTTTATTTGTTGGAGTATTAAATTTTATCGAGTGAGTGTGTTATGTGAGCATGAAATGTCTGAATGTGAGTGCTTAGAAAAATAAATAAAAAGAGTATGAAAGGATGCATACGATTTGTGCGTGTAAGAGAAAGATACTGAATTGAAGATAGTGGTTGACAATAGTGTTTTGTTAGATGCAGTATGTTTTTGCATGGCTAAGTCAAGGAAAAAAAAAAGACAATAAAAAAGAGCATTTGGCTAAAACAAAAAATACTAATAATGATTTTGCTACAACATGTTTTCGCTATTTTATTTTCATTATTTTATTTTTTATAGTATATCTTTGTATTTTACTTTTTACTTTAGGTATTTTATATTTTAATTTTTATATTTTGTTCTAAATGCAAAATTCTTAATTACAATATAGATGCAAAATAGGTACAATTTTAAAAATAAAGAACATAAAATGTAATTTTATTCTTTTTGTCATGTTAGTTGTCTCATTAGCAACATATGCTAGTATCTTATGCACTATCACATCATCATTAGACTACCACATCAATATTACCCAACACGTCAACAATCAGCAAACATAATAGATGGTTAACTAACACTTGTCACAACCTCAAATTTGCGACGGATAACCGGCTCACTCTTATGTTGCAACCGAATGCCTTTCGGCTGTCTGGAGTCGCCACCTACGTTTTTCTGGAACCTAGGGAAACCTAAGGAAAGGCAGGTCCGACGTCAGAGACATAGGTTCGGGAGTTGGTTACATGCGGGGGAGGTACAGGGCCTCCCGGGCATATCTATCACTTGATAGTTACCCTTGGCTAGCTGTATGGAAGAGGGATAGTGCTTGTATATGGGGTGGTGTTTTTGGGTTCTCATATTTAAGGCTAACGGTTTTGGGGTTTGGAGTCATTGACTTGATAGAGGTGTGCCCTCTAGGCCTACGTACCTCGGTTGCAGAGGGTTCAAAGTCCACGTAGTTCTGGGGGGGTTTAGGCAAGTGAGGGGTTAGAATGGACGTGGTCTCATCATATTCGCCGAGTCGTGCTCGGTCGAGGGGTTCTGGCCGAGACGTACTCGGCCTTGGGTGGGGGTTTAGGCTCCATCTCGGTTTGACGTTACGCTTACCAGGCTAAAGAGGGTTCAGGGGAGGATCGTGCTTGATGATGCGAGCTGTATTATGCTAACCACGAAAGGAATGGGGGAGTTAACCAACCTGGATATCGAAGTGAGTAGATGACCCTTGCTTGTGGACCAATACTTCGGTTTGCCCTTCAGTCTGGACTTAGAACGCTTCTTCTCTTCTTTAGCCGTCGTCAGCTTTTCACCTCTTCTTTCCTTTCTCTCCTCTGCTTTTTTCCCCTATTCTCCTCGTAGCAGGGGTTTATATAGGCTTGGGTGGTGATGGGGTGGTTTCTCTTGGGCCGGTGATTAGAGTTGGGCTGGTAACGGTGATCACCCAGCGTGGGGAGTGGGTGGTTGAGATTCCTAATATCCTGGGTGATTTGGATAGGATTGACTCGGTCTCGGTTGAGATTCTCCTGAGAATCCGAGTTGGTTGAGATTTTGTTTGACTCGGCTGAGAATCCGAGAGGTGAGTGGATTCGGTCTAGTTTTGACTGGGTCTAGGTGGTTGCCTGGGTTGACTCAGGGTTGACTCTGGGAAGGTCTTGGCCCATTCTCGTAAACTGGGCCGGACCAATTTGGGGTATAACAACACTAAGACAAAATGTGAAAAAAAAAATAAAAAATAAAAATGAGTGATAACATTTTTGAAATCGTAAAAAATAGAAAACAAAATATGCAATTATGCCTTTAATTTATAAACATTTACAACATTGATTTTATCTTTTAAGGATTTCTTATTTCAAATAAGTCTTTTAATAAAATATTTAAAATTAAAATTAAAATCAAATAAATCTTAAGTCAACTATATAAATTAATAATTTTGTTAAAGTTCAAGTTTGGAAACATTTTCTTATACATATTATACTTTCTTGTATCTAGTAGTGAAGCTTGACAAAAATGTTAGACCCTCAAAGGTTTTGAAGCTAAAAACACTCTATTAAGAAAGATAATCATGTTTTACTTACTAAGAAAAAGAGTTCTTAAAAATAACATAAGCTTGAGTAAGCTTTTGTCGACCTATTAGACGACCGAAAGGACATGTCATCCATATATTGTTTGTTCTCATCAAATGAAAGGTACACTACTTATATCAAAAGGTGTATATTTAAATGCAACATTTCACTTCAGTATGTATTGTTTTTAACTTATACAAAATATTATTTAATGCAACTTTTATGATATAAGTTTTTCAACATGAGAAAAGTCATGCCTTTTTAAATATTATCAAGTGATTAGAATATGTCACATCAAAGGACCTACTGGCTCAATAACTTTGATCAAACTCTAATCAATCTATCTCATAGATGAAAAGTATGTTAGAACAACCCAACTACCTTTACCAAAAGTAGAGATAAGCACATTGTTTTATCATATCAAGATCACTAGTTGGTGAAAAGCATATAATGCAAATATTAAATAACCCAATATCTCTACAGACTAAAGGATTTGAATTATCACAAACGAAGAACTCTAAAGCTCTACAATGGTTACTTTTCCAAAATTTCTATATATACCCTAGCTTAAAGAGTGTTAGCAAGATAGCAATTCACGATGTATATTTCAATACCTTCCTCATAAAATGCTGGCTCTCTCTTAAAAGTTCTAAACCCATGCTAAATTTTTCATACATCTTTTAGATGATAAAAGTCATATTTTCTTAAACACTTCTTAGTTTAAGTGGTTGAAGCCTGGAGAAAAGAATACTTAGGTTAATTACTTGGAGAAACAATTGAAAGACTACTTGGGTTCAAATCTGGGATTGACTTGGTTGTGATGAGTTTGTATGCAAAAGTGTTTTGCTTATAATAAAAAAGTTTGGTGGTGTTGTCAAGAATTGGATGTAATCTTTTTTTTTTAAAAAAAAAACTAGTATAAACTATATTGTGTAGTTATATCTTACCCTATTTCTTTATTATTCGTCTATTATATAAGCACTTATATCACCCAATCTCTTAACAAGCTTTTTTCCACACTAAGTTATTTTGTTTGATATCGACAAATGTAGTTTAAGAAAATATTTGAAATTATTTTTAAGAGAACACAATTCAAACTCTCTCGATATTGTATTCATCTATTCTAACAAAAAAAATTTAAATAAACCAAAATAATTAAGATTATAATGTATAAATTAAGTGTAATGATTTTAATAATATAGTCTCTTATGTAAAATTTCAACGCTAGTCAAATATTAATTATTTTGTTAATTAATTTCGTTCTACGATATTAAAAAATATTTTCTATTGTATTAATAATACTATTCAGTGTTTTTTTATAACTATTATACCATCATTTACTATTGAATAAAATAGAAAATTTATCAGTAATTTTTTTTTGAAAAAATATGCAAAATATATTAAGTTTTTTCATGCAAAAACAAGATTTGTATGTGAATACGACAATCATAGAAAAAATACGAAGAATTTATTTTAAAGAAAATCACAAAATTGATAAAAAGAATTTGCATCAAAAAACACACAAGAAAATATGTAGGTTTAAGTTATATTATATAAAGTTTTGTATACAAAACCAGGATATAAAAGTTATAAAAAATAAATTTAAAATATGAAAAATAATTTATATTATAAAAAGATAATAATTAATGAAATATACAATTAATGTATAAAATATTATTAATATTTAAAATTAGACATAAGTATTGATGTTATAAAAGCATAAGCTTAAAGTATAATATTAATGTAAAATTATCTATATGAATAATAATAATAACAAAGAAAATAACTAAACATATATTATTTTGAATTAAAGTGTTGCGTTATCTTATTCAATGATTTAAAATAATTAATAATTTAGAAATAAACAATTTTAAAAAATATTATACAAAATAACTAAAAATATAAAATTAATATATAGGAAACGACTCTTATAAGAACGCTTGTCTCGTAAGAACATGAGAATAAACAACAATAATCATTGGGTTAAGATTAAAAGTAATAGACTTTTAAGATTAAAATTCAATTATAAATCTCTCTTATAAAACCACCAATGTCATTATCACCACCTTTATCATTATCACCATTACTACCCATCATTATATATATATATATATAGGAAACGACTCTTATAAGAACACTTGTTTTCGTAAGAACATGAGAATAAACAACAACAATCATTGGATCAAGATTAAAAATAATAGACCATTAAGATTAAAATTCAATTATAAATCCCTCTTATAAAACCACCAATGTCATTGCCACTACTTTTATCATTATCGTCATTACTACCCATCATTGTTGTTACAACAACGATGAACAACGATGATAGTGGTAGTGGTGATAATGATAACAAGGATAAGAGTGGGGTGGTGGAGACAACGATAGTGCAATAGTAATGACGATAATAATAACGTCAATGATTGTAAAGGTAACAACAATAGCGACAATAGTGGTGAGAGGTGTTGGTAGTGGCGACGACAATGATCGTAATAGTGGTGAAAATGGTTATATGAGTGGTGACAATAATAATAATATAATGGGGTGACACGATATTTATGGTGGTATTTATAATTAGATTTTAATCTTAGTAATTTATTAATTTTAGTTTTAATATAATGATTGTTATTATTTATTCTCATATTTTTACATAAATGTACCAAAATCGTCCTATATATATAATATTATTATTTTGAAGTATTATAATAATATAGAAATAGAAATATTATTGTATGATATATTCATCATGATTTATTATTATAATAATATAAATTGATGTATACATAATATTATAACAATGTAATAATACATTATATAGATATAACAATGTAAATATATTATAATAGTGCAATTTATAATATCAACGTCTTCTATATTAGATAGTTGTAGATACCTAAATTTGTCCTCCCATCGATAAAAAATATAAAATAAAAAATAATTGGCAGCCATTCTGTTGAGGAAGCTTCCTCTGTTGACTATTCATTCTATATGCGCACCTGCACGCTCCACGAGCTACATCGGGTGAACAACTGCAGCTGATGACTACCTGCTATTCCCTTATTTTTCAGAAAAAAAATAATCCTAGCCCTGACACCTCGCTAGTAATCGAGGTAGAGAAAACACTTTCTGTCGGAGGGGAGATGCAAGAGATCACATCCACATTCAATGAAGACACCATCGTATTTATTGAAAGGAATCTCGTGGGGCACCATCGTATTAATGGAACTCTACGGGGAGTCACAGTATTAATGATCAAAGATCTCCTTGAAGGATTTGGGGAAAGTGAGATTGACCTATAAAAGGGAGTAGTGGCAACGAAGAAGGGGATTGACTTTTGAAAACAAAATGAATCAATAGAGAAAAAGCAAGAACATGAGAGAGAAAGAAATAAGATGAAGGAGGTCCCGTTTACAACTATGACGACGCACTTAAGTATTAGGTAAAATTCTGAAGTCCCCTTGCAATTTGAGCATACTACCCATACAACACCTCTCCTTAATCAAACACTTAGCTAAACACTTAGCCAAAGTAACCATCAAGACTCTTAGAGGGCTATCCAACATTGAAGTGGTCTTGTCCCTAGTCGACATTTCCTATCCCGAATCGGTCAACACCTAGTTAGCACATCCCAGACTATTTGATGCATAGTCGACATTCCAGTCTCATCCCAACTGACACTTAGTCGGTATCTCATCCCAACTGATGCCTAGTTGGCATCTCCTTGCAACCGATTAGGTGTCTACATCCCACTTAGCCCATAGGCCTCAGCCAGAACTACGTAAACTTTGATTTCTCCACTGTAATAAGAGATATGTGAGAGCAAGAGGCGACTCTTGTCAAGTTCAAAAACAAAAAAAAAAACATACCCTTCCCTCCTGTAAATATGTCCATTTCTAAAAGGTAAAAGAACCATGGTTTAAAGGTTATAATAAGTTTCATGCATCTAGCTAAGGTAATCGTCTCAAGACGGATATTGTACGATATTAACATCTTTTCTATGCATAATTGACTATCGAACTTGAACTCTGTTTGTCCCCTTTAAGATTTTCTGACGTCTTCCTTAAAAAAAAAAAAAACGTTGGTGACAACTCTATAAAAAATTATTTTTCTTTTTATGAAAGAGAATTAAATTTCTCTTTTTATTTTTAGCTGAATCGGTGGTGAACTCGATTGCGACAGTAGCAGAAGTGTCAAAATTTACAGCTCGCCGACGTGTTAAAGTAAAAAAGTAAGTTGACTGATCCGGCTCGATACTTTTTTACAGGCTGCATATATTTGGTGGTTAGGCGTGTTTTATCAAGTCAAATTGTTTCATTTCTGTTTTTGTTTTAACTTTTTAAAATAAAAGTATCAAATTCAAATAGATTTATTAGTATCTGAACCTATAAATTCACGACTCGATCTAACTCGATCTGACTCGACTGATCGATTAGGTGGAATCAAATTCACCCACATCTTTTATATTGCTATTTTAAAAGTTCAGCCAAAATGGGACTAAAATTGACACTTCTATTAAATATATGTTATTTATTAGGTTCCAAAATTCCAACTAAGGAAACCTCAATTTAAAACACCGCCCAAATGACTTAATCATGCTTGGATTAAAGTGAATTATAAATGCTCTAATCACAAGTTAGTTTTCATGTATTCTGGAACAAGATAATGCATTCTAGCCCATCTCTACACATTTCTATAAATACAATTATCGTCAATGGTATTAGATATTCCAACCCATTTTTACCAAAACTAAATGTGTGTTTGATTTCTCATTTGATAACACTAAATTATTGTCAACATAGGAGCACTTAGTATTAACTTCTATGTCGTTTTGTCCATTTGATGTGAATTTTATATAAAATATAGGTAATTAACGCGTATCCAAACCCGGATAAATTGTGCTGGAGGAGGGATACAATACAAGACCACATCGTAGATAAGAGATAAAAAATAAATAAAAAATAAAACATATCCTTAGCAAATATATGCCATATAGTTTACTTTTCTTTTCATTATTTGTTTTGTCATTAATTTTATTTCAATAGGTGTATAAATATAATATAATTATACTCAATAAAAATCTAAATAGATTAATATTACACCAAAAGTTCTTCATATTTAATTTTTTAAAAGACAGAAGAGTATATGTTGTCATACTATTACTATGCATGGGATATATATTTCTAGAATGACTAGAACTCTTCTGAGCCGTACAGTTGTAAATGAAAATCTTGGGTAACGAAGAAAGTATGGAACGAGATATGATCCCTATCCAAAAGTCAGATTTGTATGTATGGAAAGTCACCATTGTACAACTTAAAAATCTTCCTATAAAGTTGATAGACAGGCACGTTGTGTCATTATCAAATTAAACTTCCACTGCTCTACAGATTAATTTTATTAATTTTACTTTTTAAAATTTTAGTTTTTAGTGTTTCTACTCGTTGTTAAAACAATAAAGATAAATAATGCATGAATTAAATTAATAAACAGTTGAAATATTGAATTTTTTTTAAAAGTTAAATTAATAAAAATAAAATATAGAAAACAAAATGAAAATGAGAATGTTTTTATTTAAAGATTAACATAAGATTTTATTATAAATGGTAAACGAATTACGAACTTTATAAAAAATTTAACTTTAAAGACATTACATTTTTTTCTGGTAAAGACTAGGGATATTTTTCATTATAAACATATTTAAGACTCATAATATTAATTAAATTACAACAATCAAACAGCAGAATGTCCGCAGTGAAATATTTGACTGAATTATTCCGTTTAAAAAAATATAACGGTAGCTGGGACTATCGCGTAGTAGCAACTAGTAACACGGTCCATCAGGTATAAAATTGTCACAACTCGCAACTCCTACTATGCTGTAATATTTAAAAATATTATGAAAATATAAAAATATTATTTATTAATTTTGATAATATTTTAATAAAAATTGTAATTGAGTTATGTTTCAAAATATTACTAAAAAGTATTGATAAAAGTAATAAATATAGTAATGCAATCAAATCACGTGGCATAAGCGATCAGATAAATAATTAGGAAACTAGCCCTTAATAACATAATTAGGTATCATTAAATTTTAGGAGAAAAAAGATATCTTAAAACCAACAGATTTTCTTTTATACATTTGATAGTAGAAAGTTTATAAAACATTTGATATACAGACAGAACAGAATAAAATATAATAAGATATGTAGTTCTATATAATCTATATAATGCGTTTCGTAGTTATATCAAGAAACAGGCAATAACACAATGAAAGGAGGGACCGTAAAATTTAAAAAAGAAAACTTTAACGTACATAATTATTTGAAATTAAAGAAATAAGATATTTGAAACTCAATGAATAAATTATAAAATTAATTAAATTCTGTGAATTAATTACTAATTTGATATAATTAAGGATGATAATGAGTGATAGTAACGAGTATTTGTAAAAAACATTTTAATTAAGATTTTATTCAATAAATTATTTATACTTGGATATACCGTCGATAAATACTTAAATAGATTTTAAGTGTTTGAATGAATTACTATATAAATGATTATAAAATATTATTTTATTTTAAAAATTAAAAAAATTAAATTATTATTAAAAATTAAAAAATTAAGTAATTATTATATTATTATATACATCATGTAACATTGACATTTATGTATGTTTATAATTAAGTGATTGAGAAATTAACAAGATAATTAAATTTAATTTTAGTTGAAAAGGAAATAAAAAAAAATGTTGCGTTGCATGTTTTTCAAGAAAATCTCGAAAAGTGGTTAGAATGGGTGAAAGCATGCTTCTGAGAGGCAAGTCTACCTTAAAAGTAGTTATCTAAGTTAAATAACGAAAGTTGACAAATAGTAGTCATATACACTTTCTAGTAAAGTTAGTTGATTTGATGTTATTTCAATAACATGTTTTTCGAGGAGAAACCTCGATTGATTGGAGTTCTAGAGAAAACCTCGAAACCTTGTAGCCGTCATCTCGAAAACTTCAAAAACCTTAAAATCCCCTCATAATGGTTGGTGTCCTTTACCCATTGGTCCCAAACCCCCTAAAACCATTGGTTAATAACCACCCACTCAAACCCTTAAATATAGGCCACTATTGGTTGATTGTGGGTGTTTTAGCAAACCAAAAACATTCTCCCCCTCCTCTAATTTTCATGTACCATCCTCAGCCAAGTGTGAAGACAAGTTATTAATCAAGTTCTTCCTCCTTAAAGTTTTTCATTCTTAAGTCTTTAACAAGTAAGAGAAGTTATCCGTTGATGTAATTTCATGATTGTGCACTATTCTAATGTTGTTTTTAAGTTGTTTAATTACTTATAAATGTCTGCTTAGAAATTGTCTAGGAATGTATAGCCATTGTTGTAGTTTTGAGTTTTTTATGAAGTCTATAAAATCTTGTTGAATCTACCATGCATGAGAGAAAAATTGTTATTTTTATGTCTATATCATACTTATATGATGTTCTAGAGTAATTGAATGGATTCTATGTTCATTTGGGTGATGTTTGGATGAATTACGTGAGTTTTCATGTTGTTGTATATGGCTCTTTGAGCAAGGGTCTCTCACAAGGAAAAACCCTCATTTCTAGTTTTTGTTTGAAGACTCGCTAAGTGGGGGAGACTCTCATTGAGCAACCTTATATTTTTCGATAGTTTTATGAAAAACTCGAGTTTTCACTTAGTAAAAGCCTTTCTTGCCGAGTGAATACTCAATAACTCATGAACATGATAAAGGTCCATTGAACAAGTACTTCAGTCACTAGGCAAAGTCGTGAACTTAATGAGAAAATCCCTAGGTTCGTTGAGTGTCTATTAGGTGAGTGCCTCATTTGCTTGGTAAGGATCTTGAGAACTCAAAAACATATGGATTCGTTAGGCAAGTTGTGTATTTAATTGAGCGAGCAACTTTTAGTGGCTCTAAATTGATGGGCAAAGGAATCACCTTTTGATGCTACCTAAATCGCACCGGGGGCGGACTTAGAGGTTGGGAAGGGGCGAAATGGTTGTCACAACCTAATTTGTGATGTGGATTCATGGTGGGCCAACATCGCCCCAGCCCTTTTGTGACCGAGACTGAGTCGGCCACATGGAGTTGCCACCGGCATTTTGGTTTAAGGAACGCTAGGAAACTTGATGGATAGGCTGGTCTGGAATCAGATATGCGGGTCCAAGAGTTGGTTACACACTAAGGGCGTAGGGTGCCCGAGCATGCCTATCACTTGATAGTTATCCTTAGCTAACTAGACGGGAATATGGACGGGGCTTGTGCTTGGGTCGTGTTTCCGGCATAGGTCTTGGGAGAAGTTTAGGTAGGGTGTTTTAGGGTTTTGGGGTTTAAGACTTGAGAGGAGTGTGCCTCTTGTGCCTACGTACCTCGGTTTTAGAGGAGTCAAAGTCAATGTAGTTCTGGCTTAGTTACTGGTGGTGAGGACAGAGTTGGCTCGTGCCAGTTGGGTCTACTTGTAGCCAAAAGGGATTTGGCTTTGGGGTAGGTGGATGTTAGACTGGCGGGTCTATCATGTACCGAGACTGAGTCTATCACAGCAAGGCCGGCTTGGGTTCGGTCATAGGGGGGGTGATTAGAGAAGCGAGGTGCCCAGTTCTAGTATCGGTTGAGGCGGAGAGGCTTCCAAGAACATGTAAGGCTAGCCTAATGCTTAAGAATACATAATGCCAACCTAGTGTTTAGAAAAAACGCGGGGTGCTAACTTGGAGTTAAAAGACTAACCTGGAATTTAGAATTAGAGAGTCTTTCCTTCTGCGTGGCTCGTATTTTCGCTTGTTCCACGATTTGGACTTGGAGATCCTACCTTCTTTTCTTTGTGCGATCGTCAGTTTCCTTTGCTCTCGCTGCCTTTCTCTCTTTTCTTTTCGCCTGATTCTCCCCCGATTTTTTTTTCATCCCCTGAGCCCCTCGTTTTTGGGTTTTATATAGAGCTCCAGATTTGGTAGGGAGCAACCACCCCTGGTCCCTACTAGTTGTGGCCGTTAGGTTGGAGACCGAGTCCCCTTCCCTTCAATCCCAGCTTTAGCACGAGTGTTGGGATTCGCCTTGATACTCGGGCGACTTGGTCTCTGCTAGTCGTAACGACTTGGATGGACTCAATCTTGAGACTACTCTCATGGTCTCAGTCCAGTCCGAGGTTTGACTCGGTCTTGAGACTACTCTTTAGTGGTCTCGACCCAGTCTTGAGGTTTGGGTTGACTCGATCTTGAGACTACTCTTTAGTGGTCTCGGTCCAGTCTAAGGTTTTGGGCCTAGGAGGGGTCTGAACTGGTACAGGTCTGACCCCGGACAGTTTTGGGGTGCAACAATGGTCATTTATCGCGAGTTCGAATGAATGGATCAAAGTCTAGGGATTGTGCCAAGAACCCATAAGGACATGACATGCTAAGTCAGCATCTGCTAGGCTACCATGGGGAGGGCTGGTCAAAGCCGATGTGACTTCGGATTGAGTCATCACCAATGTTTAGTGGTACACTAGAAATCGGGAGTGGATAAGGTGCGTCTCGGGATAGAGAATCCAGGTAAGGAACTGGTTATGCATGAGAATGACGGATCACCCCATCCACCTACCATTTGGTAATTACCCTATGAACTACATGCTATATAACCTCTACTATTATGATGGATGATACAGGGATAGGTTTTCAATGGAATGATTAACTTGACAAGAGTAGGTCTTTTGCTCCTACGTACCTCCCGACCGGGAGGAATCAAAGTTGACGTAGTTCTGTACGGGTGAAGAAGGTGAGGGACAAAGTCGAACTTTCCATTAGGTGTTCTTCCTTTGGGAGGGGAACAACAAGGTACTTACGGGGTATGGATTCTAGTACGGTTGGACTTTCTCTTAAGCGTCCGCTGGAGTCTGGGGTGTAGGGACTGAGCTTTCCGTTAGGCGCTCAGCTCTCACAATTTGAACTCTAAGGCGGGGCTATCCGTTAAGCGTCCCGCTTTGATGTTGGATTTAATGTTCATGAGTCTGCTTGCTAGGTTGACTCGGGTATGCAGATACTGACTTAGGGTTAGGTGAAATGTACTTGGCGTCAGGTCATGAAAGCCAAGACCAACTCGGTTTTAAATTGAGGCGAGTTGTGAGCCTACCATCTGAAGTGTTTGTGACTCGGTTTGATATTAGAATGGGTTGTGTGCTAGAAACTCGAAGTGTTTAGATCGTATGGACTCGAGGATGCAGGGATTTGAGCTGGGCAAAAGGGGGAAGCCGAGGCCGACTCGACTTTCGTTCGTGGTGAACTACGTTTTCGCCATCTGAAGTGTGTCCAGGGAGAATGTCTATGGCTTGGGTGAAGTTTTGGCCAAGAGACTTACCTGGTATCCAAAGAGTTGGTTGATGTTGACGCTTGCAGCTGATCCTTTTAGAGTTTCAAGTTGCAGTTCGCGTGACATTCCTCAACGATTTTGCCCTTCTTTTCTTCTTCGATTCCTAGCCTCGAGCTCTTCGTGCTAAGGCGTTTTATAGCCTTTGAGAAGGCGATGAAAGTGTGCATGATCTTGCCACGTGGAGCTGCCCCAACCTCCTGATCCAATTCTTTAGCCTTGGCAATCCCCAGCTTGATGCTTGTTGGATCCAACGCTTGATAGTGGCACGTTCTCCCTGAATTCGCAGTGCCTCTCGTCGGTAGTGGCTGACATGGCGTATTCCTTTGTTGTGATTGACGAAGATCTTACTCTACTGAAAGCGGTGGGGCCCTTGATACGCTTGTGTGGCTTCATTAACAGCTTCTCCTTCCTTTTTGGAGGATCGTTCGGCTCAAACTGCTCTGATCTTGGCGAAGCTGTATCTTTATGCTGATGTGGCATATTCTATTTGGTTCTGCTGAGCTGGATGACTCTCGTCATCGTTGAGGTGAAGTCTTGTGCACCTGATTCGGGCCACTTCAAGTCTCTAATCGTTTGGGCTGCGCTTGGGGGCCCTCTTTTTGTGTTTGTCGTGATGAGGGGTTGGCCATAGGTCCTCTTAGGTTTCGTCCGAGTCATGGGCCAAGTCGTGTGCATTCTTGTTGGGCTTATCCCGCTGGTTGAAACCAGGTATATTATGAGCCCTTCCTCTTAGATGTGGCCGAGTCGGCTAATTTTCTTGACGGGTCTCTTCTCGGTCTTTTTGGGTTTGAGTCTTCTTTGTTCCTACAGTTTCTCGCAAAGCTGTTTATTGAGGTGGACAGATTCAGGATGCTAAACCTTTGCTGAGTGAGGAGGAGAAACTTAGATTGCTAAGTCTCTATGATGGTATTTGTTGGGAGAGTTTTCCCACTTGTGGAGCGAATAAGAGAAGAGTCTTAGAGAATGCTATTTGAGTATTCTTTTGTTGCATAAAGGAAGGTCTTTATTGAGTGAATAAGAAGTAAGAACTTATTGTGCTCTCCATGAACCCCTTGGTTGGGCAAGTGTTTATCCTCGCTAGGGGTAAATGTGTAAGGTTTTAGGATTTAAGTCTCTATGACTTAATACCCTGGGTGAATGGTGAATGGTGCATTCGTTGATTAAGTTGTAAAATCCATAAATTGATTACTTGTATCTATTTAAAAACTTATGAAAATTGTCGTAAAATAAAGATTATGGGTAGAATGGGATAAAAGATTGAAATTGGAATGATAATTAAAGAGAATGACATAAAATATGGAAATGTTACTATCTTGAAAGATAGAACACTTGTTGAAAAAGTAAAAAGGCTTACCTTACTCTCAAGGATATGGTTAGTAGATCATTCCTTGTTGTGGGGATTTCTAACTTGTCTTGAAGGTGGCTATGTTGAGATGGGGGATACATGTTGTTGGTATTCGTGTTTCGAAGAAAGCTGGAAATGATGTGAGAATCATAATTGTTTATGTTGTCTTGAGTCTCTTAAGGACGTTATTGACGAGTAGATGCATATATAAGTTGTCAGGTTATTGTGATGAGAAGACCCACAACTAGTGTTGGAAAGGAGCAGTTAGAATAGATGAATGAGTGAATCCCACAAGAGGTCCTGCATTAGAAACTTGAAATTGTGGTAAGCTACTACCTTGTGACACCCTTTACCCTCGTGATCTAATTACTAATATTTAAGCAACTATTTGAATATGCATAACTCTGAACTCTTTTGAAAATATGACACCATGCAATTGTTTCTCAATAAAATAAAACTTCATAAACATAAACTTAAAGGATAAAAAATTCACATACTTTAAATTCTACATCCATAATCTCACCATAGAAACTTATCAAAATATAACCTATTGACATTCCAAAGATTAATCCAAACTACTCAAGTTTCAACAAAACATAAAAACGTAATTAAACCAAACAACCTATTCAACCTCAATATCTCAATCCTATTAGAGCTAGCTAACCTTATACATAAAACAATATGAAAGACAGCGATACTCGTCGTTATACAATTTGATAATTATACATACGATGAAACTTATTTTGGTTGAACTGAACTTGTGATCTATACTTGTTGGTTAATTATACACTTGCTGGTGTATATTTTCTTTGTGTGTTGTGGCTGAATGAGTGAGCTGTTGAGTGAATGGAAGAAACCAAAAGATAAAGATCAGAATGTGTTGTGCAATTGTGAGAGATGAGATATCGATGTTGTATTGTAAGTGCTGATATTTTTATAAATGTTGTGTTGAGTAGTTTTAATTTGTCATATTTAGAAATTTTGTTAGGTCTCCTGATTTCTGTGTGGAGTACTATTCTTATAAAATCGAGGTAATTAGGAATGTTGATCTTAGCCAATGGCGTATAGGCTTATGCGGATTTTTTTTTTCTTGTAATCCATGAAAATTTTAGTTGTGAAACACTAGCTTAAACATTTTATCAGATAAATGGTGTTTATCATGATCAAATTTGGTGAGAAAGAAGTAATACAAATAACTTTCTTTTCCCTATTCTTTTAGGGAAATAATTTATATGCTTAGTGCTTTATTTATGTTTTGGATGAGTGGATTGCGCCACATAGGATTTTCCGTGACACGCGAATTGATTTCACAGAAAGGTTTATGAACCTAACGAAGCTATACGGAGCTGATAATTTGGTATATATGAACAAGTGTATTATTAGGTATAATGCTTGCTTTTGAGAATGCCTGGCTATAACTTTCAGCTTCGAAGAACAAAAGAAAAGTGAAAGCTGCGATAAGAATTTATTTTATAAATTAATTCTTAAATTTTTTTTATTTATAATATTTATAACGAGTCTAATAAAACTACATTATTAGAGTGTTATACATTCATGAATATTTAGTTTATAAGTAATGCTTTAAAACAGCATTATTTTTTTATTAATATTAAATAATTAGTTATATTTCAAAAATAATTTATTAATACTTTATAAATTAGATAAATTTTATAAATACTACAAAATAAAAAATAAAAATAATTTATATAAATATTTTTAAATTAAAAAATATATTAAAATAAGTAGTTATTTTTTAATTCACAAAAAATCTACAAAAATTCCTGCAAAATCTAAATTCGCAAGTAATTTACCTCTGCAAATCTAAAAATCCTAAGGAAATATACCTTCTAATTTTTCTACATATATTTTTGCGAGAAATGTTCCTGCAAATTTTTCTGCAATAAATTCTGCAAATATAATTGTAAACACACTATATTTTACAAAAAAATTCCTGTAAATAGCAGTTAATTTTCTTTCAAATATATTCGCAAGTAAAGTTCCTGCAAAATTTATAATTCGCAAAAACATGATATCTACCAAAGTGTTACTCGCATATTTAAATCCGTAAAAAATGCCGTGAAAAACATGTTTCTTGCAAATTTTTAAACAAGATCTACTTAAAATCTGTATATTTCTAATAGTGATAATTTTAAGATAATTATTTATTATTTTATTTAGATTTTTTAAAACAAAATTTTTTATTATAGAATTATAGAAAAGGATATGAAGTTATTTATAATAATTAACTAGTTTTGTATTTAAATTAATCAATTACTAGAAATAAAATAAAAATTAACTGGAAGGGTTTGCAGGAATTATTTGCCTAATTTACGGCATTCTTGTATGGTCAGTTATAATTATTTTAAATTTAATATTTTTAAACTTTAAAATACAAAGAAAATTTCATCCTAAACTTTGTTCTGGTAGAAGAAGTGAGTTGTATGTAAATTTTGAGTTGCCTTTGTTTAACTTTTGTATAGAAGTACGTGCAATAATCCATGTGCATTGGTCGAACACTTTAGTCTGTTTATCACTGACTGTCTTCAAAATGATTGATTACCAAGCTGCAATTGCAACGTCATATAAAGCGACATCATTTTGGGTCTGTAAACGGCACAACATCACAAGTTCATGCACTTGGCATTCTTTTGCATGACTTTTCATATTTATTTATGGTGATCATCTATGACCCAATAGAGGGTGCTCCGTACAGGTGTCATGCTGTTGCTCCCTTCGCTTGCTTACTTTCCGCTCTTTTTTTGTCAACACAAAATCTTAAGACCCAGGTAATCAAATGGAATTCACTATATTAAAAGATAGAATAAAATTCAATTATTAATTTTTAATCAATCAAAATTATTAATTTTTAATTTTTTAATTAATAATAAAATTAAGGTTATTTATAATAAAATTTAAAATTAATTATAATTTTAACTGTTAATTTTATAATTAATAATTATTTTTATATTTTATATTCAATGAGTCGTTAGAAGAGATAAATCCTAGTGGGTATGGGTGCGGCAAAGTTGCATCTATTAAGCTGTGGGTCCAATTATGCCTCTGCTATATTAAGCTATTAAGATATATAATATATTTGGCTCTTTTTTTTGAAACACTCTAAAATGGGGAAGTTAATGAGCAACATTGCGCAACTTGTATTCCTTTTTCAGTGTGATTCATGTATGAAATTACAATTATTCACTAAATTAGTTAGTAAAATATAAAATAGTAAAATATTTCTTCAAATTATATATTATTATTCAATTTAATTTTTAAAATTATAATGAATTATCAAATTAATTTCTAAAATAAATAAAATATTAAAATAATTCTTAAAATTATAATTATATATTAATTTAATCTTTAAAATATAATAATTAATTAAATTGGTTCCTAAAATAAAAAGAAATTAATTACACCTTTTATTTCAAATTGGTTCTTGAAAATTCTTTTTCTAATATAAAATTTATAAAATTTTAAAAGTTATAAGAGAAAAGATATCAATTTGATTGATCATTACATTCTAAAGAACTAAATTAATACATAATTACAATTTTAAGAAT
Organism: Mucuna pruriens; assembly: GCA_025330945.1. Classification (NCBI taxonomy): domain Eukaryota; kingdom Viridiplantae; phylum Streptophyta; class Magnoliopsida; order Fabales; family Fabaceae; genus Mucuna; species Mucuna pruriens. Next base: position 1,573,602 of record JAENHJ010000047.1, read on the forward strand.
TATTTTGACATTTTATTTATTTTAAAAATTAGTTTAACTATCTATTATAATTCAAATAATTAAATTAAATAATAATATATAATTTGAGAGACTATTTTATTATTTTATTAATTTTATGGACCAATTTAACAAATTTGATGATTTATTCTTCAAGAAATTATAATAATAAAATGATGACTAGCGTATCAATATTTTTCTGTATAAGTAATACGAGGTTTGGTTTCTTTCAAGTTTTGAGTTGAAATTATATAAATAAGAAATTAGATATTAAAAGGGTTTTATTCTTTTAAATGAATTTACTCAATTTAACTTAAATTTAATTTATTATATTTTAATATGATTTTTAAATATTAATAATCTAAGACAAAAAGAAATTTGAGGTATAGTATGAGAAGTTTTTTGTTTTGCAAAAAGTAATATGGAAAATTTTACAAAAGAAAAATATCGTAATACTCATGATCGTATGTATAAATTAGAAACAAATACTTAATTCATAAGAATAATAAAAATAAGTTAAATTAGTTAGTTTTAATTAATAATATTATAAATTTAAATTTAAATTTTATTTAAAAATACTTCATAAATACATCTACTTCAATAAATAAATGAAAGATATAAAAAACTAGTAATTAAAACATTCTCATTTGTCTCTTATAAGAAACTATTAAGTGAGTTTTGAAAAATAAAATCTCATTTGTTTCTTATATCCAGGAATAGAAATAACACTTCTTTTGATTTCAATAGTATTTTAAATTTAATAAAAATTAAATAGCCGACATGATTTAAGAATAAGAACCATATTTATTTCTCTTCTTTTAATTGACGAATTCAGCTTGTACCTAATTTTTTTTATCTTTCTAATTTTATTTTGTAAGATTAATGTATTCGGGTTAGACTGCCCAAGTACTAAACCTCTTAGTAAAATTTTGCCCATAAGAAAATAACATAATTAAGAAAATGTACTTGTTTATCCTATCTATGTCATTTAATTTATTTCATCAACAGTCTATCTTAAAAGAAAAAATAATAATTTTTTTACATTGTACAATTATTTTTAAGTTTAATCAAAATTTTAAACATAAAATACAATATAAATATATAAGAAAAATAGTAGTAAATACTAGAAAATTTAAAATTTGCTACTAAATAGTTTTGTGGCTAATTTTAAAATCAATAGTTATTTTGTAGCTAATTTCTAGTAAAAATAATTAGCTACAAAATTACTATAATATTGATTGATAGCATGAAATAAGTAACAAATTAGTTAAGAAAATAATCTTAGTTAATTTGTAATAAATTTTTAAAATTTGTAGTTATTTTCTAGCTAATTTGTAGTGATAAGAAGTATAAATGAATATAACTTAAATTTAGCTAGAAAAAATAATATTCTAGTTAATTAATAGTTAATTAGCTAGGATTTAGCTACTAATTTAAATAATAACTAAAATTAGTAGCGAAATAAAAAAAAATTATAGTGTTTATTTCTCCAACAGTCTAATTTAAAAGAAAAAATAATAATTTTTTTACATTGTACAATTATTTTTAAGTTTAATCAAAATTTAAAAATAAAATATAATATAAATATATAAGAAAATAGTAGTGAATACTAGAAAATTTAAAATTTGCTACAAAATAGTTTTGTGGCTAATTTTAAAATTAATAGTTAAATCCTAGCTAATTAACTATTAATTAACTAGAATATTATTTTTTATAACTAAATTTAAGTTATATTTATTTATACTTCTTATTACTACAAAATTAGCTAGAAAATAACTACAAATTTTAAAAATTTACTATAAATTAACTAAGATTATTTTCTTAGCTAATTTGCTACTTATTTCATGCTACCATTAATATTATAATAATTTTGTAACTATTATTTTTACTAGAAATTAGCTACAAAATAACTATTGATTTTAAAATTAGTCACAAAATTATTTGGTAACAAATTTTAAATTTTCTAGTAGTATAACTTATTTGAATCAAGATACATATCGATCTCATATCGATCTCATATCTTTATTCTATGTCAAAATTTAGTGGTGGAGTTATTTTTTGAGGGTAATTTACGTGTGGTTTTAAATTTTAATCTTAATCTCATTATTGTACATAAAAATAGTCTCTCAAAATTTAAAATTCAAATATAAATAAGGATTAATTAAAGTTTTATTAATATTAAAATTTTACTTATCTTTAAAAAAATTTATCTCTTCAATTTGATATGATGTGTCAAAATTAATAATTTAAAATTCAATTCAAATTAAAATAGGAATTAATTAAATTCAAATATTAATTTCTTAAAAGAATAAAAAATGTAAATAAAAATAAATGAGATATTTAATGTAAAAAAATAAAATTTAATAAAATAAATAATTCGTAAAAATTCTCTCATTAAAAAAATACCAAATTTATAATATATAAAGAGGAATATTTTCCTATTCTATCTACGTACTCCTCAAACTACAGTCATTTAAACAACTTTAAAACGCATCATACTATATTATATACAGGCATATCATTATATATTTATTTATTTTGCTACAGACAGGGGTATCATTATATGATTGTTGTCGTTAAAAGTATGCATTTATTTTATGTTAATAGGAAAATATAGAAAAGATTGATGGTTAGAAATTAGTGACTTTTATTATTAATTGTATTCTTAATTTTGATTTTATTATAAATAAAATATTATATGCATAGGTAATACAAACATAATATATTTAATAAATACTTTTATATGATATTAAGAGCATAATTTTTTTTTTTTAATAGTAATGTATGATCAATACCTATTATTATTATGCACTCTTTCTCACTTATTTAGGATGCATTGCATTCCATTTCCACCAACAATACCTATTACGCATAAATATTACTCACCTTCACTGCCAGCGATCCTTGGCCATTGCCGCACCACTCTTTCTCTGGTTTGATCATGTATAAGAATTTCCTCCCTCTAATGACCATCGCGCAATTTTCCTCATTTCCAACTACCACATGCCACCTTTCTATTGAGTGTGAGATATACACATTTGTAAAAAACAGTGTGAGCACTTTTTTTTAAGTGCGATCTACACTTCAACAACTAGTCTACCATACTCCCATGACTCTAACACCTATTTATCATGCTCTCCTTACTCCGATAATCCTTTTGTCACACTATTCTTACTTCTATCTCCAACAACCTCTTCGTCGTGCTCCCCTATCTTTGGTGACCTCTCTCCACCATGTTCCCCTAAGTTTAACGACCCCTTTGTCGCACTCTCTTATCTCCGGCAACCTCTCTATCGCACTCCCTTAATTCTAATGGCCCCTTTACCACATTCTCTTAACTCCAACAACCTCTCTATTGTAACACCTTAATTTCTGTTGTTTGTATTGTGTAATGTTATTTATAATTATCTACTTAAATATAAGTGTTTAAACCTGATTTTGTTACTAGTTAATGTTATATTTTGGATAAATAAGTCTTGGGTTGAAAAATGAGATTTTTATAAGTAAAATTGGAGAAAGAGGTCTTTGAGCCCATGTTTTGAGTAAAAACGTGCTCAGACCATTTAGCACAGTCGTGCTTATATGAGCACATTCGTGTTACTCACGGACCGTCAAAGTGAACAATGAATCCTATTTCAAGGTTTATAATGGGGCGACCTATAGAACTTTTGTATTAGAAGTCATTTTCTTGGAGATACTGGTGATTCCTTTAGAGAAGATAAAGAAGGAGAACCCTCAAAGAGGACACTAGAGAAACAATAAGGATAAGCTTGAAAGGAAGGACCTACTTGGAGTTCTACATTCCAGGTAAAGGGGAGGTGAGAAATCTCACTCAAAGGTATAGGGCTTGTTAGAACAAATGAACATAAGAAGGAGAAAGGTTGAATTGTGTTTTTATAAAATTTTTTCAAATTTTTTTAAACGTTGCGTCTTTCGAGATCAAACGATACAAAGGTGTGTAATAAAACTAGTTTTTAGAAAATGTTTTCTTTAAAGTGATAAAACCGACGATATAAAATAAAAGAGATAGGGAAGAGATAACCACTCAGAAATTTTATATCGGTTCGTTTATTAAAAGACTATGTCTAATCCTTAGATATACCATCAAGATTTCCATTATAAGTAAGAGCTCATTTGCTTACAAACACAAGAACACACTAAGCCAACCTAGACTTGTCTTGAGTATTCTTTCACTTGCTTCTCCAAACAATAACCAAAATATTCTTTGAACTGTTTTTTCAAGCAATTTCCTAAGTATTATTTACAATAAGTCTCTTCAAGCTCAACACTCTTTACAAGAAAATGTTTAAGGGTATTTGACTCTTATCGTCTATTAAGACGTATGAACACTAAGATCAAGTCAAGAGCTTTACAAAGAATAGAAAGAATGATGTACAATGAAGACTTTTTTTAGAGAATGTTTGTGAATATCTTTTACTCTTGTATCTTGTTCTTTGTTCTTCTATCATTAAAGTATTTATAGAACTTCTTTAAGGATGTATATGTTAAGGGTCTTTAGAGTTCTTCCTTGTGGATTTGAAACCTTCTAAGGTCTACATAGACTTTGGATTATTTAATGCAAGCACTAAATGCCTTTCATCAACTAGTCACTTTTGATATGATAAAGCATTGTGTTTATCTTCTTTTTAGGTAGCTTAGGCATGCTGATTTAACTTTACTATACCTTAAAAGGTATGTTGTTCAAAGTTAGGGGGAAAGTGACTTAATGTGACGTCTTTTGTTTTGCTTCAAAAAGATATATCCTGAAAATGCTTATCAAATGATATTAGTATGTCACAAAGAAATATTTCATTTAATGAAATGTATTTTAGTATAAGCTATCATCTATTTATAAAGGAAAACATTTTCGTTGGCAAACAATGCATTTAAAAGGCAAACTTTATATCAGGCAGGTATCATCTTCAAACGATGTGTAAAGCGTGTGTTTACATCTTTTATAAAATCCTTTGCATGAAAACATGACACTTTTTATTAGTTCATTTATGTTTGTTTTCAGTTTCAAAACTACTTAAAACAACTTTGAGGGTCTAACAAGGATTATTGTTGGTAGAGGGGTTAACCCTAGAATGATTAAATTGCATGCTATGTTTCTTTGATTGGGAGATTAAACTCCATGGACTAGTTTATGCTTTCGAGTATAATTTCTAATTGTATGGTGGCAAAATCGAAGTAAAGGTGGTTTATGAAAGGAAGGATATGATTCTGAATGTTGTAGAAATATTTCTATATTGAAATCTGGAAATTCATGAGTTGTAGAACAATGAGCATGCTTGTACTTGAGCCTAGATTGTTAAGCACGTTCATGCTCTAGATGAGCACACTTGTACCTGGGTTTTTTCTTTGAGCATGCTCATGCTCGTGAAGAGCATGCACGTGCAAGACCTACACAGATCGGGCACTGCCATGTTTCTAAGAGCATGCCTATGCCAACCTAAACATACTAAACATACCTATGTGTATGCTTATGAACAATCATATTATGATTTATATGTAATGTGCTAAGTTCTACTATGTTGCTCTACAAGTTGTTATTGAGTTATTATATAAGTTATGTGTTGTGAGTTTTTGTTAAGTATGCATTTCATTGAGAAATTGAAACTAAGAATTGAGTAATTGATGATGAGTGCTATTGTGAAGGGTGATCTAGCCTATGAGATGACAAGGATAGGCTCGGGTGATACTTGTCAAGTAAGTGACTTAGCTTGTGAGAGGTAAGGATAATACTCACTAATTATGATGGGTAATAATATGAGGTAAGCATGTTATGTGGCATGCATCATTTAATGAAATTGAGGTGTAAGGAAGTACACACAAACCTAAATGGTAAGGTCACTAGATCTCCTAGGACTACTTAGTACAAAAATCCCAATGGTTGTGAGTGATCCCATGAGTTGTGACATACAAAGCAAGTCAAGTAGTACCTAACATGCTATTAGATGGTATCATTATTGAGTGGCATGACCAACCATAAAGGGTTAAGCAATGTTGCTCATAAACTACTTCTTGGACTAAAGTTGGTACACTTATTTCTTTGCATGCTATCTTTAAATCTTTTGTAATTTATGGTGTTTTGATACATGCCCAAGGACATTATATGTTAATTCTTAATGCTTCATTTACTTTGAATGGACTACCATTTTCTTGTGTGCATGATTGGTATAGTTATGAAAGTAATAAGATGTTAAGTGTTCAAGGAAATGAATTTCTTACCATACATTCGGTTTGGGTTGGAAGCCTATGGCTGAAATGAACTCAATGAAATTATGGATGGACCTTATTGTGAAATGCCTAAGAGTTGTATATATGGGTCCTTGAGTAGAGGCATAAATTTTGAAAGTTTATTGTGGGTGCTTGAATTCTTGTAAGTGTTTGAGAATTTTAAATTATATGAAGATATTTTTATTGAGCATTCCTTTGAATTAAATGGAGAAAATATATTTTGTTCATATGTAACCCCTAAGCACTCTCTTACATTTGTTTGAGCATGATAGTCTTGATGTGCCATCCCTAGATGTTGAAAACAATAGTGTCCATCTTTGTGACTTGAAAATGGGTAATGTAAACTCCCTTAATTTGAGAGAGGGTGATATGTATTATCCAAGTGCAGTCCCTAAGCATTCTTTGCACATAAAAGAGCATCAAAGTGAGGTTAAAGACAACTTTGGGTTAAATATTAATGTTATGCATTTTCCGCATAAAACCCTTATTCCTGCTTTGAACATGTGTGGGTACAATGAGGCTAGTATGCACTATGATCTTGGGTATAATATGCTGACCTTTTTTAAGACCTAAGCCATATAGTCTAAATGCTTGATGAGGAAAGTTGATGGAGATAATTTGAGGAGAGCCATGAATGTCTCCGAGGCTGTGGATATTATGCATGGTTATTCCCATTATTCTTCTTTGAGAAATATTATATTGGATGCTTGGCCTAGTGATAATCTTTGTAAGGACCTTTTAGGGTCTTTTGAGGGATCCAAAATTGTGATATTTGATCCGAGTGGAGCATGGAAACTACTCTTCCATTGAGGCATGCTCTCCTTTCCTTTAAATCATGACATGGGAGTGTTATTCTTGTCTTTTATCTTGTCCTTTAAATTCCCTTGAAGAAAGGGAGGGTGATGTATATCTGGAGGGGCAAGGTCATATTTCTTTTGGAGGCTTCAAGGAGGAGGAAAACCTTGAACTTTAGGGTCTAATGACATAGGGAGGATTGATAGGTTAAAAGATTGGTCATTATTTCTCCTATCAAAATACTAAATTTTCCTATGTTATAGGTAGCACAGGGTCAACCTAGGTTATATCTCTCAAGGACAAGTGGTTCTTGGGTTTCTAGTGTCTAAGGTTGAAAAAGATGTAGAATTGGGACGTAGGATGTGGACTCGGCAAGAAATGTAAACAGGGGGTTTTAGCTGGCAATGTAAAGAACAGGGAAAGTAAAGTGCAGAAAGTAAATTGTCTAACTAGGAAAGTAAAGCTACATTTTTCTATCGGGACAAATACTTATCATACTGGCTACAGCGGGATCATTGAAATGATTCTGATTCAGATTCCTAGTATGCATACAATTCTTCACCAACCTATATCCTAAGGCAACCGCCTAACATTCGTCCATTGCCAATTGAGAGCTTACACAATCGCAGCCTTGAGGTAGTAGGAATTTTGCCCGTGGTTGATCTAGGTTATCTAATGATTACCTATAATATTGCTTGGATAGGTTCCGACCGGTCCATAATCTAGCGTGATCTAATCTTACTAAGCACTATGACATAGGTAAGAATAGATTTATCTAACAAAAATTACAGCCATACAAGTAAAACGAAACTTATTCATTCATTGATTAACCAAATTATTGATACATGCAATGAGTTCAGGGGAAAAGATGGTGATCAGTTTCTCACGACGACCGCCAGTGGTAGCTACAATGTTCAACCAAAGGAGAACAGCGAACATGAGAGGTTGTACTCTCTAGAGTGTGCCAGATTCTTGTTCAGTCCCCTCTAACAACTCTGCATAGCTCGAACTCTACCCTACATTCACTTGAACCTGAATGAACGTCACTGAAGCACCATTGAACAAAGATGAAGGAAGTGGGAAATTGATGTATGCATGTGCTTTGCATGCTATCGATAGGCTTTGCTCGCTAATCGATGAATGAGATATTTGTCCTTATTTATACACGTATAGCCTAACTACTTCTTAACAGAAATAACATAAAAAACTAACTACATAACGAAAATAACAAACTCAACTAACTAACTGTTTTCCTAAATGACATGTGCTGGAACTAATGGAGTGGATTCGGTCTCTTATTGCCAGGACAAATCCAGATGGATGGGAGTCCGTTGGACTGGAGTCAACATTTGGTTAAGAGTTAGCTGGCAACGGAGTCGACTACTGGAATGAAATCAGCCAGGAGAGGAACTCGTCTTGGCCAGGATGACTTCATTTGGCCGGGATGCCTTCAATTGGCCAAGACAACTCAAGACGACTTGGTCTTAGTTTCGGCTAGAATGGTTCGGGACTTCAATTTGACCTGTAAAATGCGACTATTCTTTTTGTTAGTTAAAATTAGCATATTAGAATAGATTTGTATTTTCCTTATTTTAACCTAAGAAATCTAAATCTTAGCTAATACGAGATCCTTAACTAAAAATTAGAGTTTTCTACCCATCTTAAGACCTTATTAGGGGGTTAAAATAGGAATTATCAAGGACCCAAGAAGCTTCAAGCAGAGGAGCAATAAGAATTGACTATTCTTAAGGGCCAAGGAGAGGCCTTAGAGGGGCACACTTTGTCTAGTTGCCAAATTGGCCTTGTATAGTCATTTTTTATAGTGCATTTTTCTTGTATTTTCATATTATAATAGGTGTATTTTATAGTATAGCTTAGCTTTTGGCCAAAAGCCCATTTTGAACCCATTTTCTAGTACTCGCAAATTTCGTCGCTAAAGGCATTACCAAATCCACAACTAAATCTGTCACTAGCACTTAGAAGCCTTTTTAGTCTGTTTTGGGCTTGGCTAGCCTATGAGCTTCATTTTCTTTGCTTAATTAGGATTAGGAGAAGACTATATAAGTCTCTTTTGTAATTACCTTAATCAATTTTGAATGAAATTAGAATTGTACATTGCTCTCTTTGAAAGACTTTCTCTTTTCTCTTGTTTTGAACAATGAACTCAATTCTCATCAAGCATCCATGATGCTTGTAGTGAATCTCTACAATCTATTATCTAATTCATTAAATTAGTGGTGAGTAACCTTCTTCTTCCCTCCATTTTTCCATTTCTTCTAACTTTTTTGGTTACCTAGTTTGCAACGTAATTTTCAATTCCTTTGAGTTTAGGTCATGATTGTGAATCCAAGGTTTCATCATGCACAACAAGAAAAATATGAAATTCCTTGAGTTGAAGCAATGAAATAGGATGGTGGCTTCAAGGAGTTGTCGACGTACTTCCCACACTATCATAATGAAGATGGAAAACGTTCCTGGTTTGTGAAGTTCTTTAACGTTTGTTCCCAGAGATCAAGCAAGTTGTTAACTACTAGGAGATTAGGCAATTTCCAGTTTTGGTGAATAGGTGAAATATCTATGATGAAGACAATAGAGTGGGGGTGGCATATTACAAGAATATGGGTCTTGTAAAGGAGAAGAAGGTCGGGAGCCAAAGTCGCTCCAAACCTTATTCTGTTAAGTCATTTAGGCAGAGTAGTACTCGCCATGGAAGCTAGAAAGCAACCTAATCAGTTGGAGGTAGTAGTAGAGGAGCAGGTCCTCTACCCTGTTAAAGTCCATGAAGTGTAGCAAGTTCGGTCACTATGCTAGGCAATGCATGAATCAAGATGTAACTTGCTTCAACTATGACAAGCAATTGTACCATTCATAACAAGAAGGAACAATTAAGTGCTCGAGGAAGTTCCTAAAGATAGTCTTCTTTAAAGTATGATTTGATTGTTGATACTCTTACAAATGGTTCTATCACTACTTCTAGTGTCTATTTGTAGTGTCCCTTAACTGTGCATGATGGGAATTTTCTATTTGATTTAGTTTGTTTTCTTCTTAGTCAATTAGACACCATTCTTGATATGAATTGATTATCTGCTAACGATGTCATAATAAACTATTCAAACAAGTTTATTTTCTTTGGAAAGTCCATATGAGTAAAGATGAGAGATTCATAACTTCCAACAAAGCTAAGGTGTTTTTGAAAGAGAATGCCTAAGAATACATGATGTTGTCTTCCCTAAAGGTTGAGAAGAATGAGGTAATGAATGATGTGCTAATAGTGAGAGATTTCCCCAAGGTGTTTCTTGAGGATGTGAGTAGTTTTTCACTCGAGTGTAAGACTAAGTTTTTTTTAATAAACTTAGCCCTAGGGACAAGACCGTTTCTATAGTTCCTAATATGATGTCACCTATATAGTTATTTAAGCTTAAGAAATAGTTAGAGGAACTCTTAGAGAAATAGTTTCTGAGGCCTAGTGTTTCCCATGGGAGCACTAGTCTTGTGAAGAAAGAATGAGAATATGAGGTTGTGTGTAGACTATCATCAATTGAACAAGGTGACAATTATGACTAGGTACCATTTTCCTAGGATAGATAACTTTATGGACCAATTAGTGGAAGCGTGTGTATATAGCAAAATAGACTAGATCCTCCCATGACCTTAGCGACCCTTCCATTGACTTCCAAGGATCCTCTCAAAGGCTAAAATTGTGTTTCTTAAGACCTCTTGTGTTTACTATATTTGTAATAAGTTTGGTTCATATGACATATATGTTTCAGCTTGAGGGGGAGTGTTAAAGATATACATTTATTTTATATTAATAGGAAAAGATGAAAAAACTCCATAGCTAGAAATTAGATATTACTATAATTATTTTATATTACCCTTTTTTTTATTATAAATAAAAAATCATATTTATGGGTAATACACACAAAACACATTTGATACTTTTTCATACCATATGATGCAAATTCAATTGACAACCTCTTATCAAAGTGAGGCCCACCTCGCTAGTACCTTTGTAACATTGGATGTTCCCTCCCAACAACATCCTAGCTAGTTTAGGATGATACTTACTAGCTTTGTCTTTTTTTTTCTCGTCCCTCTACTTTCTTCTTTCTTATTTTCACACACACACATACAACCTCTTATCAAAGTGAGGCCTACGTCTTTAGTACCTTTGCAACAATGAATGTTCCCTCCTAACAACATCCTAGCTACTTTAGGATGAGACTTACTAGCTTTGTCCTAGCCTTCTTTTTTGTTTTATTTCTTGTCCCTCAACTTTCTTGTTTTCACACACACACAAATTAAGTAAACATTTCCATAGGTATAGTACATTTACAAATTGGGAAAAAATTTCCCATTCTAAGAACTAGGAACACACACAAATACATTAAGTAAACACTTTTAAAAATTGCGAAAAAAATTCCATTCCAAAAACTAAGAACACACATAAATACATTAAGTAAAAACTTCTATAATACATTTACAAATTGTGGAAGAAATTTCCCAATCCAAGAACTAGGCAAAAAATGCATAGAACTATGATAAAAGGGGCTTACCTCTTCTAGTGTGGCAAACTTTTTCATAGATAGGATATGCTAGAAAGGTTGTTAAACCTCTATGTGGTCCACACAAACAAACTTTATTTGCTTCATGGTCAAGGGAAGAAGAAGTAGTGCTAGCTACACTTAATGGCCAGGATTTCTATGACTATAGTTTTGTGCACGCCAGTGTGAAATATGACTGCTAAGAGACTATGTACTAATCAATTGCTTTAAGAGATTCTCTTATATAAGAGCTCCTCAATGTTTTAACCTAGTAGTAGTAGGCCCATGCACTAATCTGATCCATGAGTGGTGCAATTGTCTCTCATTAACCTTCCTTAATATAGTCTTATTAAAAAATTAGCCCAATAGAAATATTAGAGTCAAACTTTATTATTTCTTTTCTCCTCTAATATGTTCTATGCATTTAACACTATAAGTTTTTATTACGTTGGCAATAACATTAAATCTTTATTTAATATTGTAAATAATGAGTGGTATCTAGCAACACATAATTATTATCCAAATAATAAGAATTTCTTACAATCATAACTTCCCATGACACATGTTCTTGTGTAACGTAGTCCTTTTGTCTAGATATCATAATTGAACACAAGGCATAAATTGTGTAATCCTTGTATCGCTCAATTTTATTTATCTTTTGATGCTTGAGTATACATAAGAATAAATGAGATCAATATCCCATATTGACTCATTCTAGCATGGTCATGTATTTTTGTCTCACGCTATCAAGAAGTCTATAGATGTTACTTCTATTATGAAGGAGGAACAAATCTCATCTAGATCACTCATATCTCTCTTCATGATTTGTTCTATGTCTAATCACCAACTTTTTAACCTTAATATAGGTTATGTTTGATGACATTAAAACATATAACTCCTCATATTAGGAATCATAGTGACTTTAGGTCTAAGGACTGTATATGCCATAGTCACCTTAAGATTTTCTTATGACATTTTCATAATTCTTCTGTGCAACATTCTTATAGTAGGTTAATCTAGTATATTGTTATGTCAATCATGTACCATATGAAGCCTTGATATATTGTATCCATGACCTATGGTAACAATCGTTAGTCTACTCATATGTTAGTCTTAATGTATTACTTTTGTCTTTATTAACAATTGTACTTAACCAAGCACATTTAAGAATAGTATTGAATAAACTATTAAATAGATTTTATTATTATATTTAAACACATACACAATAATTGAAATGCCTCATTATTAATAAAGAAAATAAGATACAAAAGTAAATATTAAAGTATTGACCACTAGGGCTTACATCAACACTCTTAACTTCGACAACCCCTTTGTTGCGCTCCCCTATCTCCAACAACCTCTTTGTCATGCTCCCTTGTCTTTGACTATCTAAGAAAATTATTCTCATATACACACACACATATATAAGAGGAGAGACCACTTACTCTAAGAGTAAGTCTTTAAAGTTACTTTAAATGTCTACCATTCATTCTTTTAAAATCTAATGATGGACAATAAGATTTATTTTTGTATCATGTGACCCTTTTTTTTTCAATCACTACTACAATATCTTTTGTCATCATCATCGTCGTTGTTGTCATAATTACCATTAATGTTGTCGCCTCCACTACCACCCTTATTGTGAGTGACGATAATGGTTGTGACAACGATGGTGATTACAACAATGATGGTAGTGACAATGACAATTATGATAGTAACAACACGAGAGAAAAGTCACATGATACAAGGTATATCTTATTTTCATCATTTAATTTTAAAAGAACCTAGGGTAGATAATAGAAACTCTAAAAACTCACTTTTAGAGTAAGTGACTTCCTCTCTCTCTTTATATTTATATATATATATATATATATATATATAAGAATAATCAACTTATTCCAAGAGTAACTTTAAAAGGGTTACTTTCCATCTTTATTCTTCATTTTCTTTTAATTCAAGAGTTAAAAATGAATTACTCTTTCAAACTATTAAATTAAAATAAAGTAAAAAAAATGAATTAAGAGTTAATTCTTCCTTTTATATATATATATATATATATGACTTAAACATCTTTTTAGTCGCTCAAATTTAAACTAATTTTGCTTTTCATCCTTCAAATTTAAAATTATTTTTTTAGTCCATACATTTAAAAAAAAAATAGTTGGTTTTAGTCCCACGACTTACATAACAAAGAAAATATAAGTTATCATTTTTCATGTGTATAGTCGAAAATTAAAGAACATTAAAGAAAAAACTTTATGGTTAACAATGTTATTTGATTTTCGACTATACATTTGTCAAATAATAACTTGTATTTTGTTTTTCATGTAAGACAAAGAACTAAAACTAGCTATTTTTAAAATGTGAGGACTAAAAAAATAATTTTAAAATTTGGAGGTTGAAAAAAAAATAATTTAAATTTGAGAGATTAAAAATATATTTAAATTTGTATATATTTATGATAATGTAAAGTTAAATTTTATAATTTTCAGAAGGAATTTAATAATTACCCAACTTGTAACATAATATCGTCTGATGCTACTTTCGGTAGCTGACCAGCTTTATATTACATGATATTCTATTATGATGATATTTTGCAATATTTTTATATAAACCTTTTGTTTTTATGTCTTTCGATTATATTACAGATATCTTATCTTACACTTCTCTTTTTTAAAGTGATATTTTTGCGTAATCATAGAAAATTTCCAGAAAATGAGTAGAAATAAAATTTGTGTTTATCTAGGATAACTTAAATACTAGAAAATAATTATGTTTTTAACTTTTCCCCAATTATTAATAAAATTAAATAAATAATGATTTTTTCAAAATAAGATAAATCAAGAACACACTTTTTTTTTATATTATAACTTTATATTGTCAACACATGATTATTTTAAAATTTTAAATTTTATCCGTGTTTTTCGAATTTCTTCGATATATAACTTGTACTATAAAATTAAATGTCATTAAACAACAGTGAAATTCATATATTCACTAAAATTATAGTACAGGTGATTTTTGTTAACTATATTCACTAACTTTATAGTACAAGTTAATTTCCATTGTCAAACGCACGATTTTTCTTGTGTTATGAGTTGTAAAGCATGATATACAACGCTGGAAATGGATATATTATTTTGATCCCTTTGCAAAAGAATCAAAACATTTATAATTTTCTTTATTCTGACAAATTGGGCATGGAGATAAATCTAGATAAACCAGGGATTTATAATTAAACAGTGCAGTTGTACTCAAGTCAAATACTTATGCACGCAACCAAAAGCAAGTGAAGTGCAATGGATCACCTTTTTGAACACAGTCAAAAGTCAGCCAGCAATAGGATTTGCTTTGTCCGCAGTTTTTCTATAACGGAACACAATTTCAATCATAAAAAATATTTTACTTTTAGAAAATATAATTACAACTTATTTAAAAATAATCAATGATTAAAAAATTGCAGCATATGCAAGCATCTATTAACAGCAAACATTCTATTTCGACCGATGGTATCCAAACTCTTTAATATCATTAAGTTGATCTGGATGTGAATAGTTATGAAATTTTAAATAAGCTTTCGAGTTTTAATTTTATAAATAAAAAAACATAATTAAAAAAATCATTAAAAATGACTAGTTATATTTTTTTAATTATAAATTAATCTTGTTATATGTCTCAATTATAATAAATAACTCTCTCTCTATATATATTAATGAAATATGTAACAACATGAAGAAAATACAATTTTGGTCTTTTATATAATTTTTTTATTTTAACTTTTTAAAAAGTTTTACTATAATTTTAAAATGTCTTTATTAAATTAAAATTTTCAGCAAACGCTATTTAGTACGAAGAAAAATAATACGAAACTCACAAATTTCAAAAGTTAAGTGATATTCTTTTTTAAAATAAACATAAAATAAAAATATATATAAAATAATTTTGTGGCGAAAATTACATTTCCGCATTAATGATACAAAAATAGTTTCGTACTAGATAGTTTTTCTTAAATTTTTTCTTCTATAAGTTTATCACGTTAATTAAGTTAACTTAATGAATGTAATAAACTATAAAACACTTATTGTCACATTAACTAAAATTAACATTGTTAGTTAAAAAAATTAACAAAAATGCTAATTTATTCTAACAAATATACTTTAATAAATTAAGTAAAAAAATTTAAACATGAAAGACGAAATTGAAAAAAAAAAATTCAGACAAATGATCAAAATTTTATTTAGTTTTTAATTTATAAATCCAGTATGTATAAGTTATTTTTAAACAATCATTTAATTAGATTTGATTATAAAATAATATAACGATAAGATCAATTTTTATTCTAGATGTTTTTCAAAAGTATTTGATATTGACAATATATAAATTAAATTATAAGTTATAACAATAAATTTAACATTGCATTTTATTTAAAATTTAATAATGAATTTATGGATTTTTTATTTATATAATTTCTAATTAATTTAATCTGATTTTTTTTATTATGTTTCTCTTCAAGCATAATTTTTTAAAAATATTTTATAGCATGAATTAATCACAAATCAGAGACTAAACATCATTTCTAAATATTTGACCCAGCTAGATGATAGAGTTTGATATCACTTGTTGAATAAGGAGTATAAAAATAAATAAAGTCTCTAAAATAAGCTAGTCAATAACTCAAAAGTTCAAGATAATAAATTAATAATGTGTCATAATGGGAGTATCACTCTTGGTAGCAGAGAAGAAGGGTAAAAGTATGAGGTTGTGTGTAGATTTTTGTCAACTAGGTGATGGTTAGGAATAAATACCTTCTTTTGATGTTAGATGATCTTCTAGAATAGGACATTCTGCTCTTACCTAGATAAATTTGCAGTTGTTTTAATGAATGATATTTTAGTGTAATCTAAGACTTAGTGTTGAGCATCTGAGAGTGGTGTTGCAAGTCCGTAGAGACAAGTAGTTGTATACTAAGATGTTAAGTATGACTTTTGGCTTAAAGGGTGAGTCTTTAGGTCATGTCATATCATAGAGGTATAATCATAAGTTGTTGCACCTATGTTAGTGTTTCCTAACTCAAGTGAGCCTTTTATTGTGTATAGTGATGCATCTAAGATGAGTTTTAGTATGTGCTTATGCTTAAAGAACTGACAACGACCTGAGCACCTAGACAACTTAAGATTCGTGAAGGGGGAATTATCTTACCGTGAATTGGAGTTAGTCATTGTAGTGTTGTGCTTAAACTGTGAGGGAATTAGTGGATGAATCTAGATTTAAGGTTTCCAACAATCATAAAAGTCTAAGGCATTTGTTGAAAAAAACGGGGTTAAAAATGAGACAACATAAATGGTTAGAATTTCTTAAGGATTATAACTTTGATCTTAGTTATCACCCAAGCAAAGCTAATGTAGTGGTCAACGCCTTGAGTAGGAAACATTTGTATGTGTATGATTGAGTGGTATTAGAGTGGTGTAGCAAAAATGTAGTGGTTATAGAGATTTAAGAGACTCAAGCTTAGTATGAAGTTGGATATATTGAAGGAACCAATAATATGATGGAAGAAAGTAGGGAAGGTCAGAAGCCAGACTTATATCTACTAGATCGATAGAGTGATAACTCATGAAAAGAGGATTGGTATTAAGATAATAACCAATAAGGTAATGAGATTTTATGATAAGATTCAAGTGCTGGATGTAACCGAGCTTAGGAAGTTGATTCTACAAAGAAGACTTACGAGTGTTTGATTAAGAGTTGCAACGACGTATCAAAACCATAAATGGATGTTTAGGTGGCCTAATTTAAAGGAAGAGGTAACGAACCTATGTATGGTGGTTAGTTTTCAATAAACTAAGATAGAGCACTAAAAACCTAAGATAGGTTGCAATCTTAAGTATTCCATTATAGAAATGAGATAGTATCCTTATGGACCTTGTGGTAGGTTTTTCCTAGAATCTCTAACAAGTTGTATTTGATCTATGTAGTAGAGGATGGATGAACCAAATTGTATAGCATATCTCGATCAATGTTAAGTAACCCTAAGAGAACATTCATATGCACGAGATTGTAAGGATACAAAGTGTACCACTTAGTATAGTTCTTATAGAAAGCCCGAGTTTACCTTGAGATCTTAGGAGAGTTGCTTGAAGCCTTACATACTAAGGTTAAGATTGACTATAAACTATGATATGTGATTAAACAGCTAAGTTGAGTAAATCATCCAATCCTTAGAAGATCTTCTCAAACTTTGAGTGTTCAAACAAAGTAGTAGTTGGGAGAACACTTATCTCTAGTGGTGTTTTCTTTTATGTTTGTGTGAGGCAATTTTCGTAGACGAAAATTCCTATAAGGAAAGGGGAATTGTAACATCCTATTTTTTATTCTATTTATTATTGGTTGTAAATATTTTATTTATTAATAATTATAAGTGAATTGACACCTTGTGGCCAAGGGTTGGGGGTTTTCCTAAACCCCAAAGTTGTTTGTTCTTAGTATTCTCTCAATGGGGCTAAGCCCCTAGATTATGAATATTGTTTGTGCAACTGATTATATGTATGCAATACATAAAAAATCATAGGTTCTCCTTAGGTTTGAAACTCTGGATGAGATACCAAGAGAATTCGATAACAGGCCATTGAGCATGGCCATGTAGAACCTGTACATGCTTGTGCAGGTTCTATGCATGCTCATGTAGAGTCACACCAACTGTACATGCTTGTGCTAACAAGAGCACGATCGTACTGCCCTATCTATGTTGTATGAATATTTGGTGATTAATTGTGTTTGTTGATTCTCTATTAATGTAGATTGATTGTGTAAATTATACTACTATAATTATTGTTGCATTGAGAACGATGATGACATATAAAATGGTAAAGGAAAATGAGAAGGGTGACCTAGTTTGTGATGAACGAAAATGGCCTCGATGGACATTTATCCTACAGGTACTTGAGCCTTGGAAAAGCCAAAAGGGTACTTATGAAAATAGTTAAGGAAAATGAGAAGGATGACCTTGTTTGTGACAAATGAGCATGGCCTTGACGGACATATATCTTGTGGGTACTAGGGCCATGGAGGGTGATAAGTCATAATTTAGCCACCTTACAAGGTCCTAAAAGGGGCACAATTAAGACTATCTTGTAACTTAGAGACACAAATTAGTTAAGATTCAAATTATTAGCCTAAAACTAGAGAAAAATCTAAATCGATGTGAATTGGATGATTTTAGCTAACAAATGTTCAACTCAATTGTGTAGGCCCAAAATTGGAATCAGGACCAACCCAGGCAGAGATAAAGCCAGCTCTAGAATGCCAACTCCACAGACCAACTTCATAAGGGGCATGTGTCCAACGTAGTAATCCAGCAAATGATCAAAGAAGGAATCCAACACGTGAAGGAATGAAGCACATGATTCACAAGGAAGCCAGATGGTTAATTCTGTTAGCTAGTTAGTTAGGACAAAACTCACAGGGCAAATGTTTAACACGTAATTAATGTGTAAACTGTGAGTTAGGAGTTAGTTTGATACTCTTATAGTCGGAACGTGTATATAAGAGGCTAAATAGTTCATTCTTAGGTTGGGAGCTAAGTCGCGCTATTACATACACACGTTCCATCGCACACACATACACTTAGTTCAATTTCTTTCATTCATAGTGGTGCACAATGCTTCAAAAGTGGCATCTATCTCGGTCGAATGGACACAAAGCTAGAGATTGAGTAGTCGGAGGTCACGAGAGGGGACTATTAGTTTAGCTAACACACTACTGGTGGACTGAACCCTCAGCGCTCTAGTCATCTCTGGTGGACCATCACCGTTCGTCCATGGCGATCGCCGTGGGAAGCGGATTCCATCATCATTCCACGTAATTTTGTATCAATATCTTGTTTGTCAATAAAATTGGTTACATGTTTCTATATCTTTTTCTTCTTGTGATTCCTGCATATTTTACTGCTTAGTAGTCCATGCTTGCAAGAGGAATAGTAAGTTGATAACGTTAGATTAGGCTGATTGGAACCGATCTAACAACTAGTCAGGTAATCGCTAAGAAAACCTAAAATTAACCAGGTGCGTAACCCATGTCCCCTCGAAGCAGCAGTTGTGTAAGTCCTCTGAAGGCAAGGGATGAATGTGCGGCGGTTGTCGTAGGTCCTTGGGTTGGTTTGGAGGCACAAGTCAGCCATTAAGGAACTGAAACCATTTCGTTGTTCAAACTTGTGTGTTAGTACCATAACTATCATAGAATATTGTAAGGTAGCTTAATTGCAAGTCTTGTGCTCCCCAAAGTGTCCCATTAGGCCACCTTCATGTGTCTCATTTACCAATAATTTCCTAATGGAGCTTTTAGACACACACAACCTCTTATCTTTAAATAAAAACCCTTCATCCTTCCTCATGTGCCTCATTCTACCACTTAGGTTCTTATCAAAGTCACTTAAAAATATTCTTCAACACTTTTAGATCCTTGATACATTCTTTGTAATTTAACAAAAAGATCTCTAATGTAAAATGAAGGTATAAATCTTTCACACATTTCTCTTTTTAATTCATCTCAAGATTTAATAGAAGCTCTTCTCATTCCTCAAATATTAATAAAAATTCCATTCCACCAAATCAAAGCATAACCTTCAAAGAATAGAGTAATTAATTTGACTTTCACTATGTCATCACAATCAAAGCATTCAAGATCTTGTTCTACTTTCATTTCCAAATCGTAGTAAGCATTAGGTCCTCCATCACCAAGGAAAGGTTGATAAGATCCTAGCAAGCCTTAGAGAAAAATCTCAAGGGGACAAGGAGAACATGAAAAGAACTTAGGAGCCTAAAAGAGTCTTCCCAAACATACTTTGCCATATCTGGAGCTATAAACCTCCAAATTGGAAAATCTCAGTGTATTTGGAAAGTTAAGACAAATATCTACAGCTTTCCACTTTTGAACCCAAACTAGTTCAAACTCCTTTGTGTCAAAAGGTCATATGCAAGTAGTAGTCTCTACATCAAACTCCTTAGACTAGTATAGCTTTACCTTGTTTGGCTAGCTAGATTAGATGCTTTCTTACATGGATAAGCATCCAATCCTCATATCCAAACATCCCTAGACCCTTTAGGCCATCCAAACCGTGAGGGATCCAAACCTATATAAGGCACCTTCCACCCATCGTAAAAGCAACTTTGAAGTAAATGAAATTTATTGCATTGCAACTTTTGGGAGATTTATCCCTATCTTGTCTTGTGCAAGAGTCTTGTGCCAAATCTCACACACTCTTATCTTCCTCATAATCATGGTAAGTGGCAAGCTTGAATCCACTCATTTCTTTCTCACATTTTGCAAGTTTCCTTCTTCTTTGTTCCTTGTTAGTGTTCACAACTTCAAGGCCTTTCTTGGAGTTCTTGTGAAGAAATTGACTAAAAAAAGTTTGCTTATGGTCCAAGAGAAAAGAGTACTAATCACACCAAATGCACTAGAG
The DNA here is from genome assembly GCA_025330945.1 of Mucuna pruriens. Taxonomy (NCBI): domain Eukaryota; kingdom Viridiplantae; phylum Streptophyta; class Magnoliopsida; order Fabales; family Fabaceae; genus Mucuna; species Mucuna pruriens. Next base: position 1,594,638 of record JAENHJ010000047.1, read on the forward strand.
TACATGTGTTGTGTTGTGTGTATGGTTTTGTGAATTTCTCTTAGAGTTTATATCATGGCTAGATATTATGGTTTTTGTATAGAGAATACCCTGCATGTTAATGTTCTTTAATCTTTTCTTTGAGTCTTCTAATTGTCTATCAAATTCCCCTTTAAGTTTAGCTTCCTATGCTTTTTTTGCTTGTTAATTTCTTTGGCCTCTTAGTTTTGTCCTTGAAGGTTTCTTCCTTGGAATTCTTAAGAGTGTGGAGATTTGATGTATTTTACTTGCAACTGAAATATTTATTAAAGAATTAAAGACTCTTACACAAGCCTAAGATAGGGAAAGAGTAGTAAGAGGCAAGAGAGTACATTAGAGAAAAAGGCCTTAAAGTGTGAGCACACGAGAGTAGAGTGTAAATACTAAGGAGTGGTGCGGTTTTGTCTTTCTTTTGTCACGGTTTAGGTGCAGGTGTTGTAGTTGTAGCCTTTTAGGTGAAAGTGATGGAGAAAAAAAAGTGAGTTAGAGATGGCTAGTTCTAGCATTGGTTTGGAGAACCTTTCTCTTAAGTCAAGGATGATGATGGAATATATTAAAAGATAAAATTGAGAAATTGGCTGGTGGTTTAAAGTCAATGAGAATAAACACAAAGTGTCAATGCATGAATAAGAACCTTGAGTAAAGGGAAGAAGAAAGAAGTACAAAAATCAAGAGAAAGTGAGAATAATCATGATGAGGTGATCAAAGTTATCATAGTAAGTCATCAAAATCTTATAGAAGTGAGAGAGTGAGGAGACATGATAGGTTTAGGGATAAACCAAAAAGAAATGTGATGAATCTTATCAAAAGTAAAATCCCTCATTTTCTTGGTAAAGGTGGTCCAAATGATTATTATGATTGGGAGATGAAGGTAGAGCAAAATCTTGAATGTATTGATTGTGATGATATGATTAAGGTTAAGTTAATTGCTTTGACTTTTGAAGGATATGCATTGATTTGATGGAATGAGATTGTTATTCAAATAAGAGGTATGAGAAGAGTTCCTATTGAGTCATAGGATGAACTAAAAAAAGAAATGAGAGAAAGATTTGTACCATCTTTCTACATAAGATATCTTTTTGCAAAGTTATAAAGAATGTATCAAGGTACCAAAAGTGTAGAAGAATATTTTAAAGAGATAGAAGTAACACTAATAAGAGCACAAGTTGTTGAATCACAAGAAGCCACAATTACTAGGTTCTTGCATGGCTTAAATAGAGATATACAAGACATTGTTGAAATGCATGAGTATACATATTTATCTACACTTATACACCAAGTATCAAAAGTTGAACTTCAACTTAAAAGGCATGGAAAAAGAACTTACCCTACCACAAGCTCCAATTGGAAGGGTAAGAAAAGGAGTCTCCAAAAAAGAAAAAGTCCTAAGAATAGGGGTGCACCCTTCAAATGCTAAAAAGATGAGGTAAATAAGGTAAGTATCTCTAATCCTAACACTTCTAAATCAAGAAACATTGAATGTTTTAAGTGTTTAGGTAAAAGACATATTGCTTCTCAATGTCCCAACAAGAGGACAATGTTCCTAGAGAGAATGGAGACATTGAAGGTGTAAGTCCCCAAGGAGATGCATCAACTTCAAGTAGTGAGCTGGTTACTCAAGTGAAAAGGCACCTTATGGAGGAGACCTCTTGATGGTTAGAAGGTTGATAAGCACCTTTGTTGGAGATGACCAATCCCAATGATAAAATATATTTCACTTCAGGTTCTTGATCCAAAGTAAATGTTTTTCTTTAATAATAGATGGAGGAAGCAATGTAAATATATCTAGTCAAAGACTAATTGATAAACTTTATACTCTTATTATTCCCCATCTCAAGCCCTATAAACTTCAATGGTAGAGTGAGCATGGAGAAATGATTATGGATAAGCAAGTATCAATTGCCATCACATTGGGCACGTACAAATATGAGATTCTTTTTTATGTAGTTCCAATGGAAGCTACCCATATCCTGTTGAGGAGATCATGGTAGTATGATAAAAAGGTAACTCATGATGGTGTTGCTAACAAGCTCTCCTTTATGCATGAGGGTAAAAAGGTAACTCTTAAACCCTTAACTACAAAAGAAGTTTTAAAGGATCAATAAAGATGAAACAAAAAAAAAAGATGAAGAAAAGAAAGAGAAAGAAAAAGAGAGAAAATCAAGAGAGGAAAAAATTGAGAAAATTAAAGAAATGAAAGTAAAGAAAAACAAGAGTTAGAGCTTGTTGTTTAGTAGAAAATCTTTAGAAGTAGTTCTTCCAAATAAAAAAGGCAACTTTATTTTTCTTTCCTACTGATATGTGTTATGTTGTGAATACTTCTTTAGCTAACTTGCCAATAGAATTTGAGAATATGATTGAAGGGTTCAAGGACATTTTCTCCAAGGAGATTCCACATGGATTGCAAATAAACTTCACTTCAAGAGCATCCATGACTCCTACAAATAATTTTGCACTTATTCCAAGAGATCTCATAACTTGTGAAATGGTTTGTTGCCTAAAGCTTGTGTTAACTTTTTGCATATTTCTTTAAATTCTCTTGAACTTTGTGGTGTTTTCATACGTGCTCATAGACATTACAAGTTACTTCTTAGTATTTCATCTAAGTTGCATGGACTATCCTTTACTTATATGTTTGAATGGTATAACTATGAAAGTACTAAGATGATGCATGGCCAAATAAATGAAATATCACATGTCAAAATTGGATTGGGAAAAAATATATATGAATCTTTTGGTAGAAACTTTAGTGGGAAGGACTTATCCTGGATTGGTGCTTTATTAAGAATGTTTGAACATGCTACCTGGTATGATGATAAATACTCTCTAGAATTAAAAAAATGATATGTCCTTTTCATTTGTAACCCCTAAGCATTGCTTGTACATGTTGGAGTATGATAAGATTGATATGTCATCTTTTGAATGTGATACACATGCTCTTCACATATATGAACATCAAGATAAAATGAAATATCTCCATAGGTTGAAAAATAATGCTATACAAGTTCCATATAAAATCCTTATGCCTTATTTATATCTGAGTTCAGAAACATGCACCTTTTGCACTAATAAAGTCGTCTTTATCAATGTGATTGGCTCTCAAGGAGTCAAGATAAATGAAAAGAAGGTAAAAGCCACCCAAGATCGGCAAATACCCAAATATATGAGAAATGTTAAGAGCTTTCATGGGATAGCTAGGTTTATAAACATTTTGTTAAAAATTTTAGTAACCTTATTGCCCCCTAACTAAAATTAATAATAAAAAGTGGGTAGAGTTCTTTAAGGAAGTTGTAACACTTCATAAGCTCATAGTTTCTAAAAGGGAATCCATGCTCCTTAGTCACTTTTGCATAATCCTATAAAGTAAGCTTTACCCTAAGTTGCTCCTTTCAACTGCTTGTCATCCTCAGATGGATGGACAGATTGAGATAACCAATGTGTTAACTAAAATAAATGACATTATTTATGTCTTGGACATGCCTCAAACTTATGAGAGTAGTCATATTTTCCATGTTACTAATTTATCTCCTTTTGATACAAGAAACCAATAGCCAAATTTGAAGGAAAATTCTTTTCAAGAATGAGAGTGTGATAAGATCTTAGCAAGCCTTAGAGAAGAATGTCAAGGTGATGCATATACAAAAAGGGAAGACCATACACTTGAAGGGCCTTATTTTGTGTATTTTCTTCATCTGGATGTCTAGTTTCTATCCCTGGTCTTATTTTGTCAAAATTCATTAAAATTGTGTCTTTCTTGGATGATTAGTCAGAGTCGTTCAATTAGGGTTTGGTCAGATTTTCCTTCTCGATAGCATGATTCTTGCTACCTGAGTTTGTGCTTTATGATGAGTTGTGTTTCATGCTTGTTTGTTGTGAATCTTGTAGAAGATAAGAAGAAAAAGAACATGTCAATCTTGTATTGTGGTGTTGTTACCCTGCACATAGTGTTCACCATGTGTTTGTGGTAATACTTGTGAGAAAACTATGCAAAAGTTGTGCTACAATAGTGTTTGTGTTGTATAAAATTATGGGCCAAAGTGTTGTGAAAAAAAAAAGATTCATAATATGAAAGAAAAAGATTTATGTGGTTTTTCCCTACAAAAAAAAAAAAGAACAAGCGTAGCCACAAGAAAAAAAAAGTTTTAAAGGAAAAGAAATAATGGTCCAAAAGTTGTAAGAAAAAGTTGTGCATTTTGGAACTCTAGTTTGCTAGTTTGGTATTCTTAGTGTGTTTACTTGTCCTTTTTTTAATTCTTAACTCTTCTTATTTGTCGTATTAAAATTCCTATTGAGTTTAACTTTCCTTTCTTAGTTTTTTTTTTGCTTGTCAAATTTTTGGTTTCTATAGTTTTGTCCTTGGTTTTCTTTCCTTTTGCTTTCCTAAGAGTATCTTGAGATTTGCTTGGCTTTCACTTGTAGTTGAGATGCTTGATTTAGAGAGTAGTTCTTTAGACAATCTTAGAGAGTGAGTTAGAGGTAAAATCCTAGAGAGTACCCTAAAGAAAAAGCCATAAAAAATGTGAACCACGAGTGTCAGTGAAACACTAGTAAGTAGGTGAGGTTTTATTTTTTGTTTGTTTGTTTGTTTGTATCTTGGTTCTACAGTAGTATAGGAGGCTATGAGGTATTTGAAGTGTAGGAAGATGGGAAGTTTGAGTGTGAATAGGGAAGGACTTTCACCTAAGTCTAGATACATCCTAGATACAATGAAGGAGTTGAGAGAAAAATTGGACTTAGTGGGTAAAAGCCTTAATGTGGTGCAAAAGGATGCACATAGCACTAATAATAAAGTGGATGCTTTAAGTAGAGTCAAAGAGGAGGGTGTTGGAGGTCACAATGGTCATAGTAGGAGTTCCCATTCTTCTGAGGAAGAGATGCAAGAGAGGTGTAAAAGACATAGGAGAGAAGAGAAGCGTGAAAGACGATATAGAAGAGAAGAAGATAGGAGAGATGATTTGGATTTAGGAAAATGTAAAATACCTTTGAGTTGTGGAGGATTGTAAGTTGAAAGTCTACATACATTAGGAGCTCAAAGTTGAGCAACTGATAACTAGCTTCGGTTTACAAGGCTGAAGGGTATGAGTTTGGTTGTAGTAGCTTTAGAAGATTATGCCTTGGTTTGGTGGACATCTTTGATGGATGACATAAGGAGAGACATAGAGGAACCATGTGAAAGTTGGTATGACTTAAAAAGAATGATGAGAAAAAGCTTTGTGCTAGCTTCGTATGAGAGAGATATACATCATAAGCTCTAAAGTTTGTATCAGGGTTCTAGGAGTGTGGAGGAGTACCACAAGGAAATGGAGCTGACCTTGTTAAGAGACCAGATTAGGGAGAGAGAGGAGGCTACTAATAGAGAATTTTTGAGGAATTTAATAGTGACTTATGCTAGACACGATTGACATCATTTTATGGTTAATATTGACACATTGGTTGAGTCTTGGGTTATTGGACTTAATTGGGTTTAGTTACTAATCTTTGTTTATTTTCAAACATAATTTTTATTATGATTTTGCTATCTTGTAAAGACCATATCTGGAGCTACAGACCATCAAATTGGACAATTTTTATGGCTATGAAAAGCTAAGACAAAGATCTACAATTTTCCTCCTTTGAGTGAAACATAGTTCGATTGTCTTTAATGTCAAAAGTCCACATGAAGTTACGGCCTATGCACCCACTCTATTGGGCCTTTCTTTATATAGTATGGTCCATATTTTGGACTTTAGTTGGTGAGCCTTTGAGATGTGAATTACTCTAGCACAAACCACCTTCCTTGGCATTCAGAGCATGTATAAATAGTAGTGGTTAGTAGGGTTAGAGGGACGTTTTATATTTTATACACTTAGATTTAGGAGGTTTCTTGGATCACAAGTTTCCTCTCTATTCTCTCTCGTCTCTTGTCTTCTACGGTTTCTTTCTATTTTATGTTGCATTTTCTATGATGATTTCCATGGAAGGCTAAGCTATTTTATCAATTCAAGGTTTCAAGATTGTAGTTTGGTTTGAGTTCCTGAATTCTTTCCTTATGCAAATTCTATTATGTTCTTTTCTTTCCAATTCTTTAATCAATTTCATGATTATGATTTCGCTTGAGGTTTTGAATTGTATTAGGTTAGGATTGATTAATCTCAATCTAATTAAGGTTAGGTAATTGATTGATCACCTAAAATCAACCAATTATGTGCTTGAATTCATGCTAATTAGGGACTGCAATTGTGATCTTAGTTGATATGAATTTGCTCCTTTAATAGAACCATGATAACAAACTACATGTTCAACAAGGTTAGGCATTGCATGATTGTGTCCTCGAGAGATTTGACACAGGTTTGTCCATAAGGTTACACAACCAAAGAGGGAAGATACAAGATATAACTCGATTCTTGCATGGGTTAAATAGGGAGATACAAGATATAGTGGAAATGTAGAGTTATAGTAGTTTGGGAACATTGGTGCATCAAGCAGTAAAATTTTTGATGAAATTGAAGAGGAGGAGTGCCTCTAGGAGATCCACAGCTAATTCTAGTAGTTGGAGGGGCAGAGATAAGGAGAAAGTTAGGAGTCACAAGAGTCCTAAGAAGGGGAGTGATCCCTTCCAAATTCGTAAAGAGATGACTATTACACCCACACCTAGGATGAGTGGTATTAAATTTTTTAAATGCCTTAGCAAAGGGCATATAGCTTCTTAGTATCCTAATAAGAGAGTCATGGTTTTGAGGGATAATGCCGAGATACAGAGTGATAGCTCACATGGAGATACATCTACCTCTAGTAATTTAGAGAGTCGTAGTGATGATTCCCATGTTGAAAGGGATTTGCTTATGATGAGGAGGTTGATGGTGAGCCAGGTGATAGAGGAAGTTGAGACACAAAGGAAAAATATTTTCCATTCCAAGTGTCATGTCTCGGGTAACTTGTGTTCTATAATAATAGATAGTGGTAGTTGTGTGACTATGGCTAGTGAGAGGTTGGTGAGTAAGTGATGAGTCATATTTTATACACTTTATGTGGGCTTAAGATGAGTGTTGTTAAGAATGTTTAATGATTAAAAGTCTTGTCTTAATCAAGATTCGAATTATGGGCCTAAAAATAGGAGAAATACAAATTTGTGCTAAAATGAGGTTTTTAACTAACAAAAAGGTTAAGACTTGTTTTGCAGGCCTGAATGTCAAGCTATCTAGGCCCAAGTCATCTCAGCCTAAGCTGGGAACATCCCGGCCAATCCAGCGCCCTCGGTCAAGCCGACATCACTGACGGAAATCTCGCCTAAAATCACTCCAACAAGAATGCAGATATGATTTGTCAAGATTAAGGAATCTGTAATGCAGATACGATTTGCCAAGATTAAGGAATCTGTAATGCAGATATGATTTGCTAAGATCAAGGAATCTATAATGCAGATATGATTTGCTAAGATTAAGGAATCTGTAATGCAGATATTATTTGCTAAGATCAAGGAATCTGTAATTCGGATAACTAGGAATGCAGATATGATTCTGGTAGAAATTAGGAAACTGAGAAACTCCTAAGATTGAGGAGATTGTAATCTGTAATTCGAATTGGAATCTTTAGGATTTGAATTTTTGTTATTAGGATTAGATTTAGATTTATCCAGGTTGTGTATAAATAAGCACACCAGGACACGTCTTCAAGGGTGGAATTTTTAGCAGAATCTAGAGCTAGCTTCGTCAGCAATCGCAGACACTCCAAGCTAGTACAGTGGTACACGAAGCTTCAATACGGTGTCTCTCTCGGTCGAGGAGGTACAGAACTAGGATTTGGGAAGCTGGAAGCCTTCAAAGGTGATCGCTCGGTATAGCCGACGCACTCTATTGGACGAAAACCTCAACGTCTGGCCACCATTGGTGCATCACTACCGTTCTTCCATTGGCGGTCATCGTGCGGACTATCTGGAGACTCTGATTTCTCACATTTGTATTCGGTTCGGTATATCAATAAATACAACTGGTTTGCAATTTTGAATTTTCTTATAATTCCTGTGCTTTAATTCTACTCCTAAATTTTCCGTGACACACTGTTAGGGGTAGATAACGTTAGATTAGGATCAGTTGAACTAGTTTAACAATCTGATTAGGTAGAGAACCTAAAATCAACCAAGTGCATACTCTTTTCCAACTGATGAGGTAGCGATTGTGTAAATCCTCGGTATGGTAGTGGACAAATACTCGGCGGTCGTCGTAAGAATCTAAGGTTGATTCGGAATATAATTCTAAGTAAGAATAGTAAAATGTTGTGTTTTGATTCCCGAATTGATACAGTAGTTAGTATAGAGTAGTTTAGCATAGTTTAGTTTACTTTCAACATTTAATTTATTTTCTTCACTTAACACAAAACCCCCCCTTATTTACTGCTTTCTAGAGTTTGAGACTAAGTCAGTCCGACTCCGTTACGTCTGTTTAAGCTGACTGGCAGTAGGTCGACATTTCACAACAATTAGCATTTTCTGCATTAACTCTGACTTTTACACTTAGCACAATCTAAACACACTGTGTCCTTGAGAGAATCAACCTAGGTTAGTTATACTATAGTTAGCTTTGGTTTTATTTGATGCGCGTAAGACGACTAAAAACCCGTTTATCAGTAAGTTAGCCCAACCCATAATTATACATCGGAGACCGTACAGGCTTTAGTGGCTTAGTGAGTGTGGAAAGTTAGTAATGGACTGCTAGGTCAAAGTGTCTTTTACCATAGGAAAATATGAAGATAAGGTGTTGTGTGATGTGGTGCCAATGGAGGCCACACACCTGTTGTTGGGAAGACCTTGGCAATATGATAGGAAGGTGATTCATGATGGAGTCACAAACAAGGTCACATTTGTACATATAAGATGAAAGGTAGTTCTTAAGCCTTTGTCTCCAAAAGCTGTTCAGGAAGATCAGAAAAAAAAATGAGAGAAAAGAGAAAAAAAGAGAGAAAAGTTATATTGAGAGAAATTGAAAAAATGAGAGAAACAAAGTGAGAAAAGAAAGATTGTAAAAAAAGAAAGATAAAAGATCCAACCTATAGTGGTAAAAGCAAAAAAGAGGAAAATAGTGAGGGACCCCTGTTAGTTGGCTCTAAGGAGGTGAAAAAGATCCTCTTGGCCAAAAGGGAATCTTTGTGTGCTTTACCTACTGACTTGTTGTTATATGCTTATTCTTCTTTATTGATTTCTTTGCCTACAGGTAAGAAAGACTTATTATATGAGGAGACCCTATTCTTAGGGATGGAAGGATTTTAGAGAGTTATGTCCATGGAAAAGAATCTTTGCTTACTAACTCCTTATGATTTTCCTTTGTGTTGTGAATTTTCTTTCTTTGTAGGTATGAAGCAAGCTATGAAGAGGCTTGGAAATGGCATTCATGGAAAGCAAGATTTTGGTTTCCACATTCAATGTTCCATGATGTCCCCTAAAGATCCCATTGCACTTGTGCAAGAGGCCCACTACCTTGTGCAAACGGATTGCTGCATAAAGTTTTTATTGTTTCCTTGCATGTTATCTTTAAATCTTTTGAACTTTATGGTGTTTTGATACATGCCCAAAGACATTATAAGTTAATTCTTAATGCTTTGTTTGCTTTGAATGAACTATCCTTTACTTGTGTGCATGATTTATATAGTTTCTATAATAATAGGATGTTGTATGTTCAAGGAAATGAACTTAATAATATTAGGAATAGATCCTATTATGAAATGCCTAAGAATTATATGCATGGATCCTTTAGTAGAGGCCTTACTTGTGAAAGCTTGTGGTGGATGCTTGAATTTTTTGGAGTGTTTGATAATCTTAAATTGTATGCATATTTTATTGTTAAACATTCCTTTGAATTAAAGAGTGACAATATATCTTGTTCATATGTGATCCCCAAGCATTCCTTACATGTGTTGAAGAATGATAGGCTTGATGTGTCATATCTTGATATGGAAAATAGTAGTATGCATTCTTGTGACTTGGAAATGAGTAATATGTTTTTCCTTGATGAAAAAGGTGATGATATATTCTTACAAGAAGGCATTCTTTGCATCTATATGAGTATCCCAATAAGTTGGAATATGGTGTTAGGATGAAAAATAACAAAATTTGTTCATCATGTAAAATCCTCGTGAGTATCCCTATAAGTTTAAACATGTGTAGGTATAGTGAGACTAATTTACATCATGATCTTGGGTATAACGTGTTGATCCATTTTGAACTCCAAAACATATTGCCTTAATTCTTAATTTGAGGATTTCATAAAGAGCATTGGAGTTTAATGGAAGAGCACTAGAACATTTGGAAGATCTTTGGTGGTTCCTTCATTCATATCTTTGACCTTGGAGGAATAAGGACCATACTGTCAAACAAAGACTCTAAGTTCTTTGATCACTTTTGGAGATCTCTTTGGAGTAGACTCGGAACTAAGCTACCATACTCAACTACTTGTTATCCCCAAATGTATGGACAAACAAAGGTTGTTAACAGAAATTTAGGTCAACTATTGAGATGTTTTGTGAAAAGAAGTTTAAAAGATTGGGAAGAATGGATACCTTATGTGGAATTTGCTTATAATCAGGTATTCAATACTACTACTTCTTATTCACCTTTTGAGTTAACTTATGGTTTTAACCTTTTTTCCTCGTTTGATTTGTTTCCTTTACTTGTTATGCCTAATTGTGCTAATGATGAAGGCTTGTCCAAAGCTTAATTTGTTCAAATTTGCATGATAAAGCTAGGTTGCACATGGAAAATAAAGGAGAACGATATGCTAGAAGTGCCAATAAAGGATGGAAAGAGGTTTTCTTTAAAGAAGGAGACCTTGTATGGGTATATTGGAGGAAAGATAGATTCCCCCATCTGTGGAAGTCTAAACTATTTCCAAGAGGAGATAGCCCATTTAAAATATTCAGGAAAATAAATGACAACACTTATCCAGTGGATATACCTTCAGACTTTGGAGGAAGTACTACTTATAATGTCATTGACTTAACTCCTTGTGGTGTAGGTATAGAAGACCAGAATTTGAGGGCAAATTCTCTTCAAGAAGGAGAGGATAATGCATATACAAAAAGGGAAAACCCTACACTTGAAGGGTTTATCACCTAGAGTAGGCTAAGAAGGATCTAAGAAGAAGTTTAACACTAGTTGACCACCCTCAAGGACCTAGGAGAAGGCCAAGGAGGTCCTATTGTATATAGTGTGACTAGCTGCTTTGAAGGCATTGTATAGGGTTGGGAATACTTTGTATCTTTGTACCTTCTTTTGAATAGCTCGTCGTATGCGATAGCCTTAAGACAAAAGTCATTAGATAGCCCAAGCTACTTAGCCATTTTTTTGGTCCCCAACTTCGTGGCTAAAGCTAGTCTTGTTTTGGTTACTAAGCTAGGGATAGGACTAGTTTTTCTTATTGGACCCTATGTGTTTCAAACCTTGTCATGGGCCTTAAGCATGATTAGTGAAGTCCACTTAAGTAACTAATCATGCTATAAAAGGATTCCCCATACAAGAGTGTAAAGAACTTTTGATCATTTTTCCAATGTGGAATAGTTTTGTGCCTTTACACGTGAGAGCTTTCTCTCCTCTCTCTTGGTTTGTCCAATGTCCCTATTCTTATCAAGAATCCAAAGTAAACATGGCAAATCTCGATACTCTTATCTAGGCCTATGACTAGTGGCAAAACCCCCAGTCCTTCCTTTCCCACGTTTTCTTTCTTTCTTTTTTTGTTTGTTCTTGCTTTCGCATTGCCTTCTTGGGCATTCTTAAGGGTTTTCCCTTGGTTCCAGCTAGCTTTGGTGGGAGATACGAGTCCAAGTTCATCACAAGGGGACAGGGAGAACATTAAAAGGACTTAGAAGTCTAGAAAAGTTTGTCCAAACATATTATGCCATATTTTCCATATTTGGAGCTCAAACCTATAAATTGGCCAATCTAGGTATCTCTAGAATGCTTAGACAAAAATCTAAAACTTCCTCATTCGAGCTTAAACTAGTTCGAACTCCTTCAATGTCGAAAGCTCATTCGAAAGTAGCAGCCTCTGCACCGAACTCCTTAGACTAGTATAGCTTTAGCTTATTTGGCTACCTAGATTAGATGCTTCTTTACAAGGATGAGCATCCAATCCTCATATCCAAACATCCTTAGACCCTTTAGGCCATCCAAGTCATGAGGGAGATAACCCTATATAAGGCTACCCTCCACCCATTGTAAAAGCAACTTTGAAGTAAATAAAATTTGTTGCATTCAACTTTTGGGAGATTTTCAATTCTTCTCAAGCTTTCAAGAGGCTTGTGGAAAATCTCACACACTTTTATCTTCCTCATAATCATGGGTAAGTGGTGAGCTTGAACCCATTTCTTTCTTTCTCACATTTTGTAAGTTTCCTTCTTCTTTGTTCCTTGTAGTGTTCATGGCTTCAAGGCCTTTCTTCAAGTTCTTGGAAATAATTTGACTCGAGAAGATCCTAGGGAGCTATCAAAGGTGGTATTTTACTTTTTATAATTTCAACATATTTATTTTAGGTTCATCCTTGAATCTTTCATTCCTCATGACCCTTTCACTTTTTTAGGACCTAGAAAATCTACTAAGATGACTCTAAAAGCCTTCATCATGGTTACTTTCACTTTCCATCCTAAATTTATGTTTCTCCTTCTCCTTTCCTTTACTCAAAGAATTAACTTTGCATTGACACTTTGAGTGTCTAGTCTCAAGCTCCAATTCACCTCCTAACTTCTCAATTTTTTCTACCAACTTTTTCATGTACCCAATCATCATCTTAGTTTTTGGACAAAGGTCTCCAAATCCACATTAGAATTACCATGTTTATTGCTCACTTTTTCCTCCCTCAAAACTCAAGTAAGGGGATGCAACTAAACCTTCAACTACTTTAAAAAAACCAAAAACAAAAATATGGCAAAACTCACCACTCCTTAATATTTACACTCTACTATCGTATATGCACACTTTAGGAACTTTTTCTCTTATGTTATCTCTTGTCTTTTACCACTCTTTCACTATCTTTGGCTTGTGCTAAGAGTCTAAAATCTTTAATTAAGTTTTCAGTTGCAAGTGAAATACATCAAATCTCAAGACTCTAAGAATTTCAATGAAAGAAAACTCCAAAGACAAAAATAGAGGCCAAGAAAGGATAATTAAAAAAAGCACAAAAAGAAAGCTAAACTCAAATGAAAATTTGAAAGACAATAAGAAGACTCAAAAAAGGAATAATAATGAAGAACATATAGGAAATTTTCATTAAAAGAAGTATAGAATCTAGCCATCATGAAAAACTTTACAAGAATCACAAAAACTAGGCATAAACTAGTGCACAAGCAAACTAATAACTAAGTGTGTTACAATTCTTTTTCGTGGACCATTCCATCACATTTTCTTTACACTTTTTTGAGTGGCTAATCACTGTTTTTAACTCAATTCCACATACTAACTCTTTTTTCCACTTTAGCAAAAACTCTTTTCTTGGTCCACAAGTTACATAAATTTTTCTTACAAACACCAAAAGTTACCACATTTTCTGTCAAGAGCTTTATGAATATTCGTGCGTGACCTTTCCCACAAGCATTTGGTATGCACAAAATACACATACTATAATTCCCTTGTCATATATAAAACCCAACTTAAAAATACAAGAAAACTTGGGTGCAAGCTACATCATACAAACCCATTACAAGATTTCAACAAAAACTCATTATGAACTCAATGTTTCTTCATGGAATTTCCACAAATACCTTACAAACATAATTTTCAGAAAAAGATTCAAGACTTAATTATGGAAAACAAAATCATAGAAGCACAAATCCATGTTAGGTGAGTAAAACCCAACAAGAAATTTCAAAACGTACCACAATTGAAGCTATACAAGGCTAACAAAAAATTGATAGCACTTACTTATGTGCCAAGAGATGGTAAGGCTTCATGGTCTTCCTAAGACCATAGTCTTAAATAAGGACTCCAAAATTCTTAGTCACCTTTGGAGGACTCTTTGGAGTAACCTTGGAACCAACTAAAGTGGTAAATAGGACCTTGTCCTAGCTCCTTAGGTGTTTGTAGGAAAGAGTTTGAGGTCATAGGAAGAATGGCTACCACATAGAGTTTGCAAATAATATGGTAGTTATTTCTACTACATCTCATTCTACCTTTGAGTTCATGTGTGGGTTTAATCCTTTGACCCCTTTGATTTGTTACCTTTGCCAGATGTGGCTTCTAGGCTTAATAAGGATGGGCTTTGCAAAGCCTAATTTGTGAAGAAGTTCCATAAGAAGGCCAAAGCTCACATAGAAAATAAGAGGGATAAATATGCTAAATAAATAGGGGTAATAAGGAAAAGGTGCTTGAGAAAGGAGACCTAGTGTAGGTCCATTTGAGGAAAGAAAGGTTCCTAAATTGGAGGAAGTCCAAACTTCTCCCTACGGGAGATGGGCCTTTCAAGATCCTAAGAAGGATTAATGATAATGCTTATGTGGTGGATATGCCCCAAGAGTATGGGGGTAATGACAACTTTAACATTGTTGACTTGTCTCCATTTTGTGTAGGTACCCCAACCCCAATTTTCAGGTCAAATTCTTTCAAGAAGGGGAGTATGATATAAATATAGGAAAACAAGTAGACGACACTCAAGAGGGCACCAAGAAGGAGGAAAGCACTACATTACAAGGCCCCATAACAAGGGGTACGATGAAGAGAATCTAACAGGAAGTGCACAAGGAACTAGGTCTCCTTCAAGGCCAAGAAGGGCCCACTAAAGGCCAAACTTTATACACTTTGTTTGGCTGCCACGTCTATCTTGTATAGTTCATTTAGGACGTGTTCTACTTTATATTTTCATGTTAGAATGCTTGTATTTCAGTAGCATAGCTTACATTTGGGCCTAAAGGCCCAAACTAGTTGTTTCCTTTAGAGACCAAGAAATATGTCTCCAAACATGACCATTTATGACCCTTTTTGGGCTTCCTTGGCTTGGCTATGTTTTGGGCTAGCTTGGGCCTTCTCTTAGCTTAGATTAGGATTAGCTTAATACTAATTAGGTATTAGGGAAGACTTACAAAAAGCCAAATTGTAATTAAGCTAATCACTTTAGACATTTGAGTAAAATTGTGTTTGGCACTTTGTGAGAGTTCTCTCTTTTCTCTTGTCTTGAACAAGAACCATAATTCTCATCAAGTTTCCAAGATGCTTGTGACAAATCTCCTTTCCTCTTATCCAATCCTAAGTGATCAGTGGCGACTTCATTTCAATTTCCCTTCCATTTTACCCTTTTTAATCTTCTTCAATTTTCGATTTTACAATTTATCATGTTCTTGAATCTTTTGTTGGAGGATTTATTGATTCGTGAATTTATAGGTTTATCACAAATAATCCACCATTATTATTGTAGAGAATGAGACATTTTAGAGTTCTCATTATAAGACTTCATTATTTAGTGACCACCTATAAGCAAAGCACCTTAGTATCTTAATATATATATATATAAACAAAAAAGAAAAACTTGTTCTAAAAAAAGATAAATAACTATAAGCATCACATTGCACTTGCAAAATTATGATTTAAACAAATGCAAGAAAATTATCTTTGCAAGATTACACTAGTATGGCACACATCTAAGTCATGTTTAACATATAAATAGCAATTCTATCAAAATTCAATATGTTAACATAATCAAGAACAATAGTCGTTATTAAGCCTAGGGTTTTCACTTACCCGTTGCTCTTTGTAAATTGAAAAGTTGTGTTAGGGCGTTGATGTTGGTGATAACCTCCCAAGATCGGCTTGTGTCACAATGATTCCAAGACTCCAAGAATTGATGTAAGCTAAGAAGGCTCAAAGGAACCAAGAAGAAAGGAAACTTGTAAAATGGAAAAAATATGAAATGGATTAGGTATGCCACTACCAATACAATTGAGAAGATAAGAGTGTGTGAGATTCACAACAAGCCTCTTAAAAGCTTGATAAGAATTAAAGGTTCTTGCTCAAGACAAGATAGAGAGATTCTCTCAAAGTTGCAATGCAACAAAATTTCATTCAATCAAAAGTTGACTTTTACACAAGTAAAGGAGGCTTTATATAGCCTTGGAACCCTTCACAGTTTGGAAAGCCTAAGATGCTGAGGGTGTTTGGATACAAGGCTTAAGATACTTATTGATAGTTAATCTCTCTCTTAAGGAATAGTCGTCATTTCCCCTATCAAAATATTAGATTTCCTAAGCTAAAGTAGCATAGGGTCAACTTAGGTCATTCTTCTCAAGGACACATGTTTCCTATATTTCTAAGGTTCAAACTGATAAAGATTATGACTTTTGAACATAGGATGTAGACTCGGTTGGAATTGTAAAGGGGGTTTTTATACTCAAAATCTAATTGCAAGAATTACAAAGATCTAACTAAAGAGCTAGGGCTTTAAAGACTACTTGTGATTATGACATATTTACTTTATCATGTATCTGGGTTTACCATTCCTAATTTCAATTCTGCTTCTTATTATTCCAATGATTTCTCATCAATCCAATTACTTACGATAATTGTTGAACATTTGTCTCATACTAACTGATGACTTACACAATCGTTTCTTTGAGTTTGGCAGGGAGTATGCACTTGATTGATGTATATTATCTAGAATTCATCTATTGTGTTGTTAGAGTGGTTCCAATCATCCCCTAAGCTAACATGCTCTAATCTTTACTATACACAATCATGATTAAGCAAGACAAGATTATGCTACAGAAATCAGTCATAGCAAAGACAGAATATTGATCTTTCATTGATTAATCTCGAACTTGATACAAAGAAATGTAATGGTGTGGATACGTGGATCAACTTTCTGTGACAATCGCCAACAGTAGTTGCAGTGTTCCTCCTCCATTGGCCAGGTATTGAGGGGTTGAATCACTAAGCAGTATGTCAGCGTGCCCCCACAGTCTCCTCTTAGCAACTGACCGCTACCGAAACACTGGTCCTGTACCCACTCGATCGACTAGGTACTCTTTGAAGTCCTGTGGAACAAAGAGGTGTGTAGGAAAATTTGGCTCGTGAAAATGGAAAGGTATGGCGGCTACAGTAATGGCACGTGTTTGATTAGGCTAGCTAACCCATAAACGTTGACATGTCTCGTACTTATACATGCTCTTATAACTACTTCCTAACAAAAATAACAGAAATAACCAACTTTAACTAACTAATAGAAATAACAGACTCAACTAACTGACTGCTTCCTTAATTGACACGTACAAGAATGTCGGCTTGGAGTCGGTCTTCATCTGGTCCGAGAGGGTTTCGGCTTCTGCTAGGATGACTTCTCTTCCTGAAGTCGGCCATGCAGAGTCGTCTTGGCCGGGACGGCTCTTGACTCGGTCTTGGTTTTAGGCTCCGACTTCCGATTCCAGTTTGACCTACAACATGAGACTAATCCAATTGTTAGCTAAAATCAACCTTTTTGTTTGTATTTTAGGAAACCAGAATCTTTAGCTGATAAGAGGTTCTTAACCATAATTTAGAGTCTTAGTCTACCCATATTAAGACCTTATTTGAGGGTATAAATTGTGTATTATCACCTATCCATGCAAGGGAGTATCTAAGTTAGCCAAACAAACAAGCTAAAACTAGACTAGTTAAGTAGTTTGCCTATCTAGCCTTCAACACTTATAATGGAACTAGAGTACATATGATCAAAGGAAACTACACTAATGACTTAAAAAAGTTGTAAGGAGTCATGGTGCAAGCCCATACAGAGTATATGGTAAAGGGTTGAATCCATAAACCAAATCAAAGAGGGAGTGGGATGTAGTAGTATTTACTACCTTATTGTAAGCAAACTCTATGTGTGGTAGTCATTCTTCCCAAGATTTTAAACTTTTACCCACAAAACACTTTAGAAGTTGGGATAGAGTTATATTGGTCACCTAAATTTTTCCATCTGTTTGGGGATGATAATTAGTAGAGAAGAGTAGTTTGGTGCCAAGCTTACTCTAAAGGGTCTTACAAAAGTGATTGAGAAACTTGGAGTCCCTATCATAAACAATGGTTTAGTAAGACCACGTAATCTACCCATTTCCTTAAAGAAAAGGTTGGCCACAACACAAGCATCATCTACCTTATGGAAAGGTATGAAATGGGTCATTCTCTTCCCACTACAACAAAAATAGTTTCTCCCATTTTAGATCTAGGAAAGCCTAAAACAAAGTCCATGGAAAGATCTACCCAAGGCATAGTAGGTATAGGAAGAGGTGTGTAAGATCCATGGGGATTGACCTTAGCCTTGGCTGACTTACAAATTAAGCACCTATTGCATCAACACAAAGTTCATAGGCCTCTTTGAAGTATTCATCTTCAAGGTATAACTATTTTATGAGCTCATAATTAAGAAGATTATTTCCAAGCATGGCAAGCAAGGAATGCCTCCTAGAGAAGGCATTTGCTACCACATTGGCTTTTCCATGTTTATGTTTGATGACATAGGGAAATTTTTCTAGGAATTCTACCCACTTAGGATGTCTTATATTCAAATTATTTTAACCTCTCAAATGCTTGAGGGCTTCATGATCACTGTGGATCACAAACTCTTTGGGCAATAAGTAGTGTTGCCACACTTGTAAGACTCTAATTAGCATATAGATCTCTTTCTCATATGTAGAGTGGTTTATTTGAGCAGTTTTTAATTTTTCACTAAAGAAGGAAATGG
This sequence comes from Mucuna pruriens, assembly GCA_025330945.1. Taxonomy (NCBI): domain Eukaryota; kingdom Viridiplantae; phylum Streptophyta; class Magnoliopsida; order Fabales; family Fabaceae; genus Mucuna; species Mucuna pruriens. Next base: position 1,613,318 of record JAENHJ010000047.1, read on the forward strand.
GATGCTCCTCTTAAAGCAACACAGCCCCTACTCCCACATTGGAAGCATCACATTCAAGTTCAAAAGATTTATTGAAGTTTAGGAGTGTTAAGATAGGGGCATTGGTAAGTTTATCTTTAAAAGCATGGAAAGCTCTTTCTTGACTCTCTTCCCATTTAAATTCTACATTTTTTTAACAATTTCACTAAGAGGTACAACTAGGGTACTAAAGTCTGTTACAAAATGTCTATAGAAGCTAGCAAACCCATGGAAGCTCCTAACATCCCCTACTGGCTTGGGTGTTGGCCAACTTTGGATAGCCTTCACTTTCTCTTCATCCACTTTGACTCCTTGAGAGCCAACACTACAACCTAAAAATATGACCTCGTTAGTATAAAAGGTGCATTTTCCAAGTTAACATACAAGGATTTCATTTTAAGAAACAAAAGTGCATTATTCATATGCAACACATAGTCATTCACACAATTATAATAGATAAGAATATCATCAAAATATACCACCACACACTTGCCTACGAGACTTCTAATCACATGATTCATGAGCCTCATGAAAATACTTGGGGCATTTGTTAGCCTAAAGGGCATAACCAACCACCCATAAAAATCCAAGTTTGGTTTTAAAATTAGTTTTCCACTCATCCCTTTCCTTCATACGAATTTGATGGTACCCACTCCTTAAATCAATTTTAGAAAACACGCAAGCACCATGCAACTCATCAAGAAAATCATTTAAGCATGGGATAGGGTGTCTATATCTAGTCATGATAGAATTTATAAGTCTACAGTCCATACACATACACCATGTGCCATCCTTTTTTGGTACAAGGATAACTAGGACAACACAGGGGTTCATACTCTCCCTTACCAACTCTTTGTCTAAGAGTTGTATGACTTGTTTTTGGATCTCCTTTGATTCCTCAAGTTTTCTCTATAAGCAGGACGATTTAGCAATAAGGCATAAGGTACAAAGTTTAGTTGATGCTCAATTTCTCTGATGGGAGCAATCATGTGGCATCTCCTTTGGGAAAATATCATTGAACTCTTCAAGTATTTTCTCAAAAGTTGCAAGAAAGTTATCTAAAGGAGAATTATCATCAGACATATGTTAGTAGGTAAGAGTAATAAAGGTTCCTTTTTATTAAGAAGCACTTTTTTAAAGACTTTCTACTAACTAGCAAACTCTCACGTTAACTCTTATTTTTCTTTACTTTCTTTTCTTTATTTTTCTCACCTTTTTTCTCTCTTTTTCTTTCTCTTTCTTTTCTTCATATATTTTTTGTTTCATCTTTATTTGATCCTCTAAAACTCCTTTACGAGTTAAAGGTTTAAGAGTTACCTTATTACCCATATGCACAATGGAGAATTTGTAAGTAACTTCATCATGAGTTACCTTTCTATCATACTACCATGGTCTTCCCAAAAGTACATGGGTAGCTTTCATTGCAATCACATCACAAAGAATTTCATCTTTGTACTTATCAACAATCATTTCCCCTTTATCACTCAACCATTGAAGTTTATAAGGTTTGGGATGGGGAATAATAGGAATAGAAATTTTTTCAACTAGCCTTTGGCTAGCAACATTTACATTACTTCCTCCATCTATTATTAAGAAAAACATTTGCCTTAAATTAAGCACCTAGAGTGAAATATATTTTCTCTGAGATTGATCATCTCCAACAAGGGTGCTCATCAATCTTCTAACCATCAAGAAGTATCCTTCATAGGGTGTCTCTTCACATGAGTAGCCACTTTCACTACTTGATGTTGATGTTTCTTCTCGAGAACTTTCAATTTCAATTTCTCCATTCTCTCTTAGGAATATTGTCCTCTTGTTAGGGCATTGAGAAGCAATATGTCCTTTCCTTAAACACTTGAAATAATGTTACTTGATTTATAAATGTTACGATTAGAGATACTTACTTTACTTACCTCATCTTTTTTCCTTTAAAGGGTGCACTCCCCTTCTTAGGACTTTTGTCCTTATTTGAAGGTTTTTCTTCTCATATTTCCTTACCCTTCCAATTGGAGCTTGTGGTAAGGTAAGATCTTCTACCATGCCTTATAAGTTGAAGTTCAACCTTTGAGGCTTGGTGAACAAGTTAGACAAGGATGTGTAGTTGTGTAGTTCAACAATATCTTGTATATTTCTATTTAAACCATGCAAAAATCTAACCATGGTATCTTCTTGTGATTCCACCACTTGGGCTCTTATTAATGTTACTTTCATTTCTTTGAAATATTCTTCAACACTTCTTGTACCTTGATATATTCTTTGCAATTTTATAAAAAAGTCTCTAGTATAAAAGGAAGGAACAAATTTTTCTCTTATTTCTCTTTTCAATTCATCTCATGATTCAATGGGAAATTTTCTCATGCCTCTAATTTTTATAGTAGTTTTTCCACCATATTAAAGCATATCCTTCAAAAGATAAAGCAATTAACTTGACTTTCACCATATCATCACAATTAAAACATTCAAGATTTTGCTTCACTTTCATCTCCTAATCATAATAATCATTAGGACCTCCATTACCAAGAAAAAAGGGAATTTTACCTTTAATAAAATCAATGAGATTTCTTTTAGGTGGTTCATCCCTATGTCTCTCATGTCTTCTCACCCTCTCACTCCTTTGAGACCTAGATGACTTACTATGATAACTACCATAACCTTCTTCATGACTATATTCACTTTCCCTCTTAGACTTGTGTCTCTCCTTCTCCTTTCCTCTACTCAAGGAACTTACTTTAGCATTGACACTTTGTATGTCTAGCCTCATTGATTCTAACCCACCACCTAGTTGATTCATCATCATCTTTGATTTAGGAGAAAGATTCTCCAAATTAATACTAGAACTTCCCATACTCTCTTAATCACTTTTTTCTCCCACACTCTCATCTAAAAGATGCAACTAAAACACCACCTCTGGCACCAAAACCGAGGTAAAAAGAAAGGTTAAACTCATCACTCCTTAGTCTTTACACTCTACTCTCGTTTATGAACACTTTAAGGCATTTTTCTCTTATGTACTCTCTTGCCTTTTGCCACTCTTTCCCTATTTTTGGCTTGTGCGAAGAGTCTTAATTCTTTAATCAAACTTTCAGTTGCAAGTGAAATCCATCAAATCTTAACCCTCTTAAGAATTCTACGGAAGAAAACTTCAAAGACAAAACTAGAGGCTAAAGAATTGACAAGCAAAAAAAGGTATAGAAAGAAAGCTAAAGTCAAGGGAATTTTTTTTAGAGACAATTAGAAAACTCAACAAAAAAAATAAGGAAACGTTAACATGTAGGGATTTCTCATTACAAAAGCATAACATCCAGCCATATACAATCTTTACAAGAATTACACAAAACTATGCACAACTTGATACACACTAGCAATTTTTGTGTGTTTAGAACTCTTTTTCTTGGACCATTACCACACTTTTCTTAAACTTTTTTCAGTGGTTATTCTCTATTTTTAACTTTTTCTTCAAGGCCACTAATCAATTTTTTTCCAGCTTTAACCAGAACTCTTTTCTTGGTCCACAAGTTACTCAATCTTTTCATACAAACACCAAGAACTCACAATATTTTTTCAGCATTTTGCTAGCAACTAGGCGTGACATTTCCTCAAACACATAGCACTCATAACAAAACAAGATCATTGCAGTACCATAAACAAAGGAAAACTTAGCCACAAGAACATAATACCCTTGGCGCAAGCTAAATCAACAAGCCTAAAACAAGAACTCAACAAATACTCTTCAAGAACTCACAACTCAACATGGCACTTCCACAAACACCTTGTAAACATTCTTTCAAGAACTCAATTCAAGACTCAATTATCACAAAGAAAACCACGAGAACATAGAACTATGCTAGGTGAACAAAACCAAACATAAAAACTTGGAAAAGCACAAAGAAGAAGCTATAATTCAAGCATGCGATTTTTGCAAGGACATACATGGATGCCACAAGCTATTGGTGCATGCTTGGCCATGAAAACAACTTCAATACTTCTTGAAAATGTGCCAAAGTGACCTAAGAAAGCTCTGAATACCACTTGATAACCTCCCAAGATCCACTTATGTCACAATGATTCCAAGACTCCAATAATTGATGCAAGCTAATAAGGGTCAAAGGAAAAAAGAAGAAAGGAAACTTGTAAAATAGAAAAGATATGAAATGGATTAGGCTCACTAGTTAGCAATACAATTTGGAAGATAAGAATGTGTGAGATTCACCACATGCCTCTTGAAAGCTTGATAAGAATTGAAAGCTCTTACTTAAGACAAGATAGAGAGATTCTCTCAAAGTTGCTATGCAACAAATTTTCATTCAATCAAAAGTTAAGTTTTACACAAGTGAAGGAAGCTTTATATAGGCTTGGAACCCTTCACGGTTTTGGAAGCCTAAGATGCTAAGGGTGTTTGGATACAAGGCTTAAAATACCTACCCATGCAATGGAGCATCTAAGTTAGCCAAACAAACAAGCTAAAACTAGACTAGTTAGACTAGTTAAGTAGTTTGCATATCTAGCCTTCAAGACTTAGAATGGAACTAGAGTACATATGATCAAAGGAAACTACACTAATGATTTAAAAAAGCTTTAAGGAGTTTAGGTGGAAGTCCATATAGAGTATATGGTTGAGCTTGGGCTTAGGCCAAGCTCTTACAGACTCCTAAACAGGCTTATCTTCTAAAGAACTTCTCCTTACAATCTCTTTAACCTTCTCCTTGTCATGGAGCCATGGAGTGCTTGAATGTTTATGATCTCTTTATCTTTTTTCTTGGTTTAAGGTTTTTCTTCAATATTAGTTAGGATCTAATTAGTTGGTGTTGGCAATGAGTAACACGACTATGAAATGAATAATGGAGAAATCGTTGACAAAACCAACAATTAATGAATAAATTACAATGTTGATATCATTGACGTTGATGAGATTGCATCACTTTAGTGTGTTGAGTGGTGCAGTTGTCGAAAATGAGTGTAGAAGATGGCAACAAAGGTTGGAGGGATGGCAAGGTTCGACGAGGGAGAAGGATGGCAGGATTGGATGAGGACAACGAAGGTGCAACATAAGTGGAAGATGAGGAACATGAGGAGAGTTGCTAAGTGACAAGAGGCGGGAAGTGGCCTTTTGGTAGACTTTTTAAATTGATTGGCAATATAACATATCTAAAAACCACATTCTACATTAATTTTAATTTTAACTTATGTAAAAAATCTTTTTAAATCAATTATATTGCAAACATACCTAAAAAGGTTACATGTAATTTAACTGCATTTTTTTGAAATTTGGTTTTTAACTAATCGATCTAGAAATCTTGCATAAAATTTATTTTTTGCACTAATTTTGCGAGAAACTATTTTCAATCGCTAAATTTTATTCTTTGTCCCTTTTCTTATGGTGTCGGTAGTAAAGTACGAGAATAGTACTAGAAGATAATGGAAAATTTTGGAGTTTACCTCAACTTGGAACCTTTCCAAGTGATGGTTAACCTAGAAGACAACTTTTCTAAGATAAACTGTTAATGGGCTAGAATAGCGATCCATTCTCAACAAAAGACCAATAATCATACAATAGTCTCATTTGTTAAGAGACCACTCCCATCATCAAGGACAAATGAGATCTCATGATCCTGAAGCTATTTTGACACGTCAATAAGGACGGCAAAGCATCAACCATATAGAAAAGGCAGTAGTTAATATTTTACGTCTGCACTCACCCTTTTTTTTTATTCAACCTATTTTAGCTTACTAACTTAAATGGTGATACACACCATTTCATTTGTTGGAGATTGATAGGAAGAAGGTTCGAACTCAAATAAAGAGGAAAAAGATCCTTCCTAACTCCCTTAACCCTCGTGGTTACCCTAATACAAATTTACTTCATACATAAAGTAATAAAAATGTTTAGCAATACCTTACCGAATGCTTTCATCTTTATTCATTCAACCATTCTTCATTAGCAAAAGGATATAACAGTAATAAATTATTGAAATTTCTAAAACTTTATTTGCGAAGACAAAATAGAGTTTGGGGGCATGAAATTTTCAATGCCTACTGCTTACAATAGGACTAAACGAATGAATCATGAAAAGTGGGTGCAGCCTAATTAATGTGAATTGTGAATGCTTACCCTACTCAGTACATTATAAAAATGTTCGCACCACACACAATTCCCATTTCAAGAAAATTCTAATACCCAGACTTGTTCGTAACAGTATTTATTAATTACCGATAAATTAAGTATGACACAGTGAGTAAATAAATAATTCTTTTAAGAAAAAATTATCATGTTAACTGTATAAAATAATTTTATATTATTATTTAATAATAAATTTTTGTGTGTAGTAAATTTATTAAGTTTTGTAATAATTATTTTAAATTAAAATCATACAAATTTATATTATTTATACATTATTATTATTAAACTCTTATTTTAAATATGTTGACAGTTATTTAACTTTTAATAAGGCGTTGGAAAAGAATTTATTAAGAAAAATAAAATAACTTTTCTTGGTAGTCCCTCCTTTAGAAAGAAATTATTTTAGGTGTACACTAAAAAGTAAAAAAAAAAAACTTAATAACTAAAAACTCAGGTTAATTAATATTTCAAAATGGATCTTGCTGATTCTACCATGTGAAATGTGTTGCTTCTAATCAAGCAGAAAGTTTACTGGCAAGAAAGAAATCATAATACGGAGAAGTCGTGTAATTAATTGCATTATATATATATATATATATATATATATATATATATATATATATATATATATATATATATATATATATATATATAACAAAATCAAAATTGCACAGGCAAACAATAGAGTAATAATATATCGATATTTGTATTTTATATAGATACAATTCACACTTTTTATTTTACATCATTTCATCTATCAATTTACATTTCTTTTTCTCTAGAAATATAAATTGGATTTTGGCGTCTATGAATATCAAATTTTGCAAATAATAGTAACATAAAAAGGTTTTTCTCTTTACTTCAAATTCCTTTTTGGTTTGAGTTGTACAACGACTTAACTTAAGGGTTTGTTTGGTTGTGGATATTTGCTCCTTATATTTATTATTATATGAAGTCTTTTTCTCTTTTTACTATTTACAGAGAAAAGAAAATAGATTGTATTATGTGAGAGTTGAAAATATAAGAGCGAATTTCAATTATATAATTTGAATAAAATATTAAAATTAAAATTACTTAAAATAAATTTAATTATTAATGTATAATTATATGATTAATATTAATTTTTAACTAATGTTTTTAATATATATTAAAAACATTAAAGTTAAAAAAATAATATTAGTCGTGCAATTATATATATATATATAATATATTTTGTCAGAAAATATCTTTTTTATATAATATAAAAATATTAATTATTATATAAATTTAAAATAATATTAAATCTTTACTATTTTTTTTTATATTTTACTTATTTTTTTGACTGACTAGTCCGAAAACTAATTAGTTTGAGAAAATTTTTGTTATCTCTCGATATCGAACACAAATATTTTTTCTAGATAAATTATTCTAGTTGTATGAGGATGGTGGTGTGTTAAGTCTTTTTATATATATATATATATATATATATATATATATATATATATATATATATATATAATAAAAAAAAATTGTCAATGTATGTACTTGTATATATACTCATTTTGTAGCTGTTCTTCCCCAGAACCAGAGACACACCTCCCAATCACCCCATCGTACAAGTGACCAAATTCAATTCTTGATATGTATCCGTCCGTATATACATACCTACAGTCTTGGGACACGTGCTGACTTTTTTCCCTCTCACTTTTTTTCTCTCTCTCTCTCCCTTTCTTGCCCTCTCGAGCGAGGGTTACAACAAAATAGTTCAAAACCATAAATGAGCTGGTGAGAGAGAGATTCCGTGTGTGGAAATAGAAATTGAGCTGTAATTGAAAACGACCCTCTTTCATCAGTCGTTCTTCCTTCACATAATTTCACTTTCAAGAGCCTATAAATACCTCAAATGCTCAACTTTTTTAGTCACACAACATATCTTATTCATCTTTCCTCTTTCACTATCCACCTACAACTACACAAGCCAGAACCTACTCACACTAAACCATTAGACATGGAACTCAGCACTATGTTGTGCTTGTTTGCTTCTTTCCTTTTCATTCTTCTGTTCAAATCACTCATCAAATCCTTCCTCTACCCTCCCAAAGGGAGAGATTTGCCACTTCCTCCTGGGACCACGGGTTGGCCTTTCATAGGAGAAACCTTCCAAATGTATTCTCAAGACCCAAACGTTTTCTTCGCCACAAAAATCAAGAGGTTCAAAACAATTCCTTTGTCACTTTCATCAACCCTTTCAAACTAGTTCATGAAAATGGTCACTAGCATCAACACTTGCACTATTTGGTACTTGGGTTTAATTGTTCATTCATTCATTCTTTTTTATTTTTTATTTTTCCAATAGGTATGGCTCTATGTTTAAGTCACACATTCTGGGTTATCCTTGTGTGATGATTTCTAACCCGGAAGCAGCAAAGTTTGTATTGAACAAAGCTCAACTCTTCAAACCAACATTTCCTGCTAGCAAAGAGAGGATGTTGGGGAAGCAAGCAATTTTCTTTCACCAAGGAGCATACCATGCTAACTTGAGAAGGCTTGTCCTTCGCACCTTCATGCCTGAGGCCATCAAAGACATACTCTCTGACATTGAATCCATTGCCCAAAGTTGCCTCAAATCATGGGAAGGAAAGTTGATCACCACTTTCCTTGAAATGAAAACTGTAAGCCCTCAAACCAGACCACAGAACAGAACAAAATCCTCTGTTTCTCTGTTCATTTAAAATGCGTTTTAAGTGTCTTTAAGATTTAATCAAAATTTTGACTCCTTATATTTTAAAAATATGATTTTGATTCCCTTATTTTTAAAGGACGATAGATTTCATCCTATTTCATTTTGACTAGGCCACGGCCCAAACTTACCATTTTCAAAGATAAAAGTACCAAAATTAATTTTGACTAAATTTTGAAAAACTTGGTATACATTTTATCCTTAAAAAAAAAAATGAAAACAATGACACCCTTTACAACTTCTTGTTGATTTCTGTCGTGTATTCACCAAAAAAAAGTAATGGGTTTTACACTTTTTCATCTTGTTGTTATCTCTTGCAGTTTACCTTCAACGTTGCCCTGCTTTCAATTTTTGGAAAAGATGAAATTCTGTGTGGGGAGGATCTGAAGCGATGCTACTACACCCTTGAGAGAGGGTACAACTCAATGCCCATAAACCTTCCGGGGACACTGTTCCACAAGGCCATGAAGGCAAGGAAAGAGCTAGCAGAGATCTTCGCTCAAATAATCTCAACAAGGAGGAACATGAAGCAAGATCACAATGACTTGTTGGGTTCATTCATGAGTGAAAAAGCAGGGCTCACTGATGAGCAGATAGCAGATAACATCATTGGTGTCATTTTTGCTGCTCGTGACACCACTGCCACTGTACTTACGTGGATTGTTAAGTATCTTGGTGAAAACCCCAGTGTCCTAGAAGCGGTAACGGTAAGCATCCACTTCCTAACTTTTTTTTTCTTATCGCTTGTTCTCCTTTTCGATACAATCTTGTTTAAAGTATTGTCAACGTTAGATGTAGACACTTTTTCATTAAAGATTACACGCTCAACCTTAATTTACTACCCTCTTCCACTAAACTAAACGGCCTTAAATCTGCCTCGTACCTTTGTCCTACATATAATCATCAATATATCAAGCAATTTTTTAGTTTTGTGCATATTTAATTTAATTTATTTCAAGGAATAATCATTTACTAGAAAAACTTTTTGAACAATTTTTCTTCAAATGATAATGGTTATTTAATAATAAACATACACTTAATGAAATAACAAATTAAATTTTTTATCCACTGTGATTGATCTAGTGAAAGTTTGGATAATTGGTATGAATCCTTAGATTCAAACTTTATTACTGGTATTATACACAAAATAACTAAATTCTTTTTTTTTATTTACTGGACTTTTTATTTAGAGTTCAGTTAAGACCTTTTATGACAAATAAATCGAATTGGTACCTTAAAAACTTGTTGGTTGGGACATTGCAGGAAGAACAAGAGTCCATCTTAAGGGGCAAGGGAGAAAGTGGAGAAGAAATGGGTCTGAATTGGTCAGACACAAAAAATATGCCTGTCACATCCAGGGTCATACAGGAGACTTTAAGAATAGCATCAATTTTGTCTTTTACTTTCAGAGAAGCTGTAGAAGATGTTGAATTTCAAGGTCAATAACCAAGTCTGATATGATACCCCTTTTTTTTAATATACCTAAGAATTTCCCTCTCTTCCTTTATTGTAATTTTGTTTTGGGAATACTTTTCTTCAGGGTATCTCATACCAAAAGGGTGGAAAATATTACCACTTTTTAGAAACATCCACCACAGTCCTGACAACTTCAAAGAGCCAGAGAAGTTTGATCCTTCAAGATTTGAGGTAATTATTGTGCAGAAATTATGCATTCTCTACTTTCCTTTTTTCTTTTTTTATTACTTTGCTATTGATATCAGAATACCTACGTGACTCTAAGCTCGGACTTTGATAGATTCTGTTAAATTATTTTGCTAGGTTGCTCCAAAACCCAATACCTTTATGCCATTTGGCAATGGGACCCATGCATGTCCTGGCAATGAATTAGCCAAGTTGGAGATTTTGGTGCTTCTACATCACCTGACCACAAAGTACAGGTTGGCAAACTGGATTATTACCAAATACAGTCTCATTGCAACCCTTTTCAGTCATATGCGCTGATGGGAGGCATATTCCAAAATTAGAATGTCCTGTATGATTCTAATTTCTAAATATATCTGCTATTATTTTTATGCAGGTGGTCTGTGACAGGCGCCAAAAATGGGATTCAATATGGCCCTTTTGCCCTTCCACAAAATGGATTGCCCATCACACTATTTCCCAAGAAATAAATGTCATTCTACTAAAAAAAGGAAGGCACAGTAACCATGGCATGGAAGCAACTTGATAAATATGACCCTTTTGAGGAAGTGATGAAAGAGACCATATATAAACAAAGGGAAATCTTAGATTTTCATACAAAGAGGGAAGTCAATTGTACAAAGGAGCTCTCAGTGAAGAGAGTATTAAATTCTTTATATTCTTCATTTTTATTTTGTTTACAGTTTTTTTTTTCCTACTTCTGATCGTTTATTTTTCCCTTTTATTTTCAAATACTTTTGGAGGAAAAGTCCTCAAAAGATCGGATGTATTGAACTACCTAGTTTTGTATCCATGCAAAACATAATAAAGAAAATATGGAATATTTGGTTATCCAAGACTGACATTCTTTTTTTCCAAAAAGTGTTACACACTGCAATAAACTAGTTGTCACCCATAACAGTAAAGATGGTAAATTGTTGCCATTTTTTTCCTTTTGTGGATAAGAAATTCCCATGTAGCAATGTACCATAATAGATCAACTATTAAGAAATTTATATAAACTAGTAAGTAATTCATGCATTTCACAAATATATACGAATATACATAAAGTCTGAAAGAATAAATTAAAAAAAATATATATTATTTTACTGATTATAAAAAATTAAATAAAAATAAATCAGGTGTTTGAAATTTTTAATGTTGAAATATATAAAATGTTTAATTAGTAGTATTATTTTAATAATGATTTATTTCATTACATTATTGTAGTTAAAGTGATTAAAAATTTTAAATATCAATTAAAATAATTTAAAAAGATTGCATTACTAATTAAAAAATATAAATTTGATATGATGTTAATACTTATAAGGCACATGTCATAAAATTAATAAGACTGCTAGAAAAGTAAGCTAGAAAAGTAAGCTACATATGGTGATCGTTATCTTATTTTTAAGAAAAGAACTCGAATTACTAATCAGGGAATTAATATTATTATATATCATAAAATTTTACACCGCTATTAGTATATATCATAATATTAGTATAAATTCATCCAATTTTTTTGGGTTTAATGATGATGTACTATTACTGAATTTGTGTTACACTATCGATCAATAAAATATTATTATTTATATAATTTTTAAAATAATTATTATAAAAAAATCAATAAATTTAACATACATGATAGTTTATAATTAATTATTCATAATTTTTTTCTTAAATAAATAATGATGTATGTTTAGTCGTTCATACAATGTTACTACTACGTTTTTATTTCAAGTTTTTAAGTGACGAATGAGAAAAAAAAAGTTCTTTACAAAAGTTAAGTTAAAATTTTGGTGGAAGGAAATAAAAAATTAAGATTTTCTTTTTAAAAGGAATAAGGAAAACAAATTTTCCTTTCTGTAGTCTTTCAAAGCAATATGCTCCTTCTCTAGTCTTGACTCAACTTTTTCCTAAACTAAGTTGAATTTTGAAGAACGTCTAAAAATTTTAACATGTTGAAAGTTAATATTTACGTCTTAATCATCATTTTATTTATAAAACAACCTAACGGGATAAAATTTTGACATATTTATCAATTTCATACGATTTTATATATTTATCAATTTTTTATTCCCTTCGTCCTTTTGGCAAGAGTTGCTTCACCACTCATGTATACAACATTTTTCATGAATGACATTAATTATGTTTAGGTCATTATGTGGAAGATGTTATGTTTAAAGTTTTGACATGTAAAATCCTCTCATAAATGACCTTAATTATGTTTAGTGATAAAAATAGATTATATAAAGGGAAGTTTTGTCTTTGTCTATCATGTTTTATAATTTCAAATCTCAAGCCTATGAATCTAACCTCTTTATATAAGTTTATTAATTATCACCATTAGTATGGTTAAAGAACTATTTTATATTTAGGCTTTAAATATACATAGTATATATCTATTTTTAAATAGAATAATAGGTTTACGAGCTAACTATTTTATTATTGAAAAGATTAATAAATTTATGAATTAATGAGTTTATCACTAAACAGATCAATACACTTTAAAATTTTCTTGTCATATTAGAGACGATCAAAATCACAAAAAGATATTTTTTATATCATTAAAACCAACTCAAGTAAAAAAAAATGCAATGTTTTAGTTATTACAACAATGATATAATATTATATATATTAATACTGATATTTTTTAAAAATAATATTATTTATAAATATGCTCACTCATGAAACCTAGCTAGCAGACTTTTCTAGAAGTTAAAAAGGCTCTTTAAAATGTATGGAATTCACTACAAAAAAAAATTATTTTAGCGACCACCAAAATCGGTGGCTAAATCTAAGAATTCGGTGGCTAAATATGATATTTGGTGGCTAAATCATTTAGCGACGGAAATAGCGACCGAAATTGGTCGATGGGTAAAACCCTAGTCGCTAAATGAATTAGCCACCGAATCGTATTCGGTGGCAAAATTAGCGACGGAAATTTTCGGTGGCTAATTGATTTGGTAGGTAAATGGATGTTCGAAAATTAACGACCGAAACATTTCGGTCGCTAAAATCGATGGCTAAACTAAAGCTTCAAATTAGGTTAGCGACGAATTTAGCGACGGATTTAGCAACGGAAATTTTCGGTGGCTATTCGTTTGGAACTTTAGCGACCGAATTTTCGGTCGCTAAAATCGATGCTATTTGTTTGGACTTTTTAGCGACCGAAATGTTTTGGTCGCTAAAATCGGTGGCTAAAACTAAAGCTTCAAATTAGGTTAGCGACTGATTTAGCGACAAAAATTTCGGTGGCTATTCGTTGGAAATTTAGCGACCGAACATTTTGGTCGTTAAAATCATGGCTAATATATTTTCAAATATAATATAATAATGTTTTTGGTTGATTGAATCCGCTATTTCATTTGGGCTAAAACTAAAGTTTCATATTAGAAAGAATGACGAAATTATTTTCGTCACTAAAACTTTTAATTTTTTTTTTTAAATTAGTAATATATATATTATGAACCTGCCAAATATTTATCAATAATTACAAATTTAATCACACTATAAATAACATACAATAACAAATTTGAAATAAACAATTATGTATGAAAACATTAACAATTAAAAGTATCAAAATGATTACTAAATATTCAAAATCATAATAACTATTAACATAATTATCCTAAACATTATGAAAATAATTGTCTGTTACATCATCTTAAAAATATCATCCTAAGCATTATCACCATGGCCATCACTATTATCTGGTGCAGTAAGGGGTGGCATTAGAGATTTCAACTGCAAGTGCTGTAAAATAAGCTGCATTTGTTGATTTTGTTGTCGTATCTACTCACTTTGCTCCTCATACAAGGTACAATAAACTGTATAAACAAACAACTTTTAATATATTTATAACATTCTTATAATACAAATAAATTTTAATTACTTATTGGTTGCATCTACATGAAATACATTACTACAAAATTTCAACAATACAAGTATCACATGATAGTTGATATACCGATTATAAAAAAATTATAGTAAAAAGCCTACCTAAAAACTTGGATTCAACTTAGATATGTCATTATTTTAGTATATGCCTACCTAAAGACCAAAACTACAATAATCAGTTCATTGTAAGATATACAACTCAGTTATCTATAATTATCAATTATTAAATCTAATAATCAATTATGGTAGTTTTAATTATTAAAATTTCATAATCTATTATCATAATTTATTTTAAAAATTAATTATTTTATCAAATAAATAAATTATGTTTTTTATTTTTATTTTCTTAAATGAAATCATTTTTTTTTTCCTAAACTGTGCAAAGCAAGCTTCAAAATATAATCAATTATCAATAAATGTTAATTGATTACACTCCTGATGCAGTATTTTGTCAAATAATAATTGACAGTACATGAATCGTAATTGATTAAACAACCCTCACTCTTGTATGGGAAATAATATTACATATAACCCCTTAATTTTAATTCTTATTGTTTGTTAATTTATTTACGAGTAATCACATAGGGAATCTCAAAATTCTCATATTCATAATTGTGTTTAGAATGATAAATAATTAAATACTATTCAAATGATAAATAATTGTTTTTGAAAATTAGTAATCATGATAATATTGATTAATACAAAATAAAAAATATAAAAAATATTTTTTCAGCTTAGAATAATAAAATTAAATTTTGAAAATTTTGTAAAATTATTTGTAATTCTTGTAAAATGATCAAAATACTCCTATGTAACATAAAGTTTAATCAATATCATTTTAATATAAAAATAGTTCTAGAAAAATTATGCAAGTGATATTTTTAGATGAGTTATTATTTAATAAGTTATTTAAATGGTTTCAAATTTTTATAATTAATTTAGGTAATTTTCAATTTTGCTTTAATAAAATAATGGAAATATATAATAACAAGTACATAATAAATTAGAAAGATAAAAAAAATCTTGGTTGAATTGTGGATCAGATTTATCCAGCAAGAGTAAAAATTGTGACCATGCATTGAGTTTTAAAAACAAGATTTTTTTTATAATATAAAACAAATATATTAAATAATTAAAAAAAACTAAAAACGTTATAATTTAAGGCCACATACGCTAAAGACCAGCACCATTACAAATCGGTCTATGTCATCATTGTTTTATTTTATTTTATTTTCCAATGCAAGCCTGCATTGAACAGGAAAACTGAGTTCTTTTTATCAAATGCTCTTAAAAATATGCAAAGTACCATTCGCAGTCGAAAGAATCTTAAAACAAATACACACAGACTATTAAACATTTTAAATCTTGTCTTTACTCGAGAGCCCTTTAAGTGCTCTGTGGGACAAATACTCCATCTGTCTAATCGAATGAAAATCATGTGAAGGTGGAAGTGCAAGCAGAAGAGTTTATAAAACAGTTTCTTGAATTATCTTAGCAGACATGAATCTTACCTTCAATTCCAATTTCACAGTTGTCAAACACTTCTCGGCATGCTCAATTTTGGCAGCTTTCTCCTTTATTTCATCTTCCTGTATAAATCAAGGAGGAAATAAATACGAACTCCATTCTCCATCCCATTCATCATATACATTAATAAGCTTAAACTAGAGATGCCAGTCATCTTTGTATCACATTGAACTTTATGCAAAAGCAATGCTAGATAACCAGAGATTTGCAAAAATGCAGTGCAGGAACATCAGAGAGAGCTTACCTTTTCAGCTAAAGTTCCAGAAAACTCTTCTCTTAAAGCGACTTCCCTCAATTGTGTTTTCTTGTTTGTGCACTCCTGCACAATTGCTGCCTTCTCTATAGCAGATTTTGCTTCCCTAACAGCATTGCCATACTTCCGCTTCCACTCTTCAGCCTCCTCTTGAGCAGACTGCGATTGCTCCCTTGCTACAGCCAACCTTGCTTCAGCAGCACTGCTACGTGACTTGAGGGATTCTATTTCAGAGCTAGCTTGATCTTCCTCATATTTATGCCTTGATAAAACTTGTTCATTACTAGTCTAGTACTGGGCCTTCAAAACTAGTGTCACCAACAAGTAAACTGTTAAAAGTCTATTTTAAAGAAACAGTTGAAAACAATATATGCAGACAAACCTTTGTTGTAAGAAGATAGCAAGTTTTTGCCACTTCCCTGGACCTTGAATGGTTTTTTCATATTCACATAAAAGAGCATCAAGAACCTGCACCAGAGATACATAATCAAGTCAGTTTGTCATTTCAATAAAGCCATCCTACGTAGTGCAAAAAGGAAGATATCATTAAATGAATGAACACATCATTTAGAGCTAAATATTGATTTTCGTTTTATGAATCTCCCTGTAGTTCAAATATTTGCCTGTAAATATGCAAAAAATGGTATTAACCGAACCAACTATTTCTTAATATCGAGGTAGAGTTCAAGAAGTTCACCTAATTCTAATAACAAAACACACTCGGACCTGTACGACTCTACAAAGACGGAGCACAATAACCTGTGCTTTTCAACTTCCTTAAACACGCTCTCCTTAAAACTCCCCCCGACAACCACAGCACCCGAATCCTGCGAATCCGAACTCTACTCATTTTCAAATGACTCCAACGGGTATCTACTGCTCCAAATCTCCTGCACTGCAAGGCGTCAACGTTGCATTACTCTCTGTTCTCTTCGTCGAAGATGCACGCTCTCCCAATCAGCTTCGAGAATCTCCTCTCGCAGTATTCCCTGTAACTTACCTAAAAAAAGAATCAGCATTAGATACTCCGATTCTGATACCGAATGAATTTATTTCATTTCATTTCACTTATATGAAAACGATAACCAACTCACGGGGTTCAAAGTGTGGCAGAACCAAATCCAGTGGATGTCGAGGGGAGGAAGAATCATGGGAGGAGTGGAGTTCGGAAGCGTGAGATCAGCTATCAACGGCATCCAGAAATCATGGTACCTGCGCAAACGTTCCACCGTCAGATTAGATTACTATACCAAGACACACAGGGGGGAGCGCTGTTATTCTGTAGAGTTGACCTTCGTATGGCTTCCACCACAGTGAAAAGGAAAACTCACACTGATAGGTAGCAAAGTTAATAAGAGTGGGAAATTTTTGGGCCGTGCGGGAAATGTTTTGGTTGGAAATTTAATAAGATGGAGGGAAAATTTTGGGTAGTGCGGGGTCTGATAGGTGGGAAAATTAATAAGTGGGTAGCAGAATTAATGATAAGCTGGGAAAATTAATTAAAATGGTGGGAAATTTTGAGAAGGTAGAAAAATTAATTTAAAAATTTGGAGAAGGTGGAAAATTTTAAGGTGGGAAATTATCTTAATTTAAAAACAAATTTATTAAATTTACTTTAATTAAAAAATAATAACACTCAAATCATGTAAAATAAACTTAAATACCATAATTACTTTTAATATAGAGTCAAATTACTCATTTAATTCATAAATTGTTACTAAACGTACTATTATTTAGATAAATATAGAAATTATCATAATTTTAAAGACAAATTTACTAAATTTACTTTATTTAAAAAATAATAACACTCAAATCATGTAAAATAAACTTAAATACCATAATTACTTTTAATATAGAGTCAAATTACTCATTTAATTCATAAATTGTTACTAAACATACTATTATTTGGATAAATATAGAAATTATCTTAATTTTAATTAGAAAGTTACTAACTTTACTTGATTTAATAAATAATTACATTCAAATCATGTAAAATCAACTTTAATATCCTAATTACTTGTAATATATACTCAAATAACTCCATTATTTAATAAATAACTAGTAAACATACTATTATTTGGTTAAATTTAAAAATTAATTTAATTAGAAAGTTACTAACTTTACTTGATTTAATAAATAATTACATTCAAATCATGTAAAATCAACTTTAATATCCTAATTACTTGTAATATATACTCAAATAACTCCATTATTTAATAAATAACTAGTAAACATACTATTATTTGGTTAAATTTAAAAATTAACTTAATTTTAATTAGAAAGTTAGTAACTTTACTTGATTTAATAAATAATTACATTCAAATCATGTAAAATCAACTTTAATATCCTAATTACTTGTAATATATAGTCAAATAACTCCATTATTTAATAAATAACTAGTAAACATACTATTATTTGGTTAAATTTAAAAATTAATTTAATTAGAAAGTTACTAACTTTACTTGATTTAATAAATAATTACATTCAAATCATGTAAAATCAACTTTAATATCCTAATTACTTGTAATATATACTCAAATAACTCCATTATTTAATAAATAACTAGTAAACATACTATTATTTGGTTAAATTTAAAAATTAACTTAATTTTAATTAGAAAGTTAGTAACTTTACTTGATTTAATAAATAATTATATTCAAATCATGTAAAATCAACTTTAATATCCTAATTACTTGTAATATATAGTCAAATAACTCCATTATTTAATAAATAACTAGTAAACATACTATTATTTGGTTAAATTTAAAAATTAACTTAATTTTAATTAGAAAGTTACTAACTTTACTTGATTTAATAAATAATTATATTCAAATCATGTAAAATAATGGAAAATATATGGTGTAGGTGTTTTCAAATTCCGTCGCTAATTCCGTCGCAAAATATATGGTGTAGGTGTTTTCAAATTCCATCGCTAATTCCGTCGCTAACATTTGCCTTATATATATTTTTCCGTATTTTAAAAATCCGTCGCTAAATCCGTCGCTAAAATAAACGGTTCTCTTTTTTAAAAAATCAGGTTTCCGTCGCTAATTCCGTCGTAAAACATACGTTGTAGGTATTTTGAAGTTCCGTCGCTAATGCCGTCGCTAACATATGCCTTATATACATTTTCCGTATTTTAACAATCCGTCGCTAAATCCGTCGCTAAAATAAACGGTTCTTTGTTTTTTAAATCAGGTTTCCGTCGCTAATTCCGTCGCAAAACATACGTTGTAGGTATTTTGAAATTCCGTCGCTAACATATTCCTTATATACATTTTCCGTATTTTAAAAATCCGTCGCTAAAATAAACGGTTCTTTCTTTTTTAAAAAATCAGGTTTCCGTCGCTAATTCCGTCGCAAAACATACGTTGTAGGTGTTTTAAAATTCCGTCGCTAATCCCGTCGCTAACATATGCCTTATATACATTTTTCCGTATTTTAAAAATCCGTCGCTAAATCCGTCGCTAAAATAAACGGTTCTTGTTTTTTAAAAAACAGATTTCCGTCGCTAATTCCGTCGCAAAATATATCTTGTAGGTGTTTTCAAATTCCGTCGCTAATTCCGTCGCTAACATTTGCTTATATATATTTTTCCGTATTTTAAAAATCCGTCGCTGAAATAAGGGTTCTTTCTTTTTTAAAAAATCAAGTTTCCGTCGCTAATTCCGTCGCAAAACATACGTTGTAGGCATTTTCAAATTTCGTCGCTAATTCCGTCGCTAACATATGCCTTATATACATTTTTGTATTTAAATATCCGTCGCTAAATCCGTCGCTAAAATAAACGGTTCTTTGTTTTTTAAAAAACAGGTTTCCGTCTCTAATTCCGTCGCTAACATATGCATTATATACATTTTAGTGTGTTTTAAAAAGCCGTCGCTAAATCCGTCGCCGAAATAACGGTTCTTTTTTTTTAAAAAATCAGGTTTCCGTCGCTAATTCCGTCGCAAAACATAAGTTGTAGGTGTTTTAAGTTTCCGTCGCTAATTGCGTCGCTAACATATGCCTTATATACATTTTAGTGTGTTTTAAAAATCCGTCGCTATATCCGTCGCTGAAATAACGGTTCTTTCTTTTTTAAAAAACAGGTTTCCGTCGCTAATTCCGTCGCAAAACATAAGTTGTAGGTGTTTGAAATTTCCATCGCTAATTCCGTCTCTAACATATGCCTTATATACATGTTCCGTATTTAACAAACCGTCGCTAAATCCGTCGCTAAAATAAACGGTTCTTTCTTTTTAAAAAAATTAGGTTTCCGTCGCTAATTCCGTCGCAAAACATACGTTGTAGGTGTTTTAAAATGCCGTCACTAATTCCGTCGCTAACATATGCCTTATATACATTATCCTTATTTAAAAAACCGTCGCTACATCCGTCGCTAAATTAAACGGTTCTTTCTTTATAGAAAAATCAGGTTTCCGTCGCTAATTCCGTCGCAAAACATACGTTGTAGGTGTTTTAAATTTCCGTCGCTAATTCCGTCGCTAAAGCGGTCGCAAATTTGTATTATTTTCTTCTTTTCAATTTCCGTCGCTAATTCGGTGGCTAATTGGCGACGATTTTGTTCCATCGCTAATTTCCGTGGCTAAAATGAGATTTTTTTGTAGTGATTAATTTTTTACTAAATAGACCTGTTAGGTTAAGTTTTAAGTAATGGGTCAAGTAGAAAGTCTTTAATCGAACAATCCGACTAATTTTCATTTCTATGTAGTTGATATGATATGATTTTTGTAAGCTATTCATTTGGAAGATCGTAAAGTTTAATTTTGTGAAGATATAGTTGACAAATTACAATAAAAGAATACTTTTATATATTAAATTTGTATTATTTAATAAAATAGAAGAGCTATTTGATATATAACTTAAAAAGTTATAATTTCATTTGGTTCTTTCTCTTCCTTTCCTTTTCTAACTCTAATTGTTCTGTTCTCTTAAGAAATTCAAAAATCTATACAATTAATGACAATTAAAATAAAAGTAGTCAATTGGTATAAAAGAAAATAAAAAAATATTTTTTAGTGATGGAATTTAGGGATCGATCAAAACGTTGTTAAATAGCGACAAAATTAGTTATCGAAAGTAAATTTTTTTTTTTAAAATTAACCAACGATTTAACTACCGAAATTATAACATAAAAGTTAATAAAACAAAATGAATGATTAGTGACAGAAATAGAGATGGAACAGAAAAGGATTAAAACATTACATTTTACGATCGAATTAACGACCAAAATTCAGAAAATAAAAAAATAAAAAATAATTTAGTGACTGAAAATATAAATGTCAAAAATAAAAGTATATATTAGCAACAGATTTAGTGATGAATCAAAAAGGAAAAAATTACATTTTATGATCAAATTAGCGACCGAAATTTAAAAAAATAAAAAATAATTTAACGACCGAAAATAAAAACGTCAAAAAAATAAAAAATTTATATATTAGCGACCAATTTTTAAAAATTCGAAAAATTTTTCCTTCTACTTTTTCCCTCTCTTTTCTTTTCCCACTCCCTTTTATTTAAACACTCATCCCCTTCCTTCTTCTTCTACCTTTCACTCACTCTCTCCTCTCCTCTCTCTGCCACCACCACCTCCGCTGCCACTGCCACCTTCGTCGCCTCCCTCCCCCCACCCCCACCCCTTTCCTCCCTCTTCTCCTCTCTATTCTCCACCATCCTCTCCTCCTTTCTCATCCTCCTCCACCACCACTACCACCACCATCACCTTTTCTCCATCTTATACATTTTTCCACTTTTTTCTCTCCTCCCATCCCTCTCCTTCTTCTCTTCTCCCTTCTCCCTCACTCTCTTCTCCCTCCACCAACCAACTGCCACCCATATAGTTTAAAAAAAAAAATTAGAGACCAATTTAGTAATCAATTTGAAAAAATAAAATTCAAATATTAGCACTGAAATAGCAATTGAATTGTTCAAAATAAAAATTCAAAATAGCATCGAATTAGAGACCCATTTTTTAATACATAAATAATTAAAAATAAAAAATAAACCACCAACTTTTTTTTAAAAAATAAAATAGCGACTGATTTAATGATCGAATCTTTGACTTTCAATTAGTCACTGAAAAGAATTCGACCGTTAAATTTTTTAACGACTAGGCATTTTGCAACGGAAAGAAAGGTCACTAATTCCGTTGACCGATATTTTAGGTTTAACGACCAATTTAATTGGTTTCTAAACTTAAAATTTTTTATAGTACTAAGACTTTTCAACACTCCTTGGATGAGAAGATGAGAATTGAAAAACATAAATAAAAATTTAATGCTAGAAAATGATCATATCGTTCTTTAGGTTTATAAAATGTAAAAAATAAAAATAAAAAGATAGAAAGAAAAAAAAATAAAGTAAAAAATACGATAAGTAATGTGATATAATAAAAAAGATATAAAAAAATGACGTACAAAAATATCATATAAGTATACGAGTTCTATTATATTATTGAAAACTAGTGTGTTAATAACAAATTGCACAATATTTGAATTAGATTAAGAGGTTAAATTTTCCTACTCACCCTTTGAAGTTTCAGAGCAGATTTTTGGGGTATCTGTGTGTTTATTGGTGTGTTTCGCATCTTACAAAAGATATGCATTCAAAGATTCAAAGTTTGACCAATTAATACACTTGATTACGTTGCAATTCAATCGACCTGCGGTTTCCTACGACTCAAACATATGTCTTTTCATGTTAAGCTACACATGGTAGCTTCGCAGTGGAGAATATAATAATGGAATGGATATTATTTACGTTTCAGTCAACATAATAACATGTTAGTTTCTACAATATATCCTTATCTATACTTTATATAAAAGTATATAACAAGGAAATTAAAAGATAACAAATATTGTGTAATATTTTTTAATAAATAAAGAATTTTGTTATTGAAATTTAAATACAAAAAAGGGTATTCAAACCCAATACAAAATACACAACCTAAACCATAAAAAATAGCTACAACTCAATAACGTTAACCCAGTGTCGTCTTCCACCCCTTGCAGTTGCACACCTACGTAGGTGCAAGTGAAGACATTTCGCAGTGTGGCCATTGGTCCTCTGTAGTATCCATTCGTCATATTCCTCTAGGAGGCGCAGACAGCACAATCCGTTAGCTTCGTTTGTTTAGTATTATATATCATCATATATTCATAATTTTATGGATTTATTATCTTGACCTTAGTAATATGTTATAAGTGTAAAGTATCGTTGATAATAACTAATTTTTAGTTTAATGATAAGCATTTCATTCAACAAGTTATACCACAACAAAGTTATGGGTTTAAATACTCTGAAAAACACCAAGTGAAAAATAATTAAATTGCAGAATTGATTTATCACTTAAACAAAACCAAATCATATTTCCATGAATCTTTTACTTTATTATTAGAAAAAAAAAAAAAAAAACTGAAGCATAAGCACATGCCTCTATCGCGCAATATTATGCATTATTCTTTATTACTACTTCTACTCATATCAATCAAGTTAAGTGGTAAAATTGTTTAGCCATTATCATATCTTTTATTTCCCACTTATTTGCTCTCTATTTTCTATCTTTCTTTAATGCTGGTTTCCCTGGTCAATTGGTAGAGTAACCTTTCATCCATACTTAGTTTGGTCACTTCTACTACTAATATTATTTTAAAGGTGTACTATAATCCATATAGTTGAAAAGTTGTAGTTTTTGAATAGTTTGTAACTTGTAAGGAGGCAAAGTATGCGCCCTTTATTGTTTCAAAGCTGTATACGTCGAAGTTATATGATTCAACCATCCATATTTATTGAGCATGTAGTACACCTCACCTATTTGATTCATGCAGTTTGAAAGTCTAGAATCACTAGTTTGTATATAACCAAACCACGGCACCGAAAGGAAGCATAAATATTCAGCCAACGCGCTGGAAAATCGTCACAGAAAAACCAAATAAAATAATCAATACGAATATTGTATGTGAATTCAATGAACATTAACGATGGAGGAGGAAAGACATTTACTGAAGTTTAATTAGTTAAAATGAAAGTATCGACTCCAGCGAGGCAACGACTGAGAAAATAATCAACAAAAACTTAAAACATGTAACAAATTTTAACTTTAAATGCTGTTCGATTTTATTAATAAAAAATAGAAAAACAGATTTTTCTTTTTAAAAATCAACTACAATTCGCACGTGGATGAGATCGTTTTCAACTTATTTGAGCTTATCTACTTCCATTAGTATTCATTAAGTATTTTAGTATATATTGTTTGAATGAGCAATTTAAAATGTTTGAGATAATGTAACAGGTGCGTACGCTTGTTGGGGCTTTAAATTTAAACCCTTCAATAGTTTTAAATGAATAATTTTTATTGACCTAAATAAACAACTGTTTATTTTATGTTAGATGCAAGAACCGAACTTGTAAAGATGAATATTGAATAATAAAGACTTAAAATAATTTTGTATTAGTTGATATATACACGTTATATACATGAATATTAAATAATAAAGATTTAAAATAATTTTATATTAATTGATCCATACATGTGGTTGATATATGGTGAAAAATAATATTATATATATATATATATATATATATATATATAATATTAATTCCTAAGTCATATTTACCTTTTAGTTATATTTGTGGTATTTTAAATAAATTAATGTGCAATATGGTTAATGCCAGTTAGCTAGTTTGGGTTCAACATCATATGAGATCAAACACAAAATATTCATTTAGAGCAGATAGATTTTAAAAATTGTGTTAAGTAGTGCAAAAAAAAAAATGTTTAGCGCTTGTTGACAAATTTGAACTACATGAATGGCTTTATTTTTTTTCGTTGTTTATGATAATTTATTATGAAATAATTATAAAATCATTCTTAAACTCGTTGAGAACAATTTCATTCACAGTTTATGGTAAATAAATAAACAATACAGGTTTTTTAACCATTCGTTATAAAAATAAAAATAAATTATAGATAAAAATAGTTTCTTATTAGTTTTTGGCAATGATTTTTAACAATTTTATATTAAAAATATAAAAACTCTCACTAATTCAACATCTTTAATAATAGTTGATTTTTTTTTCTTGTGACGCATACAATTACACAGGAATTTAGACCGATTATCGAAATTTTTAATCTCCTCTAAAATATATGTTAACATTCAGAGATAGATTATTGTCTCATAGTGCCACACAAAACCACTTTTATTTTTTTGTCTATTAATGTTTTGTGAATGATTTTACAACCATTGACAATAACAATGTTCATGCTTTAAAAAATGTTTTTTTTTTTCTAATTTTTACAAGTGATTTTACAACGGTTGACAAGAAAAATTGTTAACAGTATATAGTTTTTGTGTCTGTGAAAGGGAACTACCTATTCTCTATAAATTGCCACTATATATAGCTTTTTGTGTCTGTGAATAAATTGCCATGTCTATATATATCACACCATAGGATTTGTCTTTCACTATGTTTATATTGATTTGAGTGGGAGAGTGGCAAATTTATGGTATACCTGCCCCAAGAGTTGTGACTTTCCTCCTTTTCGAACCAACCAAAAACCAAAAAGTTGAAAAATACCCAAAAGCATGGGGGGATATCGAACAACTTTGACAATGGATCTTGGGTTCGATTCGTCAGGCCTGTGGATTTCTAGAATGGAAGTTGATAACTTTCCTCCTCTAAAATAACCTGTGGATCTTTGGTACCAAAATATAAATAAAGAAAAAGATAATTAATTATAATTCATAGGATCAAGTGTCAAAGTTTAAACCTAGAGAAGGCGATTATTGGAAGGGTTTCATGTGATTAAAGGAGTTAGTCTCTTAACAATGCATGTGGAGATACCCAGGTTAAAAACAAAATAAAAATTATAGTTTTCAATCAATCAATCTTTACATACTGACTTTCATTAAAATTTTTTCCTTTTTCCAATACTTTCTACCATCATTTTCATACTATCCAGCACCTAATATGTTGATTGAATTTGCAATTTGTCATTATCTGATATCACATAAACAAATGTGTTCTATTGCGTCACTTTCAAAAGGGTAACTCGCGAGACATGAATAATCTGAAACAGTCATTTTAGACTTTAAGTTTGCTGAGAGGGGGAGATGTACCTCAGAATCTAGCATAAGATCAAACGAAAACGAAGTGTCTTTAGTCTGTTTTTTCCATAAGGAAAGTACAGCTGGTCACATTAATAAAAGTTGACCGAGTTATGTCTTTTAACCAAGACATTTAAGAATTAATTTTAATTTATAATATAAAAGATTATATTAAAAAAATACTTATCTATTGGTAAATCTATTATTTTTGATAAATATTAATTTTTATTTTTAATATTAAATATTTCACACTTATTTCATTAGTAAAAAATAGAAAATATCATTAATACTAAAAGAAAATCGAAAGGTTGAATTCCAATAACACGTCCTTTTCAATAGAATCATCTTTTACAAAAATAGAAAAAAAAATATTTAGGACTTCCTAACATCTTAGCCAAAAATGCTGACTAGAGTTCTGCGTCTCTTATAACAAGAGCACAAGTGTCCCGCTTGTGTTCTTTGATGTCGTTGCGAGTTAATTGTAAGATGTTGAAAGATTAAAGGTATATGTCATATCCATGACAACTTTACATATTGATTCGTTGTAGTTTATCTGCAATTTATTTTGAACAAGTGAGATGATTCATATATCACTTTTAAATACTAATTAATATAATTTTAAATAGATGTTTATATACTTTTACGTTAGATTTTGAAATTAATTTTAAATCAAAGTAATTTCAAATAATTTTTACTTAAATAAAAATTTATATTAAATTTTAATACTAACTTATTTTTAAAATAAAAATATATAAACATAAATCACATCATTTTAAAATTAATTTTATAAATACTTACCTAAAATTATTTTTAATTTCATCGTATTTGGAGGGTTATAGCGGCACATTTTTTTATTATTATTATTAATATGGACTGTGCCAAAGGTTTTATATATTTTATATTTACTAGAAGAAAAAAATTTAGAACGGAATTATTGCGTTGTTAAATAACTATGGAATTATCGATTGAAATTATATTTTTTTTAAAAAAGTAAGCAACCAATTTAGCGATCAAAATTATAATATAAAAAATAATTAAATAAAACGAATGAATAGCGACCAAATTAATGATGGAACAGAAAAAAATAAAGAATTAAAAATTTTACGACCAAATTAACCATCGAAATTTGGAAAAAGACCAAAAATAAAAACGTTAAAAATGTATATATTAACGACTGAAATAGCAACGGAATAGAGAAGGAAAAAAGTTCACTTTTACAACCAAATTAGCAACTAAATTTGAAAAAATCAAAAAATAAATTTTATTAGAGACCAAAAATTTAACATTATAAATAAATAAAAAGAATTGTTAACGATCGAATTAGCGACAAAATAGAAAAATAAAAAATCTTTAATTTTACGATTGAATTAGCGACCGAGAATAAAAATGTTTAAAATAAAAAAAACTAATTAACGACAAAATTAGCGATAGAAAATATAACATAATATTAACGACAGAATAGGAAAAAGAACATCTTTAATTTTGTGACCGAATTAGCGACAAATCATGGTGAGCAGTTGCCACAATTTCCTCCAATGGTGGTCGAAGGTTCATACTATGCAAGGGGTAAACAAAGGGAAGAATTCAATCCTTACGAGCAGTTGATCAAGGATCATGTTGGACCCTCAATTGGTGAACATATAGAAAACATGGAAGAAAATCCTAATCCTGAAGCTCAAAATTTTTTTGATATGGTTGCAGTTGCACAAGCACCATTGTCGGAAGGATGCGATAATCACTCTGAATTGTCAATTTCTTTGGACGAACATTGGTCTTCTACTGATTTTCAAAATAAGAGGTCGATTACCAAGACAAATCGAGCTATTAATAAAGGAGCCTCAACATATTGTACTGGATCTATATCTACATCAGCTCATTACGAAAAAATGGTAATTTTAATTGCTTTTTATTTTACTTAATTGCTTGGTTATATTATAATTTCAAATTTTGTTTAAATTTAAGTAGGCTACACAACTGCAACGATCGCCAACTGCTTGGGAGGTGGTAGAGAAAACCAAAAAATTAAAGTCTAGAGAATGGGTCAATGACAAAACTGGTGAACTTGCTGTAAATTCAATCTTTTACCTTTTTTAACATTATTTTAAAGTTTAATAACTATTAATAAAAGTCTAATTAAAGATTCAACTTTTTTTTGAAGCTGAAATATGAACAACGGCGACAAGAAGTCCAAAAATCTACCACGGAGGAAGCAACATCTGCAAATGACTCCAATTCTATACCGATCAACGATAATGACATATATTTACAAGTTGTTGGAGGTAAGAATGAAAAAGGGAATGTATATGGACCTGAGAAATTAACTAACAAGTTCGTGCGTTCAACACGTATTTCGACTAATTTGATAGACAAGCCAATGGTACAACAAATGGAAAAGATGCGTGAAACAATTCATAAATTGAATAATGAACTTTTGGAAAAAATAGCTAAGGAGAAATCACTTGAGGAGAAAGTTGTGCAATTGTTGCATAATCATGAGGAGCAAAGTGAGCAGATTCGACAACAAAATCAACAAATGCAACTTATTTTACAACACTTGCAGTTGAAATCTCTTATGCTACCTCCTACTGCACCAGATAATAATGACGATAATGGTGACAATGCTTAGGATGATATCTTGAAGATGATGTATTAGACAATCATTTTTACAATGTTTAGGATAATTATGTTGGTAGTTATTATGATTTTGAATTATTAGTAATCATGTTGATACTTTTAATCGTTAATGTTTTGATATATAATTATTTATTTCAAATTTGTTATTGTATGTTATTTATAATGTGATTAAATTTGTAATTATTGATAAATATTTGACAGGTTCATAATATATATTACTAATTTAAAAAAAAAGAAAGGAAAAAAGAAAAAAATTTAGTGACCAAAATATACGACAGAAAAATATAAAATAGATAAAATGTAAAATAATTTTATAAGTTATTTAATATGAAAGTAAATGAAAATAAGAAAAAAGTTAGAATATTATTCTTATTTGGTTGCATAAAAAATAAAAGAAAAACATATATTTATAATGATATAAATATTAAAAAGAGGAAAATATGAAAAAAGACAATATTGTCTTTATATATATTGAAAAAGTTGTTTTTCCTCTCTTTTCGTCCACCTTTAAGCATTCTTGGAGAATAACCAAATAAGACACGATGAGCGATTTTATACAAAGTCATCGTATACATGCAATTATGAGTATGAGAGGTTGGAAAAATTAGTAAGAAAGTTTGTCCAAAAGGTGATGGTCCTACTTTGAAAACAGGGAAGAAAAAGTCTTGGACGACTCTGAAATGAGTTCTGCCTCTTGTACTTTCTACCGATGAAAATAATAATACCAATTAATAAGTATCCGTCTGTCATATGTTTTTCTTTTTTTTCTTTTTAATTTAGGTACAAATTAAAAATATAAATAGAAATAGTTAAAAGATTAAATTACATCTTTTTCCCTTATAATTTCTAAGATGTAATTTTGGTCTCCTAATTTATAAAAATCTACAATTTTAGTGTCGTTGTCAATACTTC
The DNA here is from genome assembly GCA_025330945.1 of Mucuna pruriens. Classification (NCBI taxonomy): domain Eukaryota; kingdom Viridiplantae; phylum Streptophyta; class Magnoliopsida; order Fabales; family Fabaceae; genus Mucuna; species Mucuna pruriens. Next base: position 1,643,149 of record JAENHJ010000047.1, read on the forward strand.
AACTGTTGACATGTGTGAGTGAGGTAACATTGATGGGGCAAACGGATTTACAATTTAGAAAAAGTTGCTAAAACCCAAGATTTCTACTCGCATTCCAAAATGAATTAACTACTAAACCAAGTGTGTTATAACGTAAACACTATATTATATATAACATTATTATATGAGTTATTTTTATTTTAAAAATACTTATTTAATTTTAAAATTAGTTTAAAGATAATAAATAATAAATTTAGTAAATAAAAATAACAAATAAATTACATAATTTATTATTTAATATATTTTCATAAAATAAATTTAAACTTAAAATTATTAAATAATTTTCATCTATTTTTACTTTATTTTTTTATCCTTTTCTACTATTTCACTAATATTATATTATTTATTTTAATATTTTAATATTTATATTATTTAATATATTAAACAATATACTATATTATTTATTTTTAATATTATTGTAATATAGTACTAAAAAGAATAGAAAGATGGAAGGACAAAAGTGCCCGTATGTTTATATTTATTTTTATTAAAAATTAAGTGGATAATTTAATTATTAAATTTATTTAAAATAAATATTAGTTAATTTAATTTAATTAAATTATTAAATAATATAAATATTATTATATTAAAATACATTAATTATTTAATAATAAATTTTTAAAAAATATATTAATAAATAAATATGTATTTTAATATTAAAATATTACAATTAATAATTTAATTAATAAATTAAAAAATATATTTTAATATTGAAATATTATAATCTAATAATTAAATTATGTAATTAAATATTATAATTTATCATTAATCATGCAATAATGTTATATATTAAAATACGTATTTTAATATATTAAATAATATAAAAATTATATTACTAAAATAAGTTATATAATATTAGTGATGTTGTAGACAAAGATGAAAAGAAAAGAAAGTAAAAAGAGATGAAAAGAATTTAATAATTGTAAGTTTATATTTATTTTATAAAAATATATTAAATAAAATATGTAATTTAATTATTAATTTTTATTTAATAAATTTATTATTAATTATTTTAAAACTAGTTTGAACATCAAATAAGTATTTGAAAAATAAAATTAACTCATATATTAACGTTATATATAATAATGTTTATATTATAATTTAAATAAACTATTGGTTTAAGATTTTGGAGTCCAAGGTCATGGATTTTAGTTCTTTTCTTAGAAATTATAAATTTATTTTTCACATCACCCCACTATGTCGCCGATTAATAATTATAAGGATATATCACCCGCACTATGTCGCGGATTAGAAATTACAGAGGATAAAAGTATAATTTAGCCTATTTAAAATTATAAGATATATATGAATATGGGAAAATAATTTTACTATAGAAATAATTAAGATTTGATATAAAATAAACTAATACAAAATGACATTTTTAAAAGTATTTAAGTGTAGGGAGTGTAGGGCTGCGCCTTGCATGTGTATGTATTATGGCGCACTCACTGATGGCGCCTTGTATGTATTATGGCGCGCCTCGTTTTCGTCTTGCTTGACAGGACTACAGCTGGTCGTAGGGATAGGGTTGTAGCAAGAGGGGTTAAAGGTGCTACTACTTCTTTTGCCTATAAATTTGGCTAAGCACCTTCGTGTAAATCCATTCTTTGCTTTTCATTTGTATTATCTTCTTTCTATTCTCGCTTGCTCTTGTTTCTCTATTCTTGGTCTTATTTCTCTTTGTTAATCCTCCTTAATTACATTTGGTTATTATTATTTTTTTATAATTATTTTTATTTGGTCCTATTTTGGTCTTATTTTTTTATTCGTACATAAGTTGATGGTTAGTATTATAATAAATAATTTTTTTTTATAAATATATTATTATATTAACTCATACGTCGATGAAACACAATTTTTTTTCGAAATTTGTCATCTCATTACATATATCAATTGGTTACACCTTCCTCATGAGACTTATTTTTCCAGGTTGGATGTTCTTGATTCATACCATGTTTAAGATGAACTAAATGCTTGTAATTAGATTAACAAGAATTTGAACAGGATTTGAATACATATCTCTTTAAGATTTATCAAATTTATACATTTCCTTATTAATATGTATATTTTTCTTTTTTTATTACTAACATATCTTTTATATAAAAATAATATAAAATATTTTACATCTCATTTTCAACGTTTTTTAAATTTTATTTTTATATTTTATTTTTATCATTCTTTAAATTCTATTTTTTCCTCTCATATTTATTATTTTTCAAATCATATGTTTACACCATTCATCTTTATTATTCTTTTAAAAAAATATATATATATATATATATATATATATATATATATATATATTAATCGTCTCTCTTTATTTCACTATAGAAATTAATAAAATTTTATTATAATTTCATTTCTTATATTAAATACAATATATGAATTAACATGTTAAAATATATTTTTCATACAATTTACAATTTATGTAATAAGATATTATTTATTGTAATTGTAGTACTCCTTTTCTGTCTGGATACAGAAAAGGGGAGAAACGATAGCAGAAAAAAAATAGAGAAAGAGAAAGGACGGCAAGAACAAAAAGGAAAAAGCAGAAAGCAGCAGAGAAAGCAAAGAACAGGAGGGGAGTAGTAGTGGCGGCTCGTCAAATGATGAAAAAGGAAGAAAGCGTGTCAGAAAAGCAACGAATCCGGCGACCTCACTCTGCCCAATGAACCTCGAGTAGAAGTAAGCCAAGATGGGAAGTTGTGCACCCCCAACAAAGTTTTCTCCTTCCTGAAAAGCAGAAGGGCGTGGAAGACACGCGCGTGGTGATGGTCAGAAAAGGTGAAGAACGTCACCACCACATTAATGGCAAGGTCATCGCATTGAATGAGGGAGGACCCTCTTAGAGGCACTAGAGCATTAATGGGCCTAGGGGAAAGCCACCGCATTAAATGATGGGAGATCTCCATGGGAGATTCAGGGGACCACGAACGAGCCTATATAAGGCCTCAAGCTTGATGGAGAAAGAGGGGGAAAGATCGCAATCTGGAGAGAGAGTGAAGTACCTAAATCTTGAGAGAATGTAAGAGCTAGCAAAGAAACGAGAGGTTCAAAAATTCTTATGTGAGGAGATCGAAAAAAATCACGATCTGGAAAAGGAGTGAAGCATCTCAATCTGGAGAGATTGTGAGAGCTAGTAGAGAAAAGAGAAAGTCTGGAAAGGATCTTCAGGAGAAAGATGGAAGAAGTTCATCCATTCTGCAGCAAATAAGTGACCCTTGGATACAAGGTAAGTACCTTCGAAATATCCCTTACGTATACCCATTTAATGGCCTGAAATTCTAAGCCAATATACTTCCTTGTATAGTCTAGCAAAGCACTGCATTCTATGGGCCGACTCCGGACCGATTCCTATGTAGCCGACTCCAAGTCGTAGGCCAACTCTAGGCCAGCTCCCAAGTAGCCGATCCCCAAGCTATATGCTGACTCCGGACCGGCTCCATATGTAACCGAAACTGAGTTGTGTGTCGATTCTGGGATCGACTCCTATGAGGTCGGAACCGAGATTGACTAAGAGCCGGCTTCTATGGGACCGACTCACACCAACGGGACCGAGTTGGTCCCGACCCCCTGATAGTACATAGTTTATACCTCTTAATAGGTCTTTAAGATGTGTAAAATAGAATATAAATTGTAGTTAAGAATCATGTATTAGCTAAGATTTAAGATTTTCAATGATATACAAAGGAAAATATAGACCTAGGCTAATTCACTGATTTTAGCTGACAAAAATATCAAGTCTTTTTTTGCAAGTCAAAAGAGAGACCAAAGAAGTCAAAGTCAACGAGGAGTGTCTCGCCCAGGCAGAGTCGACTTCATAGGACCGATTCCATGGCCGACCTCACAATAGAGCCGACTCCCATCCAGAACCAGATCCATCCCAGCTCCAGAAGGTCGACTCCACCAAAAGCAAGATTCAAGCACGTGAGAATGTAATTAACCACGTGGGAGTTAGGAAAGTAGTTTGGATTATTATTTCTAGTATTTCTGTTTGGTCAGGTAGTTAAATATGTTAAAACAGTTAAAATAGTTAAAATAGTTAAAATAGTTATAGAGTTAGTTAGAAATGCATGCATAAGTAGAGCAGCATGTCAATAGTCATTGGTTAGCAAGAAAAGCGACAATTTTAGAGGCAACCGTACCAGCCGAATTTGAATCAAGGGTAGCAGGTAGCACCAAGGTTTGGATCGGCTAGGTGGATACCTGTTTCGAATCAAGCCAATTATCAACAGCAAGGACCAAGATACCAGGCACCTGCATTCCGTAAACAACCGCAACAACCTTTGCCACCCCAACAAAATTCTTTCTCGATAGAAGACTTAGTGAAACAAATGTCGTAATGTAATTTACAATTTCAGCAAAACATAACTGCGACTATACATGACTTAAAAATGCAGGTGGGACAACTGGCCGACACGGTGAGCCAAATGTAGTTGGCCGGTTTCGAAACGAACCCCTCCCAGACGATTCCGAATCCGAAAGGAGGAGGAGTCGGCATGGCACGTCTACGAAGCGGTAAAGAGTTACCACAACCGGTCGAGCATCAACCAAGTCCACAATCAGCTGAAGCCGGGATCGAATCGGGACCTAACTCCCAAATGCAGCAATTGCCCAAGAGTGTTCCACTACCGTTCCCCAACAGAGCAGTTATGGCAAAGAGATTTGAGATCGATGAAGACTTGTTAAAATTGTTCAGGAAGATAAAGATTAATATTCCACTATTCGACACCATAAAATAAATTACCAAGTAAGCTAAGTTCCTTAAGGAACTCTGCGTCCATAGAAGAAAAAAGATGAAGGGGACTGTCGAGACTGCAGGAGTTGTGTTGTCATTAGTGTAACATGAAGATACCAAAGCCGAAATTCAACGAATTGTGTCGAAGAAGTGTCCAAATCCTGGCATATTTGTGGTTCCATGCACCATTGGCGTTCGTACATTCACCAATGCCATGCTGGACCTCAGAGCCTCGATCAACATAATGCTAGCATCAATATACAAGTCGCTCAACCTTGGGGCGTTGGAGCCGACAGGGATGGAGATCCAACTTGCCAACTGGAGTGTTGTGCAACCCCTTGGTGTTCTCAAAGACGTACTTGTCCAGGTCAACAATTTGATTTTGCCAACAAATTTTTACATTTTGGACATGAAGGATGAAACGTCCAGGGAAGGATCTGCATTGATAATTGGACGACTATTTTTTATGACAACAAAGACGAAGATCAACATTCATGCCGGGACCCTTTCAATGGGTTTTGGGGATACTAATGTGAAGTTCAATATCTTTGAAGCACTGAAGTACCCCACCAAAGATCATTCCATCTTCAGCATAGACACCATTGATGGGCTCATGGAAGAATATCTTCGATTAGGCACTGGTAGTGCTAACTTAGCTGATTTTGTTAATATTTCTGATGTAATTGATTATTTCTGTACTATGGCAGCAAAAGCTAATTCTGAAATCCCATCCAACACATTACATTTTTCTTATTTCGGGGACTCTATTTCTGATTTGATTCATTGCAGGATTGGCGAAGTCCCAGGAAACTCCCAACATGCTAAGTTTCCTGTTGCCGACACCAGCATGCCGAAAGCAAGAAGAACAACAAACTCAATAAGTGCCAAGTTCGATTTTGGGATCAAATTCTGAGAGGCCGATTGGGTCAAGTCCGACTCCATGGGTATGACAAAAGCCAAGACCGATTCCAATATATAGGAGCCGGCAAAGATCAAATCGATCAACCCGGATGGAGCTGAGACTGTTCCCCACAGCTAACAGGAAATCAAATTCGATTCGAGCCGGAAGGAGTCCCAACAAACAAAGGTAGAATCCGACTTCGGACATCCGAGTCCGCTTTCGGACAGAGTTGGCCAATTGATAGGCTAAGGCTTGGTTGTTATTTCCTCTATCAAAATACTAGATTTTCCTATGTTAATAGTAGCACAAGGTCAACCTAGGTCATTTTTGTCAAGGACACGTGATTCCTATATTCTCTAGGGTACAAGGCTGAAATATATGCAAAACAGGATATGTAGAATGTGGACTCAGCGAGAAATATAAATGGGGGTTTTGCTGTAAAGTAAAGTGAAGGGAAATAAAATGTTATCTATAAAGGTAAAAACAGAAAGTAAAGGCTATCTATCAAGGTTTAAAGGCAACTACAACTAATCTACCATTAATAGAATAAATACTTATTATACCGATTCCAAAGATATCAACGAAATGGTTCTGAATTCCAGCTCCTATTACGAAACAACTCCTCACCAAGCCAGTTTCCTACGACGATCGTCAAATATTCATCCCGTGCTAACTGATGACTTACATAATCGTTGCTTTGAGTTTGACAGGGAATACGCACCTGATTGATGTAGATTATTTAGCGATTATTTATTTTGTTGTTAGAGTGGTTCCGATTGGCCCCTAAACTAACGTGTTCTATTCCTACCCTACATAATCATGATTAAGCAGGAACAGATTATGCTAACAGAAATTGCATTCATAACAAAAAAGGAAACCAGATTCATTCATTGGATAACAAAGTACTGATACATGCAAGGAGTTGTGATTTGTGGATTGAGTGTGGATCAACTTCTCGTGATGACCACCAGCAGTAGTTGTAGTGTTCTACCTCTGTTGGCCAGGTACCGAGGGGTTAAATCACTAAGCAGTGTGCTAGCATGCCCTAACAGTCTCCTCTTAGTAACTAGCCGCTACCCAGACTTTGGTCCTACACCTACTTGATCGACTAGGCACTTTATGAAGCATCGTGAAACAAAGATGTTGAAATGGAAATATGGATGTATGCAGTATATGAATGCGTAGCTGGCCAAGCTCGTGCTCACTCTTGAACTAAGCTAAGAGTCCTTATTTATACATGCATCGGCTAATTAATTCCTAATAGAAATAACAGAAATAACAGTCTTGTCTAACTAATTAACAGACTCAACTAACTACATAACAGGAATAACAACTTCAACTAATTAACCGTTTTCCTAAATAAGATGTGATGGAATTGCTGGAGTGGAATCGGCCTTCGCTTGTTGGGACAGATCCAGACGGATGGGAGACGGCATCCAGCTGGGACGAGATGGTTCCGGTTGGGTAGGAGTTGGCAGGATAGTGTCAACTATATCTAGAGTCGGCTATATGAAGATGGAATCGTCTTGGGCAAGACGCTTCCATCCGACCGGAATGTCTTTAGTGCCGAGGCAACTTCGATTAGCCGAGATGCATCTAGTCTTGGTCATATTGGCTTGGAAGACTTGGTATCGGTCTTGATTGGGACTTTTGGGACTCCATTTTGACCTGCAAAATGAGACTAATCTATTTGTTAGCTAAAATCAGCAAGTTAGCATGGATTCATATTTTCCTTATTTTAATCTAGGAAATCTGAATCTTAGCTAATATGAGATTTTTAACTACAATTTAGAGTCTAGTCTACCCATATTAAGACCTTATTAAGGGGTATAAATTTTGTATTATCACCAACTAACTCCATCAACTCAAGAAAAATATGTTTCACCTTAACCCCAAACAATTGAGTTAAAACCATTGCCCAAGCATCTCAAGTATGCTTACCTGGGGGATAACCAGCAATTTCTGGTGATCATAGCTAACAATCTCATTGGAGAACAAGAGGAGAAGTTGCTAGAAGTACTCAGGAAGTACAAGAAAGCAATCGGCTGGACACTAGCAGACCTTCCAGGGATCAACCCCTCCATTTGCATGAACAAGATCCTATTGGAGGAGGATGCTCGACTGATTAGACAACAGTAACAGAGATTGAATCCGACTTTACTAGACGTCGTAAAAAATGAAGTTACAAAGCTACTTGCAGCCGGGATCATTTATCCCATCTTAGATAGCCAATGAGTAAGTCCGGTTCAAGTAGTGCCTAAAAAGTCTGGGATGATGGTCATCAAGAATTGGCAAGATGAGATGGTGGCAGCCATGATTCAGAATAGCTGGCACGTGTGCATTGATTACAGAAAGCTGAATCAAGCAACTCGCAAGGACCACTTTCTACTGCTGTTTATTGACCAAGTGTTAGAAAAATTAGCAGGTAAATCCCACTTTTAGGTGGTTTTTCAAGTTATAAGAAGATTCACATAGCACCCGTGGATCAACACAAGACTACCTTCACATGTCCATTCAGAATGTTCTCATATAGAAGGATGTCATTCGGACTCTACAACGCTTCGAGCACTTTTGAGAGATGCATGATCAGCATCTTCGCGGACCTCTTGGAGGATTGCATGGAGGTTTTCATGGATGATTTTATAGTCTATGTCGAATCATTTGAAGCTTGTTTAGACAACCTTTCAAAGGTATTATGTAGGTGCATAGACAGTAACTTGGTACTGAACTTTGAAAAGTGCCACTTCATGATTATTGAAGGTATCGTTTTGGGACACCTTGTCTCAGCTAGAGGTATCGAGGTCGATAAGGCCAAAATAGATGCTATTTCTTCTCTGCCTAACCCTGCCTCTATGTGGGAAGTTGGTTCGTTTCTTGGTCATGCAGGTTTTTATAGGCGATTCATTAAAGACTTCAATAAGATCGCCCTGTCGCTGTCCAAGCTGCTATAGAAGGACGCCGACTTCGTTTTTAATTAACCCTGTATGGATGCATTTCAGGAGCTGAAGAGAAGACTTACGTCCATGCCAATCCTCCAAGCACCAATATGGGAGTTTCTGTTTAAGTTAATGTGCGATGCCTCCAACTCCACGCTAGGGGTAGTTCTAGGCTAACGAGTCGACAAGTAGCCGCACGTAATTGCTTATGCAACTCGAACGATGGATGCAGCCCAAGTCAACTACACAACCACCAAAAAGGAGCTTTTGGCAATAGTGTTTTCCTTAGACAAGTTTAGGCCATACTTACTTGGCTCCAAAATTGTGGTTTTTTCTGATCATGCAGCGCTAAAGTATCTATTGAAGAAGCTGGACGCAAAGCTGAGATTGATCCAGTGGATACTGCTTCTTCAAGAGTTCAACGTGGAGATTAGGGACAAGAAAGGCACGGAGAATGCTGTAGCAGACCACTGGAGCCAGTTGGAGAGAGAAATCGATCCGATACCAATCCGAGACGAGTTCCTAGATGAGCAGATTCTGCAGATGACGCATGCCACACCATGGTATGCGGACATTTGCAATTACCTTGTTACATCCACGTATCCTATAGGAGTATCCAAAGTTATGAAGGAAAGACTGGAAAGCGATGCCAAGTACTACATTTGGGATGATCCTTACCTATGGAAGCTGTGCAATGATCAAGTCACACGCAGGTGCATTTCGGAATCCGAGATCAAGTCAGTCCTCCACTTTTTTTACTCAACGACTAAAGGAGGCCATTATGGATCAATGCAGATGGCCCAGAAAGTCCTTGAGTGTGGGCTATACTGGCCCACCATACATCGAGAGCACACAAGTTTGTCTCAGCCTATGAATAGTGCTAGAGAGCCGGAGTAACTTTAAGCCAAAAGAATGAAATTCCCCAGTAGCCTATATTGTTTTGCGAAATTTTCGACCTATGGGGTATAGAATTCATGGGGCCATTCCTTGTCTCCTATAGAAACTCTTACATCTTATTAGCCGTTGATTATGTTTCAAGATGGGTGGAGGCTAGGGCCACCAAAACTAACGATGCTAAAACTGTTGTAGATTTTGTGAAATCTAACATCTTTTGCAGGTTTGGTGTGCCAAAGGTGCTGATTAGTGACCAAGGAAGTCACTTCTGCAACCGCGGCATGGCCATGCTTCTTGAAAAGTATGGAGTGGTGCATCGAGTTGCTACCGTTTATCATCCTCAAACCAATGACCAAGGTGAAGTCTTTTCAATAGGGAAATTAAGAAGTTATTACAGAAGATAGCATATTTGAGCCAAAGTGACTAGAGCCGCCTCTTAGAGGATGCTCTATGGGCGCATAGAACAGCTTACCGGACTCTGCTAGGAATGTCACCCTACCGAACTGTCTTCGGCAAAGCTTGTCACTTACCGATCGAGATCGAGCATCGAGCTTACTAGGTGATCAAGAAGTGCAATATGGCATATGACCAAGCCGGTCGAGAGCGGAAACTACAGTTTCAAGAGCTAGAAGAGCTACGCTTGGAAGCTTATGAGAACTCTCGGATCTACAAGGAAAAGGTAAAACATTTCCATGATAGTAAGATCTTAAAAAAGGAGTTCAAGGTCGGTCAAAAGGTACTTCTATTCAATTCCCGATTAAAACTCAGTATTGGTAAGCTCTATTCTAGGTGGGACGAGTCATTTGTTGTAACTAATGTTTTTCCTTATGGCACAATAGAAGTAAGAGATGAAGCAAATAATAACACATTCAAAGTTAATGGGAACCAACTAAAGCCCTACCATGAAGGTCTGACCTTGAGTTCGACTATGGGCAAGGTGGAAATCATCACATTGATGGAATCAGTCATTCTCAAGGACCCACCAAAAGAAGTCCACGAGTTCCCGAGTGCATAGCTGCATTGAGGACAATGCATAATTCAGGGGGGGGGGGGCAGTGTCGGGAATGAGTTTAAGTTTGCTAAAATTTTTCTAAGTTTTTTTTCGTATGTAATATTTTCCTGTATTGTTTTGCCATGCACCGACTCCGAGTTCTTCGACCAAGTCCGAGCCGATTCCAGTTTCCTGCCGAGATCGGGTCCATGTTGACTCTATCTCGGTCTGTCATTTTATCTCGAGTGTGTGTCATTTGCCGGTCCATGCCGATTGGTTGTGTTGTTTTTTCCTTTTGTCGTTTTCTGTCGTTTTGTTTTGTTTCTTGTTTTTGTCATGTCTAATTGTTGAGAAAAAGTTTCTTTGAAAACTTTGATGAAATTCTTTAGGTAGAATAAAGCATGAATAGGCAATACATAGTCTTAGGTGAAAGAATTTTTCAACTGGACATGAAAAAAGAACCTTTGCATCCTTAGATAGTAAGTGATTGAAAATTTTTCTGAGTTAAAACCGAAAGTGATAGAGAATATAACCCAGTGAGGTTTTTGAGCCGAGTATATAAAGATGGCATTATCTTGCCATTTCCTTTCTTTTCTTGTGTGTGAATTTGCATCTATGTTGTTAGATTACTTTAGGTTTTGCCTTGACTCTGTATATACTATTTGACTTACATGCGATGATGAGATGATCTAGGCCCTCTTTCTTATATAAACCATTGGCCAAATAAAGCCCACCTTACAACTTACATCCCTTGTTAACCCCGTTGAGCCTATAACCTTCTTATTGGATTTTATAGCTCATTACAAGTTGATAGCCGAAAAAACCCATGAGTCACCCTTACCTTGGGGGGTCAGAGGAGCATTGGAATTGTTTTGGGAGTAAGGTCCACAATAAGTGTGGGGGAGGGACACTTAGGGATCTTTAGGCAAGAGGAAAGGTACGAAAAAAAAAAGTACCATAGTGAGGCCCATGGCCGGAAGGAAAAAAGGAATGGGTTATGAAAAATAAAAGAAAAAGAAGGTTGGAAAAGAAAAATGGTGGACGAATAAGAGGCAACATCAAAAGTAAAATGGTTCCAAAAGTAAAGCCCAAAATGTCGCAGAAGTCCAAAAGAAAAGAAAAGATCCAAAAAGTAAGAAGAAGAAGAGAAATAAAGGCTAAAAAGTAAAGATCCGGATGAGTATCGTAGAGCAAGACTTGTAGTCTCTTGGAGTCAATTCTCCATGCTTATAAAGACTTACTCCCCATTGCTCCTTTATTCCCTTTAGGTTCTTCTGAAACTCACTTATATGCTTTATATCCCACCTTTACCCTGACCACGTTACAACCCAAATGAAAGTCCTAATAATCGTCAAAGCATGCATGTTTAAACCGGTAAAAATGAAGAGGCTAGTCAAAGTCTGGAAGTACTAGTAACATAGGATGTTTGAGTGTAAACACAAGCCCTAAACACTTGAGAGAAAGAAAGGATATCTAGTGAGAATTCTGTTAGTATTCGGTTGAGGCTTGGAAAATTTCAATGATACTTATTTAAAATTGGATGTAGAGAATAGATTTTCATAGTAGGTTGGAAGTTTGGAACCAGGATAAATGTGTGCTTAAACTATTTTATCTCTTGTCGAATTCATTTAAATTTCACAAATACCTTTCGCAATCTATTGGTTGATTGTTTGTTGTTTTGGTTGTTTGTTTTTGTTTTTGTTTTCAAACTTTCCTAACTAAAACTTTGATTTTGCCCAAGAGTGCAAAAAGTAAGTGTGGGAGTTTGATAGTACACAGTTTATACCCTTTAGTAGGTCTTTAAGATAGGTGAAATAGAATATAAATTGTGGTTAAGAATTATGTATTAGCTAAGATTTAAGATTTCCAAGGATAAACTAAGGAAAATACAAACCTAGGCTAATTCACTGATTTTAGTTGACAAAAATATCAAGTCTTGTTTTGCAGGTCAAAAGAGAGACCAGAGAAGTCAAAGTCAACGAGGAGTGTCTCGGTCAGGCAGAGTCAACTCCATAGGACCAACTCTGTGGCCGACCTCAAAATAGAGCCGACTCCCATCCAAAATCGGATCCATCCCGGCACTAGAAGGCCGACTTCGCCAAAAGCAAGATCCAAGCACGTGAGATGTAATTAACCACGTGGGAGTTAGGAAAGTAGTTTGGATTGTTATTTTTGGTATTTTTGTTTGGTCAAGAAGTTAAATCTGTTAAAATGGTTATAGAGTTAGTTAGGAATGCATGCATATGTAGAGCAACATGTCAACGTTCATTGGTTAGCGAGAAAAGCGAGTGACACACACACACACTTAGCCTATCACATATACACTCTGTTCCCAAAACCTAAGATCACTTTCCTTCCTCTTTGTTCCATGGTGCCTCAAGGAGTGCCCAGTCGATCGAGTGGGCACAGGACCTATTTCTGGGTAACGGTCGGTTGCTAAGAGGAGACTGTCAGAACGCGTTGACATAGTGCTTAGTGATTCAACCCCTCAGTACTTGGCCATCGAAGGTGAAGCATCGCAACTACTGTGGCGATTGTCGTGGGAAGTTGATCCACACACCATCAAGAACTTTGCTTTTCCCTGTATCACGTTCCAGGTTAATCAATGAATGGTTGTAATGTTGTTGTTACTATGTTTGATTTATATAGCATAATCTTTTCCTTGCATATTCATGATTTTGTTTAGTAAGAATTAGAGCATGTTAGTCTAGGGGCTGATCGGAACCATTCTAACAACAAAATAGATAATTTCTAGATATTCTACATCAATCAAGCACATATTCCCTGCCAAACTCGAGGCAATGATCATTTAAGTCCTTAGTTAGCACGGAACGAATGTTCAACGAATAGTAAGGATTAGGATTAAAATCAGCAATTGATAACTCAGGATAGTAAGCAGCTAAATATGTCATAATCATCTTAATAATCTTAAGTAATCTTAGCCTTTAATTTTTACGTTCTTATTTAGATCTTTACATTTATTGCAAACTTTATCTTTTATGTCAAAAACCCCCTTTTTACCTTGTTTGAATCAGCATCCTACATAACCAGTTCTGTAATCTTTACCAGCCTTGTACCTTAGAAATATAGGAACAAAAGTGTCCCTGAGAAGAATGACCTAGATTGACCCTATTCTACTTTATCTTAGGAAAATCTAGTATTTTGATAGAGGAAATAACGACCAATCCATCAATCTATCACCCCCTCCCAGCATTTAACCTTAAGCCTCCTAGCATTAAACCTCCCAACATCTAATCTTAAGCCTCCCAGCTACATTTTTCTCCAGCCATCTTTGGACATCAATGGATAGTCCACTTTTTTTTACCATCTTTGGACGCTAGTGGACAACCCAACTTTTCCTTAATCATCTTTTGACGCCAATATCCGACCCCTTGGACACCAATGGATAGTACATCCCTTCCCACTTTCGACACACACATAGCCTAGCCGACACATAGTTGGCATTCCAACTAGGCCAAGTCGGTCACGACCTTCCACATCGATTGCCCGACTCACTCTCGGTCCCCTTTACACACCATTTGGCCGACTCCGCCTTGGCCCCCTTCCACACCAACTGGCCGACTTTGCCTCGACCCTTTTACACACCATTTGGTCGACTCCACCTCGGTCCCCTTTTATACACCATTTGGTCGGCTCCCTCTTGACCCCCTTCCACACCAATTGGCCGACTTAGTCTTAGCCTCTTATACACCATTTGTCGACTCCGCATCGGCCCCCTTCCACACCATTTGGCCGACACGGTCTCTGCCCCCTCCATACCTACTAGGCTAAGCCAGTCTCAGTCCTTCCTACCAACCAACAATCCATGCCTCAGAATTATGTGAACTTTGATTTCTCCATTACACTAGGAGATATATCGGAGCAAGAGGCAACTCTTGTCAAGTTATTCATCCAAAAAACCAAAATTGAATTAACTGAGGCTGTTCAAACAGGTACAGGTGAACTAAATGGTATTCCTGTAGCATTTGGAATTATGGATTTCAGTTTATGAGGGGTAGTATGGGATTCGTAGTAGGTGAGAAAATCACCCGTTTTGTAGAATATGCTACCAATCAACCTTTACCTCTTATTCTGATATGTGCGTCCGGAGGAGCACATATGCAAGAAGGAAGTTTGAACTTGTTGCAAATGACTAAAATCTCTTATGCTTTATATGATTATCAAACAAATAAAAAGTTAAAAAACATCCCACGCTCACTTTTTGTAAATATCTTCCCTTCTTAGAAAGGTATAAACCATAACGTAGAAGTCATCTCATTTCATGCATCTAGTTAGGGTAACTATCTTTTGATAGACTTGGTGGGATACTAGTGATCCCTATACATAACCGACTCTCGAGCCCATACTCTGATTCCATATCTGCCTTTCCAACCTAAGGTTTTCTGACGTTTTCCGTATAAAAGACGGTGGCGACTCCAACTGTGTTGAGTCGGTCTCAATACTCTAAACGAGTTGACTCGAATCTGATTCCAACTGTGCCAAGTTGGTCTTGACACTCTACTGGGTTGAGTCAGTTCCAACTTTGCACTCCTGGTTCCTTTCCTTGAAGGGACTCAGATCCCGTGCCATCTATTATCTATTTTTCGTCGATTCTGCATCGTGGCCTAGGTTGCGACAATAATTTATATTTTCAGTAATATTTTTTTAATATATATCAGTGTATAGTGTTTATTTTCTTCAACATTTGGTGATTATTGATTTTTAATATATTTTTATTTTTTATGCGATAGACATTACATTTTAAAGTTGCAATTCAACTTATATTATTTTTTTTATTAAGAATTACTTTCAAAATAAATATATATCTGTTCCGAAAAGTTGAACTACATGAAAAAGGCGTACTAACCCGTAAAAGTTTAACTACATGAACTTAAGAGGTAATTTTCAGCAATTATGTAGTTTTGTTGATAATGGCAATTTACGAAAATTTTGCGGCGCACTATTCTAAATTAAACAACACAATTCTGCACCGTCAATTAAACCAGGATCACACAGGCTCATCCTGCCATATTGTATTACCATCTACACTGCAATTGGCATTGTTCAGTAATTGTATCAAAATATTTCCAAGGTGGCCGATATATTAGCAAAGAAATGTTTTGAAAACTATTGTAGTTAGATTTTTTATGGTTTTGATTGTCATTAACTATACGTAGGAGTGCATGTCAAGATATATATATATATGTATATATATATATATTATTTTTTTTCAATTTTCACCTTTTGATTTTAACTTCTTTGATTCATATATTCGTTCTACACCATATGAAATTTGTATAATCAGCCACAACCATTGCATTTGTCCTGTTTAGTTAGTGAACCAAAGACCCTGACCAAAAAAAAAACAAACATGAGTTTACGCAAGAACGAAAAAATGCTCCAACTTCTAAAATTTCACTTAGCAAGGAGCTAAAACAAGATGATACAATCTCCTGAAATCAAAGATCATTTAAATTTAACAATGGTAATTTAAGTAAACTTGAAGTTGCAATCATATAAGTAGTAATTTGTGACTCATAGAGCTACTCACAAACTCTCTCTTAATACTACAAGTACTACAAAAAAAAAAAAATTTCCTGTTTAGTGATCAAAAACTTTGGTCGCTATATTACTACAATTAGTCGCTAAATATGTTAGAGACTGCTTTAGCGATCAATTTGGAACAAGTTGCAAAAACTTCAATCACTATTTTGCGACCAATTTTGTTTCAGTCGGAAAATGTTTGGTCGCTAAAGACATGACGTGGTTGAAATTTAGCGTGGGACCAATTTTAGTGATTGAATTTTTGGTCGCTACGACTATTGAAAACAAATAATGATGACTTTCTTTGATGTATGACTCATTGACACATGGGATATAGTTGAAAATGACAATTATATCCCCACCAACAAAAAAGGAGCAAAGATTCCAAGATCTTCGTGGAATGGAGAATAGAAGACAAGGTATCTTATAAAGTTAAATGCTAGAAACTTTCTCATGTGTAAATTAACAGAATCAAAATATGAGAAAGTTCACAATTGCAAGTTGTCCAAAAAAATGTGGGACATTCTTGCTCTAGCTTATGAAGGTATGTCTTAAGTAAGAGACTCTAAAATTAGCATGCTAGTACACAAATATGAATTGTTTAAATGGAAGATAATGAAACTATTGAGCTAATATGTAGAAGATTCCAAACGATTATTAATAATCTTAGGTTACTAGGAAAAACTTATGATAATTACGATCATATAACAAAAAATTTGAGAAGTTTGCCTAGAAAATGGAGACCATAGGTCACAACTTTAAGAGTGTCCAAAGACCTTAAGAAGCTTCCCATGGAAGAACTTCTAGGTATGCTTAAAGTTCATGAGATGGAGCTAAACGGAGATGAAGGGCAATGAAAAGGAAAGTTCATAGCCCTCAAATCTCAAAAGGCTCTTAAATCTTAAAGGCTTAGTGTCCAAAGCCTTTTAAGGCAGAGGAGTCATATGGAAACACATCAAACGAAGATGGTTTTGATAAGGATGAACCTTTCTTCATTTCAAGGAAGATCCAATCTGTGTAGAAGCACAAGAGAGGATCAAGGAAATGAGAGACAAGATGTAGGTGGTGTGTTATTAATGTAAGAAACTGGGTCACTTCAAATTCGAATGTCCTAACCTTGAAAAGGAGGAAGAGAAGGAGAAGAAGAAAAGTCTCATGGCTACTTGGGAAGATCCTGACCTATCATCCTCAAAAGATGAAGATAACTTATGCTTGATGACAGACATAACATCTGAAGATGAGAATGATGAAGTGGTAAATTGCAATAACTTAGAATAATTAAAAATAGTTTATTAAAAGAACTAAAAAGAAAATTTTTAAAACTGACAAAAAATTTTGAATCCTTGGGAAAAAAATAGTATCCTTAAGAAAGAAAATGAAAAGTTGAAAGAAGAATAAATCAATGACTTATCTAAAGTCAACACTTTTGAAGTAACTGAACTTCAAAAAGAAGTAATTGACCTTAGACAAAGTCTAGCCAAATTTGTCAACGGTACATAAAATTTAAATAAGTTGCTAAAATACAGCAAATATCCACATAACAAATTCAGCTTACATTTTGAAAAGAAAAAGGAAATAAAAGAAAAAACAAATATTCACTGTTCAAATTATAGAAATTTTGGACACAAATCCGATGACTGCAAAGAGAGTCCAAAGGGATCATCCAAATCTTCAAGGAATAACCCAAAAGGACCCAAGAAAATTTGGGTACCTAAATAAATGAATATTCTTGTTGTAGACGTGTTTAACAGTAGGAAGGAAACCTCTGTCATGGTACCTGGACAATGGGTGCTAACGTCACATGACGGGAGAAGAGTATATGTTCCAAGACCTCATACCAAAGAAAGGAGGATAAGTTACCTTCAGAGGTAATAAGAAAGGTAAGATAGTTGACGTAGGAAGGATTAGTAAGCATCCCTTCCCGTCCATAGAAAATGTTTTATATGTTAAAGGATTGAAACACAATCTACTGAGCATAAGTCAATTATGTGACAATGGGTATGATGTTTCCTTTAACAAAGGAGAATGCATAGTTAAGGATTGCAAAGGTTCTATAATTTTTTCTGCAAAGAGAGAAAATAATTTGTATAAGATTGAAATAACAAACCTGACCAATCAAAGTGTAACATAATTGTAACATCCTAAAATTTATTTAATTATTTTTAGAAATTAATTATATTATTATTATTATTATCAATTTTATTTTAATAGAGGGGTTAATGATTTTATAAACTGATGAGGCATTAATCTGAATTATTTTCATTTATTAATTTAATTAATGGAATTAACGGGGGAGGCTGACGGGCGAGTCGGGGTTGGCCCGACCCAGTTAGAATATTAGACGGGGGTAATCAGTTTACCCTAATTCGTGTTTTGCACGTCAGATAGCCAGACCTAGAGGAGAGAGAACGCAAACCTGCAAGGAGGAAAAGCTAGAGTGTTCAGATCGTCCCAGAAACGCATCAGTTCTTCTTCGTTCATCGTCTCTAAGGTATGGGGGAGATTGGTTCGGTCATATATGAATGTGGGAGGGTACGAGTAGTGAGGGCAATCCCTAAGTCCCTCTAGGATCTAAATTCTCAATTTTGTTTGGTTATTATGTTCTAAAAATATTTTAATCGGTAAAAAATACAATTTGTCAATATGTTCTATGGTCTGATTAATGTCTTGTCCTAATGAGATTTTTGTTGGGAAATCGTATGGTTAATTGCCCTAATTACTTTACTCTTGTGGTTGTTTATGGTTGTTCATGATCTGGGGCTCTTGTGTGCAATGATGAAATTGGGTGAAATTCAATGGTGTTTTATGTGCGTTTCTGTGCTTTTGATAAATGATTTATAATGATGATGGTTAAATTAATATGGTTGGGTATGACTATGGATTGTGTGAATGATGTATAAATCATGAGAATAAGAGTGTGGATGAGAATACATTGAGCATGGACATGAGAGGCATGAGATGCATGAAAAGCCAGACGTGGCTATAATACCCTGGCCACATGTGGTGTTTAACAGGGGACCCTGGCAAAAAGTGGTGTTTAACAGGGTGGACTAATGATGGGGGACATTCATATGCATGGGCCATAGGTGGTGTTTAACCATGCTACACGCTGGCCATAAGTGGTGTTTAACAGTTGTGTGGAATGTCTTTGCACGGGCCATAGGTGGTGTTTAACTGTGCGACACACCGGTCCATATGGGGTGTTTAACGGTGTGGCCATCATTAGTGATAACTAAGGGGATTGAGGAGGTTCGCCCATGGTGTGGAGTTCCGACTCGAGACTCTGAGGTGTGGTGATGAGCATATGCATTGTGCGAGCATGTGCATTTTGTAAACATGAATGAACTGTGATTGATTTTGAATGAATGAAATGTGATTGATATATGAGCATCTGTTAACTGTTAGTAATTGAGTACGGCAATGGGTGGGATTTGGGGCATTATCTGCCTTTATATATGATTGAATGCGATTTCTCACCGTACTTTCTCTTGTTGTTTTCTTTTAGGTAACGTTGATGGCACTCATGGTGCCAAGTTTTGAAAAGGTGGGGTCTTGCTCTGATTAGTGTGACATCGGGGTTCTAGAAGTTAGAATAGTTGCTCTATGCCTTGATGTTTGAATGACTTATTTTAAAGATGATGATGACTTTAGTTTTCTCAATTATAATGTTTAGATCTAAAACCTCATTGAAAACTTTGTGCCTACCTTTTAATTATCATGTGAACCTTTTATCCTTAATACAAATTGTGCTTTTTGGTTTTAACTATTATCCTGTCTTCATTTTATTTATTTTATTAAGGCAATTTAAGTATTCGGGGTAGAAGGGTGTCACATGTCTGGTATCCATAAATGGTGCTCATTGGATGTAACACAAGAAACTTGGTCATGCAAGCTTGAGACTTATATCCAAGCTGAAAAAGCATAACCTCGTGAAAGGTCTACCAAGCCTTGTGTACAAAGCTTATATGTTATGTGATGCTTGTTAGAAAGAGAAACATATAAGAGGTTCTTTTGAATCCAAAAACGATGTTTCTACCTCTAGATTCCTAGAATTGTTACATATTGATTTGTTTGAGCCTACCAAAACTGCCTTATTAGGTGGAAAACATTATGGATAAGTAGCCGTAGATGACTATTCTAAATGGACATGGGTTATGTTCCTTGCCTACAAGGATGAGTCTTTTAAGGTCTTATCTATATTTTGTAAATGAGTTCAAAATGAAAAAAAGGTATTAATATTGCCTCTATCCAAAGTGATCATTAGGGAGAATTTGAAAATGAAAACTTTCAACAGTTTTATGAAGAACATGGAATTCATCATAATTTTTCTTGTCCAAGAACTCCTCAACCTAACATTTCTTATTTCTACCCTTTTAGGATTTTATTGTTTTATTTTAAATACTAAGGACAACTTGGGTAAGTTTGATTCTAAATCTGATAAGGGAACATTCATTGGATACTCAACAATGTCCAAAGCATATAAAGTCTATAACCCTAGGACTTTGAAAGTTGAAGAATCCATACATGTATAATTTAACAATTCTAAGCCTGATAAAGAATTATTAGTACTAACTGAACCTTTTGCAAAGTTAAATATTGAAAAGTTGCAATCAGCGTCCAAAGAACTGCTTTTGGACGATAAACCAAAAATAGACGAGGTTGAGACATCTTCAAGGAATTGGCAGATGAAAACCTACCATCCTAAGCAATAGATTCTTGGGAACATTGAAAATAGAGTAAGAACTCGGTCAACCTTCAAAGACCAATCTCAAATAGCTCTGCTCTTAGAAGTTGAGCCTAAGAATGTAGAGGAGGCTTTATTGGACGACAGATGGATACTTGTTACACAAGAAGAGCTTGATTAGTTCCAGAAGAATGACGTATGGAAGTTGGTCTTTCCTCTAAAAGACAAATCCATTATTGGAACAAAGTGGATATTTAGAAACAAATTGGATGAAAATGATAAGGTTGTGCATAATAAAGCAAGATTAATAACACAAGGCTATTCTCAATAAGAGGGAATAGACTTCATTGAAAATTTTGTTCCTATAGCTAGACTAGAAGTCATTTGCACTTTGCTATCATTTGCAACTCATCTTATTATGAGATTACATCAAATGGATGTCAAAGGTGCTTTTCTAAATGGTATAATAAATGAAGTTTTTGTGAAACAACTACCTAGTTTTAATAGTGATA
This sequence comes from Mucuna pruriens, assembly GCA_025330945.1. Classification (NCBI taxonomy): domain Eukaryota; kingdom Viridiplantae; phylum Streptophyta; class Magnoliopsida; order Fabales; family Fabaceae; genus Mucuna; species Mucuna pruriens. The sequence continues at coordinate 1,664,391 of JAENHJ010000047.1, forward strand.
CTTTTCCAAATCATGTTTTTAGATTGAAAAAGGCACTCTATGGACTCAAGCAAGCACCTCGTGCTTGGTATGAAAAATCATTTCTTATGACAAATGATTTTCAAAGAGGAAAAGTAGACATCACTCTATTTCACAAGAATTATGATTCACATTTTATTATTTTACAAATTTATGTAGATAACATAATTTTTTGAGCTATTGATGACTCTCATTATGAGGAAGTTTCTAAGTTAATGCAAAAAGAGTTTGAGATGAGCATGATCGGAGAATTAAAATTCTTTCTTGGACTATAAATTAAGAAAGCAGAAGATGGAATTTATATCCACCAAACCAAATATGTTAAGGAGTTACTCAAAAAATTTAATCGTGAGGATTCCAAAACTATGTTTACTCCAATGCATTTAACATCCATCTTAAGTCTGGATGAGTCAGATAAAAAGGTAGACCAAACATCATAAAAAAATATGATTGGTTCTCTACTCTATTTAACTACTTCTAGGCCAGATATTAGTGTATGCTTGTGTACTCGATTCCAAGTTGATCCAAGGGAATCACATCTTACAAACGTTAAGCGTATTTTTAGATATTTAAAAGGTATCACTAATCTTGGTTTGTACTATAAGTTATTTGAATAGTACAGACTTAAAGACTATAATGATGCTGACTTTGCTAGAGTAAAATAGAAAGAAAAAGCATTAGTGGAGGATGCTTGGACCCAATCTAGTATCTTGGACCAATAAGAGACAAGGTACTATAGCACTTTCTACGACAAAAGTAGAATATATCTCAATAGCTCAATGTTGCTCACAACTTCAATGGATCAAGCATCAATTGGAGGATTATGACATTTTCGTGAGTTACATCCCACTTTTTTGTGATAATACTACTGCAATTAATTTGTCTAAGAATCCCATTTTGCATTCTCGTGCTAAGCATATAGAAATTAAACATTATTTCATTAGGCATTATGTTCAGAAAAGGATTTTAGATTTAAAATTCATCAATACTAAAATTAGTTGGATGATATCTTTACAAAATCCTTCTTGAAGATAAACTCGTTCACATCATGAATCTTCATGATATGACTTTTATTCTAGAATGAAGTTTAAAATCCATAGTTACTGCGTCCAAAGCATGAGCATCCATACTGTGTTCATACTTTGTTTGTTCATTCATACTTGCATCTTTCTCGTTTACAAGCTGAGTCAATGCATTTTATTTACACTTTTTAACTTTTGTAAATTCCAAACGACAATATCTTTTTACCATTAAATGCTCTTTTTACTATTATAGTTTAATAAAGATTTCTAAAAATGTTTTATTTACAAAGTCTTTTCATCTTCTTTCTTCAGAAAATTTCGGATCTCTTGCTCTCTATCTCTACAAAATCCTATTTTCTTTTACCTCTTCACATTAATCCCCCTTTACCATTACAAACCATCATCCATACCACATTAGACATCTTTGAACGTAGCCCTTCTTCGCCCATTCAACCTACCGTCCAAACCCTTTTGGATGACCCTACACAAATCACCGTCCAAACACTTTTGGACGACCCCATTATATGGACTCCCCTTATCCTATCACCATCCTTAAAAAGGAATGACCAGTCCTTTTCTTTCAACAACCTAAGCCTAAAAACTTATCCTCCGAGACCGGATTACCCACTACCTATCTACACCTTCAAACAGGTACCTCTACCCTTATACCTTCTCCTAGCCACTTACTTACCACCTGAACCTGCAACACCTCACCCATGGGAAACCCTCTTCCAAGCCTATCTTCACCCTCTTGAACCTCTTACCTCACCATACAAGCAACCACTACCTTCTCCAAACCCTTAAAATTTTCTTTCTTATATTTTTAATTTTTTTTCTGACTATAATGGTTATTCTTCCAATCCTTTTTGTTGATAACAAAAAAAGGAGAGAATTGTGTAAAGGAGAAAGAGTCTGCATTTTTTATTATATGATGATATATACTCTAATCATTTTGTATAAGTGCTTTGATACAACTGTCATACGCTTTGATCTTTTTGCGTTGATCTATGTATTAAACCTTTATACTCTAACGCACTTAAAACATGTTTCTCTTAACCGTCCATTGACTTAGGGAGAGCTAAAATAAAATAGAAGTTATATATCTTAGGGGGATCTAGTAAAATATATCATGAGCTTAAAAATGTTATATCTTGAAATCATCTTTCTCTTTAACATAGTTTTTGTCATCAACAAAAAGGGGAAGAATGTTGGAACATAAGTCAGTGCGTCCAAAATGACTTCAGTATTTTGATAATAACCAATATTTTGGAAATTGATAATATATTATGATTAACCATTGTTCTTTAGATTTTAGAAGAACTGTAGGTTATTGGACTTAAAGGTTGAAACACATCTATTTAAGGGAAACTAATTTTAAAATAGAAGTTTATCTACTACGTTCACAAGGAACTAGTTGTCCATAGATGCACTCATTGTCCAAAAGACATTTTTAGCGTCCATAGTAGGACTCAGTGTCCAAATATGTGTTCAACGTCTATAGAGTCACTTGCGTCTAAAGGACATTCCCAATATCCATAGCGAGAGTTGTCATTGAAAGGACATTTCTAGTATCCATAGCGAGACTCACTGTCCAAAGAACATACTCAGCATCTAAAAGACATGTTCACCGTCGAAAGAAGGACTCACTATCCAATACGAGAGCTTAACATCCAAAGGACTCATCCAACATCCATAGAAGAAGTGTGACATCTAATGATGAGTTCATCAACATCCTATGACATTTCTGCTATCCAAAGAAGAGATCGTTTAGAAAGTGGAATGATTTCACTGTTCCAATCAAGAAAAATATCTTGTAAAAGCATAAAATATTGTTTATCTTGCTTATCTTGTCTCATGAACTTTTTCATTTGTATAAAGAGTTGATTATCTAGATCCAACATTCAAATGTCTACTTAATATACTATTTAAGAACTTATTAAGCTTTCAGATTGATGAAGAACAACAACAAAGGTTTTATAATACAAGCCAAGCTTGATAAAAGGAAGCCCAAATTATGATTCCATTCAGAAGGAACCAAAATAAGCTTCCTGACTCATCAATAGTAGACAACATGTAGAATTCAGAGAAAAATAGTTTTTTCATGACACAACCTTTCTTTGTCTTAAAAAAAAGAGGAGTCTCTATAGAAGTACTACAAGAAGCAATCAAGTAGCATTTAATGCAGATCCAACCACTCTTCATGCAAAATGTAACGTTCCAATTTTCACGTGCTATATAAAGAGATTTATCAAAATCAAAAGAAGGGGAAGCTAAACTATAACACATTCTATCAAGAAAGAAAAAAAACACTCTCTTACACTCTCTTAGTGAAATTCCTTCGTGTTGACGAGACTAGAAGTAGCTCTGTTGAAAGAGTAAATCAGTATAATCTATGTGCATTTCTCTCTTACACTCTTTTATTTCTATACTCCTTTTGGGCAACCATATCAAATTGTGTTTTTAAATCCTTTAGTTTTGCGAAAAGCTTTCAAAAATTACATACACAATTCAAACCCCCTTCTTGTATGTTATCTTTTCCTTCACCTTTGCCAATAAATCTTTGACCAGGAATTAGCCCAAAAAATCTTTGGTCAAGCCTCAACCAAAAAATATTCGACTAGGACTCGACCTAAAAATATTTGACCAGAACTCGACCCAAAATCTTTGGCCAAGCCTTGGCCCAAAAATCTTCAACCAAGCCTCAATCAAAAAAATCTTTGACAAAGCTTGGGCTAGAAATCTTCTGTCGAGCCTCGGTCGAAAATATCTTTAGTTGGGCCTTGACATAAAAATCTTCAGTCAAGCCTTAACCCAATCAATTGAGCCTCAGCCTAAAAAATATTCGAATTGGCATTGACAAAAAAATTCTTTGACTTTTGTTAGGTCTTGGCCAAAAAATCTTTGATTAAGCCTCAACCCAAAAAATCTTTAGTCAGGCCATGACCTAGAAATAAAATATCTTTGGTCAAGTCTTAGTTCAAAAATCTTCTTTCATGCCTCAACTAAAAAACCTTTGGTTGAGTCTCAGTCCAAAATCTTTGGTTAGGTAGAAAAAATCTTCAATTAGACCTCAGTCTCGACCATGGAATCTTTGACTAGGACTTAGAAATCTTTGATCGGGTCTCAACATAAAATTCTTTGATTGGACCTTAGAAGAAAAATCTCTAATTGGGATTCAACAGAAAAAATATGTTAGGCTTTGGTAAAATAATAAAGCTTAAATGTGTTTTTGGTTCTTCAAATTTTGGATAATTTTGTTTTTTGTCCCTCAAATTTTAAATTATTTTTTTAGTCCCTAATTTTTCAAAAATACTTTATTTTAGTCTCTCGCCTTGCATGACTAATAGAATATAAACCATCATTTGTTATGTGTATAGTCGAAAATTGAAGAATTTGGAGGAAAAATTTTAGGGTTGGCGATGTTCATTGATTTTCGACTATACACATGAAAAAATAATGACTTACACTTTGTTTTTCATGTAAGGCAGAAGACTCAAACTAACTATTTTTAAAATGTAAGAACTAAAAAAAAAAAATTTTAAATTTGAGAGATGAAAAACAAAAATGACCTAAATTGATATTTCCAAAAACATATTTAAGGCAAAAAATAATTTGAACATTTGAAAATAAATATTTTTGAAATAGTTAAAATGTTTTGGTTAGTCCCTTAAGCCTTGACCCAAATCCCCTTATTAGGTGGGCTATGTGGGTTTCAGGCTTTTTAGCCCCTTTATTAGGTGAGCAAAATGGCTCTTGGACCATTATAAAAGGCTTAGTAGGTTGGCCATAGAACTTAGGGCCAAAATCACACCTTTACTTAAATGCAAACATAACCCATCGTAAGTTTAAATAATAATAAACTTATGAATTGGTAACCAAATATAATTCTTGAATATTTATTTACTCACATTCTAATACTTGTTAATGATTTAATACACTTACTAATCACCTATCAAATACATTAGTTGTTAATATCTATTAAAATTTTAATTGCTAATAAATACAATGTGTGTACACACTACTACATTGTCATTCAATTATAAATTAACACGTGTACATTATCACATTGTCATTTAATTACAAATTTAACATGTTGGATAAGTTTGTTAACTACAATAGTTATTTTAAAAGTTACAAATCCCATAATTTTTAAAAATTTAATGATCTTGCCTTGATAATATAAAATTATTTTACATTGTCATCAAATTACAAATCACTGTTTATATGACTTTTAAGATAATTATTATAAAAATCAACAAACTTATCGCACACAGGATCTTATGATGACATGCTAGTATATTTATTATAGAATTTAATTTTAATGCATTATCATGGTAGATAATTTTATATTAACTACTAATTAAAAATTGAGAAAATAGGTTCAATATTGACAATATAAAACATAGTTATCGTAAAAACTGAGAACAAATATAGACCATACATCTTATTTAAATGATCAATATTAAAAAATAAATACGTATAACTATTTAAGTGATCATGTTAAATCTAATTATATAATCTAGAATTAGAAATTATTTTAAAATTATTCTCATTATATACTCATTGCACAATCGCATCATATAAAAGCAACAGGGATAACATCAACAATACCAGAAACATCTCCAAGATATTGAAATAGAGTGACATGGAAAAGAAATTATTAGGTGGTCTTGGATCACCACTTATCTATAGTCCCAACTAATATTTAGATGACATATTTAAGTTTTTCAACATAAAAAACTAATAACATTTAATTGCATGTTATATAAAAATTAGTTGAGACCAAGTGATAGTCTTCACGACAATGAAGAAAGAAATAACCCATCTTGGACACATTGGTCTTCTACAAAGGAATAGATGACCTTACCCTCATTTATAACTAAAATTTTCACGTATATAAATGGCATACATCAAACTGATTTTTTGACCGCATTATCAAGCTTCTCAATGTTTGAAAAACTATTACATTGACAGATGGATAAATGCACAAAATTGTGACAAATAAAAAGTACAGCTTTGGTATAACAAGAAGGATGACCTGGAACTTCTAATGAAAGTATAAAAAGCAATGACCAAGTGGTAACTTTCCTTCAGAGTCTAGAGTGGACCAAAAACCGGATGCAAGGAGGAAAGCCTCATGTATTCAATTTCTACAAAATCTATTCTGCAACTAGAACAAGTCTTTACCTGGTTTAGACATTCCTGGTTATAGAATCACCCTATTCTGGGTGGCTGAAATCATCCATGCCTAATCATAATTCATATTATTCAGTTTTGCATGTATCAGATGAAACCCAACTGTTTCTGGAAACTCAATGAGCAGTAAGTTGCAAGGTAATCTATCCTCAAGCATCATATGATTTAGAATTGTCCTTTTAATCAGATTAGCCAGGCAAATCACTGAACAAGTTGGGGTTCTGACTTGTGGGTGTCACAGATCTGCCTGACTTTTGCGTCCCTTTACAAAGAATCTTTAGCATTTGGACCCTTTACAGATTGTGACGAAGGCGTCACAGTTGTTTCTCCAGTAGCACCTCTGACATCTGCATTTGACAACTCTGATAAAAGATTTACATTATCCCCACTCACAGGGCTGGAACAGAGTGCCATAATATCTGGTGCATTCTTAACAGCACCACCACTATAATTTGTGGTAAAACTAATGCTTGGGGTCAAGAAGTCCTTCCAATTGCTTGAATGGGTCCACGGAGGGAGGTGCAACAGTGACAATTGATTCATCCAAGTCAAGCAAATCTGGAGGAGAAGATTGTTGGTTAGCTTTCTCCCTAGCTACTTCACTTGCAGCTTTTGATTCCTGAGTTCTGTCTGCAGCACTAGCACTAGCCTTTGGAACCTTATTGCTAGTTGATGATCTTTTCTCAGTTTTAGTTGAACCACCAAACAGTGAAGCTGCCAGCTTTTGCTTTTCAGGAGAAATTTCAATCTGTTGCTTTCTTGTATCATAATTATCACTTACTTTTGAATTTACACCAGTTGATACATCGGTCTGAGTCACTCCATTCACTGGGTTTTGGGATGTAGAATTTGAGGAAGATGATGTAGGAGATGAGTAAGTTGACCTGCCCCATTTCCTCTGAACACCGTCAAGCTTCAGCTTAAGCTCTGAGGATCCTGTCTCTGATGCTAATCCCACAGACGAGATCTGGTGAGTCTCCCTAGAATACAATGCCTGGGGTACTGGAACAAGGTCTCTTGAGGATGAAAGTGAAACTGGAGCAACTTTTGATGGCATTGGAGGCTTTGGAACTTCATATGCTTCAAATCTCAGACCATGTTGTGCAGATTCATGTTGATCCTGGCTTCTGAAGTTGCTGATGTTCACCATCCCAAAGCGCTCATCCTCTGGAATGTATGGCAGAGCACCCCTTTCTAGAGACTGCTGGACATAACCATTGAGGAAAGAAAGATTCTTATCAACCTGCATCGAAGATTCAACATGTCAATTATCTAAGATCAGAAAACAAGGTTCATATGGTGATATGCATTAAATAGAAGAGTATGTGTACATCACAAATTTAAACAGTATAACATGTCAACAACTCAATGGTCAAAATATGTTTCATGAAAAGGCAAAATTAATAACCAACAAAATATAGATTATAACTGACAAGAATAAAGATCTGGGTGGAATAGATTCCATTATCTGAATTTTAAATTAAAGTAGCAATAGTATTTGACTACATCAAGAAAACCACACTAAGCAAAGCAATTACAGAACAGTTGAGATGTTGACAACGTCTGTCCCAAAAACCATGATGCATCCTTTCGCCAAAAAAAGATTTACAATGACAAAGAGAGAAAAGAGAAGTATTTTTATAAGTTTTTCAATAATGAACAAGGATGAATCTAAAATGAAAGGATAAGAAACCGAAGGGGACTAACAAAATTTGACTTAGTATAGCAGAATTTGAGTGAGGTAGAATAATAATAAAGTTGTTGGTGCTGCATTTTGTGGTCTGAATATGATAAAATAAAACATGAGAACATGGTAAGAATAAGATAAGAATATGATAGAATAAAAACAAGATAAATTTAAATTTTATCTAATGTTTGCTATACATCAGATATTAAACCAAATAACACTATTGAAAGTAAAAGAAACTTTTGTATTGATTAAATTGAATAATACAATTTTTAATCTCCTTTTTATAGGGTAAAGATTACTTAAAGATAATATGAATAACGGGAAAATAAAGATAATCATTGTAGATAAACTACGATGATCATGATCTCCTAACGAGATATTTAGATATTTGTAACCTCTTAATGTGTTACTTATCATATCTTATCAAATATCTATATCTCCAACACTCCCCCTCAAGTTGAAGCTTACTAAGCTTTTAACTTGTTGCACGAAGAAAATTTTATTTCCCTACAAATAAAGATAAAAATTGAGTTTTCAAATAATAATTTGAAATGCAACTCAGAGATGCTGGAGAAGTCGGAGAACATGTTGGAGAAGTCAAAGAAATTTGGTAGAAATATATCTTAGCCAAAATAGCTGGGATGTCCATCAAGCAAAGTCCACCTTTCTAAAAAATTGCTTTGATAGAAATATAGCTTAGCCAAAATAGTTAGGATGTCCATAAGGTAAAGTTCACCTTTCTAAAAAATCGCATTTAGAAGCTTCAAAAAAGTCATCACCAATCAACGTCGATGAGAAAGAAGTCACACCTAATATAATTCGTGTGTGAGAAAAGAGTCTTTATCAGAATAAACGTTAGTGGGAAAGAAGTCACCACCAATCAACATCGATGAGAGAGAAGTCACACCTAATATAATTCGTATATGAGAAAAAAGTCTTCATCGGAATAAACGTTGGTGGGAAAGAAGTCACCACCAATCAACGTCGATGAGAAAAAAGTCTTCATCGGAATAAACGTTGGTGGAAAAGAAGTCACTAATACGATTCATATGTAAGAAAAGATCCAAAGCTAATGAGCAAAAATTTAACCATTAAGCAAAAGTCATAACTCAAGGTTTACCACTATATTGACCTGAGTAGTATATGTAATACAATTTTTAATCTCCATTTTATAGGGTAAAAATCTAAGCCTAAAAAATGGAAATAAGGAAACTATATCAAGATAATACAGAGAAAATAAAAGTCATATCAGAAAAGATACATGAAAACGATAATATATTTAACACTCCCCCTCAAACTGGAGGATATAAATATATGCTCCAAGCTTGGAACATATAACTAGTATCTGTGGTCCCCTTAAAGATTTGGTGAAAATGTCGGCAAGTTGATTACTTGAGTTGACAAATTCTGTACTTATTTCTTTGGCTAGCAACTTCTCCCGTACAAAGTGATAGTCAATCTCAATGTGTTTGGTTCTCTTATGAAATATAGGATTAGAAGCAATGTGAAGAGCCGCTTGATTATCACCATACAATTTCATTGGTTGAACATCAGCAAATTTCAATTCTTGAATAAGTTGTTTTACCCATATCAATTCACAAGTCTCTAAAGCCATAGCCCGATATTCTGCTTCAGCACTAGAACGAGCATCAGTATTTTGCTTCTTACTTTTCCAAGAGACCACATTTCCCCCAATAGATATGCAAAAACCTGTAGTAGATTGTCTATCAATGGGAGATCCTGCCCGATTGGCATCACAATAACATGATATATGAGTGTCTCCCTTATCCTCATATAACAAACCCTTAGACACAATGGAAGACATCTTTGTTTTGTGACTTCAAAACACCAGAAAATAGGCTTTGTTTCATGAGAAAGATGAGCCCAATTTAAGCAAAAGAAGACACAAGAAAGGATGTTATTGTTTGATTTTAGACACAATTCAACATCGTTTTGTTGTGAATTTGGTCTAAAGATGAAACTGCAAAACTGAACTTAAGCTCACAACTTTGTTCAATTTTGAATGATTCCACCCAAGTTTGGCAATCCCACCAAAACATGATTCTAACAATGAGTCGGTGCAATTTGGAGAAGTAGGTTTGTAAACTCATACGATTTTACAAATAAACACTCGAGTTTGACAAGCATGATGTTAATATTATATATATATATATATAATATTATTATAATATTCAATATGATATATAGAGATACTATTTTATCTTGTTATTTCCTAACACAGCTCACCCCTCAAGATAGAAAATATACTAGATCAACAAGATAAGATAAGAGGTAGGATATCATATCCTACTGGCGTAACAAACAAATAATTGTACTATGATATGATAGTTACCATATAATTTCCTATTCTAGCCACCAAACGAGTCCTTAAAATTTGGAAATGTATAAGAGAATCGATTATCATTTGGCTTACTAAGCTATTTGATGAAATTGATATCCAAGAAAATAATAGATGAGCATATGAGGAACACTTTGATTCCTATATATAAGAACAAATAGAACGAGACATTCAAAATTGTCTAAATTACAAAGGGATACAACTTATGAATCACACTATAAAATTAAAAAAAAAATGTGATTGGGCAAACAAAAAAAAAAGAAAAGAGACTAGGATTATGGAGAATCAATTTAGATTCTTCAAAAGGTCTACAATGACAACTATTTATCTTTCTATGGGAGTTGATATAAAGGTATTGAAGCAAAGAAACTTATATATGATTTTTATTGACTTGAAAAAAATCATATAATTGATGCCAAAAGTATTGTGGAAGGCTTTGCAAGAGAAAGTGTTTGCATGGCTTATATCTAGGGAGTAACTAATGCAATAACACCTAGAGGCAAAGCAAGTAACTTTCCTATAAAGATAGGTTTACATAGGGACTCAATCTTGAGTTCTTACATGTTTAATCTAGTCTTGAAGGTGTTTGTCAAGGACACGCAAAAGATTATCCCTAAATGCATGTGTTTTGTTAATGATATAGCTGATTGAAGAATCAAGGAAAAATGTTAACTCTAAACTTGAGTTCTGGAGACATTAGAATTAAAAGGTTTTTCTAAAGTAGAAGTAAGTATATGCATTGCAATTTTAGCAAGCATCAAGAGGAAAATGACTTGGAGGTAAAAATTGAAAAATATGTCATATCAAATATTGCTAAGTATATTGGTTTAAAATTACAAAATGATGGAAAATTAGTGAAGATATGATACCTAGGATACAAGTTGGGTAATTAAAATAAAGAAAGACATTGAAGTTTATTTGCAACCACAAAGTACCGACCAAGCTCAAAGAAATTTTATCGTACTGCTATATGACCAGTTATACTCTATAGTAGTGAGTATTAAGCTTTAAAGGGATAACAAGAGAAAAACGTGAGAGTAGCATACATGAAAAAGGTTATGATAGATGTCTAGCTATACAAGATAAGACAGGATATGAAATGATTGTATAGAAAGAGATATTGGTGTAACACTTATAAAAGAAAATAACAAAATTAGTTAAAGTGGTTTGGACATGCACAAAGAAGGCTCTTGAAAGCACTAGTGAGGAAAGTAGATCACATGGTTTTTAACCTTATGAAAAAGGATTGAGGGAAACAAACAAGGATATTGGAGAAAATTATTAAAGAGGATCTCACATGTGATCCATGTTGCCAACTTCACTTAGTGACATAAGAATATTGTTGTTGTAAATCATATGTGAACACGTAGCAAACAAAAAGCAAAAAATAGTATCTAAAGTGACATGGGGATTCAGAGCTAATACCCACAACTACAAAGTCCACTTACTAACCACTAGACCAAACACTCTATCAATCAAGCTTATGAAACCTATATTATATATACTTCTTACTTATAACTATTAAATAATTTTTCATATTTTATGCTAAATATAAATATAAAGATAAACATAAACACACACACACACATATATATATATATATATATATATATATATATATATATATATATATATATATATATATATATATATTATAAAAATAAATATATTTAGATAATAAATCATTTATATTACTTTTATATTTATATATTTACATAATAAATCAATACTATAAAATGTAGTATATATTTACATTTACATTCAAACTCACATTTACATTTATGTTTATATTTAGTATAAAATATGCATTTTATTTAATAGTTATAAGTACAAAGTATATATAATATAGATTTCATAAATTTTATTGCTAAAGTGTTTGGTCTAGTAGTTGGTAAGTAGATTTTGTATTCTAGGGTATCAAGTTCAAATCTCCGGTTTGCTATGTCATGTTGACATCAGTTATAAGCTCTTTTTTTGGTTTTGGTTTGCTACGTCATGTTGACATCAATTATAAGCCTAAATAATATGTACATCAAGTATAGGCTTTGGAAATAATTTTAATCTTAGTAATATGAATGCCTTTCTCTTCCTCGCTTGTATAAAAATATTGAGAAAAATATTTTTTTAGTCTATATCCTTCGATCAAATGTAGTTATGTTGGAGCAATTTTTTATATACGTCCAAAAGTCTCATATATTTTGATGATAACAAACACTATGACTAAAGAGTGATGACTAATAGTTTTTATAAGTCTTCAACATTTCAAGAGTACTACAAGTCATCAAAACCTTTATGTTAAAGAGATTGAGTCCAAAAGAACTAAAACTTGTATTTAACAAGATAATCATTAGCATCCAAAAGAACTTACTGTCCATTGAAGGACTCCGTCCAAAGCTAATTGAGTTGTCTCTCTTTATACAGTTCCATATCATTTTTTGTGCTTAGTATATCTCTTAACTTGATTTTTATCTTATGCATATTCGTTATATCATATCTATCTTGGAACATGTGATCGAGAACATTTTTAGACATTCATATTTATCTATCTATATGCTATGCTTTGTTGTGCTTTGCTTTTTAGAAAGGAAAAACTTTCCTTATCAAGCTCTGAAGAAACAAGTCAACCTTTATAGAAGAGTGTTCTGATCAAGCTTCTACATTCTAAGGAACAAGCAGAATGATCTTTTGCGTTTCAGTCAAACAAAGCATGTTTAAGGAAAAAATAAACTTTCTACTGCACCTTTTTTCTCTATCCTCAAAAAGAAGACAAAGCCTCTACTACAGCTCTGCAAAAGTTCATATTTGACATTTAATGCATAGATGTTTCTCTCTCTCCATGCATAATAACAACTTTATTCTCAAGGAAGAAGATATATAACAAGTGAACATACATGCAAGTGAAAAAGCTCAAACAAGATGCAAGTGTTTGTGTTGCTTTGGACAACATCTTAAAAAGTTTTCGTAAAAGTTTTCTAAGTATAAAGCTATGATTTTATCTTTGTATTTGCTTTGCTAAGTAAAGTCAAGTTTTGTTTTGCAACTTTCATATGTTCATCTAGTGAGTTATCCGTTGTAAAATTGTTTTTGTATTCGTGATAGCATGAAGAGGCCAAGTGTTAAAGAATACTTGAGTTTGCTTGTAATCAGGTAGATTACAAGCGTTGTATAACCTGGAGATGAGAATACTTGGTTGTAAAGTCAGTTTGACTCAGTAGTTAAAGCCTTCGAGTTCAAAGGATTGGATGTAACTCTTATTGAAGAGTGAATCATGATAAAATATTCTCTCTGATCTTTGTTTTACCTCTACATGTTTTGGACAATCCTTTTGGATACCTTTTATGAAATAATATTTGCGTTTTTGAAAAGTGCTTTAAAAAAAATACACAATTCAATATCCCTTCTTGTATGGTTTCATGTCTCCTTCAATTGGTATCAAAGCTCATCCTTTACAGGTTGAGCATCTGACATTGCAGGGGAAAAGATCTTACATAGCATCATGGAAAATGAAGGACATGCGGTCAACAAACTTTCTCTATTCAAAGGAAAAAACTACAACTATTGGAAACAAAGAATTATTGCATTCTTTGATACTTGTCATATGGACATATGGGATGTTGTAGAGAATGGAGACTATATTCCAACCAAAGGCAGAAAAGAGATTCCTATATTGTCTTGGAATGAAGAGCAAAAACAATACTTACTAAACTCTAAAGCTAGAAATTTTCTTATGTGTTCCTTAATAAAAATAGAATATGAAAAAGTTCATAGCTACAAATCCTCAAAGGAGATGTGAGACATTCTAGCTCTTACTTATGAAGGGACATCACAAGTAAAAGACTCTAAGATAAGTATGCTTGTACATCACAATGAGTTATTTAAGATGGAGGACCACAAGAGCATTGATCAAATGTTTGGTAGATTCCAAACAATTATCATTATTCTAAGGTCATTAGGCAAACTCATGATAACTATGATCATATAACTAAAATTTCATACAAGTTTGCCTAGACAATGGAGATCATAAGTAACAACTCTTAGGGCATCCAAAGACTTGAAGAAGCTTCCCATGGAGGAACTTCTTGACACCCTCAAAATTCATGAAGAAGCCTTTGATGAAGAAGGATCTGATGAGGACGAGCTCTCCTTTAACTCAAGGAAGATCCACTCCATGCATAAAAACAAAGGAGGATCCAAATGAAAGAACAACTTAGAAGGTACACCAAGGAAGCCAAAGAAAAAAGTCAAGTGTTGTGCTACAAGTGAAAAAAGCTTGTACACTTCAAGTGTGAATGTCCTAGCTTGGAAAAGGAAAAGAAGAAAGGTCTCATGGCAACATGGAAGGACCTTGACCTATCTTTCTCTGAAGAAGAAGACAAAGAAGCAAACATCTACATGATGGCCGACATTACTTCAGAAGAAAAAGATGATGAAGAGGTAATATTCAATGATGTAATTCATCTTCCAAAAACTTATCAAGAACTCCTTTTAAACTCTTCAACTCTCTCAATAGACTATAAAAATTTGAAAAAAAAAAATTCTAAGCTATCTAAAGTGTTTGACTTTTTATAGGAAGAAAATGATTCGCTGAAGAAAGATAATGAAAGTTTGAAAGAAGAAAAGACCAATGACTTATCTAAAGTCAATGTTTCAAAAGTAAATGAAAATTTTCAAGAGAAAGTCATTGACCTTAAACAAAGTCTAGCTGAGTTTGCCAATGTATCTGAAAATTTGAAAAACATCCTTAAGCATAAAAGGCATCTATATGACAAAACTAGTATTGGTTATGATAAGAAAAAGGATTTGAAGAAAGATAAATCCAATTCACATTGCTTAAACTATGGAGGATTTGGATACTTGTCTTATGATTGTAGAAACTGCCCAAAAGGATCGTCCAAACCAACCAGGACTAACAAGAAAGTACCGAAGAGAATCTAGGTACCTAAAAATATGATTATTCTTGTTTCATATTTGCTTGACAGAAAGAAGGACATACCAATCATGATACCTAGATAGTGGCTGCTCATGTCACATGACAGGAGAAAGGTCTATGTTCCAAGACCTTAGGTGTAAGACCATAGTTTTTATTCTATTTTATTATTGGTTGTAAATATTGTATTTTATTAATTATTATTAATAAGTGACTTAATTGTTTTATAATTAAATAAATAATATTTTGGGAGAAATATAGGTTGGG
The DNA here is from genome assembly GCA_025330945.1 of Mucuna pruriens. Lineage (NCBI taxonomy): Eukaryota > Viridiplantae > Streptophyta > Magnoliopsida > Fabales > Fabaceae > Mucuna > Mucuna pruriens. The sequence goes on from JAENHJ010000047.1 coordinate 1,679,870, forward strand.
TTTAAATTAAGTTTTAATTAATTAAATTAAGAAAAATAGGCTATTTAAAAATAGGAAAAGCTTAAGTCCCACATCGGATAGTATAAGCTCATGCGTCACCTCCTTTTTCTATACAAGGAATGAGATAACTCAAGTCTCACATTGGGTAATAACGAGTTGGATACCAAGTAATAAGGAAGGCAAGAGAGCCTCTACGAATCATTGAATCTAGGTAGTTTAAATTTTCTTATCTCTTGGAGCTTTCTTAAGAGATGTGGAGACTGTTTGTTTGGGTTTTCACCTAGGAGCTGTGAAGCCCATTTTGGGGCTATATAAAGGAGCAACCAGAAGAATTGGAAAGACCTCTACTATTGAGTTAATTTTCCTAAACACGTGGTGGTTTCAAACTAGAGAACAGAGAAAGGAGAACCTTTGGAGGAAAACACCAAGGAACAAGTAGAACAATCATGAGGAATGTGTTCTCTACATCTACGCTTCTCCAGGTAAGGTAAGAGTGAGAAATTTCACTCAAGGGTGTATGTATGACTATGGTGATAACCGATAGAGTGTTTAGTCATTTTTCTGCTTAGTGCTTGTATTTGAAGTGTTTGTGTTTAACTGCCTTATGTCAATTGATAGTGTTTAGTTGTTTGTTTGTGGTTTTCTTTCTTTGTCAACTGATAGAGTATAAGACTCTTACCTTGTGGTTGTGGATTGAGGGTTTTTCCCCTAAGACCCCTAAAAGTATATACTTTGGATTATTTGAAGGGGAGATTGAACTCTTTGGATTAGCACCCTTTTCTTTATTTATATTAAGACTCTTAACCTTCTATTTGAAGTGTTTGTATTTGACTGTTTTTTGTCACTTGCCAGTGCTTTAGTTGTTTGTTTGTGATTTTCTTTCTTTGTCAATTGATAGAGTATAAGACTCTTAACTTTGTGGTCGTGGATTGAGGGCTTTTCCCCTAAGACCCCAAAAAGTGTATATTTTGGGTTATTTGAAGGGGAGATTGAACTCTCTAGATTAGCACCATTTTCTTTATATTAAGATTATTGATAATCATGTAGTTGGAAACTGTGTGTCCTTGGCATAGTAGTTAATCCCAAATAACGGAGCGGAGCGGTTAACTCCCAAATTGGGATAGCGGGATGACCACTATTCTTATATTTTATATATGTTAAAAAATTATTAATATATATATATATATATATAAGCTCAAAAACATAAATTATTACTCAAAAACATAAATTATTACTCAAAATTCATCAAATAACAACCATCATTAATCATAAAAATTCATAAAAGCCTTAGTAGCAACGATAGTTTTTTTTGTTGATCATTAGTTGGTTAGGAACCAAATACCATGGTTGACACCTTGATGGTTCTACTAGGCAGAATAAAAAAGATACAGAAGTTAAGAGAAAAAAATATTATTGTTGTTAGCAATAAAGAAAGAGAAATCAGAGGGAGAATCAAAGTTAATAAAATAAAAGAAGAAGAAAAGAAATTAGAGAAAAAAATTACTTGAAACTTGAAAGGTTGAAACTTTAAAGTGAAACTTCAAAGGAGCAAGCCAAAAACAAAGCTTGCCAGAGAAGACAAAGCTTATCAAAAAGACAGAAAAACGTTAGAAAACCATGACAGTGGTTTTCGGAGAATAGTGTTGGTGGTCGAGGGAGAAGGACAAAAGACAGAACAGAGGACAAAAGAGGACAAAAGAAGGCTAGGTTTTCGGAGAAGAAGAAAATGGAGTGTAGGAGAGATCTGAATCTCTTTTCAAACCCTAATAATCCAAAAATACCCTCACTATCATTTTAAATGTGAGGGTATTTTCGGATTTTTGTTTTTGGCCAGCAAAACGTTCCTACGTTTATCTATTGAAACCATGGAAAAACCATGGAAGATGCTTCTCTAGGATAGCACTTCGCTCCGCAACTCAGTGACACTAAACCACACCACACCGTGTATGCTATTGCATCTCTGCTCCGCAGCAATAGTAACCACTCCAACCGCTATTGATAACTATGGTCCTTGGTGTTCTTTAAAAGGGGCTGAGCTCCTTGGATTAGGTTGTTTGTTTTATTGTTATTTGTGAAACTGGTTGTGCAGGTTGTTGAGCACGACCATGCTCATGAAGAACAGCCCGTGCAAGTTGTGCACACTATGCAAAGTCACACTAATTGTGCACACCATGTAGAGTCACACTGATTGTACACATCCGTGCTAATGGGAGCACGTCCGTGCTACCCTATTTATGTTGTACGAGTTTTTGGCGTTACAATTAGAATTTTTGCTTATTTGTTAAACTATATCCTTGTACGAAATATACTAATGCTGTTATTGTTGAAATTACATAGAGAATAATAGGATGTGATATAAAAAAAATGAGTAATCAGAATAAATGTGCTCGAAAGGTGACCTAGTCTATGAGAGACAAGAATGGACCCAATTGACATTTATCTAGTGAGTGACCTAACTTGTGGAAGGAAAGAATGGTGTGCACTGATATGTGATGTGTTGAGAGATGAAGTGCCTTGCCTGTGAGAGGTGAGAATGGTCCTCATTGGCCTAACGTGGAAAAGTGAAATAATGATTTAATTGAACTACATTCATGCATCATTTAATGAAATGAGTGTGTAAGAAAGTAAACGTGAAGGGGAATATCTCTTGTTGCACAAATATAATTGTTTAACACGTCGAAAAGCTTCTTTTGACAGAAAAGGTAGTTTGAAGGGGAATATCTCTTATTGACTTCATTTACAACTATTTGAGTACCTTGGGTTTGTGGAGGCATTTCCCAAATGAAAGAGAATTTGTAAGGCATGTGGTCACTTGAGTTGTTACATTCTTTCTTTCATTAGATAGACTTTTCAAGAGGAGAGAAGAAAAGAAAAAGATACAACAATTATGCCTTTTCCATTGGTTACATGGATCATAAGATGCATCATATAAATTTATGCTAACATATCTCAAGAAAAAATGTTTAGTTCTAAATAATGGACAAAAAAACTAGCTGTCTAAGGAAGTAAAGGGACAACAAGCAACACAAATTATACTTGGACTTTTATTTCACACTTTCAAAATCATGGCTCTTCTTGTCCAAGTACTTCATCTTAACAATGGTGAAACAAAACTAGCCATGGGATAGATATATTTATGAAGCAATGAACAAGGAAAATGAAGCCATTATGAAGTCTTTCAACCACAATGAAAGCAAATACAAAGATGTGTTTGCAATCATTAATGATGGATGGACTTTCCAACTTCATTGCCCAATGAAAATGTGTTAAAGATACTAAGTGAAAGATATTACGTGACAAAGATGTGTATGCAACTAGTTATGTTTTGAACCTAGAGTTCTTTTTAGGACAACTCTCAATTGAGTTGTATGATTGCATTAAGAAATTGGTGCCTAGTCAAAATGTGCAATAATATGTGACCTATTAATTTGTAAGGTGCCGGTGATGTCTTTGGTTAACTTTGCAAAATTGCAATAAAAAGCAATTGCTCCTAGTAAGAAACCAGTTTAAGTTTTTTTTTTTTTTTTTTACTTTTAATATTTAAATTCTAAGTCTTATTCCTATAAAAATATCTCTAGTTTTGTAGCTCAATAGTGTCAAATGTATGGACAATTGGCTCCAATTTACAACAACTAGCTATCAAAATTATGAACTTTGACATGAAATTCATCTAGGAGTGCATGCAATTGGGCGTCTTTGAGCAAGTAATTGTTATAATATCATTTTTCATATATTTTGTTTGTCAAACCTAGTACTTTGCTACGAGAAGAAACTAATAAACACTTCACTAATTATATTTATTCAAAGAAGAGAAATGTGCTTAACCACAAAAAAGTGCATAACTTCTTTTACATGAAATATAACCTAACACCAAAGCAAAGACACAAACTTAGAGATGACATTGACCCAATCACACTTAATGATATTGATGAGTTTAATGTGAAGCTAGCCAAACAGATGGGTGATAATAATGATGATGCTTAAAATGAATTGATTTTTATAGTGATAACACTCAAAATTGGGCAACTATTTATAAGGCTTCGGGAGTTGGATAGCCTACAAAATATACTACGCAAAAAAACATGATTTCTTAGAGAGACCTTTCTTGATCACAGGGTACTTAAAACTGTGTGACTTCCAGTATGGTATGTCTCCAATTTTGACTCCTAAGAAAAATATTATAATCTTAAAACAATATAAGAATGTGAAAAAATTAACAAAAACCTCAATGTCTTCACAACTTGCATCTTGGGGCATTATTGTTTCAACAGCTCGTGGATCCAAACCAATAAGAGCTTGCAATTCATATGCACGTTGCTGCAAGTCAGTGGAGTGGGATGCTAGTAATTCTTCAATGAAAGATTGACACTGCATGTAGATAAGAAAAAGTTACTCATCTTATCAGCCACTATATCAGTCAAATCTCTGCATCAGATTGTATATAGTAAAGAAAGCAGGATTCTTTCATTAACCACCAAGCCACATGAAAAATGACATTATATAATAATCATACATCGTATAGATAATACAACGTAAAATAAATATTTAATCATGGGGTAGTTAGTTGAGGACCTTATGGACAAAACTCATAGAAAAGCAATGTTAAAATTTATAAACATCTATAACTCTAGAAGGAAGCATTTCCAAGAAAGTTATTAAAACATAGTGCATGTTTTTAGATTATCTTATTTTGTGTTCAAAATAGTTTATAATCAAAATACCACTAAAAGCATTTTAGAAAAAAAAAAAAAACTCCCAAAATTAGTCAATAACTATTTTGTTAAGTTATTGACCAAATAGAACTTTGAAACTTCATGTATCTGAATAGCCATTTAAATAACATGATTTGTGCAATGGCCAACACTTTAGAGGTTAGAAGAATTCATAAAATGCAATATCATTGGAGAGGTTCATTTGTAAGATGACAAAGACTGGTTAAAATGGACATACATTACAAAGCATAGTTAAAGGTTAGATTGTGCTCAAAATTTAAATATTCACTTGCACCACAGAAAAACCATGAAATAGGAGAGATATGGAACTTTAACCTAAATTCTTTAAGCAATTACCTCAGGTAGCATATTCACTTTCCTCCCAGCTACTTTTTCAAATGCATAAATTTTTGTCAATGCAGAAATTGCACATGCCTTCACTTCGAGCAATAAGTTAGTCCCAATTCAAAATTGTCCAACCAGGAAGATTGAATAAATTGGTATATTAGAGCAAGACGGAGGGGTTAAGGTCAAAGAGGAATCATACAACTAACAAGATAAAAATCAATAATTCAATGATATAGCAAAAGTCATTCAGAAAATGTATCATCAGCATTCAGCAACCAAAACAAAAATGTAATATATCAAGGATTAGTCATGCTATAATGGATTCCCAATTTAGTAACACTTAACACCAACTGCAACACCATCACCCCCCTTAACTCAGAAATAAAAATGCAAATATGAAATGAGGTAAGACGAATGCTAGCAACACAATATTATTGGTTCATTCTCTAAACAGTAAATAATAATGTTAAAAGGGTGTCTATAAGTGTATTGCTAGCATTCATATGAATACCATTACAACAATTAGATTTCATTACAAAAGCATTATCATTTATTGTTCTAACACGTCCACACATTTGCATGGAAAAAGGAACAATTGGGGATCTCTCCAATGAGATGAATGTAGCATTGAAAGAACTAGAATCTCCAAATCAATATAGCCTATCCGATGCTCACCCTATTCAATACAAAGGGGATAATGCTTGTCCAAGCATGTATTTTAAATTTTGAATAATTATACTAATTAACAAGCTAACTATAAACACAGATCATATTGCAGACTTGGACAAGAAACATTTAAGCTATCAAAGAAGTAAATTGAACTAATTGATTCTTGAGATTGTGTATTAGTTGAAGTGAAGAGAGACAAAAGATCCAGTAGAGGAGTGTGGCAAATGCATGAGCAGAAGACTGACAATCCTGGCAAGAACTTCTCAATAAAACTAGGATGAAGCTTTTAACTAAAATAGAATGGAAATTTAGATTATACCTCAAACATAATTAGTCCAATTATGCATTATTTCAAATTGATAGCAAGTTACTCCAACATTGATGTCAATGAAAGCAACACAAAATAGAACGAAACTATCAAAATCTCTCAATAGAAAGGTAATTATTACTTTTCTCCTCTCTTTATCTGTAAGAATGGATTTCACTAATATAAAACAATATAATTGGCATTAGATAAATACCTTAACAGTTTCATCATTTGAATATGCCTCTGCAATGTCACATAACTTCCCAGTGATATAGGAAGCAGAATACTTTCCATCAATTGTGCCATATTCCCCCAGAACCCAACAGATTACCTGTAATCAGTACAATGTATTCTGCTAGAAGACAGATCTGACTTCTAGAAAGTAAAACAAGTGGGGAAATATAAAACATAAGGATAGAAAGTACTTGAAGAAACACTGACAGAAGCTTTGGCTCCTTAATAATGCACAAATATGACTCAACCTATATCTCAGAAAGCAGCTCCATTCAGTAACATGTGTATGCAAATGACTAATTCTGTAATTGGCATATTAAATAAACTAGTGCAATTATCAAAAATAACATACAGCAGATGATCTCAATTGATTATCTGCAGCAGCATCGTCCTCTCCAAATCCTTCACCAATCAATCGCATTAAATTGTGTGCCACCTTAATATTCACAAGATCTCCAGCATGCTCAAAAACTTTATTCATGGTCTGCATAATCAAAGAACAAGGTATTATTGGTTATCAATGAATGTTTGTAAAAAAAAAAAAAAAATAAGCAATGCAAAGTCAAGAGCAAAAATGAAACAATACTATTACCTGTATAAACCAATGATTACTAGGAGCAAATTGTTCAGCAAGTTCAACACATCGAGATGCTATATAGGCTTTATAATGATCATCACTTAAGCTAATCATGTAATCAATCATACGGTCAACAATCACTTCCACATTGGAAGACTTGGTCATTTTGTAGAGTAGTTCAAAAGTTTTTCGCTTTAGAGTATCATCTAGATCCTGCACCACACATATTGAATTTTCATGAGAACTGCAAAGTTTGGGATAAGATTAAAAATTGAAATATTATTCCAAAAGCTCACAAATGTGTCCCGTTCTAAACCCCAATTTAGATTAATTAATAGCTCTCAAAAGAAAGATGCAATTGCAATTTTTCATAAACCAAAGAAAACAAAATCTGGTTGAGTTCACATACAGGTGGTGAGTAAATACTAAGTGAAACCATTTAACAGATTAAAATTTGGTAGAATAAATAAACAGACAGATAGAGGGGCGTACAGTTAATGAAAAAGCACAAGGTGAATCAGTTTAATAGATTAAAATTAGGATGATACTCACAATTATCCAGGTAGAGACACATAACAAGCATTAGTGCATGCACTTAATTTATTGTCTTGCTTTGTTTGCTGCCAAATTCTTCATAGTGTTTTTCTAAGACGTGACATTGGCATGATTTCACAGTCTTACCACATCTAGAAAACATCAATTTGTCATTTCACTGAATTTGTTAGCATATTCTTTATATTTCATAACGAATTTCTAAGACAAGACAGTAAAGGCCAATGGTCTCCAATGATACTAGTCTAACTAAAAACCTTTATGCACAAAGAATAGAAACTGAAAAATTGTTAAGGGAATTCTTCAGAGAACATACTTTATTTAATTCCGTAGTTTGTTGAATGTGTAAGTTCAATGTTGAAAGCAAACTAGGATCATCTAGACAAGGGTCAACATTACATATAGCAATTCCAAATGCATATTTCTTTCTGAAATTAAAGAACTATGTCTATACACATGACTAACAGCGACATTACATTTTCTTTTCATTTGCTCTATAAATTTCATCAAGAATAAATAGTTATTCATCGTCCTCATAGCACAAAGAGATATTTAATATTCTTTACCACAATCATATAACATACCTTAAAAGTAAAACCCGTCTACATAAATTAAACATGAAGAGGAACAAATGCATAACAATTTATAAGACCAAAATCGAAACCTGGCTACGAAAAACCCATCTATCTTAACTCTCAAGTATTCATGACAAAGATCCTCACCTCTAAGCAGTCAATAACTGCCAGTTGATGTTGTTCTGCAACATGTGGACTTATCTTTATCAGCTGACCAAGTGCATCAATGCCCATGTACTTGAGATTATGACTATCACTCTGCCACATAGCATTAACACACATGTAAAAAAACACAGCCCAACGTAATAAACAAGCATAGCATAAATAAACTTCAAACACAATTCACTTCCACCACCAATACCAAAAACAAACCTTCAAAAACCTCGCATTGACATCTGCAGCTGCTTCTAACAACTTAGCATTGGGATATATGGAAGAGACACAACATATGCACTCATAAAGAATAGCATTCCCTATATTACTCGACGAATCGCCCTTCCTAATTATTTCCCCAATAACAGTATACATGTGTTCGCTAGCTTGCTTTTCACCACTCCCCATCAACGCGAGTATTTTCAGCAACTTAATCTGCAGATTTTCTCAAATCAGAAGGCAATTCAAAGAAGAATAAAAGTTAAATACAATCACATGGTACTTTTGGTGTTGTTCTCCAATCAAAAGTAGAATTTCACCTCCGTAATTCATGTTGTTATTTATGTATATTACTGAGTGAAACCAATTTTGATTGGAGAACAGCCCTAAAACACCTATAAAACTGCATTTAAGTTTTGTCCTTCAGAGAAAGGAAAATTGCACCCAACGCAAAAGGACAAAATTTATATACAGTTCGTTAAGTGTTGTTTGTGTTGTTGTTCTCCAATAAAAATTGGAATTTCAATTTGATAATTTGCATAATCGTTTAATGCAAACCTTTATTACCTAGATTACCAAGGTGAAACTCCAATGCTGACGGGAGAACAACACAAATACACATAAAACTATATCTAAATTTTGTTCAATGCAAAATTGACCTGAATGAAGGGCGCCGGAATCTGGTGATAGTCATAGCTCTTTGGCAACCTGTGTTCGGCGACTTGTTTAAGAATGCTGACGAAGCTAACGACAAGGTCCTTATAAGAGTTAGGATCAACGACAATGAGATCAAAGAGAGGGCAGAGAGTGGCACCCATGACGCCAGGGTCATTGTCGCATAACCTTTTGCGGAAATTGGAGATTAAATGGGAAATGGAGGAAGGGTATTTGTGGTGGAAGCGATGCAGAGCCATAATGGCCTTCTTCCTAACGGCATCTTTGGGGTGGGCGAGGAGGTCGATGATCGAAGGGAGAACGGCGGGGATGGTTTCCTCGTTGATGAGCCTACAAACGGCGTTAAGCGCAGCGCAAACGACGAGGTAGTTTTCGGACTTGAGGTCCTTTTGCATGGTGTTGACGATGAGGATGATGAGGTCATGGTCGTCATTGAGGAAGAGCGAGACGGCCAAGTAGCCGGTGCGTTTGGAGAGAAGGCTGTCGTCGTGGGTCATCTTGACGGCATAGATGTAGCCAAACGATGCGTCGTGGCCGAGCATCTCAACGTAGAGGAGGCGGATGATGTACTCCTTCATCTTGCATTTTGGGATGTTGGGTTCGACGATGCGTCGTTTCAGGGTCTCTATCTCGCGAAGCACGATGCGGTCCTCCTCAGCCTTCGATCGCGCTTCGCCAATGGATTTCACGAGTTCTAGAAACTCCTTCGATTGCCCGAACCCGCCTTGGGATCCCATCGCGAGTTCGCGACCGATTGTCTTCAATTGCTCCATTTTTGTTTTCTTACTTTCGATGATTGGTGGGATCGAGATCTGGAATTTGGATTTGCGGCACGAGACTTGTGAAGGGAAGGAGCAAAGATGTGTATGGGATTGGGAATGAGGAGAATTGATGCATGGAGTGTGAGTGAAGAAGAAGAAAAAGGAGAGAGTATAGACGACGTCGTGTCGGACGGAGAAATAGAGAAAGAGGGAGGAGAGACCAAAAACACCGGCTCCCGACTTTGTTGGGGGCGAAGTCGAAATCGAAATCGAAATCAAACAAACTGATATTTAATTCGAAAAAAAACCCGAAATGTTCTATGTAGGGTGGTAAACAGCTATCGACGTAAGATGAGTTTTGTTGCATGGTTTTGATATTGAAAACGTTGGCTTTTGTCGAGGATAAAATTTCTATAATGATTAATAAAGATCGTCTCGTGTATAAATATTTAAAATTTTAGTTAAATTTTTAAAAAATATTATTATTTTATTAAAAAATAATAAAATCACATAAATGTTTAGATTAGAGATATTTCAAGTCTAATGTTGAGTATAATTACCGTAAATATACAACAATAACGTATGTAATTCATAAAGTTAAATTACTCTTTTAATTTTTTAATTTACATTATACAATGTAGTTTCTTTAGTTTTAAAATATTTGATTTTAAAAAAAAATTAATGTTGTTCTTCCTATTCAATTTGACACTACATTAATAAAATCAGAAAACAAAAAACAACATTATTTAAAAAAACAGAAATTAGATGGAATGTTTTAAAAATAGAACTACCAAATAAAATAGTAATCGATTGAATATTTTAATTATAGAAGTACCAAATAAAATAATAATTAACAAAGATAATTTATAATGACGTATAATATTTTTATTTATTTTAAAATTGTTTTAGATTATATTAAAATATTAAAAAATATTTTTAAATATTCTAATTTTTTTTTCAATTTTGAATTGATTTGATTAATTCTTTCCAATTTTAAATGAGTTAGATTTTATATAATAATGCATCAATCACTAAGCTAGCTTTCGACTAGATTGATTGATAAGATTATTCTAATTTAAAATTTAAAACAATAATTACAATTGAGAAAGAATCATGAAAATAAGTTTAATTAGTTGATCATGACATACAATAAAATATTACTTGGAATAGAAAAATATATAAAAAATATATCACAAAAGGAAGAATAAGTGATTATTTAATAAAAGAAGATATTAATTAAAAAAAGATTATCTAGATAGAAAAAATAATGGAAGAAAAGGTAATAAATAAGAAGTTAAATTACTCTCTTTATATTTAAGTTATTCAATTAATCCTTCTATTTCACTTGTGTAAAACTTAACTTTTGATTGAATAAAATTTTGTTGTTTTGCAATTTTGAGAGGAATTATTTATCTTATCTTAAGTAAGAGTTTACAATTTTTATCAAGTTTCCAAGAGGTCTGTGGCAAATCTCGCACACTTTTATCTTCCCAATTCCAATCATTTCTTTCCCATTTTACAACTTCACTTCTTCGTTGTTTTCCTTGTGCAAGTTCTTAGTTTTCTACCTTTCATAGAGTTCTTGGAATCATTGGGTTTATCCACCTTCATCCAAAAGAGCATCATCTATGTTCTTAAGCTCAATTTCAGATAGCAAAGCAACTTGAGCTTGATCTTTGAATGTAAATCTAGTTTTGACTCTGTCTTGAATGTTTCCAAGAATTTGATGCTTTGGATGATAGGTTTTCATTTGCTAGTTCCTTGAAGATGTCTCAACTTTGTCTTCTTTTGAGTCATCGTCCAAATCGGGTTCTTGGGACGACATCTGTAAATCTTCTAGATTTAAATATGTAAAAAAATCATTTGATACTTCTTTATTAGGCTTATAGTCATTAAATTTTATGTGGATGAATTCCTTAACAGTTAAAGTTCTAGTTATATACTTTGTATGCTTTGGATGCATTTGAGTATTCCAAGAATGTTCCCTTGTCTGACTTAGGACCAAACTTTCCCAAGTTTTTCTTAGTGTTCAAAATAAAACATTCACATCCAAAAATTATGAAGAATTCCTTGTTCTTCACAAAACCTTTTAAAGTTTTCATTTTTAAATTCTCCCCATTATCACTTTGGATAGAAACAATGTTAATACCTTTTTTCATTTTGAACACATTTATAGAATACAAAGAAGACTTTGAATGACTCATCCTTGTAGGCAAGAAACATAACCCATGTCCACTAGAATAGTCATCAACCACTACTAGTCCATAACATTTTCCACTCATTGACATAGTTCTGGTAGGCCTAAACAAATCAATATGTAAAATTTTAATGGTCTAGAAGTTGAATCAAATTTTTTGGACTCGTAAGATCCTCTAACTTGTTTCCATTTCTGACAAGCGTCACATAATAGATCAGTTCTGTACATAAGGCTTGGTAGTCCTCTCACGAGGTTATGCTTTTCCAACTTAGAGATAAGTCTCAAGCTTGCATGACCAAGTTTCTTATGCCACGACCATTGATAATTATTTATGGATACCAGACAAGTTACATTTTGATTTGTTAGGTCAATTAGATTAATCTTATATAAATTATTTTGTCTCTTTGTAGAAAATATTATTGAACAATTTTGATCTTTGACTATGCATTCTCCTTTATTAAAGGATACATCATATCCATTATCACACAATTAACTCATGCTTAATAAATTGTGTTTTAATCCTTCATCAAACAAAACATTATCAATTGAGGGAAATAGATGCTTGCTAATCCTTCCAACTCCAATAATTTTGCCTTTTTGATTACCTTCAAAGGTAACTCATCCTCTTGTCTTTGGTCTGAGGTCTTGGAGCATATACCTTTCTCCTGTCATGTGGCGTGAGCAGCCATTGTTCAGGTACCATGACAAGTGTTTCCTTTTTATTGTCAAGCAAATTTGCAACAAGAATGATCATATTTTTGTGTACCCAAATTTTCTCAGGTCCTTGCTTGTTAGTCCTTGAAGGTTTGGATGGTCATTTTGGACACTCTTTGTAGTCATAGAACATGTGTCCAAATTTTCTACAATTTAAATAATGAACATTTGATTTATTCTTTTTTATTTCCTTTTTCTTGTCAAAACCCAAGCCAAATTTGTTGTGTGGATGTCTGTTGTATTTAAGTAACTTTTTCAAATTCTCTGATCCAATGACAAATTTAGCTAGACTTTGTCTAAGGTCAATTACTTCTTTTTGAAGTTGTTCATTCACTTTAGAAGTGTTGACTTTATATATGTCCTTGGTTTGTTTTCCTTTCAGTTTTTCATTCTCTTTCTTTAGGACATCATTTTCTTTCTTCAAAGAGTCAAACTCTTTGGATAGTTTGGAAAACTTTTTTTCAATTCTTTGTATCCAATAGAAAGAGTTGAAGAATTTGAAAGAAGTTCTTGATAAGCTATTTGTAAACAATTTAAATCATTATAAGTTACTTCTTCATCATCCTCATCTTTAGAGGTGGCATCTGCCATTAAGCATAGGTTTGCTTTTTCATTTTCATTTTTTGATGAAAACAAATCAAGGTCTTCTTATCTTTCCATGAGGCCTTTCTTCTTCTTGAAGGATGGTTTCTTTTTCTCCTTCTCTTTTTCCTTTTCCAAGATAGGACATTCTGATTTGAAGTGTCTTGGCTTCTTACTCTCATAACACACCACTTATCTTTTGTCTTTAGCTTCTTTGGTGTACTTCTTAGTGTTACTCTTCCATCTAGATCCTTTTTTTTCTGTTTCCACATAAAGTGGATCTTCTTGGAGATGAAAGGAAGTTCACCATCATTAGAACATTCTTCTTTTGAGGTTTCTTCACTAGACTTTTCTGCTTTAAAGTCTTTAGGCATTAAGCTTTTCTAAGTCTTTTGAGCTTTAAAGACTATGGACTTCCCTTTTCTTTGTCCTTCATCTTCATTCAATTTAATTTCATGAACTTTGAGTGTACCAAGAAATTATTCCATAGGAAGCTTTTGGAGGTCTTTAGACGCTCTAAGGGTTGTAACATGTGGTCTCCATTTTCTAGGAAAACTTCACAATATTTTTGTTATATGATCATAATTATCATGAGTTTTTCCTAATGGTCTTAGATTATTGATAATTGTTTGGAATCTTCCAAACATTTGATCAATAGTCTCTTGATCTTCCATTTTAAACAATTCATATTGATAAACAAAAACAAGCATGCTTATTTTGGAGTCTTTTACCTAAGACGTACCTTCATATGCTAGAGCTAATGTGTTCCACATTTCTTTAGAGGATTTATAGCTATGAACATTTTCATACTCCGCTTCTGTTAAAGAACACATAAGAAAATTTCTAGCTTTGAGTTTAGTAGGTACCTTGTTTTCTGTTTGTCGTTCCAAGATAATATTGGAAGTTTTGCTCTTTCTTTGTCAGTAGGGATGTAATTATCATTTTCCACTATTCCTTACATGTCAATGTGACATGCATAAAAGAATTCTATCATTCTTTGTTTCTAGTAATCATGTTTGACTTTTGAATAATGGAGGTCTGTTAATTATGTGTCCTTTGTTTTCCATGGCTTTTAAGGATCTTTTCTCCTGCAATGTTAAATGCTCGACCCCTAAAGGATGAGCTCTAATACCAATTGAAGAGATAGGTAATACACAAGAAGAAAGGGTTGAATTGTATGTGTGTGATTTTCGAAAGCTTTTTACAAAACAAAGAATATATATTAGAGTTTTAAAATGTTGTCCAAAGGGGCCGTCTAAAGAGATGCAATAAACAAAAATGAATAAGGTAAGAGAGAAAGAAACACAAAAATTATCCTAGTTCACTCTGCCAACAAAGCTATGTTTAGTCCCATCAACACAAAAGATTTTCCACTAAGTCTAACTGACTTACAACCAAGTATTATCACCTCTCTAGGTTTTACAACCCTTGTAATCTACTTGATTACAAGTAACCCCAATTATTCTTTGTCACTTAGCCTCTTCATTCTATCTAAGTAATAAAGTTTTTACAAAAACCTTACTCACAAAGTGAACATATAGCAATACAAAGCAGATAGACTTAACTTTGCTTTGCAAAGTAAGCTTTACCAAGATTTTTCTAACTATCATCCAAAGATTGTAAGATAGTGTTTTTCGCGTAATTGCTTGTTCTACTTATGTCTCTATTGTCTTTGAGCTTGATCATTCCTTTTTATAAGCACGTAGAGAGAAAAATTTTGTTCTTGAATAAGGAATGGTAACTTCGGCATTAAATGCTAAAGATTTACTTTTTGCTGTACTTTTACAAAATCTCATCTTTTTCTAAAGATAGAGAAAATTTGTGTGAGAAAAAGTTGTTTTTCTCTATACTTGACATGTTGTTTTCTTTTAATGAAGGATTAAGCTTCTTTTTGGTTTCTATTGAATGACATCATGATTAGAGCTTCCTTTTATTAGACATGACTTGAGATATTAAAATATTAGGCATAGACTTTCGTCAATCTAAAAATGAACACATCTCAACATAATGCATTAGGTATAAAGAAAATTTGAATGTTGCGTAATGATTATAAGCTCTTATATGCAAGATAAGATAAACAATTAAATATACTTTTACACTTATAAAGAGATACTTCCTGTTTTGAATATTGCATTCATTTTATATTAGAAATTCTCTTCTTTGGATGGTGAGTACATATTTGGAGGACAAGCCCTTCATTTGGACGCACATGATAAACTTATTTAATGAATAAGTTTCTTTTAATGGACGTGTGTCAAACATTAAGTCCAATAACTTATTCTTCTAAAAGCTAGAGAACACTTGTTAACTATAAGATATCATTCTTTAATCATAATATTTGTTATCATCAAAACTCTTGGGTTGTGTTGGACGCATAGAATTATGTTTCAACAAGGTTAACCTCTTTATCAGTGTTGATTCTTCCAGGTCTCAGTAAATTTGTTGAGGTTTACTTTGATGCTTTAGATCAAAGTCTTGGGTGCATATTGATGCAGGAGAGGAAGGTCATGGCCTATGCATACTAATAATGCTGTCAAATCATTATCCAAATCACTAGATTTCCCTTAATTTTATAGTATTGGGACTAACCTAAGTCGAATTTCTCAAGGAAATAATCATGGAAAGCCTAATCTTGTTGAACAAAAATTAAATTAAATGCTAAAAGTGGGTTTATGTGTAAACAAAATTATGCAGAAAACAAAATGCAAAACAGAATTGAAAACAAAATTATGTAACACCAATCCAAGGATCCAATCATGTAGTTTGTTATCACAGTTCTAATAAGAAAGCAAATTCATATCAACCCAAGATTCATTAGATAATCATCTAATATTCGTCCATACAGATTGAGATCACAATCATAATCCTTAATTAGCATGAATTCAAGCACATAATTGGTTGATTTTATGTGATCAATTGATTACCTAACCTTGGCTAGATTGGGATTAACCAATCCTAATGTAACACAATCCAAAATCTCAAACGAAATCAGAATCATGAAAACGGGTCAAGAATTGGAAAGAAAAGAAAGACATAATAGAATTTGCATAATAAAGAATTCAAGAACTCAAACCTAACCACAATCATGGAACCTTGAATTGATAAGAGCTTAACCTTCCATGGCGATTGTCATAGAAAACACAACCCAAAACACAAAGAAAACGTAAAAGGAGAGAGAGGAGTGATAATAAAGAGGAAACTTGTGATATAAGAAATCTCCAAAATCCAAATGTGTAAAATCTAACGATGTGTCTCTAACTCTACTAACCAACTACTATTTATTACATGCTATAAATACCAAGGAAGGTGGTTTGGGCTAGAGGAATTCATAGCCCAAAGGCCCACCAACTAAGGTCCCAAAATTGGGCCAGAATATATAAAAAAAGGCCCAATAGAATAAGTGTAGAAGCCACAATTTCATGTGGACTTTTGACACTAAAGACGGTTGAACTGGGTTATGCTCAAAAGAGAGAAGTTATGCTCAAAAGAGAGAAGTTATATATATTTGTCTTAGCTTTCTAGAGCCACCAAAATTGTCCAATTTGAAGGTTTGTACCTCCAAATATGGCTTGCACAAGATAGCAACATCATAATGAAAATTAAGTCAAAAAATAAGCAAAGATTAGCAACTAAACATAATTAAATCCAATTAACCAAGACTCGACCAATGTGTAAACGTTGACCATAAAATGATGTCAAATATGTCCAGTATAAGTCACTATTAAGTGCCTAAAAAATGCTCTATCACATAAAAATAGTTGAAGTTGAACGCGAAGAATTATCTAACTCATAAATTTGAGCTTGTAGTAGTAATGTTTGCCATAAAAATTTGGATACACTACCTTTATGGAGTGAAGTTCATGGTCTTTAATGACCACAAAATCTTGAAGTATTTATTTAATTAGAAAGAGCTAAACATGAGGCAAAGAAAGTGAATGGGGTTCCTTAGGGATTACAATTTCTAGTTGATGTATGATAATGTTGTCGAGGCTCTACAAAAACCACTAGATTCCCCTTAATTATGTAAGATTGTGGTTAACAACCTAGGTAATTCTTCTCATGGACATAACTTCATAATATCTAATCTCATTGTAAAGCAAAGTAAGGGGGTTGTATGCATAGAGCAAAACTTAAAACAAAAGTGCAAAATAGAAATGTAGAATAAGAATACATAACAAATTGCAAAATAGTATTGAGAATTCAAAGTGGTAAGTCATTAATCTAAGAATCCAATCATGTAGTAGAACTATCATGGACGGATTCATATAAACTCAAAATTCATTATAAAATCATTTAACATTCATGCACAAAAATTGAAATCATGTAATTCTTAATAAGCCACAAACAATCAGTTGATTTAAGTGATCCATCAATTACTTGACCTAAACTAGATTGGATTAATCAATCCTAATCTAACATAATCCAAAATCTCAAGCGAAATCAATATCCTAAAAATGGATGAAGAATTGGAAAAAAACGAAATATATAGTAGAATTCACAAAAGAGAATTAAGAAATCAAACTTAACCACAATCATGGGAACCGTGAATTGATAGGAGAGTTTATCCTTCCATGGAGATCACCATGGGAGTGTAGAAAAAGAATAGAGAAAAATCATAAAAAAGAGGAGAGAAAAATGGAAGAAAACTTGTGATCTAAGAAATCTCAAAGTATAAAGTGCAGAAGTGTCTAACCATTCCTAACTAACTAAATTGATTAATACATGCTCAATATTTTAAGTGAGGTTCTTTAGATCAGAGAATTTGTGGCCCAAAGACCCACCAAAAAGTTCCAAAATTGAGTTAGAATCTAGCCTAACAAAGTGGAGGTGCATAGGCACTTCAGCCGTACTTTTGACCCTAAAGGAGCTCGAATTGTGATATGAATATAGGAAGGTATGAAGAGCATGGAGAAAACATTGAGCATTTGGAGATCAAAGCCTTAATTGAAAGTGAAAGAAATTGGTATTAATTGAATTGAATAATACAATTTTTAATCTCCCTTTTTATAGGGTAAAAGTTGCTTAAAGATAATATGAATAACAGAAAAATAAAGATAATCATTGTATATAAACTATGATATTCGCGATCTCTTGATAAGATATTTATATATTTGTAACCTCTTAATCTAATAAGATATTTAGATATTTGTAACGTTTTAATAAGTTACCTATCATATCTTATCAGATATTTATAATATTTCCAACACCCTTCAAGGCCCTATGGCTAGGGGAAGATTGAATAGGCTTAAGGAGGAAGTGAAATAGAAGATGGACCTCCTTATGGGGGCAAAGAGGGCCCAATCAAGGCCCAACTCTATTCACATTGTGTGATTATCATAATTTCCTTGTTTAGATTCTTAGGATTACATTTCTTTATATTAAAACCTTAGTTCTTTGTTTCCATCCTTGTATTTTGGCTTAGGCCTCAAAGCCCATTTTGATATGGGCTTATTGATAGGCTTAGAGAGGGATCAATGATAGATTGGACCTTAGTGACAAAATTTGTGGTGGATTTGTGGTTTTCCTCACTAGGAATTGGATCCATGTTATGGCTTGTTTAGTGGGCTGCAAATTGGACTTGGCCTAAGGCCTTTTAGGTTATTAATAATCCATGCAACTAGGAGAAGGTATAAAATCCTAATCCTTCTTATTTTTAATGACTTTTGATGAAATCAATTACTTGCATTGCAAGTTTTTGTAGAGTTTCTCTCATCTTGTTCTTGAGCAAGAATACTTAATTCTCATCAAGCTCTCCATGAGGCTTATGGTGAATCTCAAATCCTCTTATCTAATTCCCTTGGAATTAGTGGTGAGCTATTCCTAATCTCTTTGTATTTTCTATTTCAATTCTTCAACTACTAAATCCCTAACTAGTTTTTAGTTTCTATGAATTGTTTTTAGATTTATTGAGGTGTGTGGATCTAGGGTTCTAACAAGTGGTATTCAGAGCATTTATTGACACACCTTCGAATCACGAATTAAGCCTAGCAAGCAAGAATTTTCAAGAAACAAGAAGAACACAAGAACCCATGGAAATACCAATAAGGAAAAAAGGAAAATGGTGGTGAAGGTAGGAATGGATTCACCACTAGCTCAAAGAGAACTAGATAAGAGTAGTGAGATTTGCCATGAGCATCATGGATTGTTGATGAGAATAAGGGATTCTTGGGAAATTTAAGAATAGAGAGAAAGCTCTCACAAGTGGAAAACACCTTCTATTTCACA
The DNA here is from genome assembly GCA_025330945.1 of Mucuna pruriens. Lineage (NCBI taxonomy): Eukaryota > Viridiplantae > Streptophyta > Magnoliopsida > Fabales > Fabaceae > Mucuna > Mucuna pruriens. The sequence goes on from JAENHJ010000047.1 coordinate 1,699,370, forward strand.
AGTGAAAAAAATGATCAAAAGTTGTCCAAGCATAAGTACAAAGAATTATTTTATAGCATGATTAGTGGCTAGATTAGGCTCCACTAATCATGCTTAAGGTCCCACAAAAAGGTCTAAGAAACAAGGCCTAAAACATAAGCCATCCTAGTCATAGTCTTTAGTAACCGAAAACTTGGTCATTTTAGCAATCGAATTGTTGATAGATTGGCTAGGTGGATTTTGGCATTCGAAAAGGACCTTGACTTAAGGCTATCCTATCCTCTATGGAATGTAATAAAAGCACAAGGGAAGTATAAAGAAAACTAAGGGTTCCCAGCCCTATACATTGCCTACAAGACAGCTGGACACATGGTACAAAGTATGACCTCTTTGGTCTTCTCCTTGGTCCTTGAGGGTGGCCAAATTGTGTTGTACTTCCTCTTGGATCCTCTTAATCCTTCCTCTAGTGATAGGTCTTTCAAGCGTAGGGTTTCCCCTTCCATATATGTGTCATTTACACTTCACAAGGTGTTGCAATTGAAGCTTCTTTCATGGATTCAAATGCATAATTGGTGTGTCACTCTAAGTAAGTTCCTAAGCCAAATTTGCATGGAATTCTAGCTTCAATCTTTGGTTCATTTCTTGTTTTGCTAGCTAGGTTTTGTTCACCTAGCTTATTTGCATCATTTCCACGGTTTAATTTTGTGTTTCCATGGTTGGAATCTCATTTTTGAGTTTTGAGGTTACATGTTTGATTTTTTGGTAAAAGTTGAACTATTCAATTTGCCTAGTGTGATTTTTGTTGTTGTTACATTAATGTTATTCAATTCGCCTAATGTTATGCTTTGATTTTGGTTTGACAAATTGTGATCCAAGGTATTGTAGTGTGTGTTTTCTAATGTACATACCAAGTTTTGATGAATTGTAATTGTGAAATGCATGAGTTTTTTGATAGTTTTTGTGATGATTCTTGTTGTGTAGTCTTAAGAAAATTGTGGAAAAAAAATGTTGTGAAAAGTTACAAAAGAAAAAGATTAAGAGTGAGTTATGATAGTGCAGTAAAAACAAAGGTTAGAAACATAAGAAAAAGAAAATGTAAAGAACACAAAAGTTAGTGAAAGGTTCTAAGAAAAAACAAGTGAAACACCTAGTTCTAGAATTCTATTTTTGGCTAGTTTTTTTTTGCATAAATTTGTTTGGTGTTGTATGATTCTTTTGGACAACAATGTATACTTGTATTCCTCTGCATTTTTAGTTCCTTTTCTATTCTTTAGAGACTTCTTACTTGTCTTACATAAATTCCCATTTGAGTATACTTTTTGTTATAGTACTTTTTTGCTTGTCTTCACTTGGCCTCTTAGTTTTGTCTTTAAGTTTTCTTCCTTTGAAACTCCTAAGAGTCTGAGATTTGAAGTATTTCACTTGTATTTGAGTAACTTAATTAGTAGAATATAGGTTCTTAGCATAGGCCATAGATAGAGATTAGTGGAAAAAAGGCAAGACAGCATATTATAGAAAAGGCCCCTAAGTGTGCATATACAAATGAGTAAGTATAGACATTAAGGAGTGGTGAGGTTTCCTTGACTACTTGGTTTCAGTTTTGTGCATGATTTAGGGAGAGAAATGAGAGATAGGTTTGTACCCCCTTGATATACTAGGTGATAAACCCACGAACCCACAATTCAACAATTTCTCCAACAAAAGATTAAAAAACAATAGAAATTAGGAAACCAAAATTGAAGAAGAATTAAAAGGAATAATGGAAAGAGAATGAAATGGATCTCACCACTAATCACTCATTATTAGATAAGAGGTAAGAAAATTCACCATAAGCATCTTGAAAGCTTGATGAGAATTAGGGTTCTTATTCAAGACAAGAGAAGAAAGAGAACTCTCACAAGTGCAGAAGCCCAATTTTGCATTCAATCATAAAGTGATTAGCTTAATCTCTAATTATCATTAAGCTAATACTAATCTAAGTTAAGAGAATACCCAAGCCAACCCAAAACGTAGCTAAGCCAAACAAAACCTAAAAAGGTCATAAAGGAGTCACAGATTTCGTGATGGATACTTGGTCTCTAAGGGAATCAACTAGTTTGGGCCTTTTGGACCAAATAGCTATGCTACTGAATTACAAGCATTCCAACATTAACATACAAAGTAAAACATGTCCTAAATGTACTACACAAGGCCAATGTGGCAGCCAAACAAAGTGTACAAAGTTGGACCTTCAATGGGCCCTCTTTAGCCCTGAAGGAGACCTAGTCCTTTTGTACTTCCTCTTGGGTTTTGTTCATCCTACCCTTTGTTAAGGGACTTGAAATGCAGTGATCTCCTCCATCTTGGTGTCCTCTTGAGTGTCCTCTAATTGCTGGCCTATATTCATATCATGCTCCCCTTCTTAGAGAGAATTTGTCCCCAAATTTGGGACTAGGGTACTTGCATAAAAGGTGGTAAATCAGTAATGTTAAATCTATTACTACCCCCATACTCTTAGGGCATATCCACTACATAAGCATTATCATTATTTCTCTTTAGGATATTGAAAGGCTCATCTCCCCTCGGGAGAATTTTAGACTTCCTCAAATTTGGGAACCTTTCTTTCTTTAAATAAACCAACATTAGGTCTCCTTTCTCAAACACCTTCTCTTTCTTACCACTATTAGCATATCTAGCATATTGATCCCTCTTCTTTTCTATGTAAGCTCTAGCCTTCTCATGGAACTTCTTGAAAAATTAGGCTTTGGAAAACCCATCCTTATTAAGCCTAGAAGCCACATAAGGAAAAGGTAACAAATCAAGAGGGGACAAAGGATTGAACTCATACACCAACTCAAAGGTTGAGTGAGATGTAGTGTAAGTAACTACCTTATTATATGCAAACTCTATGTGTGGTATCCATCCATCCCATGACCTCAAACTCTTTCTAATATAACACTTAAGGAGCTGGGATAAGGTCCTATTTACCACCTCAATTTGTCCATCAATTTATGAACGACAAGTGGTCGAGAAAAGTAGCTTGGTGCCAAACTTACTCCAAAGGGTCCTCCAAAAGTGACTTAGGAAATTTGAGTCTCTATCTAAGACTATGGTCTTAGGAAGACCATGAAGCCTCATCACTTCCCTAAAGAAAAGGTTGGCCACATGACAAGCATCATCTACCTTATGGCAAGGTATGAAGTGGGCCATCTTAGAAAAACCTATCTACTACCATAAAGATGGAGTCTTGACCTCCCTTAAATCTAGGTAGCCCTTAGACAAAGTCCATAGAAATGTCCACCCAAGGGAAAGTAGGGATAAGAGTGGAGTGTACAAACCATGGTAAGTGACCTTTGACTTTCTACCCTACATACTAAACACCTTTCACATATATGATGCACATCCCTTCTCATGTGAGGCCAATAAAAGTGTTCACTTAAGGTCTCAAAGGTCTTATGTCCCCCAAAGTGATCGATTATGCCACCCTCATGTGCCTCCTTTACCAACAATTCCCTAATGGAACTTTTAGGCACATACAATCTCTTATCCTTAAATAGATAACCCTCATGCCTAAATAAACCTCTATTGGTCAAATTTGCACAAAGTTAATAGATCTACTTAAAATCATCATCCACTAGATACAACTCCTTAAGACACTTAAAGCCAAGCAAATTGGTCTCCAACATAGCTAGTAAATTATTCCTCCTAGAAAGGGCATCTACTACTACATTAACCTTCCCTTGCTTATGCTTTATGACATATGGTGATAAGGATATGGTTGGCACTCAAGAAGGCATTCAAGATGATCAAGAGGAAAAGGATAGTTAAGCACTCAAAGGCTTGATGACTAGAGGAAGGCTAAGAAGATTACAAGAAGTGCTTCAAAAAATAGGGATGCTTAAAAGCTTGGAGGACTCAAGCCCAAGCCAAGCCCAAGCATAACCATATACTTTGTACGGTCTTGCTCCTTAACTTCTTAAAAGCATGTGTATTTCATTTGAGTTTCATTTGGATATTATGTGTATATCTTATCTCAAGTCTCAAGTACATTAAGGTTTAAGGCTTGCTTGTTTGGCTATGTAAATAGTATAGTTTTAGCTTGTTTGGCTTTGTAGATAAGCTAGCCTAGGATAGTCTTGTAGCTTGTTTGGTTAGCAAGATAGGATAACTTCCTATCCAAACAAGGCTAGGCATGAGGAAGCTATATAAAGCTCTCTCTACCACTTGTAAATCACAACTTTGATAAATGAAGAATAGCTTGTTGCCTTTGCAACTTTAAGAGTTTGTCTCGATCTTGTTTTGTACAAGAGCATTAAATTAATATCAAGCTTTCAAGAGGTTTGTGGCAAATCTAATAATGCTCTTTTTTTTCTCAAGCTTTGAGTAAGTGGCGAGTTCTTCAATCTATTCCTTTCTTATTCACATTTTCTTGCTTCTTCCCTTGTGTTCTTTCCAATCTTTTCGACAAGCCCTTACACCAAGGAGGCTTGAGATGTCTAAGACTTTAAGGAGATCCTAGGGAGTTATCATATGGGAATTGCTCTAGGAACTCATCCCATTTGGCATGCCTCCTATTTAACTTATTTTGGACTTTCAAGTGCTTGAGAGATTCATGATCACTATGAATCACAAACCTTTTAGTCAATAAATAATGTTTCCACACTTGTAAAGTCCCCACTAGAACATAGAGCTTTTTATCATAAATGGAATAATTAAGTTGGACACCTTTAATTTTTTTCACTAAAATATGCTACGGGGTGCCCTTCTTGCAACAACATAGCCCTTACTCCTACATTGGAAGCATCACACTCCAATTCAAAAGATTTGGCAAAGTTTGGGAGTGCTAGATGAAAGCATGGGTAAGTCTATCCTTTAAGGCTTGGAAAACTCTCTCTTGGGACTCTTCCCTCTTAAATCCTACATTCTTTTTATTATTTTATTTAAAGGTGCAACAAATGTTCTATATTCTTTTACAAAACATTTATATAAGCTTGCTAGCCCAAGAAAACTCCTCACATCATTCAGATTTTGGTGTTGACCAATTTTGGATGACCTTCACTTTTTCTTCATCTACTTTGACTCCATGGGAGCTAACTACAAAATCTAAGAAAACTACTTCATTTGTACAAAATGTGCATTTCTCCAAATTAATATACATTTATTCTTTTTTTAGGAGTTCAAGCACTGGTTTAATATGCATCACATGGTCATCCATCAAAGTAGAATAAACAAGTATATAATCAAAATAAACAACCATGCATTTTCCTATTAGGCTTTTTAGAACATGGTTCATAAGCCTCATGAAAGTGCTAAGGGTATTTATCAAGCCAAATGGCATGACCAACCACTCATAAAAACCAAATTTGATCTTGAAAGTAGGTTTTCACTCATCCCCTTCTTTCATCCTAATTTAGTGATAGTCACTTCTCAAATTAATTTTAGAAAAAAACTATACTTATCAAGCAAATCATCTATCCTCCAATAGCTTCTCTACAATATTGCCTATAACTCCTACACTAGGATTAGTGTCATTGCTTCTTTTCACACACAGAGAAGATTTAGTTAATTCAGTACAGGTACATTCACAATTAACAAAATTCTTAAAATCCATATTTCCAAAAAATTCAGAGTGTTTAGTTAATTCAAAATGCAAATTTACTAAGGCATGGAATGGCTACGCTATGGATGACACTAGTATTGATTCTGCTGCTGGTGAGCAAAGTGAAAAATCAACATCCTCGGCCCTATCAACAAAAGCATTATCAGCATTAGCATATCTGGGATCGGCCATCTTGGCATCAGCAAACATGGGATTAGTAATGTCAACATCAGCACATGCGGGATCAACTATCTCGACCCTAGTAACTTGGTTCGAAATCTCATCCAATGTCATATTAGTAAGAACAATAACATTAGTCATAGAATTTGCAATCTTAACTACATCGGCCAGATCAGAAATAGTTGGCACACAATCATCAATCTCAGCCATCTTAGTAGAGTCAGTAGCAGCAAGCATGGAGTTGGCAACACTACTGGAGTCGGCAAAGCCAAGCATAATAGTCGAATTCTCTGAATCCAGATTTCCAGAAAATCCATATTGCACTTTTAGTGATTGTTGTTGTGGCAGCTCCATGCCACTCCTCACGGTTATGTCACTCATATTCTCCTGTGGAGTGAGAATGGCTTAGGGAGGAACTTGTCCAGAATCTTCGAACTGTAGCTGATTTATCGTGGTGGCCAGTTGACCAATCTGTGCTTTCAACTCTTGCATTATGACATATATATTTTGTTGAAACTGCATGTTGTTTTTTTGAAACTATTGCACCAGATCTTTCATAGAAAGTGAACTTTAAGTTGTTGCATTGGTTGTTGTGTGGCAGACACATTCTTTTGGAATTGAATGTTATTCATGGCTAATTGCTTAATTAAATCCTCTAAGGAACTTTCTTGTACCGATTGTGGTTTAAATGGAGGTGGTGGTTCTTGCAAAATGGGACAATCATTGGGTGGATGTCCTATAGAACCACACATGCCACATCCATCTATGTATCCTTCAAATCTCTGATTATCAACAGCAACAATCCCATTCATTCCTCTAGATGCCATGGATCCTCTATTGTCAAAATGGTGAGTGTTACATGTAAAATTATATAACTCAAGCAACACAGTTGTTAGCTCAAATGGATAATTCTTGTATGACCAGGCTCCATCTCATTCAGGATATTGAGCACACCACGGTTGATACATCACAGCAACAATGTATAGTTTATTCCCTTCTCCATTGGATCCAGGAGCAGAATGATCAAGATCAGAAGAATTAGGTAAGTTAATGTCAGTTATGCAAAGAAGTTTAATGTTAGTTATGCAAGACAGAAAATCAGTTATACAGATAAGATAAAATCAGTTATGTAAAAATTCAATGAAAAGGAAACAGAGACAAACTCGGTATGCTTAGACAAATTCAGACTTAATAAACAAAAGACAGACTCTAAAAATAAACATAGCATTCCATGGACTCAGGATTTAGCTTAACTCATATTTGGCACAAAAAGACACCAATTTGATGAGTGGGCTTTTGGTCGTCTTACGCGTATCAAATAAAACTAAAGCTAACTATAGTATAGCTAACCCTAGGTCGATTCTCTTAAGGACACATTGTGTTTAATTGTGACTAAGTGTGGAATCTAGAGAATTATGTAGAAACTGCTAAATGTTGTGAAATGCCGACTTACTGTCGGTTGGTTTAAGTGCGACCAGGATGATCTCAATGGGAGACCAACTAGAACTGCCGATATGATTTCGGCTTAGACAGACGCGAAGGAGTTGGACTAGACTCGGTCTCAGATAGGGAAGAACAATAAATAGGGGGGTTTTGTGTTTAAGTGTAGAAAAATAAACTAAGTACTGAAAGTAAACTAAACTACGCTAAACTAACTACTTGTACCAAACCGAATTCAACACACAATCAATTTACAGATTCTTTACTTAAGATTATACTTCGAATCAACCTTAGATTCTTACGACAATCACTGAACGTTTATCCATTGTCATACCGAGGATTTACACAATCGCTACCTCATCAGTTGGTAGGGAGTATGTACTTGGTTGATTTTAGGTTCTCTACCTAACCAGATTATTAAACCAGTTCCAATCGACCTTAGTCTAATGTGATCTACTCCTAACAATGTGCAATTGCGACAAAGTTAAAGTAGATTAAAAGCACAGGAATTATAATCAGAAGACAGAAATGCAAACCGCTTATATTATTTAAAACAAACTCGAGTACAATGTGAGAAATTCAGAGTTTCTAGAGAGTCCACCTTCCACGATGATCGCCTTGGAAGGATGACGATGGTGCACCGTTGATGGCCAGACGTTGAGGTTTCTGTCTACCAGAGTGCGTCAACTATACCGAGCGATCACATTCGATAGCTTCCAGCTTCCCAAATCCTGGTCTTGTACCTCCTCGATCGAAAGAGACACCTTATTGAAGCTTTGTGTACCATCGTGCTAGCTTGGAACACCTGCAATCACTAACGGTTTTAGGTCTAGAATTCCACTATTTTTTTACACCCAAAACTCGTGCCTTACATGCCCTTATAAACATGTAGGGTGGTTGCGGCTAAATCTAAATCTATAAAATCGTTTATTCCTTGATCTTAGCAGATTTCTTGCTTAGTTACCCGAATTACATATTTCCTTGACTCTAACAGATTTCTTGCTGAATTACCCGAATTACATATTTCCTTGATTCTAACAGATTTCTAGCTCAGTTCCTTAAATTACATATTTCCTACTTTACTCTTCCTATAATCACATGTTGTTCCTTTTTTGTTGGAGTGATTTTCACTACTAATATTGGTTCTAGCCGAGACTGCTTCTTCTGGGCCAAGATGCTCCTTTTGGGTCGAGATATTCTCGGCTTTCAGGCCTACAAAACAAGTCCAATCTTTTATCAGTTAAAATCCTCATTTTAGCACAAATTTATATTTTTCCTATTTCTAGGCCCATAATTCGAATCTTAACTAAGACAAGACTCTTAATCACTAAATAGTCTTAATAATACTCATCTTAATCCCTTATGAGGTTTATAAAATATGACTTATCATGGATGCACATATGTTATTAACAAAATCAAATACAAAAACATTAGAATCAATAGAATGGCACTTCAATTAAAAAAATTTATGCAAAAAAGAAAAAAAGAAAATTTATGCAGAATGAATTTTCCTACGTGTCATGCACTACGTAAAAAAAAATGAATGCATGATATAGTAAACGAATTATGTAGAAAAAAAATGAATGCAAAATACAGTAACAATTTATGTAGAGAAAAAAAATATGAATGCAAGATACAGTAAAAATATTATGCAAAAAAAAAAAATAACACACTCAAACACAAATTTTGTAAACTAAAACAAACAACAGACTCAATTAAACTAAAAACTAACTCTTCACAGGCACACACACAAAACTCGGCATGCGTAAAAACTTAGATTCGACTTAGACTAGGTATACCAATACAAACTCAGCAGTTAGCAAACAAAAATAGTCTTGACAGTTAGTAAACAAAAACAGACTCGACAGTTAGTAAACAAAAACAGACTTGGCAATTAATACAAAGTATATTTACGTAAATACTTAAGATAGAAAAGGAATTGAAACGAAGAAAATGAATAAGGTTTAGAAATGGCTTGCGACTAATTTCGTGGAAATCAAATAAGAGAAAACGAGATTTTCCTTAAGCCTTATGGAGAGCTTGATGACAATTAAGTGTTCTAATCCAAGAACAAGTCAAGAGAACTCTCTCAATTGCTTTCTATGCAAGATTTCACAAATGAACTCCAAGTTGTTAAAATTTAGTTATGATCAGGTTTATATATTGATCCTGCTTATAAAAATAGGCGTGAATCATACTAAATGAAGAAGACCTCGAGCCTTGGAATAAACGTAGCCCAAAAACAAGACTCTGAGTTCGCTGATCAAGAGTGCGTCGAAAGGTGGGTGTTGTCCAAAGGCTTAGATATTGTCCAAACCTTGTTGTCCAAAGAGCCGTCCAAAAGGCCAAAAAGGCAATCGGGTCTAAAGCTTTTGATTTCTTTAGAAAGAAAGTAAACTACTGAAACTACATACAAGATCCTACACTACTCGAGGACACACTCTCAAATTGTGAATAACATTAAGCCTTTTTTGGATGCTTCTATTCCTCTAAGGAGATCCATCTTTCCTTGGACCTCTTCCTGAAGCTTGTCCAATCTTCCTTTGGTTAGAGGTCCTTGAGAGGCTTCTATCTCTTTATGCTTAATGTCCTCCTCTTCCTCATCCTGTCTTCCTGGATTTACATCACTTATATAGGTTTGGTTAATCACAATTAAATAGCCTAATCTAAGTTTAAGACTAATCTAGAATCCCAAGATACAAGGTCTAAAACGCATTTTTAAAACGTAACTCAAAATGGGCAGCAAAATTAGTGACCAAAAATTTGGTCATTAAGTCGAGTTGGTTCTATTGGACTTCCTAGCCCAATTACAAGAAAACTAAATGCAATTACATGTATAGTGGTTTAAAGGACTAAAAAATAGTTTATACAAGGTCAAATTGTCATTCCATAAAGGTATAAAAAAGTAGACAAGTATTGGGTTCTTCTTGACCCTTAAGGATGCTTATCTCTCTTTGAACTTCTTCTTGAAGTTTCTTTAATCTCCCCCTTTCCATAGGAATTTCCACGGTTGTGGTCTCCATGTTCTTCAAGCTCCTTTGGTGGCTTTGACCTTGCTCCACCATATTCATATCAACATCTCCTTCCTTTACTATTATTTGATGATACCTAAATCGTAGATCGATCTTACAAAACATAATCGCACCCTACAACTGATCAATAAGTTCATCTATCCTTGGTAGTGAATAATTTTGTATTGTGAACTTGTTCAATTGACAGAACACACTCAAGCTAGACCCACCACCCTTCTTCTTGACCAACAACACATACACTCCTTAAGGGGAAACCCTTAATTTGATAATCTCCTTCTCTAGTAACCATTCTACTTGCTACTTCAACTCAACTAACTCCATTGGCACCATCCTATGCGATGCTGTTGAAACTAGACTTGTTCCTAGTATTTAGTCGATCAAGAACTCCATTTCACGTTGTGGGTAAACTACTACTAATTTTATTTTTCATCTAAAATATATATTGTTCTATTCATTAATATCATGTCCATAATTATACTTTGTTGCTTTGATGACCCTTACGATTTTTCTTTGAAGTAATTGATTCATATATTTGATGCTTAAGAATATGCTTTTAGCACGACAAGCAAGTTGTTGAATCCTCGTCATTCTATAGGTTTCATGATCATACTTTGGAGGTACCAATGTGTGCACAAAGTTGATTAAGTTATAAAAAAAGAAGGTAATAAATGTTGCAATATTGTATTTATTTAGTTAGATTGTGTTTAATTTAATTATTAATTTTTTGTGATTTAGTTTTGGTTGATATTACTAAACCTAAACAATATTTACATAAAAGATAAGTGTTTATAGTCTTTTTGAAACTCTAATTCTAAAGTTAAGGTAAAATGGACATTTATAATGTTTTTATCCAGGTTATTTATTTTGAGTTTCTAATTATAATTAACTAGTATAATATATTATTTTTTAACATATTTTGGAGAGTAACAACTCAATATTTTGAAGTTTATAAATTTCTTATGCTGAAAGTTTATTATAACATTTGTTATGTTATATGATTAATTTTTTATGATTCGTAAAAGATCTTTAAATAAAATTTTAATTTTTTTATGTTTTATGATTATGATTATTATGTTTTACAAAAGTTCTTTGAATAAGAATTTATTTAATTATTTTTGTATTTTTAACTAATATTTTTTATTTATCAATTTTCATACTCAATTATAAAGTGTGGGTAACGAGTACTATGGACATTTAGGTACCTAGTGAAGAAGGACACATGTATTAAAAATACTACTCAATAGGTATAAGTTCGGGTAGGAGAATTTTTTTAAAGTAGGAATACATGGATGAGACTATAATACTCTATGTAAACTCTATCCATTATCATCCCTATATATAATATTATATTGTCATATAAATTAAAAAATATTTATGTAAATTAAATAAAAAAATATTAATTATAATATCGTTACATTTTCTGGATTGATTGAAGAATGATAATAATTACACTGGATGAAAAGTTAGTTGTAGAAACAAATGTGAAACTACATATCCAAACTAATAAGAGAAGTGTTAACAACAAACCTCTTCTAATACATTTTTTTATCATTAATTAAAATTTATGAAAACTATAAAATTATGAGACAAACTTATTAAATAAAATAAAAGGTGAAAAAATTACGTGATTATCAATAAATTTGAAATAAATTTTAACTAATAAAAAAATATGTTAAAAAAATACTAACATTTTAATTGTTTCTTCTATTTTTACGTGTCAAAAATATTATTTATTTTGTTTTAAAACATAATTTAATAATTTATTTATATTCGACAACCATTTTAATACCAACGTAGATACCAAACGACTCGTATAATTACACGAATCAAACGTACTGTTTATCTTAAACAATGCACAACATAAAATACTAATTTGTGCTATAAATGAAAATACGGACGTGGATGTGTTATGCAGAAAAGAAAAGGAAATGTAAACGAGATTTGGAATACATATGCACAATTAAACTTATTCTGATCATAGATACAAAGCGCTCATAACAACACATTCAATTTTGTTACAGGTTACAAACTTCTAAAAGCCCGCGCCATAATAGCGTGTAACAAGCTTTCTTCTTTTGGTGAGCTTAGGGGAGCTAGTCAAACAAACATTAAAAACTTATCACACAAAACAGGTAGAAGGAAAGGGGAAAAAAAAAGGAAAATGGGTAATGGGACGCGTATTAAAAACCATAGTTTTGGGGAGTTATATATTACCCAAACTTGAAAATCATTACGCCGTACAAACATTAACGGGTGTGAGTGACTCCTTGTTCACTACCTGGATGCACTTTCTTCTTTCCAGCACTAGAAATAGCCACCTTTCTCTCTTCAGCACTCACCTCGCCTCTTTGTACTCTTTCCTCTTCCATTGTCTTCATCTTCTCCTTCTGCCTCTTCTCCATAACAAAAATTTCAGCTGAAAGTGCCCCAATGGAAGACATGTTGTATTTTCTGCAAAAACAACAAAACAAATTGCAAAAGCTTTACTAATATGACTTTGGCTACTAAGAAATGCCCGTGTGATATTAGCGTTCCCGAAAGATGGAATTTATAGGATTTGAAATTGGATGTGAGAGCGTGTGGAACAAACAGTCACGTTCATATCTCTAATGCCCTTGTGGTAGTGGCTTTGCCTTACAACTAACCATAATGAGCATTAATTATCTTAATTGCACACACTCGCAAAAATAAATAGAATGCCATGTGTCATCATACCTTGCATGGAAATTGAAGTTTTGGTCGGCGCACCATCTTTATGTGTGCTAAAGACAATCCCAAGGTTCCACCTCTTACAATTTGTATTATAAATAATTGACCATTGCAAAGGCTATAAATGAGATTAGTGTTTCAACCATTCAGTCACCTAAAACGGGTTTAATGAATGTCATCATACAGCAACAAACGTACAATTCCCAATGAGATATAGAGAGAGAATGTAAGGATCTTTGGTACTAAATGTTGAACTTGTTAAATGTTGGACCACCACAAGGTCATGGATGAAGGTAATCGATGCAGTTATCTTAGGATGTCTTTGGTGTAGTTAATTTAAAATGTTCAACAGTAAAAATTAATTTTTAGTTTTATTTTTTTATTTTAAAAATTAATTTTTAGTTTCAAAATAAATTCATTTAAAAAATTTTCCATCTTATTAAAATTAGTTTAAGAGAATCTTTACATGTTGTTAGAAATGATGGTGTAAGTGGTTTATAGCGATAATGACAGTGCTATGTGGTGGTAATGGTGGCGACAATAGTAATGGTAATAGTGGTGATAGTGACAATGGTGGTACTGGTGACAACAACAACGATCATAGGGATGACAACAGTGATAATTATGTGGTGCTTGTGACGAACAATAAAAATGATAATCATTAAATTTGTGAGAATTTTTTTTTAAAATTAAAAATTAAAAATTAAATTCATAAAACTATTTTGTTTTAAAAATGAACATAAAATTATTTTAAAACTAGGTTAAAAATAATTTCAATTCCATTTTATTCAAACGTATTTTGTTTTAAAAGTTTATTTGAATCAAAAACTCGCCATCATGAAAAATATTAGGTGGTCACATATAATTAAATGTTATTAATTTTTTTCATAAGATAAAAAATTTAAATATATATAATGTCTATATTAGTTAAGACATACCTAATAGTAATACCGATATTAATAGGGGTGGTATATGATTACTTAATAATTTCTCTGAAATAATCCCTTAAATTTCAAATTACCTTGGGTTTCAAATTATCTTGGGTTTCAAAACATTTTCACATTTCTTTAATAAATTTATTATTAATTTAAGAATAAAATATATTCTTTTTATCCCTGTATAAAATATGAAATATTTGATTTTAGTTTCTCACTTTTATTATGTCAATCATTTTTCTATAATTACAAATCATCAAATTTAATCTAAATAATTAACTCTTATTAATTTATTATCGATGTTACATGTTAAAATTATATTTATGCGATTAATTTTTGCTAAAAAAAACTTAGTTTACTATTTTTTATTAAGATCTCCTCTTCCAATCATGATTTTTTCAATACAAAATATTCGAATAAAAAATCTTGTTTAAGAGAAGTATAGTAATACTCAAATCAATATAATGTTGATTGTTATTTTTTTTTTAATATTTTCTTAATATACAGTGTATTAAAATTATTCTCTTTGTTCCAAATTGATTAATATTTTACCATTAAAAATGTTTATATTGATTTTTAGTTTTTAATTAAATTTTTAAGTTTTAATTTTAATTTTACCCCTAATAAATTTTATTATGTATTGGATCACCTAATAATATATATATAAAATTTAAAAATAAAAAATATTTTAATAAAATTAGTCCTTAATAAATACTATTATCTTTGAATAAATATTTTTCTTTAGTTGTGAGAAAAAATCTTAAACATGAATTAATTTGAAAGAAAATAAAATAATATTATTGGAAGAGACGCCTTTATTGAAAGCTAGAACCTGGACAGGCATAACCCCTATTTTTTTTCTTCTTTATTTTATACTTACTTATTTTCATTGATTTTTTTTTTTTTTTGTTATCTTAGTATTTTGAAGATCAACCAAAACGTGTTGCTGTCAAGTAAAAAATTCTGCTTAGTGGCAATCGGGTAATTTGGTTGCAAAACGTGTTTAGTTGCTTTTGATGTATAATTTGTTTTTCTTTTTCCCGGAATGAATGTAGTATAGATAAACATAAAAAATGATAGGAAAAAATTTAGATGAATGATCATAAGTATTATTGTTTCTATTTTCTAATTACAATTAAAATTTTACAACCATACTAATATGCATAGATATTTAAGAGATTTTATTACTCATATTATCAATAGAATCATCAATTTTAATTGTATAACGACATTTGTAGATTTGCATCTAGGTTTTAATTTTCTAAACGATACCCCTTTATCGTGGATAGAGGTGTATCAGATTTTCTGGTCTGGGGTTTAGATTTTTTTTATTTGTTGTTTGAACGGTTTTTATATTTAATTGTTTAAAAGTTATCATTTTATGTGCTTAGTTTTATATTTATTATTTATTCATGGTTTGAAATGTAAGGTCATAAATTAATTTTCATGAACCAATTTCATCTTAAATAAATTTTAAGTTTGAATTTTGAATATGTAATTGTATTAAATATTTAAAAATAAGTTTGTTTTTAGTGATTTTATCAAGCTTGAACCATTAATCCTATCTAGATCAAGCGGGACTGATTCATGAGAATGATACTTGTAGCCTCTATTAAAAAAAACCATAAATTAATTATTTATATATTTTTAAATAAAAAATTAATTAAGATGTGATATCTTATTATCTTTATTTCTAGAATAATTGAGTTGTGATAACTTAATGCTGATAAACAATTTTTATTTTAACTTATTATTTTATTATTATAACATGAAAGGGGCTAATTGAAGTGATAATCCCATGAATTATCTAATTTTTGTATTGTTTTTATGTTCTAACTTATTTTATCCTCAAATAAATGATTTTAGAAATTAAAATAAAAAACATTATTTATTTTATTTTCTAAATTTTTATTTATTTTTTATATTTCTTTTTGTTCTTATTTTTAGGAAATAAAAATAATTCAAAGCTTTAATGGATAAAATATAATGACTAAAAGAACAGTTCATAGAAAAGCAATCCCTTTATGTTGTGGGAGCTATCAGCTGCAAAAGTAAAGCCAAAAAAGAAAGAATTAGAGTTCTCGTTCTCTATTTTCGAATTTGGTTGTTGTCATCAAGTGTCTTTTTCTTTATTTTCCTCAACTTTAGAGGTACAAGGTGAACAATCAAAGTAGAAGTTTACCTCTCTTCAATCATTTATTGAGTTTTATTTCTGTTCCTCTTTAATTTGTGTTATATTTACGCTTCTTGAGATTTGGCCTCAATTAAAAATAATTTAGATCCATTTTGTAAATAAAAATTTACCTCATTGATGTGTGATGAGCGGGTTTTTAGTCATCTTACGCGCATCAAATAAAACTAAAGCTAACTGTAGTATAGCTAACCTAGGTCGATTCTCTCAAGGACACAGTGTGTTCAAATTGTGCTAAGTGTAAAAATGAGAGTGTTGCAGAAACGTAAGTGTTGTGGAATGCCGACTTGACTTCGGCAATGCTTAAGGCCGACTCGCTCTCGGCAATCCGGTCTCGGCTAACAGGGAACCGATATGGTTTCAGCCAAAAGTGATTTAGATGCGACGGAGTCGGACTGACTCGGTCTCGGACTCTGGAAAGCAGTAAATAAGGGGGGTTTTGTGTTTAAGTGCAGAAAATAAACTAAGTACTGAAAGTAAACTAAACTATGCAAAACTACTCTATACTAACTACTGTATCAATTCGGGACTCAAAACACGATAGTTTACTATTCTTACTTAGAATTGTATTCCGAATCAACCTTAGATTCTTACGACGACTGTCGAACGTTTGTCCATTGCCATACCAAGGATTTACACAACCGTTACCTCATCAGTTGGCAGGGAGTATGTACTTGGTTGAGTTTAGGTTCTCTACCTAATCAGATTATTACACTAGTTCCGACCGGCCCTAGTCTAACGTGATCTACCCCTAACAATGTGTCACGACAAAGTTAAAAGCAGATTAAAGCATAGGAATTATAATCAAGAGATAGAATTGCAAACCAGTTATGTTATTGAAAACCAAATCGAATACAAAGGTGAGAATCTAGAGTTTCTAGAGAATCCGCCTTCCACGAAGATCGCCAATGGAAGAATGGCAGTGATGCACCAATGGTGGCCTGACGTTGAGGTTTCTGTCCAACATAGTGCGTCGGATATACCGAGAGATCACCTCTGAAGGCTTCCAGCTTCCCAAATCCTAGTCCTATACCTCCTCAACCGAGAGAGATACCGTATTGAAGCTTCGTGTACCCCTCTACTAACTTGGAATGTCTACGATTGCTGACGGCGCTAGCTCTAAATTTTGCTGAAAACTCCACCCTTGAAGACGTGGCCTGGTGTGCTTATTTATACACAAGCTGGATAAATCTAAATCTAATCCTAATAACAGAAATTCAAATCCTAAAGATTCCAATTCGAATTACAGATTACAATCTCCTCAATCTTAGGAGTTTTCGAGTTTCCTAATTTCTAGTAGAATCATATATGCATTCCTAGTTACCCGAATTACAAATTCCTTGATCTTAGCAAATCATATCTGCATTACAAATTCCTTGATCTTAGCAAATCATATATGCATCTTAACAAATCATATCTGCATCTTAACAAATCATATCTGCATCTTAACAAATCATATATGCATCTTAACAAATCATATATGCATCTTGCTAGGGTGGTTTTAGGCAAGATTTTCGTCACTGATGTTGGCTTGACCGGGAGCGCTGGACTGGCCGGGATGTTCTCGGCTTGGGCCAAGAAGACTTGGGTCGAGATGGCTTGGGTCGAAATGACTTGGGCCGAGATGACTTGGGCCGAGATGACTTTGGCCTACAAAAAAAGTCTTAATATTTTTGTTAGTTAAAAATCTTATTTTAGCACGTACTTGTATTTCTCCTATTTTCAAGCCCATAATTCAAATCTCGGTTAACACAAGACTCTTAATCATTAAATATTCTTAACAACACCCATCTTAAGCCCACATAAAGTGTATAAAATATGACTCATCAATGTGCTATGAGACACAAAACTAGTAATATTTTAAGTTAAGAATAGTTATTAGATGTGACACCCTTCTACCCTGAATACTTAAATTAAAATAATCAAGTAAATAAAATGAAGACACGGTAATAGTTAAAACCAAAAAGCACAATTTGTATTAAGGATAAAATTTTCACATGATAATTAAAAGGTAGGCACAAAGTTTTTCAAAGAAATTTTAGATCTAAACATTATAATTGAGAAAACTAAAGTCATCATCATCTTTAAAATAAGTCATTCAAACATCAAGGCATAGAGCAACTATTCTAACTTTTAGAACCCCGATGTCACACTAATCAAAGCAAGACCCCGCCTTTTTAAAACTTGGCACCATGAGTGCCATCAACGTTACCTAAAAGAAAACAACAAGAGAAAGTACGGTGAGAAATCGCATCCAATCATATATAAAGGAAAATAATGCCCCAAATCCCACCCATTACCGTACTCAATTACTAACAGTTAACAGATGCTCATATATCAATCACATTTCATTCATTCAAAATCAATCACAGTTCATTCATGTTTACAAAATGCACATGCTCGCACAATGCATATGCTCATCACCACACCTAAGAGTCTTGAGTCGGAACTCCACACCATGGGCGAACCTCCTCAATCCCCTTAGTTATCACTAATGATGGCCACACCGTTAAACACCCCGTATGGGTCGGTGTGTCGCACTGTTAAACACCACCTATGGCCCGTGTGCGAAGACATTCCACACAACCGTTAAACACCACCTATGGCTGACGTGCAGCATGGTTAAACACCACCTGTGGCCCATGCATATGATTGTCCCCCATCATTAGTCCCCCCTGTTAAACACCACATATGGTCAGGGTATTATAGCCACGTCTGGCTTCTCATGCATCTCATGCCTCTCATGTTCATGCTCAATGCATTCTCATCCATACTCTTATTCTCATGATTTATTTATACATCATTCGCACAGTCCACAATCACACCCAACCATATTAATTTAACCATCATTATTATAAATCATTCATCAGAAAGCACAGAAACGCACATAAAACACCATTGAATTTCACCCAGTTTCATCATTGCACATAAGAGCCTCAAATCATGAACAACCATAAACAACACAAGAATCAAGTATAGGGCAATTAATCATACAGTTTCCCAACAAAAATCACATTAGGACAAGACGTTAATCAGACCACAAAGCACATTGACAAATCTTTTCTACCGATTAAAATATTTTTAAAACATAATAATCAAATGAAATTGAGAATTTAGATCTTAGAGGGACTTAGGGATTGCCCTCACTACCTGTGCACTCCCGCATTCATATATGATCAAACCCATCCCCCCGTACCTTAGATGCGAAGAATAGTGATGATCTGATGCGGCTCTAAGATGGTCTGAACACCCTAGCTCCTTGATGATGGGCGTTTTTCTTGTCGTTTTGAACGCTTATCAAATAACTAAAGCTAACTATAGTATAGCTAACCCTAGGTCATTCTTCTCAAGGACACAGTGTGTTCAGTTGTGAATTGGTGCTAAGTGAAGTGACGTAGAATCTGAGATATAAAGTGTTGACTCTCCTCGGTACTGGCTGAGTAGCTCTCGGCAGAGACTGAGCCGAGATGATTCCGGTAGAGACAATCCGGTTTGGTCTCGGCTGAGTGCAGACAGACGCTACAGAGATGGACTATCTTTGTCTCATACTAAAGAGCAGTAAACAGGGGGGTTGGGAATGCAAGTAATGCAGGAAATAGACTAAGACTACGAATGCAATAAACATATACTACTGTTACTAATTATCTATTATTATTATTATTTAATTGTGCTCATATTCAGTCCCATTAATCCAAGTTCAGTCCAGGCTCCACACTCCAGTTCTCAGTCCATATCAACCTCCAGGGTTCTTATGGCAATCGCCAAAGGTTCTTCCATTGCCATACCGAGGATTTATGCAATCGCTACCTCATCAGTTGGCAGGGATTAAGTTTAGAGCTGATTTTAGGTTCTCAGTTAACAATCGCCAATTGATTACCTACTAAATTAGTTAAACCAGTTCCAATCGGCTTAGCTTAACACTGTTCACAATTTAATTGCAATCGCGGATCAAATCATGAATTAAAGTAGAGGAAGAGAATGGAGATAAGAGTTGCAGAATGAAATTGATTAATAAAAATGCAATACAAATACAGTGGTCCTGAATCTAGGTGAATCCATCTTCCACGACGATCGCCATGGTTGATGGTGGTGGTTCACCTCCGTTAGCCTGAGCGCTGAGGATCAGCTCCACCAGAGTGCGTCAGTAGTCTGATCGGTCCCCTCTGGCAGACTTCGGCTTCCCAGTCTCAGACCTGCACTTCCTCAATCGAGCGAAACGCCAATGCAACATCGTGCACCACCAGGAATGGAAGGATGAGAGCGAAGAAATGGAGTAAATGAAATGTATTAAGAGTGAATTCAAAAGACAGCGAAAAAGTGCACAACTCCTCCTATATATACACGAGCTGAGCAGCTAGATGCTAACAAAATATCCTAAAGAATCCTAACAGAATTACACTGTGAATGTCCTATTCTACCCCTGTGCAGATCTTCTACCGTGACATGGCAGATTTCCTAGGAGTGACATGGCAGCTGAGCTGACGCTGAGGTGGCCTCCGAGCTGGATAGCTAATGTGGTCAATACAATTGGGCCCTTCTTTGTTGGGCTTACTGGGCCGCAAAGTATGAACTGCCGAGACGATTCTGGCTTGGCCGAGACGGAATCGGTCTAGCCGGAACGACTTCATCTCGGCTGAGACTCCTCTGTTGACCCTGGTCAACTCGGTTTGTCCTGCAGAAGAAGGAATGATACTTTTTATTAGCTAAGAAATCTGAATTAACACAGATTCGTATTTTCTCTATATTTAGGCCCATAAAATGAATCTTAACTAACAATCCATTCTTAAGCACAGAATAGTCTTGCAAACCTCCTTCTTAGGTGTCTAAAAGATGTATAAATTGTGACTCATCACACCCCCACACTTACCCTTTAGCACTCCTGGGCAAAATAAAATGAAAATTAACAAGGGGAAATTTTTGAAGATAGAAAAGAATTTTTCAGTTGGCTTCCTTCAGTTCAACCGAGACAGAGTCGGCACTCATTCACCCTGAAATCGAGATACTCTAACAATCCGGAAATTACTCCTTCTGCGCTCTAGGCAAATTCATGACCTGCAAACAAGAGAAGGTAACCAAGAGTGATAGATCACTTCCTCACTTTTCTCGTGCTTGGGCTTGTATTTACACTCAACATTCATGGCACTGCAATTACCACACCTTGACAAAGCTCTCTTTTTACACCTGCAAAAATACACGCAGTCATGATCACTAGGACTTCTTTTTGGCTTGTAGCGAGGCTCGGTCATAGGTAGGATAAAATATGGGAAGACTGGTTTCAAGACCCATGAGGAAGAGAGGAGCAATGGGGAGTAAACTTTATCAGCCTGAGGGATAACCCAGGATGCTGTCAATTCCTCCTTCTTACTGCTACCAACTCATTTTCTTTTCTTTTTCTTATTATACAATTTTATGCAGCTATTTCTCTCTTTGTCCGTTTCAGCTCAAATTTTCAGCTGCTGCTTCCTCTTTTTCTCTTTTCTTTCTTTCACTCGCTTTTCTTCTTTTTCTTTCATTTTCAAGCCTTAGAGGGTGCTGAACAACCCTTTGCTTCCTGGAGTTCCCCCACACTTGATCATGCCTTACTCCCAAAACAATTCCAAAGCTCCTCTGCTCCCCGAGGGTGAGGTTGATTCATGGTTTTTCTGGCCTTGGCTTGTAGTGAGCTGTTAGGAAGAATGGTTACATTAAGCTTAAAAGGGGTAAACAACAGACACATTTGTTCAGGTAGGCTTTATTTGGCTCAAGGCTTATAAGAAACATGGCCTAGATCATGTCATTCCTGCATGAGAGAACAGTTGTATCCAGAGAGTTGAGGCAAAATGTAGAATATACAGTTATCATGAATGCAAAAATCACACTAGAAGAAGAAGAGAAATGGCAAGATGTAAGCCATCAATATTTACAAGGGCTCAAAATCTCACACAAGTTGATTTGCTTGTCACAAAAGGTTTTCCTTTCAGTTTTACAGTCAATCACTGACTAGAGCATCAAAGTTTCATTCCCCTCAAGCTAGGGAAATCTCTTGCCAAAGATGTAGAGTTACTCCTACTGTCTTTTCAAACCTACAGAAGTCAATTCAAGATTCTTTTCAAAACAATTTTTTTATTTTTGACAATCCACTTTGAAATTCTGTTTAGGAGGAAAGCTTGAAAGTAAATGACAGAATTGAAACTCTGCCAGGCCGAAGATGTTCCGGATCAGGCCGAGATGGCACAGAACCGGCATGGACTCGGCTTGGGCAGCTTTTATTGAAAAGCATGACAGATTTTAAAAATGAAACAACGCAATTGAAGGAAAACAACAAAGTGATTAAAATTACCAAAACAAAAATTAAAATTAGCAGAGTTCAGGAGGATAGGAATAGAATTAAGACACAACAATTGAAATGACTGTAAATTTATCCCCCCCTCCCCCCCCCACACTTAAAATCTGCATTGTCCTCAATGCGAGGCAGGGTCATCTGGTGATGCTGGTTCCATCAATGATATTATCTCCATGTCATGAGTGATAGGTGCTGGACCTTCATGAAATGGCTTAATCTGATGCCCATTGACCTGGAAGGTGCTATTGCTGTGTTCATCTTTTAGCTGTACTGCACCATGGGGAAACACATTAGTGATAACAAAAGGTCCATCCCATCTGGAGCGAAGCTTACCTGCTATGAGCTTTAATCTGGAGTTGAAGAGCAGCACTTTTTGGCCAATACGGAGATCTTTTCTCAAGATCTTTTGGTCATGGAATTTTTTTACCTTTTGCTTGTAGATCCTAGAATTTTCATATGCTTCCAAGCGGAGTTCATCTAGCTCTTGCAGCTGAAATTTTCTCTGTTTTCCAGCTTGGTCATAGGCCAGATTGCACTGCTTAACAACCCACTATGCTTTGTGTTTGAGCTCCACAGGAAGGTGACAGGCTTTGCTGAAAACAATCCTATAGGGCGACATCCCTAAAGGTGTCCGGTATGCAGTTCTATGTGCCCAGAGAGCATCCTCAAGGAGGCGGCTCCAGTCCTTCTTGCTGGGATTGGTCATCTTTTGCAATGTTTTCTTAATTTCCCTGTTGAACACTTCTGCCTGGCCATTTGTTTGGAGGTGGTAGGCAGTAGCGATTCTGTGTGCTACCCCATATTTCTAAAGAAGGGAAGCCATGGCTTTGTTACAAAAGTGACTACCTTGGTCACTTATGAGCGCTTTTGGTACACCGAACCTGCAGAAAATATTGGACTTCAGAAAGTCCACAACCACTCTTGAATCATTGGTTCTGGTGGCAATGGCTTCTACCCATCTTGATACATAATCCACGGCCAGCAGAATGTATGAGTAACCATTGGAGACTGGGAATGGTCCTATGAAATCTATTCCCCAGACATCAAAAATTTCACAGAACTGGATGGATTGTTGGGGCATTTCATGCTTTCTGTTCATGGCCACTCCTGCTTTTTGGCATTTCTCGCAGGTGGAGACGAATTCATGCGCGTCTCTGAAAATAGTAGGCCAGTAGAGGCCACAGTCAAGTATTTTCATGGCAGTCCGAGTGGATCCGTAATGGCCGCCTCCAGGTGCT
Source organism: Mucuna pruriens (assembly GCA_025330945.1). Taxonomy (NCBI): domain Eukaryota; kingdom Viridiplantae; phylum Streptophyta; class Magnoliopsida; order Fabales; family Fabaceae; genus Mucuna; species Mucuna pruriens. Next base: position 1,722,974 of record JAENHJ010000047.1, read on the forward strand.
GAATGACAGAACTGGAGGACCGAGTTGGTCTCGGCTTCAGAAATGCACCTGTGAATGACCTTGTCACTACAAATTCTCCAAAGGTAGGGATCATCCCAAATGTAGTATTTGGCATCATTTCGGATTTTTTCTTTGTATGCCCGAGATGCCTCTGGTGGAAACTGAGATGCTGCCACAAAATTACAAATGTCAGCAAACCATGGTGGAGACGTTTTTATATGTAGCAAGTGCTCATCAGGGAACTCGTCTCGGATAGGCATCAGTTCGCTTTCTTTCTCAATTCTGCTCAGATGATCTGCTACAGAATTCTCAACACCCTTCTTATCTCTGATTTCCAGGTTGAATTCTTGAAGAAGAAGCATCCACCTAATCAGTCTTGGCTTAGCATCAGGCTTCTTCAGCAAGTACCTCAAGGCAGCATGGTCAGAGAACACAATTATCTTGGAACTGAGAAGGTAGGAACGAAATTTGTCCACGGCGAAAACTATTGCCAAGAGTTCCTTCTCAGTTGTTGTGTAGTTTTGCTGGGCCGGATCCATAGTTCTGGATGCATAGGCCACCACGTGCACCGGTTGGCCGGCTCGAGCTCTTTGGCCGAGAACGGCTCTTAATACCGAGTTGGATGAATCACATATTAATTCAAAGGGGAGGTCCCAGTCTGGTGCTTGCAGAATAGGGGCAGATGTGAGTCTTCTCTTCAGCTCCTGAAATGCTTCCATACAGGGCCGGTCAAAGTTGAATTCCACATCCTTCTGTAACAGCTTGGACAGAGGCAGGGCAAGTTTACTAAAATTTTTGATGAATCTCCTCTAAAAGCCTGCGTGTCCTAGGAATGAGCGAACCTCCCGCACAAAAGCGGGGTTTGGGAGGGAAGTAATGATGTCTATCTTTGCTTTGTCTACCTCGATGCCTCTGTTGGAGACCAGGTGTCCCAACACTATTCCTTCAGTCACCATGAAGTGACATTTTTCAAAATTGAGCACGAGATTTGTGTCAATGCATCTCTTCAACACTCTTGATAGATTACTCAGGCATGCATCAAATGAATCGGCATATACCGTGAAGTCATCCATGAATACCTCCATGCAGTCCTGCAGCAAGTCCGAGAAGATGCTCAGCATGCAACGTTGAAATGTGCTCGGGACATTGCAAAGGCCAAATGGCATGCGTGTATACGCAAAGGTACCAAATGGGCAGGTGAAGGTTGTCTTATGTTGATCTTCAGGGGCTATATGAATTTGCATGTAGCCTGAGAATCCATCCAGAAAGCAGTAATGGGATTTCCCTGCTAACTTCTCAAGCATTTGGTCAATGAAAGGCAGAGGAAAGTGGTCCTTGCGAGTTGCTTGATTCAATCTTCTGTAGTCTATGCAAACTCGCTAGCTATTCTGAATCCTTGTTGGGACTAGCTCATCTTGCTGGTTTTTCATGACAGTCATCCCAGACTTCTTTGGTACCACTTGTACAGGGCTCACCCATTGGCTATCCGAGATGGGGTAGATGATCCCTACAGTAAGGAGTTTGGTAACTTCCTTTTTGACCACGTCCAGGAGTGTTGGATTCAGTCTTCTTTGTTGCTGCCTTATGGGCTTGATTTCCTCCTCCAACAAGATTCTATGCATGCAGATGGAGGGGTTTATGCCAGGAATGTCCGCCAGCTTCCACCCTATTGCCTTCTTATGTTGCCTTAGGACCTCCAGCAACTTGTCTTCGTGCTCTTGACGGAGATTGCTAGCAATGATAACCGGGAGTTGCTGTTCCTTGTCTAGGTAGGCATATTTCAGGTGACTCGACAATATTTTTAATTCAATGGGTGGTAGCGGTAATGGAGATTTTTTAGTTTCTGAAGTTGGATCCAACTGGCCGACTTGATCTTGATCAGGCACCAGGTGTGCCGACATGATTTCGGCCTTTGTCTGCTTCGGCCGGCTCGACCTTATGGATTCGGTTATTGTTGGAATGGAATCGGCATTGGCTTCAAGCGCTCCTTCTGAGTCAGATCCGGATGGACTCTTTATTTTTGCTACCGTATGAGTTAGGTCTTCTGTGGCCGGGATGGTCTCGGCAAGCTTGTCGGCTTTGACTTCTTTGGCTGAGTTGACTTTGACTTCTTCATTGACTCGGCCTTCTTTGGCCGACTCGGGTTCGGCTGAAAAGATTGTTGCCAGTTGTGCAGATGAGGGTTGCTTAGTTTCGGCAACTTCAGCTCTTTCAATTTTCGAGCACTCCAGGTCTCCCTGATTGCATGCTTGGTTCATCGTTTTGAATAATTCGGCTTTGAAATCCAAGTCAGCAATATCATAGTATTCGTCCTCGGAGCTGGAGAGAGTTTGTACTTCTTCATTGTCGGCTTCTTCTGTTACGGTCCCTAAGCAACTGATAATATCAGTAACTTCAGCAAAGTCTTTCATGCTCCTACCGCAGCTGTCTAGTTGAAGGTATTCTTCAACCAGCTCTTCAATAAGGTCAACGCCAAAGAGGGAATGGTCTTCGATGGGGTGCCTCATGGCTTCAAAGATGTTGAATTGTACCAGAGTGTCACCGAATTCCATTGAGAGAGTCCCGGCATGCACATCAATCTTTGTTCGTGCTGTCATCAGGAATGGTCTTCCCAGAATTATGGTTGATTCTTTTCCGGGTGTCTCATCCTCCATGTCATGCACATAAAATTCAGTTGGAAAAATTAGCTCATTGACTTGGACGAGAACATCCTCAAGAACTCCCAGGGGTTGGACAATACTCCTGTTTGCAAGTTGAATGGTCATCCCTGTGGGTTCTAAATCACCGAAATTCAGGGACCTGTAGATTGATGCTGGCATGACATTGATTGAAGCTCTCAAATCCAGCATAGCATCGGTAAAAGTACATTTACCAATGGTACATGGGACAGAAAAGATTCCGGGATCTCTGCATTTCTTTGGCAGTGTTTTTGCTCCTGTGGTTGAAGTTTCATTTCTGGTTAGTGCTGACACCACACCTCCAACCTCCATACTCCCTTTTATCTTCTTCCGCTTGTGCACACAGAGTTCCTTGAGGAACTTTGCGTACTTGGGAATTTGCTTGATGGCATCGAGGAGTGGAATGTTGATTTCCACCTTACGGAACATCTTCAACAACTCTTCGTCTGACTCTGCTTTCCTTACCGAAGTGGTCCGAGGTGGAAATGGCAGGGGGACAGCTGTCTCTGGCCGAGACTCTAAGTCGACATTTTGCTCGGAGTCGGCTTCTGCTGATCTCGGCACTTGCTCCAATGTAGGTTGAGGTAGTTCTTTTCCACTTCGAAGAGTGACTACACTGGCGTTACCTCTCGGATTTGGAATGGTTTGAGAGGGGAGGTTGCTAGATCCTGCCGACTATAATTGGCTTACAGTGTTAGCTAGCTGTCCAATCTGCGTTTTGAGATCTTGAATGGTGGCGGTCATGTTTTGCTGAAACTGCATGTTGCTGGAGCTCACAGACTACTGGAACTCCAGATTGTTAGTTGCTAGTTGCTTCATTAGGTCCTCCAGAGATGGAGAGTTGCCTGGAGTAGGCATTCTCTGTTGTTGTTGTTGCTGCTGGAAAGGTGGTGCTTGGTATTGCGGAGTCGGCTGTTGATAACCTGCCTGCCTCTAATAGGTGTTCGGCGTGGATCCGAATTGTTGGGTTGCATATGGTCCTTGATTCGGTCCTGGCCGAAATGGCTGTCTTCCCTATTGCTGGTTATCAAATGGCCGATTCTGATACGGCTGCTTCCCGTACTGAAATCCACCTATGGCTCCAACATTTTCTCGCTGGTCCGACTCGGTTTCTTGGAGAGTGGGGCACATATCAGTGGGGTGCTCCACGGAAGTACATATGCCACATACTTTTGCTGCCATGGCTGGTTGGTGTTGTCCAACAGCAAGCTGCCTCACCAACGATGTCAATTCGGTCAGCTGATTCTCCAACCTCTGATGGAAGCTGCACCGATTTCATTCACCATCCGTGGTTGATTTGGCCCTCTAATCCCAAACTGCTGTGTATTGCTTGCCATATTGGAAATCAGATGTCATGCTCCTGCTGGTGTTTTGTCCATCAGAGCTCCGCCACTGGCTGCGTCTATCATGCTTTTGTCCATCAGCGATAAACCTTCATAAAAATACTGGATCAGCAACTGTTCGCTGATCTGATGATGTGGACAAGTGGCACAGAGTTTGTTGAACCTCTCCCAGTACTCGTGCAGTGTTTCTCCTGTATGCTGCCTTATCCCACATATTTCCTTCCTAATGGACGCAGTGCAAGATGCCGGAAAGAACTTCTCCAGGAAGGTGCATTTCATGTCTCCCCAGGTATTGAAAAGTACTGGCTGAAGATACAGCCAATCCTTCGCTGCTCCATCCAAGGAGAATGGAAATGCCTTCATTTTGATGTAGTCTTCCGATATCCCTTGCGGTCGCATTGTGGAGCAAACCACATGGAATTCTTTTAAATGCTTGTGGGGGTCTTCTCCTGCAAGACCATGAAACTTAGGCAACAGATGTATAAGACCAGATTTTAACTCATATGTTTGAGCTGGCTCCAGCTGTGGGTATTGGATGCACCAAGGTTGATACACCACGTCTGGAGTGGCTAATTCCTTCAGTGTCCTATCATTATTCTCCATTCGTCCTGATTCTGTAAAAACGTTAGAACTAGAAACAAAATTGTTAGTGTAAAACTGGTTAGAGTTAGCTACGGAATCTATATTGATACTAATATTTACTACAGTGTTCTTAATTTTGCGTAGTCTACGTAAGGTTAATTCTATTTCTGGGTCAAAAACATACAATGGGTCAGTGCTACTCCTAGTCATGCATTGTACATGTCATGCAGAAAAATTAGAAACTACAACTATCAGTTCACTAACCAATGGAACTACATAATGGTATATAGAAAAATGCAATTAAACTAGCACGAATGCCGAAACTAGCTGAATGCAAGAATGCAATGCAGAAAGAAAGATGCAGTAGTGAATACAAAACGGGATGCCAATTCTACGTAGCTACAGAAATAAATGTTTGATTTCTTCTTTTCCCTTTTTTTTTTTAGCGGTGAATTCTCGTAGAGAAACAAAAAAAAATAGTCAACATGCTCTTTATTTAGGATCCGTAAACAAAACAGACAGACATAGACAAGTTCAAAAGACTCAAGACTGACTTGACAAACACACTTTACAGACTCGGAATTCGACCTCACTTAACTTGGCTCACAAAGACACAAAGAACTTGTGTCCCCGGCAACACCGCCAATTTGATGATGGGCGTTTTTCTTGTCGTTTTGAACGCTTATCAAATAACTAAAGCTAACTATAGTATAGCTAACCCTAGGTCATTCTTCTCAAGGACACAGTGTGTTCAGTTGTGAATTGGTGCTAAGTGAAGTGACGTAGAATCTGAGATGTAAAGTGTTGACTCTCCTCGGCACTGGCCGAGTAGCTCTCGGCAGAGACTGAGCCGAGATGATTCCGGTAGAGACAATCCGGTTTGGTCTCGGCTGAGTGTAGACAGACGCTACAAAGATGGACTATCTTTGTCTCAGACTAAAAAGCAGTAAACAGGGGGGTTGGGAATGCAAGTAATGCAGGAAATAGACTAAGATTACGAATGCAATAAACATATACTACTGTTACTAATTATCTATTATTATTATTATTTAACTGTGCTCATATTCAGTCCCATTAATCCAAGTTCAGTCCAGGCTCCACACTCCAGTTCTTAGTCCATATCAACCTCCAGGGTTCTTATGGCAATCGCCAAAGGTTCGTCCATTGCCATACCGAGGATTTATGCAATCGCTACCTCATCAGTTGGCAGGGATTAAGTTCAGAGCTGATTTTAGGTTCTCAGTTAACAATCGCCAATTGATTACCTACTAAATTAGTTAAACCAGTTCCAATCGGCTTAGCTTAACACTGTTCACAATTTAATTGCAATCGCGGATCAAATCATGAATTAAAGTAGAGGAAGAGAATGGAGATAAGAGTTGCAGAATGAAATTGATTAACAAAAATGGAATACAAATACAGTGGTCCTGAATCTAGGTGAATCCATCTTCCACGACGATCGCCATGGTTGATGGTGGTTGGTCACCTCCGTTAGCTTGAGCGTTGAGGATCAGCTCCACCAGAGTGCGTCAATAGTCTGATCGGTCCCCTCTGGCAGACTTCGGCTTCCCAGTCTCAGACCTGCACTTCCTCAATCGAGCGAAACGCCAATGCAACATCGTGCACCACCAGGAATGGAAGGATGAGAGCGAAGAAATGGAGTAAATGAAATGTATTAAGAGTGAATTCAAAAGACAGCGAAAAAGTGCACAGCTCCTCCTATATATACACGAGCTGAGCAGCTAGATGCTAACAAAATATCCTAACGAATCCTAACAGAATTACACTGTGAATGTCCTATTCTACCCCTGTGCAGATCTTCTACCGTGACATGGCAGATTTCCTAGGAGTGACATGGCAGCTGAGCTGACGCTGAGGTGGCCTCCGAGCTGGATAGCTGATATGGTCAATACAATTGGGCCCTTCTTTGTTGGGCTTACTGGGCCGCAAAGTATGAACTGCCGAGACGACTCTGGCTTGGCCGAGACGGAATCGGTCTAGCCGGAACGACTTCATCTCGGCTGAGACTCCTCTGTTGACCCTGGTCAACTCGATTTGTCCTGCAAAAGAAGGAATGATACTTTTTATTAGCTAAGAAATCTGAATTAACACAGATTCGTATTTTCTCTATATTTAGGCCCATAAAATGAATCTTAGCTAACAATCCATTCTTAAGCACAGAATAGTCTTGCAAACCTCCTTCTTAGGTGTCTAAAAGATGTATAAATTGTGACTCATCACTCCTCTTCCTTGCAGGTCGGCGTTCTCTCTCCTCTAGGTCTAGCTGTCTGACGCGTAAAACACCAATTAGGGTAAACTGATTACCCCCTGTCTAATATTCTAGCTGGATCGGGTCAACCCCGACCCGCCCGTCAGCCTCCCCCATTAATTCAATTAATTAAATTAATAAATGAAAATAATTTAGATAAAGCCTTATTAGTTTATAAAATCATTAACCCCTCTATTAAAATAAAATTGATAATAATAATAATAATGTAATTAATTTCTAAAAATAATTAAATAAATTTTAGGATGTTACATTAGATGTTTACCATCTTTAGGGATTTCAAATCTTAATGTTTATTTATAATTAATTTAACCTAATTAGGATTGTCAATTAATTAGAAGGGAAGGTGGCGCAACTAAAATTACAATGGAGGCGTCAATTGAAGTGAAACTCGAAATCAAGTTCTTTTTGGGGAGCAACTGGGTATGTAGAGTCGGAACCAGCTTGGTCTCGGTTTTATTGGAGTCGCCACCGATATTTTTCGTAGGAAACACTAGGAAACCTTGGATGGATAAGGCTAATCTTGAATCAAAGAAGCGAATTCGGAAGTCGGTTACATGCAGGGATCGCAGGGTATCCCTACACGCTTATCACACGATAGTTACCCAAACTAGATGTATAAATGAAGATGACTCTTACATTTTGTTGATACCTTTCTAAGAATGAAGTGTATTTACAAGGGATACGCATACATGTTTTTGGGATTTTTGGGATGGATAACTTGACAAGAGTGTGTCTCTTGCTCCTATGTACCTATTTTTTGTTAGAGGAATCAAAGTTCACGTAGTTCTGGATATTAGATGATTAGGTGGGAAAGAAAGAGTGAACTATCCCTTAGGCGTCCATGGGCTAATTGACAATGGAAAGGGGTGGACTGACCCTTAGGGCACCTACAAAGTTGGATTGGATGATTAGATGAAGTAGGCCAGACGGAGTCGACCAAATGGAGTCAGCCAAAACGGAGTCGGCCAAGACGGAATCGTCCTGGTGGTATGAGAAGGAGTGCTAAACGTGTGCTTGAAAAAGGGGAAGGGACAGGTTATCCATTAAGTACTCGCGGGTTAGGTGAGGGCATGAAGGAATGAAATATCCATTAGGCGTCTAGGGGTTAAATGACATTGAAAAGGAATAAACTATAAGTGGGGCGTGAACGATAGTTTAGAAATGGCTATGACTGAAAAACTCAAGGGTAGATGCTAGGGAATCTAAGGATAAGTGTTGGGGAGGGACCGAGATTGACTCGACATAGGGTGCTGAGACCGACTTGGTCAACCGGTTTTGGGATGGCGGTCGAGATGGAGTCGACATGGTGAAGTGTCAACTTGGTAATTTGTGATGTATATAATATCGGGTATGGAGGTAACGTAACTCCTAGCTACTTGGAGCTGGGGTCAGTCTGGAATTATGTAAATGGAGAAGTGTATTGGTGCAAATGAAATGGTTCCAAAATGAGGCCCAAGACCGACTCAGTTTGGTGTGGTGTCCACTACATATTGGCTAATGCGTATACATGACTGTTGCTTGGTGTTCAGAGAGTTTAGTAGGTCGAGATGTAGATCTCAGTTTACAGTATGCTAAGCTATTCTATGCTAGCCTAGGGAAATATATCTATGGAGTCTCGGTGACTAACCTAGTATCCAGAAGTTTTGACGTCATTCTCTCTCCTCTACTTTTGTCGGTAGTTCCACCTAGGTCATGCTTCGAATGCTCTTCAAGACTCAATGGCAACTTTGTGCTCAAGGAAGTCTCTCCTCTCTCCCAATTCCAACTTTTTCGGTCCAATTTTTCGACCTTCTTCTCTTCATACTTGGGTCTTTTATAGGCCACGCCTGAGGCTATCAATGCATCAGATTTGGTCACGTGTATCATCCCTATCCCTACGATTCCTTCCTTGTGTTAGAGGTGGTTTAACCGTATCAGTTCATGGTGTGTCCACTTCAGTTCGTAGTGCGTTTACTCGCTTGCTGTTGTTTTTCATTATAACCACGTTTCCTTACCTTTTAGGTCGTTCCTGGATAGGCGGCGGATCCGAGGCTGAAGAAGGTGTGACGCATGCGGGATCTTCAGTCCCTCTGGCGTATCTAGCCAAGAGTGGGGCCCTACGGGATGTATGTAATTCTTATCCTGTTATGTTCATTAGGACAAAAACGGGGTGCTACAGAAGATTTAATTCCTTAATGAATACGAATTTAAATAAATTAGAAAATCTAATGAATAAAATAAGAAACAATTAAATTAAAACTATATAAAATTTGGAATTATATGTGAATAGAATGAATCATAATCCCAATGTTGTCCTTATTTGAATTAAATATTTTTTATTCAAAATTAGAAAAATTAAAAATTAAAAATCTTAATTACTTTCAAAATATTTAAATTTTTGTTTTTTTTCAACCTAATCAACTATAAACCATCTTTTTTTTCTATTTGAATTGTGTTTATTAAATTGTGAATCACCCTTTATCGTTTAGAACAATACTTGGTCTATTTTTATTTTAATTATTACTTATAATGACCTAGTACACTTGTCAAAGTCCCAACAAGTTTTTGACATCATTGTCGAGGATCTATTTATTGATTCTGGTGAATTAAAGACAACCTTTAATTAGAACCAATTTTGTTTATATTAAGACTTATTCTTTTCCTTATTAAGGATTTTTACTTTTATTTCTATTTTTAATTCATTGCAATTTTTTCCTTTCTGGAACAATGTTCTCTATCTTTGTACTTTAATATCTTTTGTTTCTTTCTTTGTAGAGATGAGTGACAATAAACAAAAAATGACTGAGAAACTACTTTATACTCAAAGTTGATCGGCATCTAGTAAGTATAGTGTCACCCTTCATTGCCCACAATTGCATAATTCCTCTAAGTTGATATAAGGAATCCAAGCCAACTGCTTTTCTAGGTTGCCCATGAAAGATCCAAACTTGCATCTAGAGATAGGGCATGCTCTTTTCTGCAAGGGGCATGCTCCATTTTCTGAACCAAAAACCCAAAAGTTATGCATGATCATGCCCATTGTAGCACGTTCATGTTCATGTAAGCATGAATGTGCTTCTCTCTTTGTATTGTTGTGTTCGTCTTTTTGAAGTAGAACCTTCAAAATCAAGCACAATCATGCTATGACTTACATGGTTGTGCTCTCTCTTCAACATTAACTTTTGTCTTGGACATATGTGCATGACCATGCTTCAACCATCATGTTTGTGATCCTCATAAGAGATTATCAAATTAGCTTCTTTTAAGAGAGAAATTGAGTTTCAACAATTTTTACCTACTTGGAGCCTTTTTTCGTGTATTGTAATAAACTAAGAGAAAGAAGGTGAATCTTGTACAATTTATAATAAAAAAAATACCATTACAGCCCTTAAAGCCCCTCTCAATAGTAAGCAAAATATTCATTTAGCAAGTCTTCCCACACTTGAGCATTGCTTGTCCTCAAGCAAATTTGTCCTTTTAAGCATCATACAAGCATTTTAGCAAGAATAAACTCTTAACCATACATTATTTTAATTTATTTCATAGAATCATCTAGCTAAACACACCCTTTTTTATTCAAGAGTTCATAAATTGAATGCTTAATTAGAGGCATTAGTCCTTAAGAGATATCTTTTGTTGAATTCTAGGTTTGCTTTGCTCAATTCTCTCAAGTGTTTCAGGATTTAAAATTTTGAATACTCAAGCTTCCCAATGAAAACTATGAACTTGTTAATTAATCAAATCTTTACGACCAAGTTTCTCAAACAAGTGAAAGTTGGGGGCCTTCCTTGGGTTGTAATGGGGTGATGGCTTTTGTGTTAGGTGGGATAAAAGAAAGAATCGATAGTTTGTCAAGAGCTTATAAACTCACATGCCTACTCGTTTTAGCATTTGTAAGTGGACCCATATAACACATATCAATAATGATCCAATGCTCACTTTCAACTTCATTGAACATGGATACCAATAACTTGTATCCACCATTTCATTATGGACACAATCAAGGCAAGTTGTATTATCACAACAAAGAAATGGTTCAACAACCAATTCTTTAAAATTAGGGTCAAAGCTACACCTTATATCATCAACACATGAAGTATCCATTTATCCATGGATAAAATCATTTACAAGCCTTATGGATTTCAATCCATTAAGGTTCCACTTCATTCATTTATAACATCCCTACCTAACACACTCATCTACATCTTCCATTAAGATTTTTTTAGGAAATATATAATTAATCAAGAAGTATAAGGGTTTTGTTTTTAAGGAAGAAAAATTTTCTCACAGCCACCTAATTCGCCTAAAGAATAGGATGTCTCACCCAGTGAATCCTATTCATAGTAAGGGTAAAATCAAGTACACGCGCTTTCACTTAGCGGGTGCATGACCTGCTCAACGAGTGGAGCCATAAAAGGCTCATTTTTCACCCAATCACACAACAAATACCAAATTTTCCCAATGAGTTAAGCCAGTGGCTAAATAACTAAGTTTCCAACCTTACTCACCTAGTGAGTCACTTTCCTCGTCCATCTAGAAGAGCCATAGAGAACTCTTCTTCCATAAATCTCCCTTAGTTTCTTAATGAAGGGATTTGTTCACCCAACGAATGAAGTCATAAAGACTTCACCATCTCATTCTCACTCACTTGCCTAATGAAAATATCCCTTTGCTCATCTAGGGAGCCATAAAGAGCTCTTTACTCTCTACACTTATTCGTTCGGTGAGTCTAAGACTCACCCAACAAATCTATGCATTTATGAGTTCTCAAGATCCTTGTCTAGCGAACACTTGAGTTGTTCAACGAAGTTCATCACTTCTTTAGTTTTCTCACTAAGTTTTTCAAATTCTCCCAAAAAGTGCATCACTTGCTCAATAAACATTTATATAGTTCATGTATTCTTAATTTTTACCCAACAAACCTTCAAGCCATTTAACGAGAATATGCATTTTTCCAAAAATCTACCCAGATTTCCAAGGTGCTCAACAAGAGTTGTCTCTCACTTAGCAAGCCTTTAACAGAAACCCAAGAAACATGGTTTTGCCCAGCAAGTGATGAACTCACCCAATGAAACCCTAGAATAGATTCATGCAAGATCATATAACTTCATCAAAACTCAACCAAAACTTTATATAATCATAAAAACAACTCCAGATCAACAAAAATGATATCATCTAAACATAAATTCACCATAAAAAAACAACATTCAACTCAAAATCATCACCATACTAGCAATTCATGCAAAACTTCAAAACTTAATAAATAGCTCAAAATTCCATTTCAATTCCTACTTATGCATTTCTAATCATACAAGGATGCATATAACCATCAATTTAACACATGCAATTGTAGAAAACAAGCTAGGCAAGTTTTCTTTACTTGTTGAAGACAAAAAGGTAAGAAATATTTATAGAAGGCTTGAAACTTGATAAACCAAATTGTGATTCAAATGTGACAAAAATCCGAAAAAGGGGTGAAGAAATGTTGAGGAAAGGTATGAAAATCAACCATGCTTTGGCCTTTTATAGATTTTAGGGTTCATCCTTTTACCCAATGGGTATTAGAGTTTTCTTTAATGAAAGGTCCAAAGATTTTATTGTCCAATGGTTAATGAGAATTTGATTATCCAATGGAAAATGGGGTTTGATTATCCATTGGTCAAAAGGATTTATATTATACAACAATAGAAATGTCTTAGGTTATTTGAAAATCAGGTCAACTAGTATTTTGTCTTAAGAAGCGTGTCACTACACAAGAAAATGCGTCGATGACTTTTGTTCACCAAAAATGTGCTTGGAATGTTCAATGACACTAACTAACTTAAGAAGTTTTTGACTCAATCATCCATTTTTTAGGTAAAACTATTGTCTTGGTATTCAAACAATTATAGTCTTTTTAGAGATTTTTCTCAAAAGCCATGCAATTACAACTTATTGTTAATTTTTCTACTAAAATTATAAACTTGATTATTTCTTGTAATTATCTCGTTCACTCATGAAAAAACTCAAATTACATACATAACTTAAGCATAATTGTGCTTCAATTTGCAAGTATGACCATGCTTCTCTCTTTGTATGGGTGTGCTCATCTTTCTAAAGCGTGCTCATCTTTCTAAAGCAAAACCTTCAATCTACAAGCACGACCATGCTTTCTCTCTTCAACATTAGCTGCTACCTTGGACATATGTGCATGGTCATGCTTTGACTAGTACATTTGTGCTTAAAAGCTATCAAATTAGCTTCTTTTAAGAATTATTTTTTGGATTCCAACACCTTTTACCTACTTTGATCTTATTTTCTTGTATTGTAGTAAATTGATAGAAAAAGGGTAAATTATGCACAATTTTTAACCAAAAAAAAAAAACCATTGTAACTCCCAAAGCACCTATCAACAATATGCAAAATATTTTTTTACAATCTATTCACAAAATAAGTCAAACAATGCAATAATAGAAAACGATGTAGTATATTGACGGTCATGCATACAACAAACTCAAGCCGATTGAGTTTTTGAATCACTACAACTAATCAATCATATTTCCAAATATGTTTATAATATAACATCAATCCATAAGTTAAAAATGACAAGCGCCAAAAATATTTGATTGACACTAGTATAAATCATGAATAACTAGTCGCATCATCAAGATATACACACAAGATTGTTACTACCATTGCATGAGTTTTGAAAATACTCAGTCTTATGTGAATCTACACGATTGTGTATCTTCAAGAATACAAATTTGTACCTCTACTGGTCTTACTAATGTTTTCACCTACAGAACTTTGCTCAAACAACATACCAACTCATGAATGCATGATCGCACCATTATACTTATTATCGACACATGATCATTTTCACAAGGTCTTAAACTGAAGCAACAATCCAAACACAGTAGAGATAAGGTCTAAATATATTAGGGGAGTTTTAGAATTTTATGCAGATATTTTTGCGCTTTACGCTCCTAAATTTCAATCTACGTGATGCATATTAATTATTAAATTTTATGAAATGAATTAATTAAGTTTCACTTCTACATGTTAAATAATTTTAATAAAATTATCTAAGTTCAACGTAATATTTAGATTAATTTTCCAAAATTTTAATTAAATTAAAATTTGAAATTCTCAAAATTCTCCCTTTCTTAAATTTCTTTAAACTTTAAAATTTCATAATTAAATCTCCTTACATTGTTTTGAGTTGATTTTTTTTACGAGAACTCTAAAGTAATGTTCCTGGTCACTGAAAAGTTTCTCGTAATTTTTTTTTAATAAGTTCTATATAAAATGACTATTTTACCCCAAACCTTTAATTAAATACTAGAATAGCCATAATTAACTTAAAATAATTTAAAACTTAGAAATTATTAAAAGGATAAATTATATTTTTCATTACTAGAAAAATCGTGATTAGCAACCAAACAATCTGTTGTCAATAGTGACCAATTTAACGACCGAAAGTGTGTTATTTTATTTTATAATTTAAATGATAATTTATTTTAAATTTAACAAAATAAAATGACAATAAAATTTATAAAATCTAAATTATATTACACTTATTTTATTTTATATCACGATATTGTATTATATTATACTATTACATAAACATAATCATTTTATTAAATTTATTTTATTTTAATATTAATATTTTAAATTTTGTATTGTAACAAATCTAATAATATGAATTTTATAACGTTTAAATACTAATATATATATAAAATTATAAATATTATATAAGTAAAAATATTAAATTATTATAAATTTAATATAATTATTTGAAATTTAGTGAAATTATTATTATTATTATTTTAAATTATTATATAAGTAAAAATTATTAAATTATATTTTTACCATAATATTATAATTATTAAAATTTTTAAAATTAATTTATTATAGTAGCAGCTTTGAATTGTCACTATATTAAAATTAATTTTTTTATTACATTACAATATTTCATTATTATTTTTATATTTAAAAATAAATTATTATAGTGACAATTAAAAATTATTATTTATAACTAAAAATTATTATTGTCATTATTTTAACATTCGTTAATGTTCACGGGACAAAAATGACAAGTTTGCATCAATTTTAAAAATTGAGTGATCAAATTAAATTTTTAATAATAAATGGACCAAATTGAATCAAGTAAATAAATAGAGAGGCCAAATTAATAATTTAACCTACATTCATATACATGAAAAATATGGAGTCTAATTGATATTCATACTAAAATGGACGATAAACATAGTAAAAATTAAACATAGTAAAAATCATATGGAATGTGAGTTCCACGAATAATTAAAACATAATTTAATATTAGATTTTTCAATTTTTTTATTATTTGTGGGACTGATTTTTCATATAAATTTTACCTTATTTATATCCCATTTCTGTCCGAACATTAGTTGGTTTCTACAGTTTTCATGTAAATTAATTTAATGTGACAAATTTTATATATTAAATCAGTCATTAAAGGATTCAAAATCCTATCCCAAAATAAAGAAAAAATGATCATTATTTTATAAGGACAACATTAACTCAAATTTAAGAATTATTGGACCAAAATGACTCATTTAAAAGATAAAGGACAAAAATAAATTTTTACAATAAGATAAAAGACCAAACTATAATTTATCCTTATTTATATAAAATGGGTAAATAAAACTAAAATAAATTATTTTAATTCATAAATTAAATTTTAAGAGAGTAAAACTACAATTTTATCCTTCTTTTATTATTTTTCACTAAAAAGCTCATATTTGACTAGTTTTAATCCCAAAAAAATGACAATTTGAGTTTAAAATTTATTTTACCATGAAAATATTTCATAACTATTATAATAATTATTTTACTAAAGTAAAACTACAGAAATTCTTTTTTCTTACTTAATTTGAAATTATTTTCCCAAAATTATGCTAGTTTAGCTTCATTTTTATACAATATTTTTGTCGAGATCTTTTACTAATCACTTTTAGGACTTAATACCAAGCTTAACTCACTTGTATTAAGGATATAAATAATTTTTAAACATTGTTTTAGCTTAAACTTAATTTTTATTACAGTCTATATGTTTATAAATCTCACAATATGTAACACCCTTTAGCCCATTGCTATATAATTATAATAAATAAACTTAAAAGAAATTCAAACATTCAACGTACATCAATTGGTGAAGGATTTCACATTAACTTCTCGTATATACTGTAATTTAAAAACAAACATGTATCCCTACTAGCATTCCAAATGGCCAATTTCTAACATTGTAGGAATCATAAAATATAAACTAAAACATAATATCAAAAAGTAAGTACAATTCCTTCGATATCACATGTCCTATCAGAGCATTAAATCTCCAAATACATGAAACTAGAAGAAAAACAGTAAAATGAGGAGCATAACTCAATCCTCATGCTTATGCTCATCATCCCCTACAAGGTGGTATTCAACCTAAACATAAAACAATATAATATAAGGAGTGAGAAATATACTTCACTTAAGCTCATGGTATGAGCACAACACAAGTAGCACACACTCACACAATTAACTACAAGATATAAATTAAGCAATCCATATATGCACATGAATGATAATAATGCACTCGTAGCACTACTTCATATGTCTTGTGCTACAAACTCTAATAGAGAAAAGTAGGCTAGGGACATGCAACTCAACCTCTCTATTGGTTATCCTAAACTAGTATGATGCCCTTTGGTAGCATGTTAGGTATTACTCGACTTGCATCGTCTGTCCTGACTCGTAGGATCAGTCATAACCATTAGGTCTTTACTGTTCCTCTAGTCGATCCTTTATATAACCCCAAAAGTGTGCCTTACACTTGCTTTAATACCCCATAATGAGTATGAGCATGCTGAACTGAGCATCGACATACTCCCACAACGCTTGGTTAACATGGGCGTGTTGCTTTAAGCACGACTTGCTTAGAACTTAGGCCCAATAACCCATCCTCCTTTCCTAATCTCTTGGGATGATGATTTGTTGTGAGCATAAAACCAAAACAAATAGTCTCCACATTTATAAAAGAAGCTCCAAGAGATGAGAAAATTTAAACTATCATGGGTTCAATGCTTTGTATCAAACCCAACTTGTTTAAAGACTCTCTTGCCTTCTGTATTGCTTGATATCCAACTCCTTAGGAGAATGAGAGAATGCATGAGCTCATATTGTCTAATGTAGGACTTGAGCTATCCCACTCCTTATTTAGGAGAAGAAGGTGATGCACGAGCTCATGTTGTCTGATATGGAACTTAAACTTTTACTATATTTAAATGGTATATTTTTCATAATTTAATTAATTAAAACCTAATGTAAAACCCAACTTATATCTTTCCAAAAATATTATTTATTTAATTATAAAACAATTAAACCACTTATTAATAATAAATAATAAAATATAATATTTACAACCAATAATAAAATAGAATAAAAACTGGAGTATTAAACACTAGTCCATGAAAGTGTGAGATTCCCCACAAGTTTCATGAAAGCTTGATAAGAATTGAAAAGTTCTTGCACAAAATAAGATAGAAAGGAATCTCTCAAAGGTTGCAAAGCAACTAATTTTCATTCAATCAAAAGTTGCTTGTACACTTGGAGGAAGGGGACTTATATAGTCTTGGCTCCCTCATGCCTAGGGTCTAAGGAATGTTTGGACATAGGATTAGGTGCTCATCCATACAAAGAGGTATCTAATCTAGATAACAAAACAAGCTAAGGCTATACTAGTAAGTCACATACAAAACAAGCATTTAAACTTTAGGAGCACTGATGTACTTAGGAGACTAAGCAAATGAAATACAAATGATAAGCTAATGAAATACACATTCTTATAAGGAGTCAAGGTGCAAGCCCATATAGAGTATAAGGCTAGGCTTGGGCTTGGGCTTGAGCTTGACGCTTTCAGACTCTTGAGCATTTTTATCTTTTGAAGCACTTCTTTTTGTAATCTCTTTAGTTTTCCTCTTGTCCTTGGGCCTTGAAGTGCTTGAGTATCCTTAGTATTTTTGTCCTCTTAAGGATCTTTTTTTGGGCTCGTTAGGTTCTTATCAAGCTCCCATTCTTGAAAAGAATTTTTCCTCTAATTTGACTCTTGATCTCCTAAAACAAAAGAACACAAACTAGACACATGAAAAGTATGATTGCCCTTATATGATTGAGGCATATCCAAGATATAGGCATTGTCATTTATTTTCTTTATTAGTTTGAAAGGACCATCTCTCCTTAGGAGTAACTTAGATTTTCTAAGTTAGGAAACCTCTCCTTCCTTAAGTGAACCTAAACTAGGTCACCTTCCTCAAAGACATTTTGTGATTTACCCTTGTTAGTTCTATTAGGATATTGTTCGACCTTTTCTCAATGTAAGAATGAGCCTTAGCATGTAAATCTTTAACAAATTGAGCTTTGGAAGCTCCACCACAATTAAGCATAGTAGTTACATTAGGCAAAGGCAACAAATCCAAAGGGGTTAAGAAAACCATAAACCAATTCATAGGGGGGAGTGGGATGTAGTAGTGTTAACTACTTTGTTATAAGCAAAATCTATGTGTGGTAGCCATTCTACCCAAGATTTTAAATTTTTAGCCACAAAGTACCTTAGAAGTTAGGATATGATCCTATTGGTCACCTCAATCTGTCCATGTTTAAGGATGACAAGTAGTAGAGAAGAGTAGCTTGGTGTCAAGCTTAGTCCAAAGGGTCCTTCAAAAGTGATTGAGAAACTTGGAGTCCTTATCAGAAACAATGGTCTTAGGAAGACCATGTATTCTAACCATTTCCTTGAAAAAGTGATTGGCCACAACACAAGCATCACCTACTTTATAGGAAAGTATGAAATGGGTCATCCTATAAAACCCATCACCAACCACAAAAATAGAATCCTTCCCATTTTTAGACCTAGGCAAGCCTAAAACAAAATCCATGGAAAGATCTACCTAAGGCATAGAAGGAATAAGAAGAGGTGTATAAGATCCATGAGGGTTAACCTTTGCACTGACTTACTTTCAAACTAAGCACATAGTGCAAATATGGTGTACATTCTTTTCATGTGGGGCCAAAAAAGTACTCCAACAAAGTCTTAAAGGTTTTATACTTCCCAAAGTTCCCCATGAGGCCACCTTCATGTGCCTCTTTGACCAGCAATTCCTTAATGGAACTTTTGGGCATACATAATTTTTTATCCTTAAAGAGGAAACATCATGCCTATAGAAACCTCCCTTGGTTGCACAAAGTTCATAGATTTCTTTGAAGTATTCATCCTCAAAGTATATCTCTTTAATGTGCTCAAAACCAAGAGCTTAGTTTCAAGCATGGAAAGCAATGAACACCTCCTAGATAGGGCATCAACCACTATATTATCTCTTCCTTGTTTATGTTTAATGACATAGGGGAATTGTTCAAGGCACTCTATCCACTTGGCATGTCTTTTATTCAGCTTGTTTTGGTCTCTTAGATGTTTGAGGGCCTCACAATCATTATTGATCAAAAACTCCTTAGGTAACAAGTAATGTTGCCATACTTGCATGGCTCTAACTAGTGCATAAAGCTTTTTATCATAAGTGGAGAAATTTATTTGAGCACAGAAGAAGGATATAGGGTGTCCTTCTCGAAGCAACACATCCCCTACCCCCACATTGGAAGCATCACACTCAAGTTTAAAAGACTTATTGAAGTTTGAGAGTGCTAAGATGGGAGCATTGGCAAGTCTATCTTTTAGAGCTTGAAAATTTATTTCTTAACTCTCTTTCTATTTAAAACCTACATTTTTTTAACTGTTTCATTGAGAGGTGCAGCAAAGGTGCTAAAGTCCTTTACAAAATACCTATAGAAGTTGGCTAAACCATGAAAACTTCTAACATCCCCAACTGACTTAGGTGTTGGCCATCTCTATATGGCCTTTACCTTTTCTTCATGCATTTTGATTCTTTTAGATTCAACCACATAGCCTAAGAAAATGACCCAATTAGTACAAAATGTGCATTTTTCTAAGTTAACATACAAACATTACTTTTTAAGTAACTAGAGCACACTTTTAGCACGCATTACATGGTCATTGATAACTCGTTTTTCAGTCGTCTTCCGTTTATCAAATAAAACTAAGGCTAACTATAGCATAGTATAACCCTAGGTCGAATCTCTCAATGACACAATGTGCTCAATTATGACTTAATGTGGAAATTAGAGTTTTATGCAAAAAACGCTAAGTGTGTAGAATGTTGACTTGAACAGAGACGGATCCGATATCGACTTGACTGAGCCGTATCCGACACTGTCTCAACTAAGCGTGGACTCGTACACAGAGATGCGATAGAGTCGGACTAGACTCGGTCTCACACTAAAATGCAAGAAATAAGGGGGTTTGGATTGCGAAAATGTAAAAGAACAGAAAGTAAACTAAGTATAAAAGTAAATGCAAGTTAAACTACGCTACTATGACTGTACCAACACAAAGTATTAAACAATTGGTTCTTGGTTCTGCACTTGAGATTATGTTTCCAAATCAATCGAAGGTTCTTACGACAATCGTAGAACGTTCATTCGTTGCCATACCCAGGATTTACACCATCACTACCTCATCAATTAGCAGGGAGTATGCACATGGTTGACGTTAGGTTCTCTAACCGATTACCTAATGAAGTTGTTAAACCGGTTTTGATCGGCCTAGTCTAACATTGATCCACTTCCACAATGCACAATCGCAACACAGTGAAGCAAATTAAAAATAGGATTCATAATCAAGAGATGAGAAATGCAAATCGATCGTATTATTGAAATAAAGTATGAATACAGGGTTGGTTGAGTCTATGGAATCTGCCTTCCACAACGATCACCATGGGAGGATGGTGATGGCTCACCAATGGTGGCTAGAGCGTTGAGGATTCAGTCTACTAGAGTGCGCCAGCTAAACTGAGTGGTCTCTTTTGATAACTTCCGACTTCCCAGTCCCTAGACCTACACTTCTTTGATCGAGAGAGATGCAATACTGAAGCACTGTGCACCACCAATGGGGCAAGAGTGAGAAGATGAAATATAAACGATAATGAATAAAAGTCTAAATTCAACAACCGATTAGAATGTGCACTAGCACCCCTATATATACATGAGCTGGGTAGCTTGTAATGCATGCCTAATCCTAACAAACTCCTAAAGATTCATGATTGACCTTTCTACCCTAAATGATCCTTCGTGCACTGCATGCTTCTCCTCGAGTGACGTGGTAGCTGAGCTGGACTCTACCGGGGAGGAACATGCCTTGGCTGGATCAGCTTTATTTGGGCCGCAATATTCCTTTTTTGGCTGTTGGGCTGAGGAGCCGATCTGGTCCGGGAAGGAGCTGGTTTGGTCGAGACAACTTCTCCTAGGCTGAGATGCTCACTCTAGGTTGAGACGTACTTAGCTTGGCGGGAAAACAATCCAATCTTTTTATTAGCTAAAATCCTCTAATTAGCACATATTTATATTTTCCATATTTCTAGGTCCATAATCTGAATCTTAGCTAAGATGTGATTCTTAGTTACCAAATGGTCTCAATAATACCCATATTAAGCCCTTATGAGGTGTATAAAATATGACTTATCAATCATCAACACAACTAAAGTAGACAAGGATATCATCAAAGTATACTACCATGCATTTTCCTATGAGAGATCTAAGAACATGATTCATTAGCCTCATGAAAGTACTTAGGGCATTTGTCAGCCTAAAGGGCATAACTAACCACTCATAAAGTCCAAGTTTGGTTTTAAAAGCAGTTTTCCATTCGTCCCTTTCTTTCATATGTATTTGATGGTACTCACTTCTTAAATCATTCTTAGAGATCACACATGCACCATATAACTCATTAAGCATATCATCTAGTCATGGGATGGGGTGTCTATATCTAATCATGATAGAATTAATAGGTCTGCAGTCCATATACATCCTCCATGTGCCATCCTTTTATGGAACAAGGATTACTAGGATGACATAAGGACTCTTACTCTTCCTTGCCAACCCTTTATGCAAGAGTGTTGTGACTTGTTTTTGGATCTCCTTTGACTCTTTGGGATTCTCCTTGTATGTAGGATGATTTGGCAATAAGGCACCTGGCACAAAGTCTATTTGGTGCTCAATTCCTATAATTGGGGCAATCCATAAGGCATCTCCTTTGGGAAAATGTCCTTCAATTCTTCAAGCATCTTCTCAAAAGCTGTAGGTAAATTATCTAAAGGAGAATTTACCATAAGACATATATTAGTAGGCAAGAGTAACAAAGGTTCGTTTTTCAATTTTATTATGAAGTACTTTTTTTAAGGATTTTCTACCTACTAGTAAACTCTCATGTCCATTTTTATGTTTCTTTGTTTTCTTTTCCTTATTTTTCTCACCTTTTAATTTTCTCTCTTTTTCTTTTTCTTTCTTTTCTTCTCTTTTTTGTTTCATTTTGATTTGATCCTCTATAACTTCCCCGGGAGTTAAGGGTTTAAGAGTTACCTTATTCCCCTTATGCACAAAGGAGAACTTATTAGTAACACCATCATGGGTTACCTTTCTATCAAATTTCCATGATCTTCCTAAGAGGACATGGGTAGCTTCCATTGGAACTACATCAAAATGAATTTCATCTTTGTACTTGCCCAATGTGATGGCAATAAATACCTGCTTATCCATAATTATTTCTCCATGCTCACTTAACCATTGAAGTTTATAGAGCTTGGGATGGGGAATAGTAGTAATACAAAGTTTATCTAGCCTTTGACTAGCTACATTTACATTTCTACCTCCATCTATTATTAAAGAACAACATTTGCCTTAGATCAATCATGTTGAGTGAAATATGTTTTCCCTTTGGGATTGATCATCTTCAATGAAGGTTCTTATTAGTCTTCTCACCATCAAAAGGTCTTCTTCATATGGTGCTTCTTCACTTGAGTATTCACCTTCATTCCCTGATGTAGAAGCTTCCTCCTAGGAACTCTTACATTCAATGTCTCCATTTTATCTAAGGATCACTATTCTTTTATTGGGGCATTGTGAGGCAATATGTTCTTTCCTTAAACACTTGAAACATTTTATGTTACTTGTTTTAGAAGTATCGGAGTTAGGAATACTTACTTTACTTACCTCATCTCTATGGCTTTTGAAAGGTGCACTCTCCTTCTTAGGACTTTTGTCCTTTTAGGAGTTTCTCTTTTCTCCTTTCTTTACCCTTCCAATTTGAGCTTGGGGTAGGATAAGTTCTTTTTCCATTCCTTTTATGTTGAAGTTCAACTTTTGAGTCTTGGTGCACAAGTGTAGGTAGAGATTTATATTCATGAAATTTAACAATGTCTTGTATATCTTTATTCAAGCCATGCAAGCAATTGAGAGAGTTCTCTTGACTTGTTCTTGGATTATAACACTTAATTCTCATCAAGTTCTCCATGAGAATTGTGGCGAATCTTATTTTTTCTTATATGATTTCCACGAAATCAGTAGTGAGCCAATTTTGAACCTTATCCATTTTCTTCTTTTCAATTCCTTTTCTATCTTGTGTTTTTCATGAATCTACTCCATTTTAATGATGAACTTGCTCATATCTTTATAGCATTGGAAATTATGTTAAGTATGAGTTTCAGGTATAGCCTAAATCAAATCCAAAGGCATCGAGGCTCAAGCGATTCATATCATTACACTAGCTAAAAATTAAATAAAAAATCATGAACTAGGTTAGGCTAAAACATAAATTGAAGAATGAAATAGAAAATCGAAGAGATTAGAAATGACTCACCATTAATCCTTGTGGATTAGATAAGAGAATTTAAGATTTTCCACATACCTCAAGGTTTAATACAAAGAAAAAAGCCTAAGAAGTTAAGATGACAATCCTATAGTGTATAAATGGTTGGGCAATTATTGGGACTTCCTTGACCTATAAGGAGGTCCCCATCCTTTGGTGCACTTCTTCTTCAAGTCTCCTTAACCTTCCCCCTAGTCACGGGACCTAGAAAATCTTGGTTTCCATGTGCTCCAAGTCCTCATGAGTGTCTTCTCCAAGTGTGTCCATATTCATATCAAACTCCATTTCTTAAAGAGAATGTGTCCTTAAATTTGGGCCTGGAGTACCTACAACAAAAGGAGACATGTCATTCACATCAAAATTAGAACTACCCCCATACTCTTAGGGCATATCCAAAATGTAAGCATTACCATTGATTCTTTTGACAATTTTGACAGAACCATCTCCCCTAAGGAGGAGTTTATACCTCCTTAAGGTAGGAAACATTTCCTTCCTTAAGTTAGGAAAGCATTCCTTCCTTAAGTGAACCCAAACTAGGTCACCTTCCTAGAACACTCTTTCCTTTTTGCCCATATTAGCATACTCTTTCCTTTTTTCCCTTATTAGCATGTTTAACATACTTTTCACCTTTTTTCTCCAAATGAGCATATGTCTTTTTATGCAATTTCTTAACAAATTGAGCTTTGGAAAGCACATCATTATTAACCATAGAAGATACACAAGGTAAGGGTAACAAATCTAAAGGGGATAAGGGGTTGAACCCATACACTAACTCAAAGGGAGAGTGAGATGTAGTGGTGTTGACTACCCTATTGTATGCAAATTCTATATGAAGAAGCCACTCTTTCCAGGTTCTTAAACTCTTTCCCACAAAACACCTTAAAAGTTGTGATAAGGTCTTACTTACCACTTCAATTTATCTATTCGTTTGAGGATGACAAGTGGGGGAAAAGAGTAACTTAGTGTCAAGCTTACTCTAAAGGGTCCTCCAAATATGACAAAGGAATTTGGAGTCCCTATTTGAGACTATGGTTTTAGGAAGACCATAAAGTCTTACTACTTCTTAGAAGAAAAGATTATCCACATAAGATGCATCATCTTAAAGAACCTATTTACCACCATAAAAATGGAGTCCCTACCACCTCCAAATCTAGGCAATTCTAAGACAAAATCCATTGAGAGATCTACCCAAGGAGTAGTAGGAATGAGGAGTGGGGTGTATAACCCAGGAGGTGAGACCTTAGCCTTAACCATTCTACAAACTAAGCATATTTTGAAAATGTGATGCATATCGCTCTTCATATGAGGCCAATAAAAGTGATAATGCAAAGTCTCATAAGTCTTATTCTCCCCAAAGTGACTTATTAGGCCATCTCCATATGCTTCCTTAACCAATAACTCCCTAATGCAACTTTTGGACACACATAATCTTTTTTCCTTAAACAACAAAGCATCATGCCTAAGGAAACCTCCATTGGCAAAATTGTCACAAAGCTCATAGGTCTTCTTAAAGTCATCATCCACAAGGTAAAGTCTTTAATACCTTCAAAACCAAAAACATTAGTTTCAAGCATGGCAAGCAAGGTATGCCTCCTAGAGAGAGCACCTGCCACCATATTGGCCTTTGCTTGCTTGTGTTTGATGACATAGGGGAATTATTCCAAGAACTCTACCCATTTGGCATTCCTCTTGTTTAATTTATGTTGGCCTCTCAAATGTTTGAAAGATTCACAATCACTATGGACCACAAACTCCTCAAGCAACAAATAATGTTGGCAAACGTGTAGGGCCCTTACTATAGCATAAAGATCTTTATCGTAAGTAGAATAATTAAGTTGGACACCTTTTAATTTTACACTAAAATAGACAATGGGGTACCCTTCTTGCAATAACACGACCCCTACTCCCACATTGGAAGCATCACACTCTAATTCAAAGTATTTATTAAAATTTGGGAGTGCTAGAATAGGGGCATGAGTGAGCCTATTTTTCAAGGCTTGGAAGGTTCTCTCTTGGCTTTCTTCCCACTTGAAGCCAACATCTTTTTTAACAATTTCATTTAGAGGGACATCAAAGGTGCTAAAATCTTTTACAAAATGTTTATAAAAACTCGCTAACCCATGGAAGCTTCTTACATCATTCACAGACTTTGGTGTTGGCCAACTTTGGATGGCCTCCACTTTCATTTCATCCACTTTGACTCCATGTGAGCCAACCATAAACCCTTAAGAAAACTATATCATTGGTGCAAAAGGTACACTTCTCCAAGTTCATATACAAAGATTAATTTTTAAGGAGTTGTAACACACTTTTAACATGCACAACATGGTCATCCACACATGTCGAATATATAAGAATATCATCAAAATAGATAAGGCTTCTCTATAGGTAGCTTTATTGGGCAAGGTTGCTCCCAAGGTGAAGTCAACATGATGCTATATTCCTCTTATTGGTGGCAATCCATGAGGAATGTCTTTTGGGAACAATTCCTTGAAGCTTTCTAGCATCTCACCGAAAGTTGCAAGTAAGTTAGAGATAGGAGAAGAAACATGAAAACAAATATTAGTAGGAAAGATAAATAAAGGTTATTTCCTAGCTAGGAGGACTTTATTGACTTCATACCTACTTACCATTAAAGCTTCCTTTTTCTCAACTCCTCTCTTGCTTTTTCCACTTTTGTTTTTCTCCTTTTCTTTAGTACTTTATTTTTTTGTGCTCTCTTTCTCTTCACTCACACTTTTGCTTTTCACTTTACTTTTCTCCCTTTCTTTCCTCTTGGCCCTCTCAGCCTTCTCAAGTTTTTTCTTTCTTCCTATTTTTTTTCTTCATTTTCATGTGATCCTTACAAACCTCTCTTGGAGATAAAGATTTAAGAATAACCTTTTATCCCTTCAAAGGAGAACCTATTGGTAACTCCATCATGGGTCATCCTCCTATCAAATTGCCAAGGCCTACCCAACAATATTTGTGTTTCTTCCATGGGAACCACATCATAAAGTATCTCATCCCTATAATTGCCTAGGGTTATGGCCAAGGATACTTGCCTATCCACTACCATTTGCCCTTCTCACTTAATCATTGTAACTTATAGGGCTTTGGGTGAGTTAAGGTGGGGATTTCTAACTTCTCTACTAGCCTAAGGCTAGCGACATTCACACAACTCTTTTCATCAATGATTAGGGAGAAAATCTCTTCCATGACCAAGCACTGAAAATGGAAAATATTTTCTCTTTGGGATTCGACATCCTCTCCTACTAGGTTACTCATCAACCTTCTCACCATAAAGAGATCACCCTTACGGTGAAATCCATCACTTGAAAACTCAACCTCACTAAATTGCAACTCTACCTTGGTTGCTTTATGTACTAAGTTGGCTAGAGAAGTAAAATGGTGTAACTTTACTATATCATGGAGGAATCTAGCTATAGTGACTTCTTGTGACTCTAGAACTCGTGCTCTAACAAGAGAAACCTCCATTTCCTTAAAATACTCTTTTACAATTTTGAACCCTTGGTATAACTTTTGCAATTTATTATGCAAGTCCCTAGCATAGAAAGATGGTACAAATCTCCCTCTCAATGGGAGCTCTCTTCATAGTCCTAATATCATTGGTGAGTTAGTTCTACACAAGAGCATACCCTCTAAATTTTAAGGTAACTAACCTTACTTTTGTTGTCCCATCACAGTTAAAACACTCAAGGTTTTAGTCTACCTTCATCTCCTACTCTAAATATGAATCTACATTGCCATCGCCTAAGAATGGTGGCACTTTATGCTTCATTCCCTTAATAGGACCTTTTCTAAGTTCCTCCTTATGCCTCATATTCCTTCTAGGACCCTCATGCCTTTCATGCCTCATACTTCTATGAGACCTAAATGACCCATTAGATGGGCTTTTGGGGCCCTCATCATGGCTCCCTTCATTCTTATGTATGGAGACACTAGGTTGTTTCTCTATACCTTTACTAAGGATATCTACTTGTCATTGACACTTTGAGTGCTTAACCTCATTGACTCTAGCCATCCCCCAAGTTTCTCCAACCTCTCCTCTAGCCTTTTTCATGTATCTTATGACTTGCCTAGTCTTAGGGTGAATAACTCTCCAAAATCATTTATGTTCTCTCCCATTCTTTCCTCCTTCAAACACTCACTCAAGTACTGCACTTTTAAGTCAAAAACCTGCACAAAATTGAAACCAAATAGCCAATACAAACTTACCACTCCTTAGTGTCTACACTCAATCACTCATGTATGTACACTTATGGACTTTTTCTATAAGGTTCATGTAACACCCTAGTTTTTATTCTATTTTATTATATTTTATTAATTATTATTAATAAGTAGTTTAATTTTTTATAGTTAAATAAATAATATTTGGGAGAAATATAAGTTGGGTTTTAAATTATGTTTTAATTAATTAAATTAAGAAAAATAGACTATTTACAAATAGGAAAATCTTAAGTCTCACATCGGATAACATAAGCTTATGTCTCACCTCCTTCTCCTATATAAGGAGTTAGATACCAAGCAAAAGAAGACAAAAGAGTCTTCAAACAAGTTGGGATTGATGCAAAGCATCGAACTTAGATAGTTTAAATCTTTCTCATCTTATAAAGCTTCTACAAGGATTGTGGGGCCCTTTGTTTAGGTTTTACATAGGCTATTAGTGAGAGCAGTAAGGCCTATTTTTGGAGCTCACTTTTGGGCTATATAAAGGAGCAGCCAAAGAAACTGAAAAGACCTCTACTATTGTGAGTTAGTTTTTCTAAACATGTGATTTCAACAAATAAGAACGATCTCGAGGATAGGAAGAGAATCTCTGGAAGAAACCACCAAAGAATAAGAAGAACAACCTTGAGGAGCGATAACCTCACTTGGGAGTCGACATTCCAAGTAAGGGAAACTGAGAAATCTCGCTCAAGGGTATGGGTATGACTGTGGATAGAGGGGTTGGTCATAGACCCTGTATAGTGTTTGAGTTTGACTATGTCTACCCACTAACAAGGTGTTTCGTCATTTTCATACTTGTGGTTATGGGTAAAGGATTTTTCTAAACCCCAAAGTATGTATGTTATGCTAGCTAGGGTGAATTGACACCTTGTGGTCAAGGGTTGAGGGTTCCTCTGAACCCCAAAGTTGTATGCTCTTAGTGTTCTTGGAAGGGGCTGAGCTCCTTAGATTATGGGTTCTAGTTTATATTGATAATTTGTGGAATTTAGTGTGTGCAATTGGTTATATGGAATCCCTTGTGTAATCTTAGGGGGTTGAGCTCTCTAAGATTATAGTTTCTTGTTTATGTTTTTGTTTATCTAAACTGGATGAATTTTGCATTACAACTCAATCTACTACTTCTTTGTCAACCTACGTGCTTGTGTGAAATATACTTCTATTATTATTTTTGAAATTGCATTAAGAATGATGATATGACATGTAAAAATGTGTAAAGGAAAGTGTTAAGGGTGACCTAGTATGTAACGAACAAGAATGGCCCAAACGAACACTTATCCTGTGGGTACTTGAGCTTGGGATTGGCTAAAAGGTTATTCATGTGAATGGTAAAGGAAAGTGAGAAGGGTGACCTAGTCTGTGATGGACGAGAATAGCCCCAACAAACACTTATCTTGTAAGGCCTGGGAATGGCCAAAAAGGGTACCCATGTGAATGGTAAAGGAAAGTGAGAAGAGTGACCTAGTCTGTGATGGAAAAGAATGGCCCCAAGGAACACTTATCTTATGGGTACCTAATGTGAATGGTAAAAAAAGTGAGAAGGGTGATCTAGTCTATGACATACGAGAATGGTCTTAATAGACACTTATCTGTTAGGTACCTAAACTAAAGACACTCAAGTGAGTGTGTGATGGGTCATGGATGAGGTACCTAGGCCTAGAGGGACACGAATGGTCCTCATCAACACAATTTGAGAAAAGAGAAAAATAATAAATTAATTAAACCTCATCATGCATCATGTAATGGAACCAGTGTGAAAGGAATGTAGATGTGAACTCAAGTGATAAGGTCACTAGACCTTCTGGGGCTACTAGGAATGCATTCATTGGAAACATTCATGTGCATACTTGCTTGTCCCTACCTACTAAGTGTGGTTGTGATTTTTTGTTAAATTGTTAATTGCATGACAACGTTTTCTTATTTTCTAAACTTGTAATTAACTGTGTATCTTACTTATGTTGTTCTCATAGCGTAAGCCTGAGTGAGAAATATTTCTCACTCCCTTTTGTTTGCATTGTCTGTGTTTGGGTTGAATGCCACTTGCAAGTGATGTTGATCAAGAGCATGAGGGTTGAGCTAGGGTTCCTTAGTTGTTACTTCCATTTTGTTTTTCTTGTTTTATTTGGGTTACACTCTAATAGAACATATGATATCAGGTGTAACATAGGACATGTTTTATTTGTTTTATTTTAAATTTCGTGTTAATGACAATTTGAACTTTGAATTTGTGAATCCTTTACAGCTAAATTACATTTTATGATAATATTATGTATCGGGGGTAGAGGGTGTTACAGTTTACTCTTGCCTTCTTCCACTAATCTCTATCTATGGTTTATGCTAAGAACCTATATTCTACTAATCAAGTTACTCAAATACAAGTGAAATACTTCTTTAAGAATTCTAAAAGAATGAAAACTCAAAGACAAAACTAGGAGGTCAAATAAAGGCAAGCAAAAAGTACCAGAATAAAAGCTAAACTCAAGGGGAATTAATATGAGACAAGTAAGAAGACTCGAAAGAATAGAAAGGAACTAAAAATACAGGGGAAAACAAGTATTCAATTCAGTCCAAGTGAAATACAAAATTATGCACAAAAACTAGCCATATTAGAATTCTAGAAACTAGGTTTGCACTTGTTTTTGCTTGGGACCTTTTACTAACTTTTCTTTTACTTTTCTTTTCTTTTTCTTACGTGGCTATGCTCTATTTTATTGCACTCTTTCTTGCCACAAGTCACTCTTCCTCTTTCACTTTTTTAACTCTTTTACAACACTTTTGATCCATAATTTTTTTTCAAGACTACACCACAAGAATTCTCACAAAAATTATCAAGAAACTCGTGTGCATTTTACTAATACATTTTATCAAACACTTTGTGTAAAAAATATAAGCACACACTGCAATACCTCACTTGAATCACAAACTACACAATTCAATACCACAAGTTCACACTAGGCGAGTTTAATGATTACTAGTGCAACATAGTTTCTAGCAAGATTCAAGAAACAAGATCTAACTCAATACTTTTCCAAATATCAAACATGTAACCTACAAAACTCAAGTTTAGATTCAAGACATGGAAACACAATTAAACCGTAGGAATCATGCCCAATGGTTAGGTGAACATAACCTAACACTTAAACAACAAAACACACCAAGAAGTAAAACTAGGAATCCATGTGAATTTGGCTATGGCACTTAATTGGAATGACGTACCATTTTGGTGCATTAATCCTTGAAGAAGCTTTAATTGCAGTATCTTGTGAAGCTTGAAAGCTTTGATACCTATTAATAGAATCTTAGGATCCATATACTTCACACAAGCTCAAGAACAAATAGAAATTGTGGACTAGGTTAGGCTAAAACGTAAATTGAAGAATGAAATAGAAAATGGAAGACGCCGCTAGTTCTTGTAGATTAGATAAGAGAATTTAAGATTCACCATAAGCATCATGAAAACTTGATGAGAATTAAGTGTTCTTACTCAAGAACAAGATGAGAAAAGCTCTTAAAGAATTGATTTCATCAACAAGTGATTACAATAGTTGGGGATTAAGCTTATATAACCTTCCCTAATTACATCGATTAACTACTAACTCTAAAGCCTTGGGTCAAGTCCAAAACATAGGCCCAAAGAAGAAGTGATAACTCCCTAGGATCCTTTTGAGTCAATTCCTTTCTAAAGCCTCCAAGAAAGGGGCTTAACTGTGAAGACTAGTGAAGGAATAAACAAGAAGGAAACAAGGAAAATGTGAGTAAAAAGAATGGTATTGGCTCGCACTTACTCATGGATATGAGGAAGATAAGAGCGTGAGATAGAGAGGAATCTCTCAAAGGTTGCAAAACAACTAATTTTCATTCAATCAAAAGTTACTTGTACACTTCAAGAAGGGACCTTATATAGGCTTGACTCCCTCACGCCTAGGGTCTAAGGAGTGTTTAGACGTAGGATTAGGTGATTCATGCAAGGAGGCATCTAATCTAGCTAACCAAACAAGCTAAGGCTATACTAGTAAGTAACATACCAAACAAGCCTTTAAACTTTAGGAGCACTGATGTACTTACAAGACTAAGCAAATGAAATACAAATGATAAGCTAATGAAATACACATGCTTCTAAGGAGTCAAGGTGCAAGCTCATACAAAATATAAATTTTTAGGTCATTAAAAAGTATAGAGAATTTATAAATTTTTAGTCATTAAAAGAACATAAAATTAATATTTAATCATTTTTATTATTTATTTGATATATAATATTATGTTAGTATTGCACTTTAAATTTTTTATTTTGATTACATAGACTTTTATGGCTAATTTGATAACAATATTTATACATTACATATTTCATTAATTAATTTCCTTTTTATAATATAAAATTTCTGTTTATTATTTTGTATTTTTTATGATTTTTATATCCTCATTTTAGTATAAGAAAATTTATACATTATGATTTGAACCTGCAAAATTTTTGTATGTGGACTTTTTATGCGGATTTTTCTATCAATTTTGTGATTTTTTTACAAATTTTTCTACAATTTGTCTGCAATTTTTTTTATAATTTGGTACAAGAATTATTAATTTTTTAAATTTGATGAACAAAATCATTGAATTATTTTTTGTGTGCATTCTCGTCAATATTTTGTTTTGTATAAAAAGAATTGAACTTTTCTGGCCTTTCTTTTTCAGAAAAAAGTTTTATAGTTAATTTTTTAACTTTCTATCCAACAACAAATGAAAGCATAAACATTATAAAAATAAGTAACATAGACATAGACAGTGTTATTTATAAAGTAAAAATATTTTAATATCATAAAAGAAAATAATTTAAAAAATAATTAATATTTGAAAGTATAATTGAAATGTTTAAAATCCTACGTAAAATATATTTAATTTATGTATCATTGGCCCTCCAGGATTTTTTATCAAGCTCCACTGCACGTGCATATATGATATACCCTGCGTAATATAAAGCAAACTTGATTCATCTTGAAATATACAAGCAATAGTTTGTGCATTCTAGAAAAACGAAAAAAAAAAATAGTCATAGTAAACGTGATCTCATTATTGCGAATTGAATGTAGGTTTTAAAATGTTAAATTGGGCCCGGGCAGCTTTTAGCAAAGAAACGCGTTTGAGCTTGTTCCTTGAATCATGTCTATATTTTTGTGGGTGAAATTATGACTCCTTGTGATGCTTGGCGACTAGTAGAATTGCTTATGACTGTAGAAGCAGTTGAGGAATAACGAGTTGGAAAATATAAATACAAAATAATATACCAAACAATTATTAATCTATGCAGGTGGGATCCAAGGGGTTGCTATGCGAGGGAGTTACCACCTAGGATAGAATGAGGACAAATGAAGTGTCACTCTAGTGTAAGTTGAAAACAAAATATTATTCTTTGGACATTGGATAAGCCAGTTAGTGGACTAGCTTTGGCACCTTCTTTTACATAATAATAAATAAAAGAATTGGATTCCTTTGGAAGCCTCTCTTTGGTTTGATATTGTTGACCTTTGAATTTTGCCTCTGCAAGTTGCTGGCGTCTAGTGTAGTTGAAAATTTCTCCTCTCCCTAAAATCTTTTGCTTTTTCCTCATCATACAAATTTTTATTTTTTTTAGTATGGTATCCAAAACAAGGTCACCCCATTTGTTTGTGTATTTTTGTACGCTGATTTGCTTGGCTGGATTTTATTGTTGAGAAAGCTGAACCGTTTACAGAACCCACTGTGATTAGGACCAATATGGCTGAGCCAGCATAAGTTCCCCCTTTGACTAGGTAGCACTCACCATTCAGCCACCCTACCCTATATGGCTGCCTTCTGTTCATGCTTGTGGCTGCAATCAATAAAATAGCTGCAAGTCCAAAGCTAAGCCTGCCAAACATTACCAATTTGGGCCTTACAATTTACACTTCAAAGGCAAGAAAACATAATCTTAAGATTATAAACTTGTTCAATTTCATAAGTGTTTTCTGGTTCTCCAAGGATAAATCACAAACCAATTATGGTGTACTACTTTATGTGGCCTCCTTTCCTAAAAGTGAAATATTTTGCCAACCTGTTCCCAATAATGGCAGGCCACATGGCACACAGTTTCCTATAGCGATCCGGCCTTTTTCTATCCAAAGCCAATATAATATAAAACAGAGGAAAAATCGATGGTGTTTTTCAGAATTTGATTGCAGAAATCAAAAATTGTATTTGTATTTAGAAATTAGAACAAGTGTGCTAATTTTAATGGGAAAAAGATGATCTAGCATAAGCCAATAATAAATTAACCAGCTTCATTTTCTCAATATCTAATTGCTGAATGGGAAATTGTGATGTAACAAGTTAACGTGAGTGCAAAAGATTGATAACCTACCAAGATATAAAAAACAGAACCTTTGCAATAGCAGGCATCTTGTAGTGGGATTTACTTTTTCTTCTCCAACAAGAATACTTTAATAATATAGAATTCCCAATGATCTGGGCAAGAAAGAAACTAACCAAAGCTGCAATTCCCAATCCAAATGCCTTGCTTGATGGCAAATAACATAGTTTTCCACTCCACCTGAGATCCTCCTCCTGCAAAACAGACCAAGCTAATAATTAGCTAGTGCCCTTTTCAGAAAAAAGCAAAATCTCTTAAACAAAGGACTAAATATTAAAGTGAAGAATATAGTAGTAAGCATTTGGACCTTATTCTTCTTTATCTCGGCGGCTATACACAAGATGAAGGAAATTAAGCCAAGGGAGAGGGAAATGATGATGAAGAAGATCACTGTAAATTTGCATGTAGGAGGTTTTTCCATGGTGGGGTGGTTGTTTGTATGAAGAGATTCGAGACTTGAGAAGAGAATACACAGAATGAGGAATAAGTTTTGGAACCTTCTCAAGGAAGAGAGAGATGAATTGGTGCTATGAAGGTGTTGGCCTTCATTTGTGATGTTTGA
Organism: Mucuna pruriens; assembly: GCA_025330945.1. Taxonomy (NCBI): domain Eukaryota; kingdom Viridiplantae; phylum Streptophyta; class Magnoliopsida; order Fabales; family Fabaceae; genus Mucuna; species Mucuna pruriens. Next base: position 1,757,785 of record JAENHJ010000047.1, read on the forward strand.
GTCTTCTTAACAAATCTATCATTGCTTTGAAGGAGATACCATTCCTTGTTGAATGTGAACTGCTTTTGGAAAATTCTGGTTCGTACAAACTATTTTCCTATCTATGGCCTATGGGAGCTGGTCAACTACTGCGTCCTAGAAAGAGAATCATCTTCAAGTAAACGGTGATAAGAGTAAAAATATTCGTATTATGCATATCAACAATGGTTAAAAAGACAAGGAGGCTGGTTTAGTGGTTAAGGAATCCAACCTTTTCCCTTCGAATCGTCGCTAATCTGGAGAATTAATATGTCAATGGTCCAAATATGCCTTTAGCTCGCATAGTGTTTGAATGGTCAACTTTGGATAACCATTATTGAGGATTTGCATTTCCGTTCTTCTTTCTCTTCTTCCTCACTCTTTCCTTTTCTTTGTATTGACGAGGAAAGACTAATTAAGGTCATCGAGGGTGCACTTTACGCTAGAGTTATCAATCAATGATGCATATATACATATGATTTTTTCATTAAAAAATAAAACAAATATTAATAATTATAATAACTAAGGTAAGTGTGAAAGTATCATTTTCATGGTTTGAATATTCAAATTAATATAAATATATTTTTTATTTAAATTAATTTATAACACTAATATATATAGATTAAATTATTCTTTTATTTTTTATTTATATTACTCAATTTGGTCTCTTTATTTTAAAATTTTCAATTTGATATTTTAACATTTTAAAAATATTTAATATTTCCATTTCCTTCAATTTCATTAATGTCCTTACCGTCAAATCATTAAATATTTTTTGAAAAGTAGAAGACTAAATTAAACATTTTAAAAATAAAATGATCAAATTGAACATTATAAAAATAAAAAATTAAATTGAATAATAATTAGTAAAATAATTTATTTAACTAATTTATTATTTTCTAATTTTAAGATAAATTTTAATTTTCTTTTACTTAATAATTTTTTTATTAGATAACTCATTCTTCTTCATTTTGTGATTATTTTTTATTTTATTTATATTTTTCTATTCTAAGTACTCAATTTATATTTATCAAGATCTTATTAAGGTAATTAAGTTTTTTTTCAGATAATTTTTTTCAATTTTAATCTTTATTTTAAAAATTAAATTAGACTAATTGATTGGATCGATTTGACCAGAAATTAATATAGTGATCAATCTATTAATTTAAAAAAAATTGATTTATTTCAAGTAAGAAATTATCAAACCAATTCAAAATTTATTAAAAATACTAGACAATTTTAAAAAATCATTTTTATTTTTTACTAATTTAATTTAAGCTAAAATAATTTTAAGATAAATAATTTAAAATAATTTTTTGTCTTCCACATGTTTCTCCTAGCCTATCACATAAGGACTAATCTCGTTTCTCGCTAGATAAATAAATAGTCTTTAATTGTGTGAACGTAATTGTGCAAATATAATTGTGTCTTAAGTCATTCTGTTAACTCATTGAGTTATTAAAAATACTTATTTAAATATTAGACATAGATATAAATTATTTTACCAAATATTATTCAATTTAAAAAGAAGAATTAAATAAAAAAAATTTAAAATAGATAAATCAAATTGAATAATACAACTAGAAAGAAGGATTAAAAGATATATAGTGTAGAGATCACAAAGTAGGTTTTGTGTAACACTCGATTTTAATGTTGTTGATGTTGTTGTTATTATTGGTGATGGTGGTGGTGGTGTTGGTGGTGTTGTTCTTGTTCTTGTTGTTATTGTTGTTGTTGTTGTTATTATAATTATCCTATTAAATAATTGGTTGTTATACTTTATCAATTTCTAAATTAATATTATTTTATAAATAACTAAATACATTGTATTTTTGGTAAAATAGATGTTGTTTAAAGGTCAAGTAATATTTGAATTCAAATATAATTAATAGTTTTTTGATATTTAAAAAATATTTATAATATCTTTATGGTTAACAGATGTTTTCAAATATAGTTATAGATATTTAAACATTTAAAAAGATATTAACTATATTTAAAAAGATATTATTTATATTTAGCAAACATTATCTTTATATATAAGAGATATTTAATAGCAGATAAATATTTAAATAATAGATATTTAAATAATCTAGTCTAGTTCATTCTGACGCTATAAGAAGGGGAAGTTAACACCACCTCTAGTACATTAAAAACTCTTCTTTTAAACTTTCTTGTGTTGCTATAGTAGAGGATAGAGGATGCACACCCTAAGGACATCTCAAAGCCTTTGTTTTACACCTTCTAGATAAGGGGGAGTGAGAAATCTCGCTTAAGGATGTGGATATGAGTGTGGGTAGAGGGTTGACCCAAGATCTCGTTGGTTGCTTGTATTTTGACTACCTTTATCGATTGATAGGGTGTTTAGTTGTTTGTCAATTGGTTACTTGTCTTTGTCAATTGACAGGGTGTTTAGTTATTTATCATTTGTTGCTTGAGTTTGACTACCTCTGATTAATAGAGTGTTTGGTTGTTTGTGTTTGACTACTCAATTGACAAAGTGTTTTGATTTTTTTTGTGTGGTTGCTTATCTCTATCAATTGATGGGGTACAAGGCTCTTAATTTTGTGATTGTAGAATAAAATGGGTTATCTTTAAAACCTCAATCTATCATATTTGTTTGTCTTTCTCAATTGTTAGAGTACAAGGCTTTTAACATCATGGTCATGAGTTGAGGTTTTCCTTGTAACCTCAATTGTAATATTTGGTTGTTTGGATGTCTCTGAAGAGCAAATTAAACTCCCCATACTAGGATATAATTTATGTGTTAATTGTTGTAAATTTGGTTGATTTTGTGAAAGTGTACCTACACATGTGTTTAGTTGTATTATCAAGAATTCATATATGTTGAGTTATGCTGAAATTATACTGTATGTATATGTGTTGATATGGAAGCATTGCATCAAGAATTATGAGATATAAATTGAGAAATGAGTTAATGAAGATGAGTTTTAACTACCTAGGCTAAGAGTTGGTGAGAATGGATTCGGGTGGTACTTGTGAAGTGAGTGACCTAGTCCAAAGGGGTAAGAATGGTACTCATTAATTGTTATTGGTTGTGGATGAGGTACCTAGGTTTAGAGGGGCAAGAATAGTTCTCATCAGCCTAATTTGCGAATAGTGAATAAGAACAAGTTCAAACATGTCATGCATCATTTAATAAAGACAAGTATGTAGGTAAGGAGTTACTCGATAGTTAACCTTTAATAGTCATGACTAATCCCACGGGCCCGAGAATACATGTAAGCTAAGTAGATCCTAGTGTGCTACCAAAGGATATCATGCTAGTATGAGACAAGTCAACTAAAAGGTTGAGTCATGTTATCGCCAGTCTATTCCTAATGATAGATTGGTACCATATGCACAGTATAGACTAGGTTGCGTCATTGTCATTCATATGCATTTGAATAAATGTCTTCGTGTGATTATTGTAATCTCTTATTTTTTTATGGTGTCATATGAGTGCTATTTACATGGTACTTGCACAACAAACTGAGTGAGATGTGTTTCTCACTCCTTTTTGTTGTGTATTATTTATGTTTAGGCTGAATGCCACTTCTAGATGATGAAGAGGTAGAGCATAAAGACTAATGCCCTCATGCCTTATAGTTTTATTTATGTTTTTGCCTTAAGATGCTCTAACATGGGGCTAGGTTTATGAACTGGATTTATTAGGTTTTGAATTTAAGGATATGGCCTTTGAAGTTCCATCTTTATTGATTGGAATATATCCATCATATTCCACTATGTCCCACATGTCAATATGGCATGCATCAAAGAATGCAATAATTATTTGTTTCTAGTAGTCGTAGTTCTGACCTTTAAACAAAGAAGGTATGTTGATTGCGTGTCCTTTGTTTTCCATAGCTATTTGGATTTTTCCCTTGCACTATTAGATGCTTTGACCTGGAGGATGAGCTCTAATACCAACTGAAGAAACAATAAACACATAAGAAGATAGGTTGAATTATATGTGTGTGATATGTTTAATATTTTTCCGAAAAACGCAAGATATATATAGGTTTTCAAACATTTTCCAAACAGACCATCCAAGAAGGTGCAGAGTAAAATAGAGAAGGTAAGAGAGAAACAACACTAGAAATTTATCTTGGTTCACTCTTCCACAAGAGCTACGTCCAACCCCTTCAACTTGAAGGATTTTTCCATTAAAGTCAACTAACTTACAAGTCAAGTATTCTTGACCTCTTCAAGTTCTACCACACTTGTAATCTACTTTATTACAAGCAATACCAAGTATTCTTTAACACTTAATCTCTTCAGGCTATCATAAAAATGAAAGGTCTTTTACAAAGGATAACTCACTAGGTGAGCGTATAGCAATTACAAACCTTCAATTTGCTTTCTCTTTTTCTTTTTCTCATTCTTCTTTATCTATTTTTTGACGGCTTGATCAACCAACATATAGATGAGAGTAAGAAGAACGTTGTTCTGCATTATGATGGAGATCTTTTGTATTAAATGCCAAGCAAATTCTTTTTATGGATAGTTTTAGAGTTTTGTCTTCTTTTGTGGTTAAAGAGAGGATGTTGCACACAAAAAGTTATTTTCTTCTTTTCTTTAGCAGTGCTATCTTCACTTGATAAACAAAGCTTTGTTCATTTTGTTTCCTTAAACATAGAAGTAAAAGTAAAACTCTTTTATGTCAAGGTTGACTCGATTATCAATGCTTAATAAGGAAACTTTCTCTATTCTGAAATATAAAGCATAATAGTCAGTAGCATGAACATAGAAATATAGACATTAAGAGAAACGTTGAATAGATATATGACAAGAAAATAAAGCATAAATTAAAAGACAAGTTTCGAGATATCATAAGCACTATAAACAAGAAAGACTTAGTCTTTTACTAAACAAAGTTCCATTCTTTTGGACATCTCCTTTGGATGACATAACCTTTTTGGATGCAAAAGATGAAATTGTTTAGAGGACAAGTTTCTTTTTATATGGATGCATTCCAAACTTTTGTATGATGACTTGTTTTTACATGTACACTTAACGAGCATTGTCAAAATATTAATCATTACTCTTTAGTCATAATGTTTATTTTCATCAACACTCTTGGGTTATTTTGGATGCATATATACTATGTTCCAACATCTTGATAATTTTTTTCTTCCAATCCTACATGTCTTCTCTACAATTAGTTTTTTTTTTGTCTTTATCAACTTGTTTGATTGAATTCATTTTATGTATTAGGTCTTGTGTAATGTTTTTCTTCTACCTATCATGTTTATTCAATTATGCTACATTCGGTAATTGTTATTATATATAATTATTCAATTGTTGAATTGATGATTTTAACAACAATGTTTTTATAGCATCAAATCACTATGAACCATCCTACCAACCTCCAATCACCTAGCTAATGTAGTCCATCATCTTACTAAAAAATGAAATCATCATAAGAGAAATAAATATGACAATGAAGGAGTTCTAACTCTATTGGAACAAATTATAAAAGCAAAATTTTGGAAAAGATTTCTATTGACATTAAGATTATTGCTATCAATTTTGAAAAATAACTAATCTAATGAAAAAAAGAGATAAAGAAATGAATAGTAATATTTGAGATTTTATAAAAGAGATATCAAATTTGGATGACAAAACTCGTTACTTAGTCATTGATTTGCTTAATATTAAAGCAAATAAGGACTTGTTCTTTAAGATGTCATCAGAAGAACTCTAACCTTGGATAAACTTCAAGTTAAGATGATTAGTCTTATAAATCTACAAAACTTTTTAAAATCTTATAAATCTACAAAGTCTTTTAAAATCTTATAAATCTACTAAGTCTTTTAAAATCTTATAAATTCTTTTTATATAAATCTATTAAAATCTAAACTACAAATCTTATAAATCAAAAATGTTTTTTAAAATCCTAAAGAAAATAAAGTACATTCTTATATAATCTTTTAAAATCTATAAGACTTTTATACTAAAATAGTCTTTTAAAATTCTAATCCAATACACTCCTTATATAAAAAAATCAATTACATAATTTGTCCGTACCAATAAAAAAACCTACTTTCCCTTTTTATAATCATTAAAAGGAGATTTTTTCTTTAAAAAATAATCATTTTTACTCATTTTCAATAGGTGTCAATGTTAAGAATGATTATAAGACATGAATTTTTTTTTTTTTTACCTTTAACATTGTGTTCTCTTTATTTTCTTTTTTTACAATAATTGTAAAACTATATATATATATCAAAGGTTTTGTCCCACTCAAAATAAAAATATTTTTCATTTTTAATTTATACAAATGTATAATTATATTATTTAAGGTAATTATCACTAAAATGATTTTCATAATTTTAACATTTTTTTATTTGTTAAAATTGAACATGATACTAGGGATTTACAATACTCATGCACTTACTCAACAAATTATAATTTTAACATTTGAATTGATAACAAAATTATATATTTTGATTCAAATTAATTTATAATAACTACTATATATATATATATATATATATATATATATATATATATATATATATATATATATATATATATATATATATTCAAATTTATAACATTCAAATTTAGAATTCTCACAAAATTTATTTTTATTTCATAATTACTAATTTAAATAAAATATATTATTTAAATAATTTTTAGAAACTATAATGTTCAAAATTTTCCTTAAACCTGCAAAAGTCACAATTCATGAAATGAGATTAGTCTTTACTTCTGTGTGTTGAGAAATCTCTTGGGAGTCCAAAAAATTATTATGAATTAATTAAAATAAGTGTTTGAATTAATCAATTAATTTTTACTGCAATAACATAAATTAATTAATTAATATTTATTGAATAATGATATTAGGATGAGTAATAATTTAATATTTAAAAATTTGAATCAATCAATTAATACCTACAATGTAAAATTGTAAATTAATTAATATTTATCAAATAGTTATATTTAGGAAAAATATATTAATCAATTTCAATATCATTATATGTTATTCAAAACAAATATTTGAATTAATTAACTAATATTTGTTGTAATAATTTCAGTGAATTGAATATTGTAATGATTTGAAAAATTTTTTTTATAAAATTTAAATATATAAAGAATTAATGGCTATGCATTGCAATATAAAAATGTTACATTATCAACTAAGTAAAGTTCACGATTGATATGACTTTCAAAGTAATTATTATAAAAGTCAACAAACTTACCATACATGACAATTTGTGATTAGATGACAATGTAAAATTGTTTTATATTGTCAATCTTTTTCTTATATATAAAAGACTCATATATATATATATATATATTTGAATCAATCAAATACTTACTCTATTATTCTACATTCATTAATATTTATGAAGTAGTTATATTTAGGAAAAATATCATAATTAATCAATTTCAATATCATTATAAGTTATTCAAAACAAATATTTGAATTAATTAATTAATATTTGTTATAATATTTTAAATGAATTGAATATTGTATGATTTTAAAAGTTTTTTTTTTTAAATTTAAATGTATCAAGAATTTAATGGCTATGAATTGCAATATAAAAATTTTACACCGTCAACCAAGCAAAATTCATGATTGTTATAAATTTTAAGATAATTATTATAATAATCAACAAACTTACCATATATGATAGTTTATGATTAGATGATAATATACAATGTAAAACTGTTTTTTCTTTTTTATATATATATATATATATATATATAATTAAGTTCTGATGTGTAATTTTTGTTCTTGGCATTAGGTGGTTTCATAGTTTAGTTTATTTTTCCTTAATTTATTTTTTATTCTAATCTTTTAACATTTTGGGTTCTCTTTATTTTCTTTCTTAAAAGTATCTCTTTCATTGTTTAATTTATTTTTTATTTTCTTTATTTTTCTCTAAGGTAAGTTTTATCTTTTTTATTCTCTTTAAATTTTTCGTTTAAATTTTCTCTAATATTTGTATATGGTACTTGTTTAGAGGTGTTATATTGCAACTTCTACATGTTTTGAAAGAAAAAAAGAGGTTGAATTTTATTTTAAAAACCTTTTGCAAATTTGTTCATAAAAATGTATCACTTTACAATCAAAGACGATACTATAAACCATTGCAAACACAAGTATGTTGATCAAGTAAAATACTCAATGAAAGTTTTTTCTCTTTTTAAACATAGGCTATGAAGATAGTAAGGAAAGAGATAATTACGAAAGAATATTTATACTTGGTTCGTTTTAACTTATGACTACATCTACTCCTTGGTATCACACAAACATTTTCACTATAACGAATCTCTCAATATAAGTATTATTTTCCACAAGGCTCTTCAGGCCAAATTAAGTATTTTTTTTGCACTTATTTATCCAAGTAATGATCCAAGTATTCTTTGTTACAAAGCCTCTTCATGCTTTAACCATTTTCAGAATAGAAAAGATTTAGGTTAAATACTCGCTGACTATATCATCTCACAGACGAATTTACAAGTTCAAAACTAGTCTTAACTTAAAGGTTCTATTGAAACTTAGAGAGATTACAATCAGAGCCTGGAAAGATTTCACAATCAAGACATTCTCTAATTTCAAAGTCCTTATATTTATAAGTTTCTTTAAAATATATCTGTTGTAAGTACTTGAAATTCGTCTTCAAAAACTTTAGTAAAATCTTAAAGTGAGCATTAGAGCATTTAGTGTTGCATTAATTGTTCCAACTAGTCACATTGATAAGATAAAACAATTTTCTTATCTTACTTTTCTCGTATTATTGTTGTTTTATTGAGGACTAACTTACTTTTTGTTTAGAAAAGTACTTTATTATACTTTATAGAGTAGGTAGACACAACTTTTAAGATGACAATGTGTTGCTTCACTTTTACTTTAGTGAATCTTTCTTGATGCGCTTATGTTTAAGTCTTCATATTTTATATACTCTTTGTTCCTGTAGAATGATAAGATGATGTCATATATTTTGAATACAAACATGTAATTACAAAAATGTTGCATTCTTAGGCTATCATTTGATAAGACGATCAAATTGTTTGTCTTATGAAAAGCGTGTGTTTTAACTTATGTTCTAAAAAGTCTTTTTCTTTATTTTGCTTCATGAATGATGCTTATCTTTTCATTAAAATGGATTAATCTTTCATTTGTTTGTAATTTACTCAAAACATGAAATGCTTTTGTCATTTTACCTAACAATTTATGATGACAAATAAATCAAAGCCAAAAGGATCTTTCAAAGATAACTTTAAAGTGAAACCTTTTTGTATTTCATAAAAGTGTACTCTTAAAATTTTTAAACAATTATGAAAAATGAAAATTTTCTTGTAAATGTGTAAGATCATATTATGAGAAATTGTTCTTACTCAACCTCTTATTGCAATGTGTTGATGATCTTCTTCAGCATTTAAACTTCAATGTGTATATCTTTATCTCTTTGTAAGAATGGAACATAGTGAGGCAAATCCTCTAACCTTTGAATGAACATATCCTTGTCTAGATTTGTTGTGAAGGTTGTCATCTTGGGGGATGAAAAAGTGAAACAAAGAATAAAATAAAAAAAAAACAATAAAATTTAAATTTGTTGGTGAAGGATGAATGTAAACTTTTCTTAAGGAAAATAAAACATCTTGGTCAGATGGAAGTGTTATGCATGATGGTGTCGAGGCTTGAGAGAAAATTCCAATTTTCTCTTCTTGGTACCATTTGGAGAAACCTTTCTCACCATGTGAAAGATTAGAATGACTTTCCAAAGCTTCCAAATGTTGTTTGAGCTTCAGTCCTTCGAAAATAGTAAGGGAAGATTATGCACACAATTTTAAAATATATATGTTTATTCTAAAAATAAATTAGACTAATTTATTTTATATAAAATTAAGAATATTTAAATATTTAAATGAGTATCTATTTAATCATATATATATATATATATATATATATATATATATATATATATATATATATATATATATATATATATATATATATATACACGGTTTTACTCATAGGTATCCATAAGTTTTTTTGTTGCCATACTTAGTTCTAAGGTGCTACAATTTTCTAGCAGTATAAAACCATTAGAAAAATAGTTTGAAATTTTGAAGGAAAAAATAGAGAATAAGATGCAGTAAGCAAACAACCCTCTATGCACAAATCAACAATCCACTAAACCATTATCCAACATAAAATCAACAATTCACAGTAAGAAAAATAAAAAAATCACAAACCACTAAACTTGTGAATAAAAAAACCCCAAGCACCAAAACTAAAGAACCCCAATCTTTGAACTCTTCCGAACCCTAATCCCCAACCCTACTTCTCAAACATACACTAAAAATTCTTCCATTTTAATTTCACTTCCATGAACCCTTTTGCTCCATGGGTAATACCATAGAGAGAGGGTGAAAACAAGGTAGCAATGGTGACAAGAAAGTGAGGTGATGGCGACGAGTTCTGATATCGTGAAAATTTTCAAGTGGGTTGCTTACTATGTCTTTTCTTTTTATTTTCAAAAACATTTTCTTTGACGATTTTACATTGCCAAAATATTTATAGTGTCTTAGAACTATTAGAAAATGTCTTAAACCTCCAAAACTTTACCATGTGACTGCTACAACTAATAGTTCACGTGGAAAGACAAATGGTTATCACATCATTGTTTAATGGTGATACTTGATGGGAGGAACTAAAAACATTGGTTGAATCCAAAACCATTTTTAAGGAATTCGAGTCTATTTCTACTTAAATAAACCTAATGTCGATAGTTATAGGATAAATTGATTGTTCTTCAAGTATTATTTTTAATTCAATCTTTTATATATAGTGGTTTCTCATAATTAATTTGAATACTAAAATATTATTTATTTTATTAGTTTCTCAAAAACAAATATTAAAATAAAAATATTTTTGTTTAATTAATAATGAAATAATTACTAATAATAACAGGTAAATAATGTTCTTAAATATGTACATAAAAATATACATGTATATATACTTGCTTGACCTCAATCTAACTTTGACAAGAATAATTTATTTTGAAAAAAAAAAGTATTCGATATTCTTTTTAAACATGTACACAAAAATAGACATGAAAAAAACACATTTTGATTGGGATCAAATTTGAGTTTTTTCTATTATGTAAAAATAAGGACAAATTCAAATATGTGTCTGACCCCACTTATTATACATGTTTGTGTTCACGTGACTATATGACATCCTCTACCTTGATAAACAATAATATCACAAAATAACACTTAGTGGTAAAGGATTCACAAATGAAGATTTCAAAACTCATAATTTGTACGAAATTCAAAATAACACAAAAGTGCACGCTCCTAATGGCACTCCAAAGACCAAGTTCTAACATTCAAACTATAATGGCACTCTAAAAGCCAAATTCTAGCATCATAGTATATGAATTGTAATTACAAAAACAATACGTACCAATGTCACATATTCTATCAGAATATAACCCAATAAAACAAGAAAAACAAAAAGGAATCAATAAAAGGAAGCAATAACTAGGGGGCCCTAGTTCAACCCTCACACTCATGCTCGTTACCATTTACAAGTGGTGTTCAGCCCAAACACAGACAACGCGCAAACAAAAGGGAGTAAGAAATATTCCTCACTCAACTCATGATATGAGCACACCATGAGTAGGACACACACACATTTAATTATAAAAAAACTTCAAACATATATTGACTAGACAATAAGCAATCACACTTAGCATAGTAGATAGTAAAACCAAGTATGCACATGAATGATGTCAATGATGCATTCGTAGTACTACTCCAATGTCATGTGGTACCATCTCAACTCAAGACGTAAACGAGGTGCAACTTTGTTAATCTCTGTCTCTACGATTAGCCATGCTACTATAGCGTGATATCTCTGTGGTAGCACGTTAGGTACTACTCAGTATTGTATCGTTGGGTCCGACATGTGTGATTAGTCATGGCCACTTAGGACAACCTTCGTACTAAGTAGCCCATAGGAGATCTGCTGATCTTACCAATTGGATTCATGTCTATATTTCTTTCAACACCAATTTCATTACATGATGCATGATGCGATTCAATTAATTTATTTAGTTTATCTTATCTCCACTTGGGCTAGTAAGGACCCTCTCTAGGTACTTCCCATGATCCACGACCCACCACACTCTCATAACTTAAGTACCCTTCATGGGTACCCACAAGATAAATGTCTATTAGGGCCTTTTCGCCACAAACTATAACACCCTTCTTGTTTTCCTTTTACCATTTTCATATAGCATCATCATTCTCAATTCAATTATCAACATTCTCAATTCAATTATCATCATTCCCAATGCAACACCACATATCAAGTTTTTGACACAACATGTTATGTTATGGTTCCCAATACATCATAGTACAGTTCATCGAAACACATGGATTCATAAAGCCAACAAACACAATCAATATCACAAATTTCTATAGCATAGATAAGGCAACATGGGTGTGCTCCATTAGCATAAGTGTGCACAGTCAGTGTGATTTTGCACGGACGTGTACAGGTTCTACACGGTTGTTCTCAATGGCCTGCTATCGAAATCTTCAAGGTTCGTGTCCATAGTTTCGAACCTAAGGGAAACCTACAATTTTTCTACATTTTTCATACACACAAACAATCACATAGAAACAACCACATAAACTCAAATTCAATTATTTAGGAAACTCAACCTTCTTCTTAGGACACCAAGATTTCGTACTTTGGGGTTCAAGGGAAAACCCTCGACCCCCTAGCCACCAGGTGTTAGTTTACCATAGCCAGAAGAACATATGAGGTCCTAGAGGTAACCCCACACACTTTGGGGTCCTAAGGACGACCCCTTCTCCTATCCCCAATCATACTCATACCTTGAGTGAGGTTCTCACTCCTCTTTTACCTAAAGAAGTGTAGACGTAGAGAACAAGTTCCTCAGCGTTGGTCTTCTTTTTCTTTGGGATTTCCTTTCAAAACTCTATTGACTTGAAGTCATGTGTCAACAACAGAAGCCTTTCTAGTTCCTCTGGTCACTCCTTTGTATAGTCCCAAAATTGGCTCCAAAATGGCCTTGCAACTTCCACTAACAGTCCATATGAAACCCAAACAAGGGGTTCCACAACCCTTGTAGAAGCTTTATGAAACGAGAAAGATTTAAACTATCTAGGTTTGATGCTTTGCATCAATCCTAACTTTTCTTTGTTTGCTTGGTATCCAACTTGTTATATAGGAGAAAGAGAGAAAGCATTAGCTCATACTACCCGATGTGTGGGACTTGAGCTATCCCACTCATTTATATAAGAAAAGGAGGTAGGACACAAGCTTATATTGTCCAATGTGAGACTAAAGCTTTTATTTATTTGTAAATAATTTATTTTTCTTAATTTAGTTAATTAAAACCCAATTTAAAATCCAACCTATATTTCTCCCAAAATATTATTTATTTAATTATAAAACAATTAAACCACTTATTAATAATAATTAATAAAATACAATATTTACAACTAATAATAAATAGAATAAAAACTGGGATGTTATTGAGTACACACTCACACACATATAAACATAGACACGAATATGTGAGTGTGTAATTCATGTCTATATATACACGTGCATACATATAAACATACACACGCATACATACATACATACATATATATATATATATATATATATATATATATATATATATATATATATATATATATTTCAATGGATTATTTTGTAGGATGAATTACAATATTTTTTAAAAGATTTTTTAGTAATAAATTATTCATCCAACAATCTCACCCAAAGACTTTTTCTATTGTTGTCAAACATTTTTTCTCTTTCATCACACATAATTTCTTCTCTTTTAGTTGAATGTTTTGTAGAATGAATTATAATATTTTTTTAAAAGACTTTTTAGTAGTAAATTATTTATCCAATAATCTCACCCAAAGACTTTCTACCGTTTTCAAACTTTTTTTCTCTTCCATCACACATAATTTCTTCTCTTTTAGTTGAAGGTAATATAGACGATGATTCATTACGTGGTCATCTTTTTTTTTGTTTCAATTAGGGATGACAACTTGGCAAGGCAGATACGAGTAGTAGTCCTCTCATACTTACTTGTATTTATAAGGGTACCTATTAAACTATAAATTTCAAAAAACAGTAAAAAAAGACTAAAGAAATATTTTTGAAAGATATACTAAAAATAAATTAGAGAAATTTAGTTTATATATAATTAAGGATATGTAAATAATTTTGAAATGAGGGTATTTACAGGTATGAGTACCGTCCCCATGCCATTAATAAAAGTATATCTATTTAACTATCTATTTTATATGTATCACGGGTTTTATTTACAAATATTCGTGGGTATAGGTTGTTTCGTCATCCTTACTTTCAATCATACACGTTTTTTTTTACAATCATGTAAAAAGACTTTTCTATTTTATTTTTGCTTTTGATCAATTTTTTTGTATGAATTGATTTGAGTGCATAAAAAATTGACAATAAAAATGCATAAAGATCTTTGGATACTTCATCTTTTTTCTATGCTCAGTCTAAATGCATGAAACAATCTTTCACTTTGTAGTTGGTGTATTTTGAATTAATTCTATTGTAGGGATATTTGTCATTGTGGGACCTTGAATCTATCTGGCTTAACAAACAAGAAATTTCGAGCCCAAAGAAGGTACTTGCCCAAGAGGGCCAAGAAGAGACCCGGTAGGAAAGACTGTCGACTCAACCACAATTGAAAGGAAGAATATAGCATACACGATGGTAGTTAGTAGGACAGGACCGGCAAGGACACACGCAAATTGGCCCACGACTCGGACAAGGCCCAAGGAGACCAGCGACCACACCAGCACACCAGGTGCCTACACGAGGTCCCACCTCAACAACAATGAAAGTGCCCAGCATAGCAGAATCAAAAAGGATCTGCCACCTCAGCACAAAGGTAACAACCCACCAAAATTAGAGCAATCGGAGCCACACGATCTTCTGAAAGGAAAAGAAGGGCTATCAATAGAGCCACGCTAGTAAACCAAGGGCCCCACCACCATCAACAAAATAAGATCCTCGTCAATCGCAGCAAGGGAAAGATCCATGTCAACCACTACCCGTAGAGCGCGCCGCGAATTTAGGAAAACATGTCACGATCAAGTGCAAGATCCAACAAGCATCAGCATGGGAAACGCCAATGCTAACAAACTGGATCAGGAGGCAGGGATGCTTCCACTTGGTAGGATCATACGAGTCATCAACGCTCTCCCCAAAGGCTATAAAAGGCAACAATGCGAATAGCTCTGGGCCAAGAGTGGAAAACTAAAAATGGGGAAGAATGGAGCTGAAAAATTGTTGCACGAGCTGCGACTCGCAACCTTGAAGTAACTCATTGCCCGCACACGCCTCAACCAATCCTCTGGATACCAGGTAAACTTCTTCTCATGGCCAAATTTCACTCCAAACCACAAATCGTCCGCCTCTATAGAGAACCGAGTCAGCCTTAGCCCATCTTTGATCCTGTCCCAAACCTCACTAGTCTCAAATCACTTGCCTCTATAGAGAACTGAGTCAGCCTTAACCTGTTCCTAGTTCCATCCTGACTTTGCTCCCACTACAAACACCTTGCATTCTCGTGTCCACTCGATGTCCGTACTCTATATAACTGTCACATAGCACACCTTGCGTCAAGCCGAGGCTAACATACTTCAGATGGCGAACACGTAGTCTGCCATTGGAGAAAATTGAGTCAATGTTGACCAGTGCCTCGAGTTAACTTGACCTCTCATCGTAGCTCATCGCCACATGTCTAACCCTACACCAAATCGAGCTAGAACACTCCAGATGGCCGGTTCGTGATAAGCCCTCGCTTGAGAATCGAGTCAACCAAATTTTCTAGCTCCATAGCCGATGTGTCCTACTTGACCTCGAGTCATTAGGCATTTTCCTAGTTCGCTCAGTAGGAGCACTCAATCCGGCACCTAGACGAGGACGCCCATTGGATAGTCTCGGTCTCAACTCTGTACCATAGGAGCTGAACGCCAAATGGAAAGGCTAGCCCCTATGCCCCCAACCTCAATGGACACCCAGCGAAAAGTCTATTCGTTCTCGCATCCACATCCTGTTGTCGACAGTGTACTACGAGGAGGACGCCAAGTGGATAGTCCGACTCTATCCTGACTTACCAGAACTACGTCAACTTTGACTTCTCCTGGCCGGGAGATATGTAGGAGCAAGAGGCCTACTCTTGTTAAGTTGAGCTTCCTTTTTGCCCTATATCTTTGTGACACCTGCCGAAATAATAAAGGTTATGTAGCATGCTATCCAGAGGGTAACTACCAAATGATAGGTGGATGGGATGACACGTCATTCCCATGCGTAACCGACTCCTTACCCAGTTTCTCTCTCGAGACCCCGCCTTATCCAATCCCGATTTCCAGTGTACCATTGAACACTGATGGCAACTTCCATCCGGATCACTTTGGCTAGAACCAATCTTCCCCAGGTTGGCATAGCCGATATTGACTCCTCTAGCCGTACGTCCGCAAATGCCAGGTGCGTCCGGCACCCTTCAAGTCAATCTATTCCAATCAAAAGACGAATCACCAAAAGACCTCAAGAGCGTCCTTTCACAGATCACCGCCGGTACGATTTAGGTCGCATCAGTCATTGAATCCTTTTTTTTAACGTAACTATGTAGATATGAATAACTATTTTTCTTTTCTTTTTTCTCATGCCTTTTACATATCTTTCAATCCATTATTGCAAAGAAATTAAAAAAATAAATATAGAAATCTTATTAAAAATAATGCTATTTACAAATATAATACCTGATTAGCATGATAGGTATGTAGAAACATATTCTATATGTATCTAAAATAACCTAAGAGTTTTTATGATAACAAACATTATGACTAAAGAGTAATAACTAATGATTTGACTATGTTCTTAGTCTTTAAGAAAATAGTATGTCATCATTATGTGGAAGTTTGGAATACATCCATATAAAAAGAATTAGTGGACTTGCATACGGGCTTGGAAGCCAAAAGACATATTTCGACCATAGTGACACAATTTTCGGTCACCATTTGTAAAGGCATTGTAATGTTGCATTTTTAGCTTAGCTATAGGCCTTGTATCTTGAGCCATTAGGTTAGTCTTAGGATTATATTAAGCTACCTAATCATGATTAGTTCAGACCTATATAAGGTCATTTTGTAATTAGCTTAATCACTTTTTAAGTGAATGAAAATTGTGTCTTACACTTTTGAGAGACTTTCTCTCTTCTCTTACTCTTGAGCGAATCTCACTTTTTCTTATCTAATTCCTTTGGAATTAGTGGTGAAAGCATCATTCCTCTCTTCTCCGTATCTTTGATTTCTTCTTTCAATTTACATTCCTAATTATTATACCTAATTTTCGTGAAATTTTCTAACTAGTTGCTGTTTGTGGATCCTTCGGTTTAACATTTGGTATCAGAGCTTGCCTATAAAACCTAGTGTTGTATTTGATGGTTCAAATCAAGCTTCAATGGTGTTTCTCTCCATTTTTTTGACACACCAAACAAGTTGGTTTTCTTGAATTTCTGCTTGATTCTTGACTTGTTTTGATGTAATCCTTGTTAGGTTTTGTTCCCCTAACCTTTAGGCTTCCATTTTCACACAAAAAATCACCAAAAGAGTGTTGCAATGCTGTTTTATTTTCTAGAAAATGTTCAATTACGGGATTACACTTTGATCCATATTTTCTTGATTTGTAGAGTTTTTGTTGAATTATTTCATGAGGTTTTGTTCCTCTTATGCTTGTGAATATTTCTATGCTTTTAGTTTCTTGAAATTCCACGGAAAATTTTTGGATTTTTCTTGAGTGTTCTTGAAAGATTCCTTAAGTATTCCTTGCTTGATTCACATGAACCTTAAGGTAGAAGACTTATGGTGTTTTATAGTAGTAAATTTTGAAGTGTAAGGTGCCTACATGTATGTGCTAGTATTTGCTATTGTTAATTGATTATGGAACTTGTTGATTCAAGAAAAGTACTGCACCTTGACTTTCTTGATTGTTCACCAAGAGTTTGATGAATTATTTTAGTCATATGCACATTAGTTTTTGGTAAGAATTCTTGTGGTGTAGTCTTGAAAAAAAATTGTGGACCAAAAGTGTTGTTGAGAGAATTACAAAAGTGAAAGAAAAAAAGTAATTAATGGCAAGAAAAAGTGCAGTAAAAATAAAGTATAGCAACATAAAAAATAAAAAAAAAAGCAAAATAAAACAAAGAAAAAGTTAGTGGAAGGTCCATTACAAAAACAAGCGACACACCTAGTTTCTAGAATTCTAGTATGCTAGTTTTTGTGCATAGCTTTATTTGTGTTGTATAACTCTTTTCCCCTGCATACTTTAGTTCTTTTCATATTAATTTAGTCTTCTTAATTGTCTCATTCAATTTCACTTGATTTTAGCATCCTTCTTGAGCTTTTGTTGCTTGTATTTCTTGGATTCCTAGTTTTGTCTAAGCTTTATTTTCTTGGACTTCCTAAGAAGGATTAGAGATTTGATTACCTTTCACTTGTAGCTTGAATCTTGATTAGTAGAGTGAGGTTGTTGCTCAAGCCATAGAGATGAGTTGAGTAGAAAAAGACAAGAGAGATTATTAGAGAAAGAGCCATAAGTTGTCAAACATGAGTTGAGTGTCATACACTTAGGAGTAGTAAGGTAGTTACCTTACATAGCTCTCAATTTTGTCCAAGCTTTAAGTGTTTAAATTAAAGTTTCAAGTGAGTGATTAAGAGAGAAAATATGGGGGAGACTAGTAAGTATTGGGAAAACTATTCCCCAAAATCTAAGCAAATAATGAAGTATATGATGAGGTTGGAGGAAACTTTGGAGAGGTTATGGAGAGAACATAAGGAAGGGCTGGATTTGGTGAAAAAAGACACTCAAAGTGTCAATGCTAAGGTTGAAGCCCTTAGTAGAGAGAAAGAAGGGGAAAATGAAGCTTCCTTACATGAGAGTGAAAGAAGTCATGATGAAGGACACATGAGTGTACATAGTTTGTCTTCTAGGTCTTAAGGATGTAGAAGGGTTAGAGAGGAGCCTTAGAGGGAAGAATTAGATAGCATGAAGTGTAAGATACCACCCCTTTCTAGGAGATTGCAAACTGAATTCATACTTGAATTAGGAGTTGAAGGTGGACCAAATTTTTGAGTGCTTTGATTACCAAATTTTTGTACGGTAAGATACCACCCTTTCTAGGAGATTGCAAACTGAATTCATACTTGAATTGGGAGTTGAAGGTGGGCCAAATTTTTTAGTGCTTTGATTACCATGAAAGGATGAAAGTAAGGCTAGTCACCCTTGTAGGGTGGAATCAAGTGCAAGGAGATATAAGGAGGATGGGGAAGGCACTTTGTGACTCATGGACCGAATTGAAGAGGCTAATTAGAAAGAGGTTTGTGCCTTCCTATTACACTAAGACCTTTACAACAAGCTTCAAAGGTTATACCAAGGGTCCAAGAGTGTAGAAGAGTATCATAAAGAGATGGAGATAAACCTAATGAGAGCTCAAATAGTAGAGTCTAAAAAGGCTACCATGGCTAGGTTTCTCCATGAACTCAATAAGGAGATTCAAGATATAGTGGAACTACAATATTACACTACTATAGAAGAATTAGTCCACCAAGCTACTAAGGTAAAGTTGAAATTAAAGAAAAGGCATGTCTCTAGAAAACCTTATCCTAGTGATAGTATGAATGGTAAAAAGAGAGGACGCCTTAGAAATGACAATAGTCCTAAGAAGCAGGTGAGCTTCAAAGGGGCCGAAAACTGGAAAGAGTCTCACCACCACCTAGTTCTTCTAAGGCAAGTCATATTAAATGTTTTAAGTGCTTAGGCAAAGGGCACATAGCCTCCCAATGCCCAAATAGAAGAACCATGATCATAAGGGAATATGGAAAGGTTGAAAGTGAGAGTTTTCAAGGAGAGTTTACATCTTCTAGTGAGGTTGAGTCTAGTAGTGACCATCCACATTATGAGGACGACCTTCTCACAGTGAGGAGGCTCATGAGTAACATGAGTGGAGAAGAGGTTGAAAGGCAAAGGGAAAATATTTTTCACTCTAGATGCCTTGTGTTTGGAAAACTATGCTCTATTATAATAGATGTAAGGAGTAGTGTGAATGTGGCTAGCTCTAGGCTATTAGGATAGTTATGAATCCCTACACTTCCTCATCCCAAAAATTACAAGTTACAATGGATTAGTGAGATGGGAAGAGAATATGGATGGACAAGTGTCATTGGATTTTACCCTAGGAAAGTATATGGATGAAGAGATGTGTGATGTGGTGCCAATGGAGACAACATATATCCTTTTGGGCAGGCTATGACAATTTGATAGGAAAGTGATCCATGATAGTGTCACTAGTAGGTTCTCTTTTGAGCATATAGGACATAAGGTAGTCCTCAAACCTTTGTCTCCAAGGGAAGTTTGTGAGGACCAAATAAAAATGAGAATAAAAGGATAGGAAGAAAGAAAGAGAAAAAGAAAGACAAATAGGCTAAAGTGATAAAATGAGAGAAAAATAAAGAATTGGAAAAGAAAAAAAAAGATTATCCTTGTTCCAAAAAGAGATATTAATGAAAGAGAGGAAGGGATAGAAAAAAGAAAAGAAACTCTATGCTTAGGAGTGAGAGGAATTAAGAGAGTTATGTTCATGGAGAAGTGTCCTTGCTTAGTAATTCCTTATGACTTTTATTTTTGTTGTAAACCTTCTCTTTTTGTAGGTATGAGGAAAACAATGAAGGAGTTTGGAAATGATAGTCATGGAGAGCAAGCTCTATGTTTTCACATTCCAAGATCCTTCATGTCCCCTAAAGATGCCTTTGCACTTGTTCCTAGATATCATTTACCATGTGCAAATGGCTTATTGCCTAAAGCTTCTCTTATTTCTTTGCATGCTATCTTTAAATCTTTTAAACTTTATGTTATTTTGATGCATGCTAATGCATACAATAAGTTAATTTTTAATATTTCATCTTGGTTGAGTGGACTATCCTTTACTTATGTACATGAATGGAATAACTATGAAAGTAATAGGATGATGTGTGCCCACGAAAGTGAATTTTCACCCATTGCATTTGGAATAGAGGCACATGACCGAATTGGTACCCATGATGATATGAATCATTGGTTATTTGAAGTGCCTAAGATATTTATATGTGCATCTTTGAGTAGAGACATTAGTTTGGATAGTTTATTGTGGGTTTTTCAGTTCTTGGGAGTGTTTTGGAAATTTAAATTGCATGAAAATATTGTTGATGAGCATTCCTTTGAATTAAAGAGGGAAGATATATTTTGTTCATATGTAGCCCCTATGCGTTCCTTGCATATATTTGAGCATGTTAGGCTTGATGTATCATCCTTTCATTTTGGAAATGATAGTATGCATTTTTGTGATTTGGAAATGATGGATAAGAATTCCCTTGATGAGAGGGGAGGTAATATATTTCTTCCAAGTGCAGCCCCTACATTTCCTTTACATCTACATGGGCATAATATTGTTGAGGTACATTGCCTTAATTTAGGAAGTGTTTATATGCATTCTTTTAACTTGAAAAATGGTAATGTAAATTCCATTGATTTGGAAGGAGGTGATATGTATTTTCCAAGTGCAGCCCCTATGCATTCACTATACATACATGAACATGAAAGGGTTGATGAATATTTTCTTGGGTTGAAAAATAATTATATACATTTTCCATGTAAAGCCCTTATTCCTTCTTTGAGTATATGTGAGTATGATGAGAATATTTTGCACTATGATTTTAAGTGTAGTATATTGACCTTTTTTGAGCCCGAGGACATATTGTCTAAATACTTGATTGTGAAATTTCATGGAGATAATTCAAGAAGAGCCATAGGTGTCTCCAAGACTTTGGATATTATGCATGATTATTTCTATGATTTTCATTTGAGAAATATTATATTGGATGCTTGTCCTAGTGATCATCTTTGTAAGGACATTCTTAGATCCTTTGGGGGATTCAAAATTGTGATCTTTGATCCAAGTAGAGCATGGGAACTAGTCTCCTTTTGGGCATGTTTCCTTTCCATTAATCATGACATATGGTTCAAGCTTGTCTTTTATCTTCTAGGTAAGGGGAGGATGATATGAATATGAGGGCCAAGGTAATAATCTGCAAGGAGCTTAAAGGACATGGGAAAACAACCTTGGAAGGTTCCATAACTAGGAAGAACTTGAAGAAACTTTAAGAAGAATTTCAAAGAGAGATAAGCCTCCTTAAGGGCCTAAGAGAGTCCATTTGATATGTATATGGAGGGGCAAGTTCCTAATCAATATAGAGGCTTCAAGAGCATGGATTCCACTATCCTAGAAAGTCTAATGACTAGAGGAAGGCTAAGGAAACTCCAAGAGGAAGTGCACTAAGAGATAGACCTCTTTAAGGGTCAGAAAGGGCCTAATAGTGTCCTAACTTTATATTCATTTTTTTAGTGTAATCATGGTCCTTTGTGAACTTTTTTAAACCTTTAAACCATTGTTTTTAATTTTTATTTGCTTGTAATAAATCTTAGTGGACTTGCATATAAGCTTGGCCATCCAAGCACATCTCTTATTAACATCAGGCCATCCAAAATAGAGTTAGCAGATGTTCCCAAGCCATCCAAAAGGCCAATATCCAAATGCTTGCCTCAAGCTTCAAAGAACACAAGAGCTTTTGTTAAGAAGCAAATGAAGCTGGTTCTTCCTGAATTAGATGATGAACAAGATATGGTTGCTAAAGCAAGACCATCTCCTATTGTTGAAGAAGATGAGGATGATGTTGATGCTTCCTAGATCACAAGGCTGACCAAGAGGAAGGCACTGGTATAGACTCTCATGGTTCCAACCCATCAAACTCTATAGTTTTAATGATCTTTCCTAAAGGTAAATGCTTCAAAACTATCTCTCACCGTCAAACCCCAAAAATTTTCTCACATGTATCCTTACCTCCCTCTCTTGTCTCTCCTGCATCATCCTTGTCCAAACATGCTAATGACCCTGACGCCATCACTCTTTTGGACATCCCCTCACATTCTCCTAAGTCACCTCCTACACATTCTACCTTTACAACAACCTGAAAACAACCACCCTCTTAGACCCTAAACACTTCACCTATACACTTTAGCCCTCCTTCACCTTATAATATTGTCATCCAAACACGCTTGAATACCTCCTTTGTTGAACCCATTGAACTTGACACTCAACTGAGAAAAGAATGACCTATTCTTTTCTTACAACAACCTGACCCATAACCTATGTGTTTGAATAGAGACCACCATACCCTTTACCTTCAAATGTGTTTGAATATGTTCCTATACCTTCCTACTCACAACCAACCACCTACACACCCCTTAAACCTACCCTCTGCCTCTAAGTCAAATATCAAACCACCTTGGCCCTCTTTGTGTTGCTTTACCTTTAAAACACACACAGAGAAAAGTTTACCCAAATCTCCTTAAACCAAATCTATCAATGTTTCTCACCCTAGGATCCAACAACACATTATTCCTCACAAAGTTGATGGGGAGTCACTCTATAGAAGTAAGAAACCGAACATAATCCAAGTTTAGATTTTCCCCAAAGATCTGAATATTTTCCCCTTGGACATTCTCACCCCAAGTTTCTTCCCTGATGCTAAAGCTCACCTTATCAGTAGATTATTTTGCAGCTCAAAGCTACGAGTTTAGCACTTTACTCCTCCATCCCTAATCATCAAACCTTCAACAATTGTTCTTATCCAACCATTTAGGATTTCTCCAAGACTTCCGATGGTTATTTTAAACAAGCAAAGAGAAGCAAAGGTTAAAATCTCAACTACCCTTCATCCATGCAACCAAGAGCCTAATCTTCGAAGTTGTTCTATTGGGACTTACTTCTACTTGCATGAGAAGATGCTATCTGGTTGTATAATAATGCTGTCGACATACTATTAAATGACTAGATTTTCCTTAATTTCTGTAGTATAGGGACTAACATAGGTTGATTCTCACAAGGAAATAATCATATTATACCTAATCTTATTGATCAAACACCAAAACAAATGTCAAAAATGGGGGTTTGGGTGAAACAGAATTGGTAATTATGTGGAACAGAATTCATACAAAATAGAATGGATCTAAAACGAATTTTGTAACACCAATTCAAGAATTCATTCATGCACTCAGTTATCATGGTTTTATGAAGGATGCAATTTCATATCAACCTAAGTTTCTTTAGATAATCATTTAACATTCGTCCATGCATATTGAGATCACAATCGTAGTCCCTAATTAG
This sequence comes from Mucuna pruriens, assembly GCA_025330945.1. Classification (NCBI taxonomy): domain Eukaryota; kingdom Viridiplantae; phylum Streptophyta; class Magnoliopsida; order Fabales; family Fabaceae; genus Mucuna; species Mucuna pruriens. Next base: position 1,782,120 of record JAENHJ010000047.1, read on the forward strand.
CATGGATTCAAGATCATAACTAGTTGATTTTAGGTTATCAATTGATTACCTAATATAACACAATCCAAAACTCAAATGAGATTATAATCATGAAAATGAATTAAGAATTGGAAAGACAAATAGTAAAAATTGGATAAGGAAGATAAAGAATCAAGAATTCAAACTGATTTGCATTCTTGAACCTTGAATTGACAAAGAAGCTTAGCCTTCGATGGGCATTGTCATAGAAAAATTAGCAAAATACAAAAAAGGAAACATAGAAAAATTCAGAAGAAAAACAAAGCAAAAAAATATGGAGAAGAGAGGAAAGCTTCTAATGCAAGAAACCCCTTCAACTTCCCAAAACTCAAGAGTCTCCAAAAAGTTTATGACTATCTAACCCCTCAACTACTCTAACTACCAACTAACCTACTGACTACATGCTCAAAAGTATCAAGGGAAAATGAGCTTGAATAGAAGAATTAGCAACCCAAAAATCCCACCAACCAGGGCCCCATAATTTGGGCCAAAATCTACAAGGAAAAGCCCAATCAGAGTGGTGTAGAGGTAGTAACTTCCCGTCCATATTTGATACTTCAAATGGTCAAACTAGTTTGAACTATAATGAGAGAAGTTACAAATCTTCATCTTAGCTTTCTAGGGCTATCAAGATTGTCTAATTTGGAGGTTTGTAGCTCTAGATATGGCCCGCACAAAATAGAAACCTCATAGTGAAAATTAAGTCAGAAAATAAGTAAAGATTAACAACTATCCTCAATTAAGCTCAATGACTCAAGACTCAACCAATGTATGATTATTAACCAGAAAATAATGTCAAATATGTCTAGCATGAGTCACTATTAGGTGTCTCAAAATGCTCTATCATTATCTTGATAAGGAAGACACTTGCTAGCTTTGTACCCAAAATCTATAGATCCATAGTCATCAAGATTCTTGCAGTCACTTGGCTCTACAAGAAAAATTGGACACCCCCACAACATCTGAAGGAAGTTTGTATATGTTGAAGAAGATACAATCCTATTACTTTGATGGTTGGCTTTTTGTGCCATTGAAGTTTTCAAATGGTGAGGATTTCAAGTTACTTGGTCTTAAGAACACTCCTTCTATGCAATTGTACCATCTTTTGGTTTCACCTTCCTAAATCTGCAGCAACCTCATCCTTAAGGTAAACTATTCCAATGTTATTTGGAATCTACTCCTCTAGCTGTCACCCCCCCAGTTCCTGAAGCCTCGCCTCCACCTACCTTATCCCCTCCCCCATCACTTGCCCCTTCCTCACCACCCTCTAAACCACTTGTTTCTCAAGCTCTCACTATCTTTCACCCTCTAACCTCTGAATCCCCGACTAACCTTGCTTAACAAGTTTTCAATGCCAGCAAACCTTACATTGATCAACATTTTGATCAATTGGAACCCAAATTAATGGATATGTTCTTTAAGCTTTTGGGCAACCAACATCTACCACCTTCGCCTACAACCCTTTGATCTCCTTTTGCTTTTCATTTCTTATGTTTTTTCCTACTATTATGTTCTTCCTTTCTTCCCTACCTTTTTGACTAATAATAAAATAGGGGGAGAAATTTATGTAAAAGAGAAAGAGTTTCTTTACAATACATATGTTCTTCTTGTACATACATTCTACATTCTATCTTCACTCTATGCTTTATTTTTATTGTCCATAATCTTAAGGGAAGCCCAAAATGCTATTATTATGATTTATGGTATCCTACTTATATGTATTATATATCTTTCTTTAAAGCATAATTTTTGTCCTCATCAAAAAGGGGGAGATTGTTGGAACATTTTATATGCGTCCAAAATAATCCAAGAGTTTTGATGATAACAAACATTATGACTAAAGAGTAATGACTAATGATTTGACTCTACTCTTAGTCTTTAGGAAAACAACATGTCATCATTATATGGAATTTTGGAATGTATCCATATAAAAAGAAACTTGTTTTTTGATAAGTTTATCTGTCGTGTTCAAACAAGTTACGTCATTCAAAGGAGATGTTGTCCAAAAAGAGAAACTTTGTCAAGTAAAGGATTCAGTTTCTGAGCATAAAGTTTTTCTTGTTCTTAGTGCTTATCATATCTCATAACTTTCCCTTTTAACTTATGCACTAACATTCCAATGTATCTATGTTCAAAGCTTCATACAACGTTCGTATTTCTATATACGTGTATTATACTATGCTTTATTTTTCAAAACAACAAAGTTTCCTTTTCAAGCTCTGAAAATCAAGTCAACCTTGGTATAACAAAGTTTTGTTTGTGCTTTTATGTTTAAGGAAACAAAAAGAATAATGCATCTCCCATCAAGTGAAGATAGCATTGTTGAGGAAAAGGAGAAAACAACTTTTTTGTGTCACATTTTTTCTCTGACCACAAATGAAGACAAAACTATGAAACAACCCTACAAAAAAGCATCTCCCTTGACATTTAATGTAAAAGATCTCTTTTCATGTAGAACAACATCCTTCTTGCTCTTGTCTATCTATTGGTTGAACAATCCTTCAAGAACAAGATAAAGAAGGCATAATAACATAAAGAGGAAAGTGAGAAAAAGCTCATCATCTTTTTATGCTCATTGGACAACAGTCTTAGAATTATTTTCTTTTTGAAAAGCTTTTGTATTTGCTTTGCTAAGCAAATTTAAAGTCTTTGTTTGTAATTACCATATGCTCACCTAGTGATTTATCTTTGTAAAAGATATTTTGTTTTTCATGATAGCTTGAAGAGGCTAAGTGTTAAAGAATACTTGGTGTTGCTTGTAATCAGGTATACTACAATTGGGTATAACCTAAAGAGATTTAAGAATACTTGGTTTGTAAGTCAGGTTGACATTAATGGATAAATCTTTCGAGTTGAAGGGACTGGATGTAACTCTTATGGAAGAGTGAATCAAGATAAAAGCCTTTTGTTCGTTTTCCTCTCTTCCATTCTCTATTTTAATTCTATAAATCTTTGGACAGCTTATTTAGACAACACTTGAAAATTTATATATATATATATATATATATATCCTTGCATTTTCGAAAAGCTTTAAAATATCATACACACAATTCAACCCCCTTTCTTATTTGTTTCCTATTTCTTCAAGGTATTGTTATGCAATTGATTTTGTTGATTGGTGATAAATATTCTTGTTGTAGTAGAAATTCAAATGAGAAATTCACACTAAGAAAATAACATAGGAAAGGACAAAGTGATACAAGAGCTATTGTAATTTTGAAGGTTTGCTAAAAATTTATGGGATCCTTTCAAATCTTATAAATTCATAATGACCTTTCAAATCATATAAATTTTTATTATATAAATCCATTAAGATCCAAATTATAAAATCTTGATTATAAATTTTTTTTAAAAATTTATAAATCATTATATTCTTACAAATTCTTTTAAAATGTACAAAACTTTTTTATGTCACAATTATGTTTCAAAATCTCAACCAAATATACTACCTTAGTTTCTTTTCTTAGGAAATATCTCAAGTTTATAAAATAAAAAAAAACTCTCCTAATTAATCCTAGGTCAAAGTTCTTCCTTTGCATCTCATCTTGAGTTAAGGTTAAACCTAGCTATAATAGCCTTTCTACACTCCACTATTTGAGACATGGTAGCATCTCTAGCCATGGTACCATACACATCAAAATTTGCTATTATAAAACATCATAAGTCTTCTAACCTAAGTTTCATGTGAATCAAACAAGGAATGTTCTCAAGAACACTCAAGAACACATGTTAGAATTAGGAGAAAAGAAGACCATAAACAGATGTAGAATTGTTAGGGGAACAAAACCTAACAAATATTGAAGCAAAATAACTTAAGAATCAAGCATAAATTCAAGAAAACCTACATCAAAATGGTGCGCCCAAAATGGAGGGAAATTCCATTGAAGCTTGATTTAAACCTTCAAATGTAGCACTAGGTGTTATGGGAAAGCTCTAGATACCAAATGTTAAACCCAAGGATCCACAAACAACATCTAGTTAGAAGATTTTCAAAAAGTAGGTCTAGAAATTAGGAATGTAAATTAAAAGAAGAAATCAAAGATATGGAGAAGAGAGAAATAGTGCTTTCGCCACTAAGTCCAATGGAATTAGATAAGAAAGAGTGAGACTCCCCACAAACATCTTGGAAACTTGATGAGAATAGGGTTTTTTTCTCAAGAACAAAATAAGAGAGAAAATTTCTCAAAAGTGCAATGCACAATTTTCCAAAAAGTGACTAAGCTAATTAAAATAATGCCTTATATAAGCCAGCACTAATCATGATTAGGTAGTTTAATTGAATTATAAGACTAACCTAAAGGCCCAAAACTAATCTAAAAATGGAACACTCAAAGGCCCTCACAACTAGTGACCGAAAACAGTCACTAAGGTCAAAATGCTCTCTTTAGGCTTCCAAGCCCATATGCAAGTCCAATAAGGTTTATTACAAGAAAATACCACTTTAAAACAATGGTATAAAGGTTTAAAACTAGTTCACAAAGAATCATGGTTCCACTCAAAACATGTATACAAAGTTAGGCCACTATTGGACCCTCTTTAGCCTTTAAGGAGACTCATCTCTTGGTGTACTTTTTCTTGGAGTTTCCTTAGCCTTCCTCTTGTCATTATACCGTCCAAGTTAGTAGAATCCATAGCTTTTGAAGCTTTCATGGTGATTATGACCTCATATCACTTAAGGAGACCCATCTCTCTTTGAACTTTTTATTAAAGTTTCTTCAAGTTCCCCATAGTTATAAAACCTTCCAAGGTTGTGTTTCCATGTCTTTCAAGCTCCTTGGTTAATATGACATTTCCCCCATATTCATATCATCCTTCCCTTCTTGAAGAGAATTTGACCTTAAATTTGAGGCTTGAGTACCTACAAGATAAAAGACAAGGATGAGCCACATGTCATGATTAATGGAAGGGAAACATGCCCAAATGGAGATTAGTTTCCATGATCTACCCAGATCAAAGATCACAATTTTGAATCCCCAAAGGATCTAAGAATATCCTTACAAAGATGATTAGTAAGACAAGCATCCAACATAATATTTCTCAAAGGAAAATCATATAAATAATCATGCAAAATATCCAAAGCCTTGGAAACAACCATGGATCTCCTCAAATTATCTCCATGAAATTTCCTAATCAAGCATTTAGACAATATGTCCTTGGGTCCAAAAATGGTCAATATATTACACCCAAGATCATAGTGTAAAATATTCTCATCATATTCACACATACTCAAAGAAGGAATAAGGGCTTTACATGGAAAATGTATATCATTATTTTCAACCCAAGCAAATATTCATCAATCATTTCATGTTCATGTATGTATAATGAATGCATATAGGTTGCACTTGGAAAATACATATCACTCTCTTCCAAATCAAGGGAATTTACATCATCCTTTTTCAAGTTAAAAGAATGAACATCAATTATTCCCAAATTAAGGCAATGCACCTCAACAATATTATGCCCATATAGATGTAAAGGAAATGTAGGGACTATACTTGGAAGAAGTATATCACTTCCCATCACACCAATGGAATTCTTATTCATCATTTCCAAGTCATAAAAATTTGCACTATCATTTCCAAAATCAAAGGATGACACATCAAGCCTACCATGCTTAAATATATGCAAGGAGTATAGGGGCTGCATATGAACAAAATATATCTTTCCTCTTTAATTCAAAGGAATGCTCATCAACAATATTTTCATGCAATTTAAATTTCCCAAACACTCCCAAGAATTGAAAAATCCACAATAAGCTATCCAAACTAATGCCTCTACTCAAAGATCCACATATTAAATTCTTAGGCACTTCAAATAACCAATGATCCATATCATCATGGGTACCAATTCGGTCATGTTCCTCTATTCTAAATCCAACGGGTGAAAATTCACTCCCTTTGGCATACACCATCCTATTACTTTCATAGTTATATCATTCATGCAAACAAATAAAGGATAGTCCATTCAACCAAGATGAAACAAAAAGAATTAACTTATAGTAACTATGAGAATGCATCAAAATACCATAAAGTTCAAAGGATTTAAAGATAGCATGCAAAGAAATAAAAGAAGTTTTAGGCAACAAATCATTTGCACAAGGTAGTTGACCTCTTAGCACAAGTAAAAAGGCATCTTTAGTAGACATGAAGGGTTCTAGAATGTGAAAACTGATAGCTTGCTCTCCATAAATTCCATTTCCAAACTCCTTCGTAGCTTGTCTCATTTCTACAAAAGAAAAAGGTTCACAACATAAATGAAAGTCATAAGTAGTTAGTAAGCAAAGACTCTTCTTGATGAAATCCTAACTAACCCTCAAAAGGAACCTTAAGCAAAGTAAGAAGACAAAGAGATCATGGACACTCAAGCACTTCAAAGCCCCATGACAAGGGGAAGGTTGAAGAGATTGCAAGGAGAAGTGCTTCAGAAGACAGGCATGCTCAAGAGTCTAGAAAAGCCTAGCCCAATCCAAAGCTCAACCATATACTCCGTATAGGCTTACACCTTGACTCCTTAGAGCTTTTGTTAATCATTAGCATAGTTTCTTTGGTTGATATGTGCTTTAATTATTTTCTAAATTCTAAAAGCTAGATAGGAAAACTACTTAACTAGTCTAGTTTTAGCTTGTTTAGTTAGCTAACTTACATGCTCCCTTGCATGGATAAGCATCCTAACCTTGCAACCGAACACCCTTAGATCTCTTAGGCCTCCTAAATCATGAAGGACCCCAAGGATATTTAAATCCCCCTTCACTTGTGTAAATGGCAACTTTGATTGAATGAAATTTTATTGCATTGCATCTTTGAGAGAATATTTCTATCTTCTCTTGAGCAAGAGCTTTCAATTCTTATCAACATTTCAAGAGACTTGTGTCGAATCTCACACACTTTTATTTTCTTCATTGCATGTATAAGTGGCGAGATTAATCCATTCCATTTCTTTTCTATTTTACAAGTTTCCTTTCTTCTTTGTTCTTTGGAGCTTTCTCAATTTCTAGCTTTTCTTGGAGTCTTGGAAATCTTTGTGACAAAAGTGAATCTTAGTGCTTATCAAGTGATATCAAAGCTTTCTTAGGTCACTTTGTCACATTTTTAAGAATTATTGAAGATATTTTCATTGCCAGGCATGCACCAATGGCTCATGGCATCCAGGCAAAACTTCATATGCTATGTTCTAGCTTCCCCCTTGTGTTTTTCCAAATTTTTGTGTTGGGTTTTGTTCACCTAGCAGTTCAATGTTCCCATAATTTTCTTTGGGAAAATTGAGTCTTGAATTGAGTTCTTGAAAGAATGCTTACAAGGTGTTTATGGAAATGCAATGTTGAATTGTTCAATTCTTGAAGAGTTTTGTTGAGTTCTTGCTTTGAGTTTGTTTTCTTTAGCTTTTGCTAAGGGTTTATGTTCTTACGGCTTGGTTTTCCTTTTTAGTTATGGTACTGCAGTGATCTTCTTGTGTGATGCATGCCATGTGTTTGACAAAATGTCATGGCTAGTTGCTAGCAAAATGTTGAAAAAATATTGTGAAAGTTTTTGGTGTTTGTATAAAAAGATTGAGTAACTTGTGCACCAAGAAAAGAGTTCTTGTTATAGCTGGAAAAAAAAAAAAGAATTGATTTGTCTTTAAAAAAGAGTTAAAAACAGAGAATATCCATTGGAAAAAGTTTAAGAAAAGTATGGTAATGGTCCAAGAAAAAGTCCTAAACACACCACAATTGCTAGTGTGCACGTGTACTAGTTTGTGCAATTCTTGCAATATTTGTATAATGGTTTAATGTTATGCTTTTTGTAATGAGAAAATCCATGCATTTTAATTTTCCTTATTCCTTTCCTGATTCTTCTAATTGTCTCTAAAATATCCCCCTTGAATTTAGCTTTCTTTCTATGCTTTTTTGCTTGTCAATTCTTTGGCCTCTAAGTTTTGTCCTTGTAGTTTTCTTCCTTGAAATTCTTAAGAGTATTGAGATTTGATGGATTTCACTTGAAACTAAAAGTTTGATTAAAGAATTAAGACTCTTAGTACAAGTCAAAGATAGGGAAATAGTGGTAAAATGGAAGAGAGTACATTAGAGGAAAAGTCCTCAAAGTGTGGATACACGAGAGTAGAGTGTAAACACTAAGAAATATTGAGGTTTGCATTTTCTTCTTGTCTCGGTTTTGGGTGCAAGAGTTGGTGTTTAGTTGCATCACTTTAGGTGGGTGAGGGAGAAAAAAGTGAGTTATAGCGTATGGCAAGTTCTAGTATTGATTTGGAGAACCTTTCTCCTAAATCAAAGATTATGGAGTACATGAAAAAGTTAGAGGAGAAAATTGAGAAAATAGATGGTGGGTTGTGTGACTCCATCTACCTTTGATGCTAACAATACTAATAAAATAACTTTGAATGAATTTAAATTCAAAAACATACATTGACTGGTAAAGGATTCACAAATAATCTGGTCAAATACTGTAATTGAAACAAACACGTGTTTTTGATGGAACTCCAAAAGCCAATTTCTAATGTCATAAAATGTAAACCAAACTTAATTACAAAAGGTGCCCCGATGTCACATGTCCTATCAGAACGTAAACCCAAAAGTAAAAGAAAAGCAACTAATGAGAGTCTTAGCTTAATCCTCATGCTCCTGCCCAACGTCACCTATAATATGTATGACATTCAACCTAAACAAAGACAACACATAACAAAAGGGAGTGAGAAATATACCTCACTCAGGCTTACAATATGAGCATAACATAAATAGAACACACACGCGCACACGCATAATCATCATAAAATAAGTAATCACAACAATAGACAATCACAAAGAAGTATGCACATAAATGCTAGCAATGTACTCCTAGTACTACTCAATATGCCATGTGGTACCAACTCTAACCCAGGAAGTAGGCTAGGTGCAAACTTGCTAATCTTTGCCTCTAAGGTTAGCCATGCCACCTCAGGTACTACTAGCTTGCATCGTCAGGTCCGGCATGTGGGATCAGTCACGGTCATTGGAACACATCCGTACCAAGTAGTCCTCAGAAGGTCTAGTGACCTTACCGCTCACGTTCGCGTCTACATTCCTTACATGCCTATTTCATTAAATGATACATAGTATGGTTCAATTTTTATTGTTTTCTCTTGTCATAAATTATTCTTAAATTAAGTTGATGATGACCATTCTCGCTCCTTTGGGCCTAGGTACTTCATCGTTGACCCATTACACGTTTTCATAAGTACCTTTTTGGTCCCTCCCAAGCTCAGGTACTCATAGGATAAATGTCTTTTGGGGTCATTCTCATCCGTTACAGACTAGGTCACCCTTCTCATTTATCTTTATTGTTTGTTATGTATTTTTACATGTCATATATTAGGGTTCTCATGTGTTTTCAACAATCACAATAATATTATCTTTGCACTTCTCATGTGTTTTCAACAATCACAACAATATTATCTCTACATAATACATGTTCATAAGTCAACAATAAATTTAGTCACAATATAGTAGTAAATTCAATTACAACGTAACATTTGTTCAGTCCAGATAAGGCAGTACATGCATGCTCCCATTAGCACAAGTGTGCACAATCGGTGTGACTATACACAGGCATGCATGGAACCTGCAGAATTCACCACAAACAATATAGCAAAAACCATAATCTTTAATGTGTGAAAATTATATCCCTTAGGGGGCTCGGTCCCTTTCAGAGGGCATTAATGATGAACTTACACTCATGTCTCTGACCAAAGCTAGCTAGAACTAAGGGAAAACCCTCAAGAACACCTAAGAAGGCAGCGTAGAAGCAAGAACAAACAAAAGAAGAAAGAAAGAAAACATGGGGAAGGAAGGAAGGGGGTTTCACCACTAGTCCTAGGACTGGATAAAAGTATTGAGATTCTCCATGAGCACCTTGGATACCTTATGAGAATAGGGTCCTTGGACAAACCAAGAGAAAGGAGAGAAAGCTCTCGCACGTGCAAAGGCACAATACTATTCCATATTGAAAAAATGATCAAAACGTCCTCTATGCCCTTGCATAGGGAACCCTTTTATAGCATGATTAATGACTTAAGTGGACTTCACTAATCATGCCTAAGGCCCATGACAAGGTCTTAAACACATAGGGTCCAACAAGCAAAACTATTCCTATCCCTAGCTTAGCAATCAAAATAAGACTAGCTTTAGCCATGAAGTTGGAGACCAAAAAATGGCTAAGTAGCTTGGTCTATCTAATGACCTTTGCCTGAAGGCTATCCTATAGTACGAGCTACACAAAAGAAGGTACAAAGATACAAAGTATTCCCAGGCTTATACATTGCCTTCAAGATAGTTGGTCACACTATATACAATAGGACCTCCTTAGCCTTCTTCTAAGTCCTTAAGGGTGGTCAACTGGTGTTGAACTTCTTCTTGGATCCTTCTTAGCCTACTATGGGTGATAGGCCCTTCAAGTGTAGGGTCTGTCATTTTTGTATATGCATCATCCTCCCCTTCTTGAAGAGAATTTGCCTTCAAAATCGGCTCTTCTACACCTATATCACAAGTAGTTAAGTCAATGACGTTAAAAGTAGTACTTCCTCCATAGTTTGGAGGCATATCCACTTGATACGAATTGCCATTTATTTTCCTCAATATTTTAAATGGGCCATCTCTCTTGGAAGAAGTTTAGACTTCCTCAAATGGAGGAATCTATCTTTCCTCCAATGTACCCAAACAAGGTCTCCTTCTTTAAAGAGAACCTCTTTCCTTCCCTATTAGCACTTCTAGCATACTGTTCTCCTTTCTTTTCCATGTGCAACCTGGCTTTATCATGCAATTGGATATTTGGCTTTTTTTCACCGTATAATCTAGATGGTACTAATATGGCAGTTATCCTTTATTACTTTTGAAAGGAAGTTTATAACCAGCAAAAGTATTAATCATATTTACAAGAGTATTGGAAGAACTCAACAATATTGTCAAGAAATTGGTCATTTAGTACTTGGGAGGGGGAATCTTCTAGTTCAATACCTTCGACTACATTATCATTAGTTTCAACTAAAGCATCACCATCATAGCCTTCACTTAGAGTATCATTAGTTTCAATCAAAGCATCATGGCATTGTTGATTATGAAGACCAAAATCTAAGGTCTCCATATTAAATAAGCTTTTCCAATTCTTCTCTAATTAGTATCTCCCTTTGAAGAGGAGAATTACATGTTAGAGCAAAGAAATATGTTTCAGACTCCAAGAATGTAACATCCATAGTAACATATGTTGTGTTTTATGGTAGGATGGTAGCAACAATAACCTTTTTGGTGTGAAGCGTACCCCAAAAAAATACAACAAAGAACATATGGATCAAGCTTTATCAATTGATTTTTATGGAGATGTACGAAGGACACACATCCAAAGATACGAGGAGGCAACATGAAAATAGAAGGCAAAAGGCCAAGCATATAAAGCACTTGAAGTGAAGTCTTGAACTCTACCACCTTAGAAGGCATTTGATTCAATATATGTACTATAGTAACAATTGCATCATCTAAAAAATGACATGGCACATTAGAGCTAATAAGAAGAGCTTGAGCGGTCTCCAAAATATGTCGATTCTTTCTTCTAGTGACACCATTTTGTTGTGGTGTTTGAGGGCATGTAGTTTCATGAACAATTCCATGAGCTTGAAAGTAATTATGAAATTCTTGATTAATGTATTCTCCTTCATTGTTAGAGCAGAGAGTTTGAACCTTGGCTAAAATTTGAGTCTAAACTAAGGTATGAAACGTCCTAAAATTACTAAATACCTCTTTCTTATGTCTCATCACATAAAGCTAGGTCATGTGTGTACAATCATCTAGAAAAGTCACAAACCATCAAATACCACAAAAAGTAGAGATAGGAGATGGTCCCCAAACATTAGAATGAATTAATGCAAGTGAAGTATCACTTTTATTTGAATTTGAAGGATAAAATACACGATGGCTCTTAGCAAGAATGAAAGTATCACATTTCAAATTTGAGTCATGTAAAGCATAAAATAAATTAGGTAATAAATGCTTCAAATAATTAAATGACGAATGCTTCAATCGTCGATGCCACAACAAAATCTGTTTATGCTTCACACTTGAAGAATGTTACATATGGTTGACTCTACCTGTGCTAAAATCATCCATATAATACAGCCCCTCTTGTTAGTACCATAACCAATGATCTCCTTGGTGAGAATATCCTAAAGAAAACAAAATTAAGGATATATTAGTGCACAATAGTCTAAATCTGCAATAGCTTGTCCAACTAACATCAATTTATTTGACAAAGATGGAACAAGTACAGTTTCAACTCCTATAACTCGATATGTAACCCCATTGGCATTTGCAATATTAGTTTGCCTTGGTTATGTAAAATTGGTGAAGTCATTAGAATCATATGTCATATGGTTAATCACTCTCGAGTCAATTATCCATCCATCATAGTCACGTTCGATAGTATTGAGTATAGAAAAATCAATGTTACCTAAGTTACTAAGTGTTGAGGATCCATCAATTGGAGTCAACCCATTAAATGTTACCTAAGTTACTGAGTGTTGAGGAGCTATCAATTGGAGTCAACCCATTAAAAGATGTTGCTTATGATAGTAGTGATAGTTGTGGTTTTGCATGTGCCATAGTAGCACATCCTAACCTAGTTTTAGTAGCAGCTTCACGTGGTTTTCGAGCCTTGTATTGGTCCCACCAGTCAACATATCTGTGTAATTTGAAGTAAGTCTTATATGTGTGTATGGCATTCCCACAATGTGTACAACCACCCTTATATTGAGACTTGGACTTATTGGGCTTGCCACCACCAAGCCCAAACTTCATATCAGAGGATGACATCTTGTGTCTTACAGCAAGATCACCGCTAGCATTTTGACTAGGTTTGTGCGACATCAATTGGAGAGACAATGGTTGGTCAGAGCGGCTTGATCATTCACTTTTTCCCATCATTCACTTTATCATCATTGTTTGTCGTACATCTTCTCTTCGAATAAATGCGTATGCTTGTTCAATTGTGGGAAACGACTTAGTCTATAGTGCGCCAATGCGCATATTGTCTAGTCGATCATCCATGTCAAAAAGGAAGGTGTAAACCCAATCCTTTTGTATATTCGAATTGAATTCTTGAATATCAATTTCACCAATCATTGGTTTTGGTCATCGGAAATCAATTTCCCTCTCCAAGGGTTATTGTAGTACATCTAAATCGATCCTTGTGATTGTCTAAGTTTAGTGACTTTTCGTTTCAAATCATACACTTGGGAGGTATTCATACCATCAAAGTATGTGGTAGCAATCACAACCCATACTTCCCTTGCTGTAAGAAATCGAATAAAATTTCCAATCAATCCAGGTTCCATGGAGTTAATTAGCCATCATTTGACAATAGAATTTTCTGTTCCCCATCATCGATAAGAAAGGTTTGTTTGTTCTAGTTGTGTAATGTCTTTGTTGATATAACCCAACTTGTCTTTGCTCAAGATAAACATCTTAACAACTTGGGACCATAAAGCATAGTTGGTATCGCCTAACATGATGCTGATTTGTGTAGCGTAAGAGTCATGGGTATTTGGGTGTTAGATCGTCGAGCATGTTGTTGCTAGAGGACCTATTAGAGGACTCATCAATGGATGAAGGAATCTCCATGGTGTGCGGCTAGGTTTCCTAGAGAGAAAAGCTTAAGAACTCTTGTTGTGATACAATGTTAATTATAGAAGGTAATAAGAAATTTTTGTATATTCAAAAAGATAATTTCTCTATACACAACGTTCATACTTAAGGCTTATTCAATATGCTATTCTAGGAAACTATAATAGTTTGTGCCTATATTAAAAGAAAATCTCACCGATTCTGCAATCTTATGTAAATAAGGAAAATATGATCCCTCTAATCTCTCATGTCTACTTTACATCAATAATAATTGTTCTAATGTTTAGCTATTATCCCGACACATGTAATGTATATCTGTTTGGAAACTTTGTTCTTCTTTCAGTTGTATCAATTGTTTTTATGTAAAGTAGTTACCTTAGAGGATGTGAGTTCCTCTTTTTTCGTAAGACGTATGTCCCCCAAGGAGTGACTGTTATCTTGAAAGAAAATTGATGAATAAGCTTTTGCTTAAACATAAATTAGGCTTGTTATACAAGAGATATGTGATGGATAGAGTTCTTATTGTTTTCATGATGTAGAAACAAACATTAGGCTTGTCTTCATAACAAACATTAGTGCTTACATTTACATATGATATACAGAAGTAGAAATATATGTAGTGATATGTGAAAGAGACTACTGCTGCTAGCAGGCTCTTATTTACTGATTGTTGAACATCACCCTTAACATTATTGAAACTGAAGTGCTTGTCTGCTTTTACATAATAGCAAATGATTTTTGTTTCTCTTTTTTCTTCTCTTCACTCCCTTTTCCTTCTAAGAACTTCAAGAACATTCTGTGCTGTGCAGTAAGCAACAGCCTGAACAGTGACCATTGGATTCACACCCAAAGCAGTGGGAAAGACACTTGTGTCTGCTAAATACAGGCCTTCCACTTCCCATGTCTCCCCCATTTGGTTCACAACCGATTCCTTTGGATTAGTACCCATCTTACAGCTCCCCATCTGATGTGCTGAACATAACGGTGTTGAAAGATCTGTGAAAGGCCTTGAACTTTCCTCTTTCACAAATTTCTCATATTCATGATAGCTAACTTCCTTAACATTCAAGCTCCTTCCCTTGTTATTTTGTGTCCCAATTTCTTCAGCTCCAGCTGCTGCAAGAATTCTCAGTACCTTCTCAATTCCAATCTTTAAATTCTCTTTGTCCACGTCTTTCAACTGATAACTTATAGATGCAGGGGAATTCACAGTTCCTGATCCTTGATCCCTTGCCAGAGCAAATACATGAGCTGTTCTAGAAAACTTGCGCATTCGATCTTTTATATCCATTCCAGAAGTCCATGGCATTAGGATTGAGAACATACCAGGATGCAGTGCAGGTGTTTGGATCACTGCCCCATATCCAGATTTGTCAAACTGCCCAACAACTGTGGACATTGCTGTCATAATCCCTCCTTCATAGCTTTTTTTATGTTCCTCTGGCCACAGCTCAGGTGAAGGTGAATCAGGGAAGTAGCCCCAAGCCATTGCCACTGGATGAAGGTGCAAGTGTCTCCCTATGTTTTCATTCTTCAAGCCACTTCTTTTGAGTAATGCTGGAGTGCTGAGAGCTCCACAGGCTACAATTGTGACCTTGGACTCCACTACACAAATGTCCTTTTTTCCCTTGTATTCAATTGCAAAAGCCACTCCACGCGCTATTCTTCTGTCTCTTCCTTTCTTTTCCTTATGTAAGACTTGTATAGCCTCACAACTTGGAATGATTGCTCCATTACCTGACTTCACCAAGTCCACTAACCATGTTTCCGACGTACCTTTCTTCCTTCCATCCTTGCATCCCATGCAGCACCAGCCACAGTAGTGATCTTGTGAAGCATTCCTGGGAATATTACTCACAGGATATCCCATTTCTAGACACCCTCTTCTCAAGACTGCATTATTGAACCCTTCCTCTTCAATCTCAGATTGGACTCCCATTTTTTCACACACAGCATCCAAGGCTTCTTTGTATAACTTACTTTCAAATAGTTCTAGCTCGTGGCGATCGCACCACTCCTTACACACATGTTGAGGAGTTCTAATGCTGGCTGACCAGTTGACTGCAGACCCTCCACCAACTGTGGATCCTGCTAGTATTAGCACTGACATATCATCTGTTGCAACCAAACCACTGGAGAGGTACATTTGATCCATGCTTGGTCCTTCAAGAAGTGAAAGGTTGTTCCTAGCACAATAGCTTCCTTTCTCCAAAACCAGAACTTTATAGCCAGCATTTGCTAGAACTCCAGCTACTACCCCACCACCAGAGCCAGAACCAACAACCACTGCATCACATTGGATTACTAAAGAAGGAGATGACAGATTAGAAGCCTTGGTCTTTTTAGGAGTGACAGAGACAGAGAATCCAAATCGTCTTAGAGAATCTGTAATTATGTCTCGTGGGTAATTTATATGGACAAGACCTTTGTAAAGAGGTCCTTTAACCTCTTCAGCATCATCATCATCATCATCTTCCTTTTCCTCATGTCCTCCTTCCTTTGATGTTCTACGTAAGAAGTGGTTCTTCAACTGTGCTCTAAACTCTGGATCAGGTCCACAATAGCCAATTGCCTTCCATGATAGGTTGTCTTCTGCTTCATCTAGCTGAAAATGAAATAGTTAGTTAATAACTTAATATGTTAAAACACTTCTGGGGCAGCCTATGGTTGTGGATCGATATAGGAATTACTCCAGGAATGAGTCTTAGACACTTATTTCCTTAACATTTCTTTTCTAAAATACAAATTTCATAAACCCTTGAATAATGTGATAATCTCTGTATGATTACACGCGTCAAATTTTTGATAAATGGAAGATTCATTGGCATGTAATTTTATAGTTAATATTTACTCATTTTAAAATTATATTATGCGTTAAAATAAAATAAAAGTTTATTAATGAAGTATTAAATAAATTTTAAATTATATAAAAATTTAAAAACTTGATCTAGTAATGAAAAGTCTTGAATTAATTGTTAGATTAATAAAATTCAATGTTTGTAAAATAAATTATTAAATACAATAAGTTAAACAAGATATAAATAGTGTTGGTCCAACTACGTTTTAGTTTTTCTTCTCTTTAGATACATAGCCTATATGGTCTTTTAATTGTGCCATAGTAGTACTTGGCTTTTATATAGCAGCTTTTAAGTGTATGTATGACATTGCCAAATGCCAAAGACCCCAAGCAATCTCACTCCCTCTCATGGTCTTGGGCTGGAGTGGGTGGCTGTTCCATCCTCATCTGCATGGTGGGCTTGAGGGTACAAAAAAAAGCTATATGTTTTTGGAAATTCGCATGCGGAAGACAAAGTTGTATGTTTTACTTTTTTTAATTTTGGGCCAAGCTTGTGATCTACTGCTTAACCTTATTGAAATTATGAAACAAGATTCACAGCCAGAAAAAACAAATGAAAGAATGATCGACAGTTTATGAGCACTGTATGAATTTTCCATAATATTTCCTGTTCAATTTCATGGTTTTATATAGCAAGAATAGAGGAGCAGTTGCTTTTAATCGCACCTTACAATAACATTCATTTATTTTTACTTAATCTATACATACGGGGGTTAACAGACCAGAAGAAGAGTATGGCAGACAGCAGCTACTATTCGCACTCTCTTTTTTGTCTTTCGTTAGTTAATCATATAGAAATTAGTTTCCGTCAAATTGTTAATATGAAAAAAAAAAAAGAAAAGAAATGGAGCTAGAAAATAAAGAATGAAAAAATAGAAAGAATGCGAAAACTCGCATGGACTAAGGAGTGAGGGTGAAAAGGATATGAGGGGTGAGTTTAGGGAGGGAGGAGTTCCCTAGAGAGAGTTTAGGGAGGGAGGAACGGGCAAGGACAAAGTAGTTTAAACATAAATTTTATTTAAATATGTTTTTAAAACATAAATTTAATTTAAATATGTTTTTAATTCATATAAAATTAATAAATTTTGAACATGGTTTTGTAAAATTTTTTATTTGATTTTTATTTTTTAAATTTTAAATTATTAATTTTGATTTTTATAAAATAAGTGAATTTTAGTTTTTTTACCAAAAAATATTTTAATTTAATTTTATCTCTCTATAATTTATAATCACTATTTTTAGTTTTTAATATTCATTTAAGATTAGATAAATAAGTTTAGTTTAGGGATCATGATCTTTCTCCCTCTCCAATTTTTTTTAAGTCTTTAAATTACTACAAAAATAATTTTATGGTTCCCTTAAAATTTTATAAAAAAAATATTGAAAAATAATACATGAAAATCACTAAAAATATTGACCAAAATCAAAAAAAATTATTTGATTTTTATCCCTCTAAAATCACTAATTTTTCTTCCTATAAAATAGTAAATTTTAATTTTGGTCATTATAAAATATTTTTATTTAACTTTTATCCCTCCAAAATTTAAAATCGTTATTTTTAGTTTCTTATGTTCATTTAAGATTTGATGAATAATATTTATTTTAGGGATTTAGAAATTTTTTTTTGAAGGTATCATGATGGGCAAAGGAAGGGGAGACTAGGGGTCATGGTCTCCTAAAATTACTACAAAAATAATTATATGGTTCCCTAAAATTTTATGATAAATTATATAAGGACTATCTAAAAAAAAAGATAGATAAATAAAAATTATAGAGATTAATGGAGTGTTTGTAATATTAAAGTATCTATGTATAATTATCTAAAATTATTTTATTCATCTTATTTATTTATTTTCTCATATACTACCTCTCTAATCTTATATACAAAAAACTGATAACATTCATCAAAACTAACAAAAATAATTAAGTTATTTAATTTTAATTAGTAATATCATAAATTTAAATTTTATTTCAAAAATACTCATAAAATTAAATAGTTCAAATAGTAGTTATATTTAATGATATTACTTCTAATTCAAAGATTTTTTTTCACCAATGATTAAATGGTTAATAGTAAATGAGTGCATTTACTTGTATGAAAAATGAGTAAGTTCTCATCAATAGATTTCATAATATATATTTGTTAATTATAAAAAATAGGATTAAATATGTTTTGAATTTTTACGATGAGTGAATTTTAATTTTAGTCCTTATAAAATTTCTTTGTTTTTTATCTCTTAAAAGGTTGAAATTATTGTATGCAAATCTTATTATTTTGTAACATTTGTTAATTGCTTATATGTTTAATAGGAGGTTAATTGATCATCTAGATGATACTAACTAGTGCAATGGTACCATATCAACATGTGATATCTCCAAAAATTATAGAATCCCTTAAATAAATGTTAATTTATTTATCTTAAAATGAATGTTAAAGACTAAAAATAGTTATTTTAGATTTAAGAATAATGAAAATCAAATAAAAAAATTTTATAGGAACAAAAAAATATTGATTTCAAATTTTAGAAGGGGTGAAAAATAAAAATTATAAGGACCAAAATAAAAAGTAACCATTTTTTAGAAATTAAAAACATATACCTAAAAAATATTAGATGTATATAATATATTAATTTTTATGTATATTTTATACATATAAAAATTAAAATTTTTTCACTAATTTTTGTTTTCCCTTGAACCAAATTCTTGGCTTCCCTATGATCATATACTACCATGATACTATATATACTATTGGGTGTGAGTTACGATGATGACTTGACCTCTCAATGAACATTTAAATAACTATAAATATCCTATAATATTAGGAATCAAAACTAATAATTTAAATTTTAGAGGGATAAAATTCAATAATTTTTTTTTACAAAAATTAAAATCAAAATTTTCTTATTTTATAGAAACTAAAAATATATTTAAATTTATAAAATTTTAAAATAATTGGATGAAAAATAAAAAGATCCACCTAATTTGACGTGGATCCTGTACCAGAACCCAATTTGTTTGTTGTTTTGTTGGGACTCCTCGCGGCTTGGGCTTGTATTTAGGTGAGGCAACTTCAATAGTGTGTTATTTTTCAACCATCACTGGGTTTGTTTGATTGTAATTGTATGCATGACATTACCCAATGCCAAAGACCCAAACAATCTCACGTCTTCTCATGGTCTTCGGCTGGAGTGGGAGGCTGTCTTTCCTCATCAGCATGGTGGGCTTTAGGTACCAAAAAGGTTGTGTTGTTTTCGAAATTCGCTGGGCCAATTTTGACAGTTATATGGGCTTTTAACAAATTTTGGGCCTAGCTTGTGGTCTACTGCTTAACTAAAGGCCCATGATATTCACCCCTTTTCCATTGTTTCATTCTCACTTTTTTTTGACAAAAATATTCTTGATGAAAATAATTTTTGTAAAATACAAAATACACAACAAAAATTAATTTTTTTTATATATCTTAACAAGATTTTGTCAAGATAAATACTCAACTAGAACTTGTTTCTATTGTGTATCTTAACATAACGAAAATTATTTTTTGTCGAATTGATGATACATGAAAAAAAAAAAAAAAGAAAGTTGGTGGAGAAAAAACAGTAAAGGTGTGAAGACTTACGGGGAGAAGACAATAGTAAATAAAGAGAGCAATGCTTGTAGAAGAGAAATTGAGAATATGTTTGAAGATGAGGAGATGGGGTTGAAGTGAGGGATGCAAGGAGAGTGAGGGGAGGGGGGGGTGTGAAAAGAGGGTAGAATAGGATTTTTAGAAAAAAAATAATCATAAAAAAAGTAGTGGGAAGGGATACGAATAGAATAGATAAAAAAAAGAGAAGGCAAATAACATTCGCCTTATATAAATTTTTTGTTGAATTTTTATAATATTTTATGTTGAATTTCATAGTTTTATGTGGACTAAAAAAAAGCATGTTATGATGATTATATAAATTAATAGCACATAATAATTATTTTAAATGATAAATATAGTGTAAAATATTTTTTATTAAAATTAAAAAATAGATAGTCCAACATGGATTAAAATATAAAAATTGAGTCAATTTGACTTATATTTATTTCAGATTGTTGTTTTCGAGATGCAATATTTTATGATGGACCGTCAAACTAAATTAATTTTGATTAAAAAATAATTTTATTTAAAATTATTTAGATCCAAAAAATAGTGTGTAAGATATCGTGATTATTGAGTTATTTGATATTTATTGGACTATTGACTTATTACTTATTATATATTTTTATTTTTAATTTTTTTATTGAATTAATCTAACAGCATAGGATTAGTCTGACCTTGAACCAATGAATCAATTATAATAAACTAATCAGAGAAAAAAAAGATATAATTCTATTTAAATTATTTTTTTAAAGATTCAACTTCACTGAATTAATAAGTTATTAAGACTGTTCTATCAAATTAGACATATTTTTTTCACTCTAATTTTCATTACACATCAAATCTTACGGGAAAGAATTGTCGACTAACAAACATGTCTGAGACCGTCTACGCAAATTGCTATTTGGATTTTATTAGCTATATTTTGTGGCACAGGAAATGTAGAGCTTTCATCAAATTGGGAGCTAAGTGAATGAATAATCCCCTCCTATGGTTTCCTTTTCTTGTACTAGCATCATTTACTTTCCCCATTATTGTGGGACACTTCGTGTTTACCTTGAGCAATAATGATACTTCTAACACAGCCAGTGTATATACTTGTGGGTCTATTTTAATTTAACAAGGAAACATTTGAGTTATGATCCACAATCTCAATTTTTAGGTATAGTACCTGAAAATTGAATGAGGACATGAGTGACCATTTGAGGGTGATAATTGGTACAATTGGAGTGAGTGTATGTGAGCTGTAAGTGGAACCACTTGGGCACATGCTTTAATTTCGATATTTACGCATGCTAATCAAATATACCATTATGGGGGTAACAACTAACACCTAGTGTCCTTCTTAATTTGAATTCGTACCCTACAGTACTGACCATTTTTTCCTTGACTTCTATGTATATTAGTTGTTCATACGAGGTATCTGATAACAATCACACAAATTTATGCAAATACTTGCATACCAACAACCCACTCAAAAAGCGATAATTTAATTTTTTTTTAAAGGATGTTTAGTACTAGTAATTGTTCCTGAAATTCTAAATTAAGAGTAATGATTAAGTAACTTCTTTGATGATTATAATGTTTGATTTCTAATATTATAAAGAAATTTTCTTGGGCTGCAGTTAATTTCTACTACAACTCATTATTATTAAATAGACAGTTTTTAGTTGTACTCAAACAAAAGAGGTATTTATTTTCTTTTATCTAGGTAAATTTGATCCAAATTAATTTTCTTTAATCAAGTTCTTATTAGAACAACATAATTTATCAACTATTTTGGCATATTTTTCTTTTATTTAAAATAAATACTATAATTTGTGTTTTATTTGAGTATCTCTTTTAAATTCGAAAGCGTGTTGAGTAAGTGAAGAGAAGTGCGAGCTGTCCTGTTTTTATTGTCCCAAGCACAAGGATGAGTGTAGGGAACTTGTGATTGTGCATACATATTATCATTAAGACATCCAGCTTTTATTGAGTGCAAACATCTAGAATTTATTTAAGTTCATGTATTATTTCTTCTTGGAGTCTGCAAGTCAATGCCTTAAAATATTAATCAAGAGCATTTAATATATTTTATTTTAATACTTTCATTATTTTCAAAAGTAAGTGCAAAATATTTTTTATGTTTTTGATACAATACATCTCTTTTGAATAAATATTTTCTAATTTTATTTCTTTAACTATTATCCCTGAAATTAACATTTTCCTTTCATCAATATCAAAATGAAACACAAAGTAAAAGTTGAATCGAATGTTTTAACAAAAAGAATACATGAATGCCATTTTCCAAAATGGAATTTCTCTAAATGCTAATAATAAATTATTTTAAAGATATAAAAATTTATTATTATTTAGTTTTTCAATGATGGACGTGCATTAAAGTAGGGGTGGAGCTAGACTTTTATTTGGGATGATCAAGAATAGATGATTTTTTTATTGTTGCAAAATTTTATATTTTAAGCAATAATCACTAAATAAAATCATAATTTTAATAACCATTTAATACAAAAAATTATATGAATTTAATGATTATAATATTATTAATTTAAAATATTTTATATTTTTAATTAATTAAAAATTAATTTTTATGTAATTTTTAGGATGATAAATTAACAATTTTATTATATATAATAGTTTATGAATAAATGATAATAAAAGAAACTTTATACTATTTGTGCATGTATTTTTTTTTCTCATTTTAATATATGTTTGGTTAAAGAAAAAAAAATCAACTTAAACCTCTCTTAATGTAATTTTGATTTGATTGATATCAATCAATCTTGAAAATGTTTCTAAGTCATACTATAATATATATGTAAAAAAGAATTATCACCTTGCCATGAGATTTCACCCATATAATCATTATTTGAAGTAAAAAAAAAAAATTATGTATTGTAGTATTTATTTAATTTTTCTTTTGATATATAGATTTTTTATGTTAAATTATTATTTTTTATCTATAAAAAACATAGCCTATATGTAGTGAGAGATTTATCAAGTTAGATTGTAAAATTAAGTATTTTTTTTATAAAACTCTTTCATCATTTTTCATAAATTTTGATAATTTTTTTTATATTGTATGTAATTTTTTATATATAAATAAAGAAAATTAAAAATTTTGGGGGCCTTGCCCCTCTTAACTCAACGTAGGCCCGCTTCTGCATTACAGAATATTTATAACAAATATACGTAGAGAGAGAAATTGTCATAAATTATCACCCACGTTGACTTTAGTAAAGAACAAATGGAAAAGTAGAGTTAAATGCTGTATTTTTTTAATCCATGCAAATAGAGAAATGTTTGTTTTTAAGTCTCTCAAAAATAAATTCTTTTCTTTATCATTTATTTATAAAATGTTTCACATACGATTCCAATTTTTATAAATAAAAAATAAAAAAAGAGATACCTTTTAAAGGACAATGACGAAAATGACCTAAAAATGAGAGACAATTTTTTTTAAGGACTGAACAAAAATATATATAATCAAAACACATATTATGACTTGCAAAAGAGTTACCATGTTATACTAAGGAGGGGTCTTATTTTTCTTCTTTTTGACTTCAACCGTTAACAATCAGAGGTTTTTGCTTTTCCCTTAATTAAAGGATACAATTTAATCTCCATCCACTTGCTGCCTTCCTATCCTTCCATTTTTTCTTTCCCGTCCCTTTCTCTCAACTATATTTCTAGACATAACATTAATTATGCTCTTATTTTTCTAAACATCATCCATTATCTTTAGAGACCCTTAATTGTAAAATGACAAATCGTATCTTTTATATTACTATTCACGATTTCCTTTCTTGAACTTTGAAATATTTTTTTTGATGGAAAATAAAAAAACTAATCTCTCAAAGTATTAACATTTATTTAAGATATTCTTTTTCATAGGAATCTGGGAGCACATGGTTTAGCTAGGAACATGGTTTTAGTGTTTTACTGTTCATAATTTGAAAATATAAATTTTACTTGTATATGAAAACTACCTAGCTGATAACTAATAAAAGAAAAAAAAATGCGCTAATAATACTCTCTTTTAATTTAGAAGTAAGATACTATAAAATTTGTTATTTTTTTTATTAATTTGAATTAATAAAAGAAAGAGTATTAAAAAAGAGAATTACTAGCACATATTTCTAAAAAAATAAAAAAGAAACTAGTTAGCTGATCAACGCAACACTTATTAATTAATGCAAAAGAAAGAAAAATAGAAAGAAAGAAGCAAGAGACATTAAATGCATCATGTTTCTAAATTTATGCAAGGTCTGCCCTATTTTACAATTCAATAATAATGAGGCCATTAATTACCTGAGTGAAGAACACAAGAAGTGTGAGAAGCTTGACAGTTCTGAACAACATCCTAAGGAGACGAAAGTAACTAAGCGACCATGACTGCATAACTTTTTGGCGTTTGTGCAGAGACAGGTCAGGGAAGCTATGGAAGAAGGGAAACTTTATTGAGAGGCTCGCCATTCCACACAGTATGAATGTGCCAAACCATGTTGACAGTAGCCATAATGTCAATAACAACAGCCATGTACTTGGGTGTTTCAGTTTCTCACTTATCAATATCCCAAGCTACAAATTTTAAAACACCCAAAACAAAAATGAGAACAAAGATATTACTACAATATGTGATAACAAAAATTAATATAAACTTGTATAAAAGAAAATTATTGTAAACATGGAATAATTTTACACTAAACGTATATCTAACCCTTGGTTGTTTTAAAAAGACAAAATGATTCTATTGTCGCAGGACACAAGAAGTCAAGAAGCATATTGCGATTTCAGAAATGATTGATGCAAAGAGAAGAGTTAAAAGTTAGTGTGTTAGCTGAAAGTAAAGTAATAGGCGAATTTTTTCAATCACTTTTTAACTTAAAAAGGGAGTTTTATGACATTCAGTATGTGCATCTGTTGTTTTTCCATTTATAATATTTGTTGCATATTATAATTATAATTATAATAATATACAAAATAAAGGGGGAAATATTGGACATTTAGTGATATATTATTTTAAAAAGATTAATTGTTTTTCCATTAGATAAAAAAACGTAACACTTTTTGTTAAAATTATATATATATATATATATATATATATATATATATATATATATATATATTGTGTGCAAAATATAGTGTTTAGTCTCTATTTTACCTTCCAAAGTTATTTTTATTAGTTTACTCTGAAAATTTGAAAAATTTTAATTTAAAATAGTTTTTGTCATTATTTAATTACGAAATAACATGTATTTCTTCATGTAATATTACATGCTACCTTACCTTAAAATTATTGTTAAAATAATATATAATTATATATATGTTATATTACTATTGAGTAATAATGGAAATTATTTAAAAAGTATTAAACTTATAAGAGAAAATTACATTAATCTTCTTTACAGTCTTCTTAAATAATCATACTTTTCTAGTTTGTAAAAAGAAAAATTCTCCTAAGGTAACTTGAAATAACAAAAAACACGGTGAAAAGAGAAAAATATAAAAAAATAATAAATATTTTACTAATAATACATATAACATTAGTCAACTATTAACATTTTAAGAGCGCATGTAATATAATTGTGCAATGCAAAGTTGTGAAAGAAGTTGTGGATGTCTCTTCTTAAAAGACTTTCTTCAAGTCTGTGTCTTGATTCAACAAAATAAGAGATTTGTAACACTTGATTAAACAAATATAAAGGGTGAATGGTTGTTTAAGAACCGGAAGGCATTATAGTGTCATTTGAGAAGATCTCGAGAGAGATAAGTGTAATTTTTTCAAATAATAATAATTAAAAATAAAAATTTAAGAAAATCAAGTCATATACGTACTAAAATCACATAGTAAAAATTAACAAAATAGAAAGATAAACTTTAAAGGTTAAACGGGGCTAGTCCTACATGCTCAGGTGTTCCAGCCATGGAAGCTGAGGTCCGGTAGAATTTGGCAACAGGTTCGTCGGAGGAGCCAACAACGTTGTTGTTGATGGAGGGTAAGATGGTGTCACAGAGAGCAACGAGGGACTTCATCTGTCTACTAGAGAGAGAGTTTGAAAGAGGCTTTTGCTGTTTCTCTCTCTCCTCACCAACGTCGCCACCATCTAGAAGACTAGTGTGCGTGTCAACACTACCAAGCTCAAACACAGTGTGAACTTTTGCCTCGTTCGCACCCAACCCAAACCCCAGCCTGAAACTACCGCTTCTGCTATGGCTTTCCCCATTGTTCTCCATACTTGTTCTCTTCCTCTTCCCTAATAGCAAATGCTATATATATAAGTCTGAATGCAAAGCATCCGGCTCGGAGTTCATATAATAAATACCTGCTTAACCTGTACACCAAATTTCAAATAAAATAAATGAAAAAGAGTATGTTAATCAATAATTTGTCTGTTTCTTTTTTATTAAACATTTCATCTACTTCCTACACTTGGTTTTCAAAGAATTTGTCTACAAAATAATATTTCAAATCAAGGAATTATCATTTTAGTTATTAAAATGGTAGGAAACTATAAATTTAGTCTTTAAAATTATTAAAATTTTAAAATAATTTCTAAAATTGTAGTTTGTTAGTAGTTATCCTCCTAAGTTAATTAGTGTCTTAGATAGAATGATAATGATTAGAGTAATATAATACTCATTCTCATATCATGTATGTAACAATTTTAATCTTTATTATTGTATTCGTTGGGTATCTATATATATATAATAGTCACATTTTGTTTATATATAAAATTAATAAATCAATAAAAATATTAATTAAAAAATAATATAACTAAATTGAAAATTTATTTTTAAACCATCTAAACATAATTTTAAATAATTCAAACATAAATCATAACTAAATATCATTAGTAACCTCATGCTTAAATGTAACATTTTTATTCTTAAACTTTAATTAACATCAATTTTACATTGTGTTTGTTGCAGTAAAAATGATGGAAAAGAAAAAAAAAAGAAAAAAAAAAAAAACGGTTTAGTTGTATAGAGAAATACCAACGAAATAAGATATGTAATAAAAAATATAACTTATTTTTAATTAATTAAAAAATTATAATTAATTTTATCTAAATATATTTTATTATTGAAATAAATATAATTGATTATATATTTCAATTTAATCAATTAAATTGAATTATATAATCAATTATATAATTTAACCTAATCAATTAGGTTGAATTATATATATAGATTATGATTATATAAACATATTTTTTAATTATAATTTTGTAATATATTTTTTTATATTCATTTTCATATAAATATATATTTTTATATAATTTTTTTATCTATAATAATAAAAAGATAAATTAGTAATTTTATTTAATATTATATTTCTCAAGCAATGTATTTTACAATATTATTTCTTTTTCTATTTCTTTCTTATCAAATAAACTTAAATTTCATCATATTTCTTACATATTTCTTTCTTTAATATTTATTTCCAGTCCATTATATTTTCCTCCTTTCTACCAAATGCTCACAATATTATAATATATTACTTATAATGAATAGTTGCATAATTAGTACATTAACAATTAATTGCACAAAGATAAGTATATCACATTTCTTTTTTATAATATATTAAATTTAGGATAAAAGTATATGACTATACACCTAAACTCAAGGTTCATCTTATATATTGTTTAGGGTTCATCTTAAGTATTCAATACTATGTTTTAGTATTTAAATTAATAATTGATAAAATGTATAATTGTATATATAAGATATTTTAATTAAATAATTTAATATATAAGGGCAAATACAAGGGGTGTAACATCCTAATTTTTATTCTATTTATTATTGCTTGTAAGTATTGTTGTTTTGTTATTACTAAATATTATTAAGCATTTGAGTGATTTATATATGTTATAAAATTAACTAAAGTTTATATGGAAAAATATATGTAAGTTTTAAATTTGGATTTTTATTAATTAAATTAAGAGAAAAATAGTCTTTTGGGCTTGTTTTAGTGAGAAAGTGTGTTTTGGCCTATTATAAGAAAAGTTAATGCGATCCTTATGTGTCAGAGTCGTTATGCTACCAAGTTAGTTTTCTTGAACATGCTTTCTTAGTAATAGAGAGAGAAGGATAGGAACTTGTAAAGGAAACTTTAGAGGAACATCAAGAAGAACCTTAAAGTCGTTTTCTACTATTTTTGCTTACGAGGTAAGAGAAAGAGTGAGTTCATCTCACTGTTTGAGTTTCCTTTATATAAGACGAGTAGAGGGGTCATCATTAGAACCCAAGTTTATATATTTTGCTGGTGTCTAACGGGGTATTAAACCCCTAGATTAGTGTTGTGTCTATATGTGTGAATTTCGTATGGATTTGTAATGCATTTTCCTGTTAATAGGTTGAATTATTTTTGTTGTGTGGTTTAGGGTTCAAGTTTGAATTGTTTGACAAATTTGGGGATTTCTATGCTATGATGAATTGTGTGCGAATTAGTATTGTTTTGAATGTATTTTATATGCTAAACATGTGGCTACTAAGAGAACATAGAAAGCCTAAGTTTTTCCCCTTGGTTTGGAGAGTTTTCAATAGAAATTATGAAATTGGGAAATTGGGAAATTGTGAACTACTATTCGTCACTTTTCTCTAGAAAAGAAGTGTTCTCATTAGGCCATAATACATAAAAAAAGATTTTCTCATTTGTGGGCCTATTCGTTGGGTGAGTTCGACACACGCTAAGCAAATTTGAACCTTGGAGTCTCTATGACTCTCTCTCTCTCTCTCTCTCCCTCCTCTCTCTCTCTCCTCCCTCCCTCCCTCTCTCTCTCTCTCTCTCTCTCTCTCTCTCTCTCTCTCTCTCTCTCTCTCTCTCTCTCTCTCTCTCTCTCTCTCTCTCTCTCTCCCACTCTCATTGGACGAGCTCGAGACAGGCTGGCAGGCTGGCAAACGACACCACTAGAGCCTCTATGGCTCAACTTATAGGGCAAGAAAGAGAGAGCTTGAGAGTAATAACTAAAACTAGCAACAACCATAGGGATAAACTATTTTCCATGGGCTGGATCGCTTCCAGAGCAGCAACTTACCTACGTTCAAAGGAGGTTATGACTTAGATAATGCTCAGAACTAGCTCAAGGAAGTCAAAAACAAATTTGTGCTATGGAGTGCACCAATGCTTAGAAGGTGATGTTTGGCACATATGTTTTAGTTAAGGAAGTCGAGTATTGGTGAGGGAACACCTATGCTCACATGGAAGCTAAAAGATGTGAGATTACCTAGGAGGGCTTCAAAAAGGGTCTTGTTGGAGAAGTACTTCCTAAAAGATGTGAGAGAGAAAAAGGAGATGGAGTTTCTTGAGTTGAAGTAGGGTAAATTGACTATAGCCAACTATGTGACCAAGTTTGAGGAACTCTCCAAGTACTATCCACACTATTAGGGTGAGGCAGGTGAATGCTTGAAGTGTGTGAAGTTTATTAATGGATTGTGCCCTGAGATCAAGTAAACTATTAATTACCAGAAGATTCGCTAGTTCCCTATCTTGGTTAATAGATGCATAGTCTATGATGAGGATAACACAGTAAGAGATGCACACTATAAGGGCGTTCTTATGAAAGTAAAATAGTCTAGAGGTAAGAGCAAGAGTAAGCCTTATCGGCTCTATCCTTTGGGCATGAAGGAAATTGTTAGGAAGGACAGAGTCAACTAAGCTAGTAGTGGAAGATCTATTTCTGTCACTAGAATAGATGTTTGAAGTGTGGCTATCCTGGTCACTATGCAAGTGAGTGTACTAATAAGAAGGTGACTTGCTTCAATTATGGCAAGCAAGGTCACTTTGCAAGGGATTGTAACCTTCCCAAGAAGGAGTCATCCAATGCTAAAGGGAGTGCTGATAAAGCTCGTTTTTAGTTGTCTTAACGCGCATCAAATAACTAAAGCTAACTATAGTATAGTCAACCCTAGGTCAATTTTTCTCAAGGGTACAGTGTGCTCAATTGTGATTCGGTGCGAAGTGAGATGACGTAGAACTTGAGGTGTAGAGTACTGACTCGTCTTGACACTGGTCGAGTCGCTCTCGGCAGAAACTGAGCCGATATGGTCTCGGTAGAGACCTATCCGACTTGGTTTCGGCTAAGTGCGGAACTGACGCTACAGAGATGGACTATCTCTACCTCTGACTCGGAAAGCAGTAAATAAGGGGTTTTAAGTGCAGAAATGAAAGAGAGTAAATGAATGCAGAAATATAAGTGTAGATGCAAGGATGCTACTGATGCGAGATAACTACTATTGTTATTATGATGTAAATGTGTTTATATTCAATTCCCTTAATTCAAGTCCAGTCCAGATTCCTTACTCTAGTTCTCAGTTCAGGTCAGCCTTGGGAATGTTTATGGTGATCGCCATAGGTTTGTCCATTACCATATTGAGGAATTACGCGATCGCTACCTCATCAGTTGGTAGAGATTAAGTTCAGAGCTGGTTTTAGGTTCTCTATTAACAATCGTTAAATGATTACCTACTCAATTCACTAAACCAGTTCCAATCAGCTTAGTTTAACTTTGTTCATGTTCAATTGCAATCGCAGATCAAACCATGAATTAAAGAAGAGGAGAGGACAAATGTGAGAAATACATAATGAAAATTGATTAACAGAAATTAGCATACAAACGCAATGGTTCGAATTCAGATGGATCCATCTTCCACGACGATCGCCATGGTTGATGGTGGGGGTTCACCTCCAGTAGCCTGAAAGCTGAGGACCAGATCCACTAGAGTGTGTTGGAATCCCAAGTAGTCCCCTCTAACAGACTTCGGCTTCCTAGTCTCAGACTTGTACTTCCTCGATCGAGAGAAACACCATTGCAGCACCGTACACCATCGTAACGAGGAGAAGCGAGAGCGAGATAATGGATACAATGAGAATGTGTGGGGAATGAATTCAAAGACCCCCAAATTGTACATGACTACTTCTATTTATACATGAACGCGCGAACCACGATGTCTAACAAAATTACAAAAGTAGATTTCCTAATTTTCCCTTGCAAAGCGCGCTAAAAAGAACTTGGTTGCTCCAAGAGTGACATGGCTTCCATGCTGGTGCTGAGGTGGCCTTTGTGTTGGATGGCTGATGTGGAAGATGCAACTGGGCCGCTCCTCATTGGGCTGCTGTCCAGTGAGTTGCTGGCAATTGAGCCTGGCCGAGATGGAGTCGGCCTAGGTCCTTCGCTGGACCTAAGAGCCTTGGCTGGTCCTGCATTAAGAGGGAAATCAGCTAAGATCCTTGAAATAGCATAGTTTTGTATTTTCTCTATTTTTCAGTTCCTAATCTGAATCCCAGCCAATATTAATTCCTTAAGTGTCAAATGTGCTTGCAATGATCCTTCTTAGGTCCAAAATAAGTGTATAGTTCGTGACTCATCAGGCCCCCACACTTAACCTTTTGCACTCTTGGGCGAAATCGACTGAAATCAACAAGGGAGATTTTCTCTAAAAAAAATAGAAAAGAATTTTTCAAATTGGCTCCCTTAAGCTCGACCAAAACAGAGTCGACACTCATTCACCTTGGGATTGAGATACTCAAGCAATCTGGAAATTACTTCTTCAGTGTTCAAGGCGAGTTCATGACCTGCAATCAAGAGAAGGTAACCAACAGTGATAGAACCCTCACTTCAACATCTATTCTCTCAACTCTCATGTGTTTGGGTTCGTATTTACACTCAATATTACATGAAGCTGGTATTACCATACTTTGACAGAGCTCTCCTCCTACACTTGCAAAAATAGAAACAGTAATGATCAGTAGGACTTCTTTTCGGCTTGTAGCGAGGCTAGGGACACGGGTAGGATAAAATGTGGAGATTGGTTTTAGGACCCGTGGGGAAGAGAGGAGCAATGGGGAGTAAGTTTCATCAGCATGAAGGGTGTCCCAGGATGATGTGGTCTCTTTCTATGCTCAATTGCTCACTTCTTCCCTTCCTTTGTATCTTTTCCATTTCCTTATTTTTTTGATCAATTATGCAGCTTTGCTATTTTCTTTTTAACTGACTCAGCTTAGATTTTCCAGCTGCAGTTCTTTTTACGTTTTCTTTTTCTTCCTTTCGCTTTGCTTCTCTTTTCTTTCTTGTAATTTCGAGCCTTCAGAGAATTCCACTCAGATTCTGCTTCCTGGAGTTCCCCCACACTTGATTATGACTTACTCCAAAAAAATCCCAAGGCTCCTCTGCTTCCTACAGGTGAGGGTTGTATCATGGTTTTTCTGGCCTTGGCTTATAATAAGCTGTCAAAACAATTGGTTATTCAGGCTCAATGGGGTGAACAAGGGTTGAAATAGCACAGTTTTTTTTTTCAAGTAGATCTTATTTGGCTCGAGGCTTATCAGAAACATGGCCTAGATCATGTCATTCCTGCATGTGAAAACAGTTGTATCCAGAGAGTCAAGGAAAAATATGGAATACACAGTTATCATGAATGCAAAAATCACACTAGAGAAAAAAAAAGAGACTGGCAGGATGTGAGCCGTCATTATTTACAAGGGCTCAAATTCTCGTATGGGTTGTTATTTTGCTCTATCACTGGAGGTTTTCCTTTCAGGTTTCAGTCAATCACTGCCTAGAACATAGAAGTTTCACTCCCTTCAAGCTAGAGAAATCTCTTTCCAGAGTTGCAGAATTACTTCCTATTGACTTCTCAAACTTCCAGAAGACAATTTCAAAAATCTTTCCAACTCACATTTTCTTTCCGACCATCCAATTATGGAATCCTGCTAGGAGGAACAAGACAGAAGACAAAAAAGACAGTAAGGACTCAAGTCTGGCCGAAGTCATTCCGGATTCGGCCGGGATGACATCAGACCGGGATGAATTCAGCTTAGTAGTTTCTATTGGAAAAGATTTGGGAAAAGAAGGGGAATTGACTCAGGAGACAAGACATTAACTTCAACAAGACACTAAAGAAACAAAACATAAATGAAAGCGAAGAAAAACAAATAAAGGAAATCAATCATAAATGCAAACAAAGCAAAACAAATAAAATTTAGCCAGGATGAAAGGTGTGAACAATATCAGAGTGACAGAATTCAGTCTACAGCTTCAGATGGCTATAACGGTGTTCCCCCCCCCCACACTTGAATTTTGTACTGTCCTCGATGCCTACTATGATTGAGAGGGCTAGTAGGGTAGGCTTAGGCAGTGCCATCTGGTGGAGCTGGTTCCATCAGGGAGATGATCTCCATGTCAGCTGTAGTTGGTGCTGGACCTTCATGAAATGGTTTGATTTGATGCCCATTGACCTGGAAGCTGTTGCTGCTGTGTTCATCTTGCAATTGTACTGCACCATTGGGAAATATGTTAGTGATAACAAAAGGTCCATCCCATCTGCAACGAAGCTTACCTGCTATGAGCTTGAGTCTTGAGTTGAATACTAGCACTTTCTGGCCGACATGAAAGTCTTTCCTCAAGATCTTCTGGTCATGAAACTTCTTGACTTTTTGCTTGTAGATCCTAGAGTTCTCATATGCTTCCAGGCAGAGTTCATCAAGTTCTTGTAGTTGAAACTTTCTCTGTTCTCCTGCTTGGTCGTAGGCCATATTGCAGTGCTTGACGGTCTAGTAAGCTTTATGCTCTAGTTCCACAGGAAGATGGCAGGTCTTACCGAAGACAATCCAGTAGGGAGACATCCCTAGCGGCGTTCGATACGCAGTTTTATGTGCCCAAAGAGCGTCCTCAAGGAGTCGGCTCCAATCTTTCCTGCTATGGTTGGTCATCTTTTGCAACGTTTTCTTGATTTCCCTATTGAAAACTTCTGCCTGGCCATTTGTCTAGGGGTGGTATGCTGTGGCAGTTCTGTGTGCCACCCCATATTTATGAAGAAGAGAGGCCATGACTCTGTTACAGAAGTGACTGCCTTGGTCACTTATGAGCGCTTTCGGCACACCAAACTTGCAATAAATATTAGACTTCAGAAAGTCCACAACCACCTTTGCGTCATTGGTCCTGGTGACGACGACCTCTACTCATCTTGATACATAATCTACAGCCAGCAGAATGTACGAGTAACCATTGGAGGCTGGGAATGGCCCCATGAAATCGATTCCCCAAACATCGAAAACTTCACAAAACAGGATGGGTTGCTGGGGCATTTCATACCTTCGATTCATGGCCATTCCTTCTTTTTAGCATCTTTCGCAGGTGGAGAAAAATTGCCAAACATCACCTTCTTTACCTCTATCTTCCACTAACCCTCAAACACCACTATCCAAAACAACTTCTACACCAATAATAGTTACTTTTTTGGACACTCCTCCACCTAAAATAGCCGAGTCCTCACTTTCACCTACACATTTTCCTACAAACACCCAACCTATTCCATCCCCACCTGAAAAACAAAGCCTTATCCAATACCCAAACACTTCATCCTTAAACACCAACCCTTTTTCACCTATTCACATCATTGTCTAAACCCTACCTTTGGACACTTCTGATGGTGAACTTTCTTTATCTGATCTTAAGTTACGAAAAAATGGTCTATTCTTTTCTTATAACAACCTGAACTTGAACCATTTTTCTTAGAATAACCTGCCCACTCCCTACATATGTCTACGAACTTATTTCCTCACCTCGTTATTCATATTTGACCAAATACCAACTTCCTCCCAATGCACCTCTTCCTCCAAGACAGTTATCCAACCAACATGGCCTTCTATGTGTTGCTTTGCCTTTACAGCAAACACAAAGAAAATTTTACCCTCCACCTCATCAAACTTAAATCAATCAACAATCATCACCTTGGTGTTCTACTAAATGTAATGCTTATAGAGATTGCTGGGGATTCCATATCCAGAAGCAAGAAGCCTAATTCGGTCCAAGTGTTGATCTATCCCAAGGATCTAAGTTTTTAGCCTTTGGATGTGACACCCTTCTACCTCGAATACTTAAATTAAAATAATCAAGTAAATAAAAAGGAAGACAAGGTAATAGATAAAACCAAAGAAACTCAATTCGTATTAAGGATAAAAGGTTCACATGGTCATTATCATGTTCAAACATTAAGTACACATAAAACAAATTATCACATAAATTATTAATGTTGATCTAAACACGTAATTCATGTGTTTGACACATATTTCAAATATATAAATCACTTTCATTTCTATATACATTTAGTGAGTTATTAATATGCCCATCATTTTCAAATATTTAAGATGAAAAAGTACGTATGAAAAGACATAGAATCACTATTCTAAATCCCAAGCCCCGATCTCATACAAATCAGAGCAAGACCCTGCCTCTTCAAAACTCGGCACCACGAGTGCCCTCAACATTACCTAAAAGAAAACCACAAGAGAGTATGGTGAGAAATAACATTCAATCATATATCAATGCAGATAGTACCCCAAATCCCACCCATTACCGTACCCAATTACTAACAGTTAACAATTACTCATATACCAATCACACGTTCCATCGCATTCAAAATCAATCACATTCCATTCATGTTTACAAAATGCACATGCTCGCACAATGCATATGCTCATCACCACACCTAAAAGTCTCGACTCAAAACGGGCAAACCTCATCAATCCCCTTAGTTATCACTAATGATGGCCACACTATTAAACACCACGTATGGCCAGTGTGTCGTACAATTAAACACCACCTATGGCCCGTACGAAGACATTTTACACAACCGTTAAACACCACCTATGACTGACGTGTAGCATGGTTAAACACCACCTATGGCCCATGCGTATGAATATCCCCCATCATTAGTCCACCTTATTAAACACCACTTTTGGCCAGGGTCCCCTGTTAAACACCACATATGGCCAGGGCGTCTGGCTTCTCATGCATCTCATGCATCTCATGTCCATGCTCAATGCATTCTCATTCTTATGATTCATACATCATTCACACAGCCCATAATCATGCCAAAATCATATCAATTTAGTCATCATTACCATCATTTATAAGAACGCACAGCAACACACATAAAACACCATTGAATTCCACTCAATTTCACCATTACACACAAGAGTCCCAAATTGAACCTCGACCATGAATAACCATGAACAACCACGAGAATAAAGTAATTAAGACGATTAACCATACAATTTCAAACGAAAATCACATTAGGGTAAAACGTTAATCCAAGAATTTAATCCCCCTTCAATTGCCACAAGACACCATACAATAACAATTATTAATAAGGGCCCTAGGGAAGACCCTACTGCTCTTTCTTATGTAAATGAAACCCAAATAGTGAGATAGAACTGGCATCTCTACATACTTGGAAGCATAATGAAGAAAACATGTTCATCAAAGTCATTCTTCTTGTTCCTTTGGGATTCCCTCTAAAGGTTTTCCTTCACACTAAAGGCAACCGATTACATTATCAATTAAGTCAACCAAAACCACGGTACACATTGACAAATCTTTTCTACCGATTAAAACATTTTTAGAACATAATAACCAAACAAATTTGAGAATTTAGATCCTAGAGGGACTTAGGGATTGCCCTCACTACTCGTATACCCCCGCATTCACATATAACCGAACCCATCTCCCTCGTACCTTAGATGTGAAAAACAACGCGGATCTGATGCAGCTCTGGGACGATCTGAACACCCTAGCCCCTCCTCCTTGCAGATCTGCGTTCTCTCTCCTCGAGGTCTAGCTGTCTGACGCGCAAAACACAATTTGGGGTAAATTGATTACCCCTTGTCTAATATTCTAACTGGGTCGGGTCAACCCTGACCCGCCCGTCAGCCCCCCATTAATTTAATTAATTAAATTAATAAATAAAAATAATTTAGATTAATGTCTCATCAATTTATAAAACCATTAACTCCTCTGTTAAAATAAAATTAAATGTAAATATTTAAGTACTAAATTAATTTTCTGCCATCATTAAGAATAATAATAATAATAACATTTTAGTTTCAAAATGCAATTATTTATTAAAATAATTTCCTGCAACAATTAATAATTAAAATAAAATTGATAATAATAATAATGAAATTTGTTTATAAAAATAATTAAATAAATTTTAGGATGTTACATTGGATGCTCTTACCCTAGGCTTCTTCCTTATTGTTGAAGACCATTTGTTGAGCAGATTGGTCTCTGCTAGTTTTGAGCTTAAGGTTCAACACTTCTCTCCACCTTCTCAAGTCATCAAAACCTCTAAATCTATTCTAATTCAGCTTGACAAGATCTATACTAGGGTTCCCATGTTGGATCTTAATAGTTACAAGGAGGATAAGATAATAAACTTAGTTGTGGGTTTGCCCTTCAATGAAGAACTAGCTTTTCAAAGTTTCTTTTTTGACTTAAGAGCTTACCTGCATGAGAAGATGAGGATGTGTCCTTTTGACGAGGATGAATCATACAAGCTATAGAGACAACATCCTTGGATCATAGTCATTAAGTCTCAAGTAGTCATTTGACTCTTTAAGAAAGATTGGACACCCCATGACATCCAACAGAAGCTTTCATATGCTGAAAGAGATTCCAAGTCATCACTTTGATGATTAGTGACGCGACATAAATCGCGCCATGTGGCGTTTTTGTCTTTTTTTAAAAAAAAAATTTGAATGTCTTTTGTCGAGTAAGGGTAAGCTGGGGATCATATTCGTTTACTGACCCGTCGTCGAGTCAGTACTGATTCAGTCGACCCTCGGGGAATCAATCAAACCGGTACTAACTCGGATTGGAGTCGCCACCAATGTTTTAACGGTACATTGGGAACATACAACAGATAAGGTAGTCAAATGAATTTGAGATCTAGGTGAGGGGTTGTTTACGTATGGGAGTGGCACGCCATCCCATCCGCCTACCACCTGGTAGTTACCCAACAACTCGTATATGTAGCACAATCTTCGCTCCCCATAGTTTAATCTGGGTTAAAATGAGTGAAATAATTATGTGGATGATTTTGGACTTGACTAGAGTGTGCCTCTCGTTCCTACGTATCCCTCCTAGCTTGGAGGAATCAAAGTTGATGTAGTTCTATGAGTGCGTGTAGGGTTAGACTTTCCGTTGGGCGTCTTTCCCTAGGAAATCAGTCATGTTATCGCTAGTGAGAGGGGACTTTCGCTTAGGCGTCCCCGACGTTGTAGGGTCTGAATCTATGGATGCATGACTTAGAGACCTAAGTATTTAAGCCGAACTATTCCTTAGGCATCCTCTAACTAAGTGAGACTGAGCTAGGATGATTCAGATAATGCATGAATTGACCCGAACGTATGAGACACTTTCGACCAGATTGCCTGAAATTGGGGTTTGGCTGTAGGCCGTCCCTTGAGTCGGCACGTGTGGCTGGGTAGTGGTATATTTATCACGTGAGGTGTAATGTATGCTTTCTGGATAGTGAATGAAGCTCACCAGCCATCTAGAATGTAATATGCAGTGAGACAAATGAACAATGACTCGCCG
This sequence comes from Mucuna pruriens, assembly GCA_025330945.1. Classification (NCBI taxonomy): domain Eukaryota; kingdom Viridiplantae; phylum Streptophyta; class Magnoliopsida; order Fabales; family Fabaceae; genus Mucuna; species Mucuna pruriens. The sequence goes on from JAENHJ010000047.1 coordinate 1,820,642, forward strand.
GTCATCTAGAGTATAATGCAATTTTTATGGAATGAATGATAGCTCGCTGGCCATCTGAAGTGTAATGCAGTGTTTATGGAATGAATGATGACTCACCGGTTGATGCGTAAGACTCGACCAAAAACCTTACCTGGTATCATAGAGGAGGTTAGTGTAGGTAACTAAGAACTTGCATAGGCATCTCCGATTTCTTCTGACAACATTTCTTCAGCGGTTTCCTTTAATACAATGATTCTTGGCCCCGAGTTCTTCGCGATGAGGCCTTTTATAGCCTTCGGGGAGGTATTGGGGGTGCGTCTGATTTTTCCACCTAGCCCTTTCCCAGCCTGGTATCCAGAGAGGCGATTGGTGTAGGTAACTGAGAACTTGCACAAGCGTCTCCAATTTCTTCTAACAGTGTTTCTTTAGCGGTTTCCTTTTATACTTAGTGATTTTTGGCCCCGAGTTCTTCGCGATGAGGCCTTTTATAGCCTTCGAGGAGGCGCTAGGGGTGCATCTGATTTCGCCACCTGGCTCTTTCCCAACCTGTTGATGCAATTTGTTATTGCAACAATCCCAAGGCTGATCTTCATGGGGCTCCGCGCTCAATCATGCCACGGTCTTTCGTGATTCTCGGCGCATCTCATGGGTAGTGGCTGAGTTGGCATTCTTGTGTGCTGTGATTGGCGAGGATTATCTAATATGTTAGGACCTATTATTCTAATGTGGCTTGATCAGGGGCTCAGCTTAGTTGCAGAGCTTCACGGCCTGGATGCTCTGAGTATTGTGGGGCCGCGTCCTTTCTATTGAGGTGGCGAGCCCTATTAGCATTGAGCTCGGACCTTGGATCCCATTTGGGCTAGGCCCTTTTGGTGTCCCATGCTTCTCTTAACTCGGTCAAGTCTCCTTTCTTATGGTGATCCGGGACAAACCTCACATTATCCCCATGTGGGTTCCTTAAGTCGCAGTCCCTTTTCATCTTTCTTCCATTAGAGTGCTCTTCTAAGCCGGACACTTTTGGGGTCCTACAATTAGTTATCTATGCCTTTCAAGCAGCAAGATCTTGATAAGTTTAGGATGCTCGGTCCTAAAAACACCCTTATCCTTGTTGTTGTACAATCCTTGGGTCTCTCTTTTTTGAACTTGTAGAAGCTCCATCCTTAGGAGAAGCTATTACAATGCAACAAGGACTTCACTCCTCTTGTTGTGCAACTACCTCAACTTGTTCTCACCTTACTTGCCCCTTTTACACCTCCCTCGTCACCCTTAGGAACCAAAGCTCCTAGATCCTCTATCCATGACCTTCTTCAACCCTCCTCTCAAGCTCTCACCTTTTATTAACCTCCTACCTCTCAAAGTCTTTTGGATTTGACCTAACAAGTCTTATTTGCCAGTAAAGTCTATGTTGATCAATGTTTTGATTAGTTAGAGTCTTGGCTCATGGGAATGCTTTCCCATTTTCTTGTCCTTTGACCTTCACCACCTTTACCACCTGCACCTTCACCTTTATTTTTTTTTGTCTTCACAATTTTTTTTTCTTTTGACTATAATGTAGTTTATTTCCTCACCTTTTTGTCTTATCACAAAAATAGGGGAGATAATATTAAAGAGAAAGAAGTTGCACTTAATACATAAGTTTTCTTATTTAATTTCACCTTTTTTTTGCATATATGTTTATGTTTTCTCATGTCTGGATGCTATTGTCCAAAGACTTAGGGTGAGCTTAAGCTATTATGTTTACTTATGCTATATTCTTATACTCTTTTGTATTGATGCTCTAATATATATACATATACACGTATATGCATCCTATTCATTTTAATGTTTTGACATATCTCTCTATCTTTCTCTTAGCATAATTTTTGTGATCATAAAAAAGAGGGAGATTGTTGGAGAATTTTTTATATAACTTTCCAAAAGACTCATGTTTTGATGATAATAAATATTATGAGTAAAGAGTAATGACTAATAGTTGTTATAGGTACTTATCTTTTCAAGAGTACAAGTCATCACAACCTTTTTATGATAAAGAGATTGCATCTAAAACCATAACATATCTTTAACAAGATGACCAACAACATCCAAAAGTACTTATCGTCCATAGAAGGACCACCTCCAAAGGATGACTAAGTTATCTTTATATAAGTACAATTGTTTTGTGTGTTTTTGGTATCTCGTAACTTGGTTTTTATCTTATACATATATGCTACCTTGTATCTTTCAACACATTGTGCTCAAGAACGTTTTTAAATGTTCATATATATTTATATGATATGCTCTATTGTGCTTCAATTTTTCAGAAAGGAAAAACTTTCCTTTTTAATCTTTAAAGAAACAAGTCAACCTTAATAAAAGAGTATTCTGATCAGGCTTGTACAATCTAAGCAACAAGAACAATAATCTTCTGTATTAGTCAAAGGAAGTATGTTTAAGGAAAGAGAAAAATAACTTTTCTACTATACCCTTTTCTATATTGTGAGAAGAAGAAGACAAAATCTCTGCAAAATGTTTATCTTTGACATTTAATGCAAAGATGCTTTTCTCTCACCATGTAGAACAATGATTATTTTTCCTCTACATCTATATATCTTTTTCAAGGAAGAAGAAACAAGAACCACAACTGAACATACATACAAGTTAAAAAAGCTCTAACAAGATACAAATGTTCATATTTCTTTGGACGACATCTTAGAAAAGTTGGCAAATTTTTCTAAGCATAAAAGCTTTGATCTTGTCTTTGTACTTTCTTTGCTAAGCAAAGTCAAGCTCTATTTTTAACTGTCATATGCTCACCCATTAAGATATCTTTTGTAAAAAAAATTGTTTTTGGTATAGCTTGAAGAGGATAAGTGTTAAAGAATAGAAATGTTGTATAACCTGGAGAAGTTTTAAGAATACTTAGTTATAAACTCAGTTGACTTAGTGGATAAATCATTCAAGTGGAAGTGACTAGACGTAGCTCTTATAGAAGAGTGAAACATGATAAAATCTTTGTGTTTTTTCTCTTCCTTAACTTTGTTTTAAGCTTTACACATTTTGGACGATCCCTTTGGATATTGTTTGTGAACTAATATTTGTCTTGCATTTTCATAAAATGTTTCAAAAATCACACACACAATTCAACCCCCTACTTGTGTGGTTTCCTGTTTCCTTCAACCTTATGGACCAATTGCTTGGAGCTTGTGTATTTAGTAAGATAGACATGAGATTAGATTACTGAACATTTCATAGTTTTCCCCTAACTCGGTATAAAATATATGCATTAGCGGTGACATGTTTTGTCACTAAGATAAGTATAGTTTTGCTTGTGACATTAGTCTTGTTGGCAAAATAATACTTTCGCAACAAAAATCAAATGTTTATCTTTGCCAACAATCCATTTGCTATTGGGAAAAGTTGATGCTAATTACCTTCTTTTTTAGAGATACTATATAGTGTTGGTATGTTTCAACAACAAAAATATGATTTACAAAGGGTCCTATTCATATATTTATGCCTTTTCAAGAAATTTGATACAAGAACATGTGAAGTTACTTAGGATTGACTAACTAAGATGTTGACATTTGTCTCAATTCGAGGGACACTTGGCAACTATAAGTAACTATTTTCTAACTCGAAATTCTTAAACCTTTGTCTTGAAGTCTTCTTTTTCTTAACACTAAGCACTAACGCAGAAGTAGGCTTCCACATTGAGCCTATTTACATTGGTCCATGAAGGACCAATGTAAGCAAAAACATAGTGACATTTTTTTATAAATATTTTTAAATATTTACATCAGTTGTATTCTAACTGATGTGTAAAATCACTTTTAACATTGATTAGAATGCCAATTGATATAAAAAGTGACTTTTTGTATTGGTTTCATTTAAAATGATGTAAAAAGTGACTTTTTAATCAGTTGGAAAACAATCGACATAAAAGTGCTTTATAACCCTCAACACGCCCTTCCTTGTTCATCTTCTCTAGCATCATTGCATCATTCACCACTCCACCTTCTCCAAATTGCTCTCATTTTCTACAAAATCATACCCACCACCACTCCACTATCTATTCATCCCCTACCATCCTTACCCTTTGTTTAGCCCTCCACCACCCTGCCACCACTATGCGTCTTTCTCATTACCATTATCATCCTCATCTTCCTCTCTTCACCACACATGTAATGTTTGTTTCTCCCCCTTTTATCTTTTTATTGCCATGGCCGCCACTTTCCTTAGATTGTTCAAAATGGTAGTGGTTGTTTTGGCCACTACATTGTGTTCACCATGATAGTGGTTGTTTTTGCAATGTCCGCCACATTCATTTCCTACACCTATTTGTTTTTAAATTTTATTTTATGAAATTTTAAACTCTCTATTTGTTCCTTTTGTGACACCCTTATACGTAATTAAAATAAGTATACAAGAAATAAAATCATTGTATTAAATGATGCATGCTCAAAAATAATTTTCAGAATTTCTCTTTCAATAAGATTGGGCTAATGAGGATCTTTCTCGACCTGCTAAGACTAGGTTTTTCATCTTAGAACCCATACAAACTAGTGAGTGTAACATCGAGGTTTTATATATGTTATTAATTAAAGTGATTGAGTAATTAAAAGAATAATTAAATTTAATTTCAATTGAAAAAGAAGTAAGAAAACGTTATGTTGCAGGTTTTTTCTTGAAAATCTCGAAAATGGTTGAAACGGATCAAAACACACATGTCAAGGAGTGTTTTCCTTGAATATGGTTATCCAAATTAAGAAAACACAATAAGGTGGTAAATAATGACATTGAGTGCTTTCTAGTTGAGTTTTTTTTTTTAGTTGGTATCATTAGCATGCTTTTTGGTGTGATATATTTTTCAAGGCAAAACGCCAACTGACTAAAGTTATGGGAAGACCCCAAAAACCCTATAACCATTGCATTTGGCTATTGGCCCCTCTTGTGTAAAGGGTAATGAAACTCTAAAATCTCCTAAGACCCAATCATTACTAAAACCCGTTACCTAATAGTTTCCTAAACCCTTATTAACCAATAGACAAAATCCCTAACCCTAAACTTTATATAAGGCCAACATGGTCGAAGTTGAGACTTTTAGAAACCAAAATGAACCTTTGCTTTACTAAAAATAATTTTCTTTTTAGTGCATGTTTTAAATTTCATTTTTTATTTTCCTCTTTTTACAAGTTCTTAATCTGTCAACCCATTCACATCTCCATCTCATTTAACTCTTCGGGTAATATCTTTGCTCCTTTGTTTTGCCATTCACAGATTTTTCTACTTTTTATTTTTAACAATATATTTGGAAATATAAATGTGTTACCATATACTTTGGCACCTTATCTTCTCCACTCTACACCCACTTATGTTCTCCATATATATATATATATATATATATATATATATATATATATATATAATAAAATTTAAATTTTTAGTTTCAATTATTTTTATAGGTGTATTGATAGGTCTAAATCAAGCAAGTTAAACTAGTCGTGTTATTATCATTGAGGTAAGTGATTTTTTCCCTTAATTTTTTATAGTCATTATTGGATTGTGTGGTTACATAGATAGCCAAATAGAGTATAGTTGGGCCTTTTATGATGATTTTATTTTAAAAAATTATTATGCCCTCTCATGAATGACCGATCTTACTCGAGCCTTGTATGATGATATTGTTTCATAAATTGGTATCAATTTGCATGAATGGTTATGTAGATCTTAGTTGGGCCTTTTATGATGATATAACTTAATAAATTGGTATCACTTTGCATGAATGGCCATATAAAGCTTAGTTGGGCCTTGTATGATGATATTATTTAATAAATTGGTAGGACTTTGTATGAATGGCCACATAGAGCTTAGTTGGTCCTTGTATGATGATATTGTTTAATAAGTCGGTATCACTTTGTATAAATAGTCATATAGAGCTTAGTTAGGCCTTGTATGATTATATTCTTTAATAAATTTATATCACTTTGCATGAATGGCCATATAAAGCTTAGTTGGGCCTTATATAATGGTATTGTTTAATAAATTGATATCACTTTGCATGAATGGTCATATAGAGCTTAGTTAGGCCTTTTATGATGATATTGTTTAATAAATTGATATCACTTGTATGAATGACCATATAGAACTTAGTTAGGTCTTGTATGTGATATTATTTAATAAATTGGTATCATCTTGCATGAATGACCATGATGAACTTTGTTTGACTAAACTAACCATGACCAATTGACCATGGTTTGACTACCAAATAAAAGATGCCCTTAATTTTAAGTTGAACTTTTTTTATTGAACTAATCATGGCCAATTGACTATGGTTTGATCACCAAATAAAAACATGTCCTTAAGTTTGTGTCAAAATTGGTTTGACTCAACTAACCAGGGTTATTGACCATGGTTTGATCACCAAATAAAAAATAGGCTTAATTTTGAGTCAAACTTGGTTTAGATAAACTAACCATGATTGTTGACCATGATTTGACCAGCAAATAAAGTATAGGCTTAATTTTGAGTCAAAATTGGTTTAACTCAACTAACTATGGTTTGACCACTAAATAAAATATAGGCTTAATTTTGAGCGAAACTTGGTTTGACTCAACTAACCATGATTGTTGACCATGGTTTGACATCAAATAAAATATGTAATTAAGTCTTAGCCAAACTTAGTTTGAGAGAAGTGAGGATTACTGATGTAGTTATTGTCAAAGTAGAGAAACATGAAACATAAAATTAACTTTGATATTTTATTAATCAATTAGAAATATATTTTCTTAGTTCTTGGTTTATATATAACTTGTGTGTTTGATTATATGCTTATTATTTATCCAATGTTTTATATTTTATATTGAACTTATGCATTGAGTGAACCTTAGTTTCTTGTTTGAGATTCAACACAATGATTAAAATTATTAATCATTGTATTGAATCTTTAATTATCAAAGTTGGATAGTTTGGGAAGAGTGACTTTTCTATACGATATTAGTATGTAGATGTTAAGTCTCAAATCTATAGTTGATAAGACTTTGGTTTAGTGCATTTTGTGATGTTCTCTGGGTGCATACTTGATTGTGGTGGTTTTGATTTCATCATTTTCATTTCATGCATTCTGGAGACTAATGCGTAATGCTGTCGAAATTTTGTCAAATTATAGAATTGAGACTTAACATGTATGTATTAATTAAGTATAGAAAAATATCTTCTCAAATGGGATAGTTATGAATATATGTTTGTTTGTATTACAAAAGTGTAGTTATGAATTGTAGTTGGATCAATAGTAGATGGACAAGTGATGAATATGAAAATGGAGTGAACTCGTTTCTTAACTTTGCTAAAACACATGTTTTTTTTATAGTAATTGAAGGTTCTATTGTACATGTGTCAACTGTTTTAATGAAGGAAGATTAGAAGTTGAGGAAATATGGGAACATTTTATTTGTGATGGGTTTTGCAAGAGTTATACAACAAGGACATGACATGGCAAGTTGTTAGAAATTCCAAGGGTGTCCTTAGGAAGTTGATGTAGATATGAATGATCGATTATAAGACATGATTCGTGATATTGGACCAGAGTCTTTTCAATGAACAATTGTGTATAACAATTTGTGTAGTAATGCAAAAAAGCCTTTATCCACAAGGTGCACTAATTTCACGAGGTTGTTGGTGGTGTTAAGGTTATTCAATTTGAAGGTAATAAATAGGTGGGCATAAAAGTTTTATCGAATTAAAAGACATGCTTTGTGAAGGGAATACATTTCCAGATCGTAACTATAAGGTGAAGAAGATATTGTGTCCGATGGGTATGAACTATAAGAAAATACATGCATACCCTAATGATTTCATATTACACAAGAAACAGTTTGAAGCGACGCATCAATGTCCAAAGTATGGGGAATCACGATACAAAAAGAAAGATGGTGATTGTAGTGGTAATGTTAGCACAAAGGGTTCTCCAATGAAGGAACTATGGTATTTTCCAATAATTTCAAGGTTCAAGAGATTATTTGCTAATTTAAATGATGAAAATAACCTTCGATTGAATGATGATGAGAGGAAATGTGATAGGCTACTTTGACATGCGGCTAATTCAATGCAATAGAAGAAAATTGATAGGTTGTTTCCAGATTTCAGTAATGAGCAAGAAATCTTAGGATAGGTCTTGCTATAGATAGAATGCATCCATATGGTAACTTAAGTAGTAAGCATAGTTCATGGCTTTTTCTATTGGTGATTTATAACATGCCTCCTTGGTTGTGCATGCAGCGCAAGTATATGATGTTCTTGATGATTTCTGGTCCAAGATAGCCAAGAAACAATATAGATGTGATATGAACCTGGAAGCAAGTGATCGCATTGTAGAATTCAAATTTTTGTTTTGGGATTTTTTTATTTAGAGAAGGGTATTGATGTCACACTCAAGAGAGAGACGAGTAAGAGTGATAAGTCATAAGATTGATCGCTAAGTTGCCTTGATAAGACAAAATTTAGTTCTTTGCCCAAGAACAAAAGGGAAGCTCTCACAAAGGGAGAAAACTTAATTTTTCCATTCAAATCCCATATGTATGTGAATTACAATACTTTTCCTTTTAATACACTCATATGTCCTTTAAACTTCCCACGAGGCACTTAATTATTTGGGAAGCCCAAACACACTAAAAATCGATCTGGAAATATGAAAAGACATATGAACTTATTCCAACAAAATAAAATGTGAAAATTACATTGAAAATAAGAAAATGAGCCTCAATTGTTTCTTTATCCCATAAGCTACCAAATAGACGCCGACCCATAAAGACTTGATAAATATTAAATGTTAGGAATTATTTGGCTCCAAATTATCATCCTTAAGTTGGTTCAAGATTATCTTCAAGGTGTAAGAATGTGACAATTCTCAGATTGGGCTCCAATTCAGCTAAATATTCTTTAGCTTTCACATCCTTAACTAAGCATTGCAAATTCTCTTTAACTCAATCAAGTTTATAAGCGTTATCATTGATCTTCTCAATCACTTGGAAACGGCCATCACCTCTTGGTTGCAACTTAGATTGTCTTTGTGTAGCGAATCTTTCTTTTCCTCATATAGACCCAAATCCAATCACCGGGCTCAAAAGATACTTTCTTGCACCCTTTGTTGGGTTGGTTGACATATTGTCGAGTTTTCTTCTCAATTTATTGCTTCACCTTTTCATGTAGTTGCCTAACATATTCTTCCTTTTTCTTGTCATCTTGATGAACTTGCTTATTCGTTGGCAACGGAATCAAGTCCAAAGGAGTTAGTGGATTAAAACCATAAATTACTTCAAAAGGGGATGATTAATAGTAGAATATACAATCCTATTGTATGCAAACTCAACATGAGACAAACATTCTTCCTAAGATTTAAAATTTTTTTAAATCACAACACATAGTAAAGTGGAAAGTGTGCAATTTACTACCTCAGTTTGTCTATCTGTTTGTGGATGACAAGTTGTAGAGAAGCGAAGTTTTGTACCTAAATTGTTCGACAAGGTCCTCCAAAAATGACTCAAGAACTTAGCATCTCGGTATGAAACAATACTTCTTGGCATGCCATGTAGTATAACAATCTCGTTAAAAAAAAATTTGTTACACTTGTGACACCATCTATCTTATGGCAAGCAAAGAAATGTGCCATAATAGAAAACCTATCAACAACAACAAAAATATAATCCTTGCCCCTTTTGGATCAAGGCAAGAGGCAAGTCTAACACAAAGTGCATAGAAAGGTCAATCCAAGGTGCACTAGAAATTGGAAGTGAGGTATATAACCCATTAGGATTAACCTTAGACTTGGTCTTTTTGCATGTAGTACACTAATCACAAATTTTCTCAACATAATGTTTCATGTGTGACCAATAGAAATATTCCTGCAGAGTACTTAATGTCTTTTTAATCCCAAAATGTCTTATTAATCCTTTCCCATGAGTTATACTAACTACACTAAACTAATCTATACTAACTATTGTACCAATTCGGAATTCAACACACAACAGGTTACCATTATTACTTAGAATTATACTCTGAATCAACCTTAGATTCTTACGACAATCATTGAATGTTTGTCCATTGCCATACCGAGAATTTACACAATCGCTACCTTATCAGTTGGCAGGGAGTATGTACTTAGTTGATTTTAGATTCTCTACCTAATCAAATTATTAAACCAGTTCCAATCGGCCCTAGTGATGGCCAAGCATCAAGGTTTTCGTCCACAAGAGTGCGTCGGCTATACCAAGCGATCACCTCTGACAGCTTCCAGCTTCCCAAATCCTGGTCCTGTACCTCTTCGATCGAGAGAGACACCTTATTGAAGCTTCGTGTACCACCGTGCTAGCTTGGAATGTCTGCAATTGCTGACGGTGTAGGTATAGAATTCCACTATTTTTCCACACCGAAGACGTGGCCTGGCATGCTTTATTTATACACAAGCTAGCTAAATCTAAATCTAATTCTACAGAATCGCTGATTCCTTGATCCTAGCAGATTTCTTGCTTAGTTACCTGAATTACATATTTTCCTGATCCTAACAGATTACAAATTTGAATTATTGATTACAGATTCTCAATCCTAGGAGATTACAAATCCCTTGATTCTAGCATAATCATATATGCATTACAGATTCCTTAATTCTAGGAAAATCAAATATGTATTACAGATTCCTTAATTCTAGGAAAATCAAATCTGTATTATAGATTCCTTAATTTTAGCATAATCATATCTGCATTCTTGCCGAAGTGATTTTGGCCACTAACGTCGGCTTGGGCCAGGATGCTCTCGGCTTCTATTGGGCCGAGATGCTCCTTTTGGACCGAGATGCTCTCGGCTTTCAAGCCTGCAAAACAAGTCCAATCTTTTATCAGTTAAAATCCTTATTTTAGCACATATTTATATTTTTCCTATTTCTAGGCCCATAATTCAAATCTTAGCTAAGACAAGACTCTTAATCACTAAACAATCTTAATAATACTCATTTTAACTTGTGAGGTATATAAAATATGACTTATCAAAGATAAGTACTTGACCAATTCTTTCACACTTATAAAGATATACTTCTTGTTTTGAACATTGCTTTCGTTTTTTATTGGACAATCTCTTCTTTGGATGGAGAGTTCTTCTTTGGACGCATAAGATAAACTTATTCAAAGAATAAGTTTCTTTTTAATGGACACGTGTCAAACATTAAGAATGACCTATTATTATTCTAAAAGCTAAAGAACACTTGTTAAACATAAGATATCATCTTTTAATCATAATGTTTATTATCATAAAAATTGTTGGGTTATTTTTTATGCATAGAATTCCAACAGTCTCCCCCTTTTTTTTACGACAAAAAATTATGTTTAAGAGAAAGATGTATACAAGATATAAAATATAAAAAATATAAGCACATAAAAAATTTGAGCTCCCCTTGAGCTATATAACCATATAACAATTTTGAAGTTAGAACTAAAGAACAATTAAAAATAATTAAAGCATATGAAATCAGGCGGATGACTATAAAACATGTATATTAACTAAAAAACATGTCGAGCATTGATAGAGCATTTTTGAGGCACTTAACAGTAACTTATACTACACATACTTGAAATTATTTTGTAGTTAATATTGACACATTGGTTGAGTCTTGGGTCATTAAGCTTAATTGGGGTTAGTTGCTAATCTTTGCTTATTTTTGGACTTATTTTTTTATTATGAGATTAGTATCTTGTGCAGGCCATATCTGGAGCTACAGACCTCCAAATTGGACAATCTTGGTAGCCCTAGAAAGCTAGAACAAAGATCTAAAACTTCTCTCTATATAATTCAACTCAGTTCGATCACTTGTAGTGTCAAATATGGACATGAAGTTACTACCTCTACACCACTCTAATTGGGCTTTTCCTTGTAGATTTTGGCCTAGATTTGGAGGAGCTGAGGGTGGTTGTTAGTTGAGGATTTTTAAGAACATATCTAATAGCTTGGATTCCAATTGATCAAAGTGTTGATTAATGTAAGCCTTGCTAGTCAAAAAGAATTGGCAGGCTAGGTTAGGTGGAGGTTAAGGGTTTGAAGGGTGATAATGGATGAGGGCTTTGGAAATTGGTGGTTCAGGATGTTCGTGGTGAGGTAAGAGGTGAAGAAGGTGGAGTTAGGGAGTTTTATGGTGTAGGTTCATCTCTAGGTAGAGGCACACTGATAAGGGAGTGGATTCCAAGTAAGTGTTGAATAGTTTCTCCCAAGGATAAGGTGTTAAGAGATTAAGGAATTAGAGGCCAAACGAGGGTACATAGGCAAAGATAAGCATATCTACAACACCTAAAAGGTTGAATTCTTTAGAGTCTTTGTCCTTTACAAGTATAGCAAGCCAATCATCAAAGTGAAAGGTCTTCAACTCCTTCAAACAAGTGAGAAGTTCCTTTGGATCCTAGTGACTATGGATCCATAAATTTTGTCTCTATAGTTGGCATGCTTCTTCTTCTCGTCCACAAAGTCTGTTAATATCTTCTCATGTAGGTACAGGCGAGTACCAACAAAGCACTGATGGACGGTTTACAATTGCATAGATGAGGGGCAGCTAGATATCTGATTTGCAACTCCTTATGCTGGTTGATCAAGACTTTGGTGGAAGGATTTATGACCAATAAGGGAGGTGTGAAGTGTTGTACTCTTAGCTTAGAATTGGCTTCAATGATCTTTCTCATGAGATGCACTTCAAGGTTTGCAGAAAAACTAAGAGTGAGGGCGTCCAAAGGGTTAAACATCAAATCTTTGGGAAAGATTTGAATTTGGACAGACTTTGATATTTTTCTTCTACATAAGTTTCCCCCTTTTTCGATAAGGTTAAAGTAGGTTCTTCTTTGTGTTTGGGTGTGTGGTAAAGCGATGCAAAGAGGGCCAAGGTGGTTTAAGATCTAGCTGGGGAGTAGAGGAGTAGGTTGTAGAGGTGTGTATGTGACTAAGTGTGGATACGAAGGTGGAGGAATAAGTTCATTAGTATATGTGGGTAGAGGGTATTCTGGTCTTGGTCATAAAGTCTTTGGTTCAAGTTGTTGTAAGAAAAGAAAAGGCCATTCTTTTCTTAGTTAAGAGGTAGGGTAAATTTGAATATCTATGGTGCCCAAAGGTGTTTGGAAGATAGAGTCAATGGGTGAAGGAGAGCTAAGGTGTAAGGGTGAAGTGTTTAGGTTTTTAGGTGTTTTTTTGTGGTTTTTGGTGTTTGCGAGTAGGTGTCTAAAAGAATGATAGGAGAGGGGGTACAGGTGAAGAAAATTTTTTATTGTGATGTTGAGATATGGTTTTGAAGCATTTACCTTTTGGGAAACTTGTCAAAATTATGGGATTGGAAGGTTTTGCACCATGTGGTTCTTCAGTTGGTGCTTTCCTCTTGGTCTTTATGACCAAAGGGGCATCATCATCATCTTCTTCAACTATAGGAGGTGGTCTAACTTTAGCAAGTACATTTTCTTCATCATCTAAGGCAGGAAGAATTAGCTTCCTCTTCATCGTCTAAGATAGTGTTCTTTGTGGCTAGAGCCAAGCATTTGGATTCTGCAGCTAACTCTGCTTTTGTTGTCTTAAGATCAATGGATGGTATCATTAGCTTTAGAGTATCCAACTTCATGGGAGCAATGTTGCTTCTCTCGAATTATTGTTGTCTATAGAAGGGACCATATTTTTCCTCTTTAAAGGTAGGCAAAGCATAAAAGTCATCGTGCACTTTTTGATCCAAGAAGATCTTGGTGATTAGAGCTAAATGGCTCATGTGGTTCTTCTTTACTGCTTTTCCCTTCAAATTCATTATCAAGTGAGCAAAGAGAAGACTTGGGAGGTTGAATTTTGTCTTGTGACCATGTGAAATAGGGCAAACAGATGGACGTCTGATAGGTGGTCCTTTGAACCAACCTTGTGAAGGATCCCTTTGTTCAACATCTGATCTTGTTCAAGGTACAGGGCCCTTCTACATCTACTCTCAAAAGTGCCTCTTCAACAATAAAAATGCCACCATAGGAACTCTTACAATCAAACTCATACACCTTCCTTTTGCATTCACACCAGCTTGTTGTGGCAATGGCAGGAATGTCCACTCAAACTTCCATATCTAGAACCTTTCCAATAAAGATGTTCTCCTTGATTATGCATCGTGTCCAAAACTCTCTGATCAACATTGGACGCATTCCTTGTTCTTGGCTGAAGAAAGGGAATCTTGCAAGAGGTTAACTCAGAGGTTAGGTCAATCCTCATTTTTGTAAGGGTTGGAATATTAAAGAAGTATTTCGCATACACCACCATGTCATTAGGGTTTGTGGTTATGTCTTCGATAGAATTGGATAGAAGTTTAAGGTTATGAGGGTTAATGTTTTGGTCCATTTGTGAGGGTAAAGAGATGGTCTAAGTGAAATAAAGAATGCAAAAGAGATCTCAAAGTAGTTTTTGCAATCACAAATCAAAGATGAGAAAGCTTTGTGAAAGAAATCGATTTAAATAAAGCCTTTTATATCTAACGATAATAAAAAGCATTAAATGGTTAAAACATAGCCGTTAGAAATTTTACAGAAACATAAGGTTAAAATGATTTACTTAGTAAGAAAATTACTTATTATGCAAGCAGTATGGACATATACCTAATGGATGCCTAAATTTCATAGACTTTAAACTTTATTTTGTAATGAATATCATACCAAGAAGATTCCTAATATGAATGAACTTATCTTTAGGAAAAGAGTTTTGTAAAGGTATCAACTAATTATTTAAGATATGAGAAAGATTTATACTATTTGGGTTTGATGCTTTGCATCAATCCTAACTTGTTTTAAGACTCAATTGTCTTTTTTTGCTCGGTATCCAACTCCTTATATAGGAGAAGGAGAGGAGGCATGAGCTCATATTGCCCAATGTGGGACTTAAGTTATCCCACTCCTTTATATAGGAAAACAAGGTGAGGCACGAGCATGTTTTGTCTGATGTGGGACTTAAGCTCTTACTATATATAAATAGCCTATTTTTCTTAATTTAATTATTTAAAATCCAACCTATATTTCTCCCAAAATATTATTTATTTAATTATAAAACAATTAAATCACTTATTAATAATAATTAATAAAATACAATATTTACAACCAATAATAAAATAGAATAAAATACAATATTTACAACCAATATTTACAACCACTTATGTTCCAACGCTTCCAAGCAATTGCTCCAGCCTCAGCTTTCAAGTGTCGACGCTTATTCTCTCACCAATACTCGACCTCTTCAACTAACATGAAGGCAACAATGGTCACCTTTCAAGTGTCTATGCACGCCTTGTCTCAAAAAATCTTCCAATTCTTCACAACCAATTATGTGGTTGTATGTCCCATGAAGCATTAACGGTTTGTTCTATTATAACCTATCTAGTGCTTGGAACCCTATCGTTCCATCATCCCTACAAAATCTATCAAAAGTCCTCTAAACTTAGCTGCACTTCTAGCTACTCACAACTTTAGTAGAGATGCAGGTGAAGAAAAATTAAGAAGTTGCATGAGGGAGAAATTTCTAAGAAAAATGATAAGTATCAAGCTCAACTATAGCATGGCCACCTGCTAGCAACCATTACTTCCCATGTCAACTAGACGCAACAAGTAATGTAACAAACAAGATTGATTCAATCAATATACTAGTAGAACACTCTTTATTAGAGTACACACCAGTAGCAAGACAAGCACATAACACACAAAAAATGAATCGACCTACTATGATACCACTATATATGACACCCTTTACCCCCGATACATAATAATATTAGTACAAAAATAGCAATCAATGGTAAAGGATTCACAATTTCAAAATCCAAATCATCATTAATGTAGAATTCAAAAATAAGTAAAAGCACACACTTCTAATGGCACTCAAAAGGAAAATTCTAGCGTTCAAACCCTGATGGTACTCCAAAGGTCAAGTTCTAACACCATAGTATATAAATCATAATTACAAAATAAGGCGCCATGAAATCACATGTCTTGTAAAAACTAGGGTGTTACATTATATCTCACATATCTAAATTTACGTGGCTATACTAGTGTTGCATTTGTAGATCCCACAACTATACACTTATGAGACAAACAAAAATGAGACAAAAAATGACGAAGAGAATAAAAGGAGAAAATATTACCTTAGAAAAGTAAAAATGATGGAGTGAGAGAGAAGATGTAATAATGGGGATGGTAACACTACCAACCAAAGTGTAGATGGATGGTGACACTAGAAAAGGTTTCAATTGATGAGATTTTGAATGAGTATGGTTTCAAACGATAATTTCCCACAAAAGTAAAATGAATGTCAAATGGAGAAGATGGACTATTGGAGCTCAATGGAGTATTTTAAAACACTTTTTACATATATTTTTTAAAATTGATGTAGAAAATACTTTTTATGTAAGAACCAATGTAAATAATTATGTGGTATTTACAAAAATTTCATTATATTTTTATATAGATTAGTTATTTAAAAATAGATGTAAAATGATCAATGTAAAAGTTTATTTTTATACTAATAAATATTTATGAGATTTTTTTGTCTTATATTCAAATGGAGAGAATATAAATTAAATAAAAGTCTATTATTTAATTGTTAAATCAATTTCTAAGTATCACTTCGTTGATGAAATTAATTTTCAAAACTTATTACATGAAAACAAATCTAACTTTAAAGTGACAGATAAGAAGCTGATTGACAACGACTTCTATTATAGCTTATCACTTAATTTCTCGTTAGGCGTTGTAGTACACACACATATATATATATATATATATATATATATATATATATATATATATATATATATATATATATATATATATATATGCGCACAGCCTTTCTTTAGACTTTTGAGCTGATTAGGACTTCAGAAAATTTTATGTTCACAAAAGTCTTCAACGTTTTCCCAATTTGGTGACTCTCTCCCTAGATGTACGTATTTAATATGCTTTGCCTTTATAGACTGTACTTGCATGCAAAGAACTTTCTTTCAAGTTGCACATTTTTTTTTTTTGGTAAAACTTCGATGTATATGTTCCATCAGCTATATATATATATATAAAATATGCAACATTTAATGTATTAAATTATTTATTACTTATACCGATTTATATCATCACAGAAAATTTGACTTCGGTGCAATTCAACTTTGTTTGATGCAATTGAATTATGATTTCTTTTATACATGGCATAATATTGAATTATTAGTATAGATATTACGAATATAAATACATTATATATTACTTAATAGAAAAATCTAGTATATATATATAGGAATAAGATTCGACAACACTAGGACCAAATTTATATAATATCTTAATATATATAATAAATTTAATATTATTTTGTATTAATCAATTAGTTATTTTTAATCAATTAAATAATTTGATTTTATTTAATGGATTATTTGATTGATTTAAGTTTTTGAAAAGTATTAATGGATTAATCTTCACTCATTTCATAAAATAGGTTAAGGTTACTATATATTGAGATATTATAATTATATAATTAAAATTTTAAATTTAGTATAAGTATAAATAATTAGTCCTCTTATATATAAGGGGTGATTATTGTGAGAACATGAAAATAAATAAAAACAACTATTAGATTAAAATTAAAAATAATAAACTGTTGAGATTAAACTTAATTAGAAAGATCAAACCACCATTAATATCATATCACTCTCATTTCTATCACTATTATTATCACCACTTCTTCTATAACACTAAAGTTTTATATATGTATTTAATTAAAAACGATTGAGTAATTAAAAGAATAATTAAATATAGTTTCAGTCGAAAAAGAATTAACAAAATGTTGTGTTGTGCATTTTTCAAGAAAATCTAAAAAATGACTAAAGTGGCTAACAATAAATATACTAATAAAACTTTTCTCTAAATATAGTTATCCAAGTTGAGAAAACACCCAAGGTTGATAAATAATAGTCTTGAATGTTTCCCAAGTAAAAGTTATTAAATTAGTAACGTTGCCACAAGTTTTTTGGTGTAATGACATGTTTTTCTGGGTAGATTCTCGAAATCTAAATTTTTGGTGGGCAAGGTATTGGAAAATGAGAAAAATATCTGATGATATCATTTTTATATTTTAGAATATTTTAAAATATAATTGAAAAAGAAGCTTTGTATTTATTGAATTGAATAATACATTTTCTAATCTTCCTTTTATAGGGTAAAGAGTTCTTAAAGATAATATGAATAACAAAAAAATAAAGATAATCATTGTAGATAAACTACGATATTCACGATCTCCTAATATGATATTTAGATATTTGTAACCTCTTAATCTAATGAGAGGTTTAGATATTTGTAACCTTTTAATGAGTTACTTGTCATATCTTATCAGATATTTATAATATCTCCAACACTCCCCTCAAGTTGAAGCTTACTAAGCTTTCAACTTGTTACAAGAAGAAAAATTTATTTTCCTACAAATACAAATAAAAATTGAGTTCTACTAAACAAATAATAATTTGAAAGGCAAGTTAGAGATGCCGGAGAAGTTAGAGAAAGTTGGTATAAATATACCAAAGTTAGACAAAGCAAAGTCCAACTTTCTAAAAACCACGTTTGGAAGCTTCAAATTATTAAAAGAGTCACCATCAAAATAAACGTCGATGAGAGCAGAAGTCAAACACAATACTTAACCACTCAAGACAGAAGCAAAATATATTAATGTGTAATCATCTCTAGCAGAAGCTTAAACCAATGCTTAACCACCATATAGAGAAGCTTTTATCAAAGAAAATTGGAAGAATCACAAGCACCACATGAGTAATGTAGAAACCACATTCGCAACTTAGCAAACTTACGGTTCAAAATCCAAAATGAGTTCAAAACATTTCATCACATCATTGGTGTGCATAATAAATCTTGTTTTGATTCCCTTTCTATTCTCCCATGCGTAACAACAATGTTGATGGCTTGAGTCATTCCCTTGCCATATCAATTATGCTTTCACATTGTTATGAGAGTGAAAGAAGAGATCAAAATCGAAGAATCTTGCAGCGGAAAAAAATCATGATGGGTGTCAATGCTCAGTCCACACATAATATGGAGATGCACCAAAAGGAATATGTTGAGGACAAATGGTGAAGTACAATTCTTCATAAATCCATTATGATGACCAATACTAAGCAGAGACGCAATCGAGGGAACAATCTTGACACGTCCCAAAACCACAGCGATAAAACTAGGAGAATTTGTGGTAAAGTAGAACATAGCAGAATCAGACTTACCTCATGTATCCATTAAAGATCCACTAAAGTAGGAGCTCACAATTCCTCTAAAGGAAAAAGAACCCCAACACAAAGACTGAAGAGATCTTGAAGTGTTTTGTGACTCACCACGTGCCCTCTCTATAACTATTGAATCTACAACAACATCCAAGAAGTCAAACTCTACAAGAGCGCACTGATCAACCGTGATATAACTAGATATGACCTTCTTGCAAGTCCTAAAACACCTTGAACAAAATATACCATCACAACAACAACATTACCATGGGACAAATCCACCCTAAACAATTTGATGTTGGTTATACGACATTTGTGTGGTCACCAACAACTTTGATGACGACATGGTAAATCCCAAGCTGGAAACTCTCCATTTTGTCACTGTCCAACAAGGCCCATTGTGGATTATATTCGAGCACAACATGATCATTAAGTTGAGGCAAGAACTCTTGATTTCCTCTAACAAGACCATTGATGGTCGAGGTGCAAATATGTAGATCAAGAATGGTGGTGGCCTCACCATGTAGTATGTGAACAATGTTATCATCCATGGAATTTGCATCAAGAAAATCATGCCCAAAGATGGCAACATGATCAGGGACTCCTACAACCACGATGGTGGTTAAGCATTTATTTAAGCTTCTGCCAAAGATGATTACACATTGATATATTTTGCTTCTCTCTTAAGTGGTTAAGTATTGTGTTTGGATTTTGCTATTGATGGTTAAGCTTTGTTGCTTTTGCTTTATGGTGGTTAAGCATTTGTTCTTGGTTTGTCTTTGTCTTTAGGTGGTGACTATTTTCTCACATATGAATTATATTAGTGGTGACTTCATTCTTACTTATCATCATTCTGATGGATACTCTTTTAACACATATGAATCATATTAGTGTGACCTCTTTCTTATCGACATTTATTTCGATGGTGAGTTTTTTTTCACTGACAATATTATTAATTCCAAATGTGATTTTCAAAAAGTTGGACTTTGCTTTACTTGCCAAGAAATTTCTCTTTGGCTGATGGACATTCCAACTATTTTGGCTAATCTATTTTTCTATCAACTTTCTCCGACTTCTTCAGCATCCCCAAGTTTCCTTTCAAATTATTGTTTTTCAATATAACTCAACTTTTATGTTTTTTCTTTATTTGTAGGAAAATGAATTGTTCTTCTTGTAACAAGTTGAAGCTTACTAAGCTTCAACTTGAGGGGGAAGGTTAAAAAATTAAAAAAAATATTTGACGATATCATTTTTATATTTTAGAGTATCCTAGATGATCTTTTAGGATTTATTCTTCTTTTATATTTTATTATTAGTTTCCTTATTTAATTAGGCAAATCATATCATGTAAGTAGGGATATTATCTCTATATTTATTTGTATTTATTGCATTAAGTCTATATAAAACGGACTCTATTGTGTAGATGATACACACGATTTTCAATATCTCTTTCATCTATTTTTCATCACAAGGGTCTCTCTCGATAGGAAAGCTCAAGATCACATAAACATATTGAAGGCTCGTTAGGCAAAGCCTCATAACTTTGAGGAAAAATCTAGGTTAGTTGAGTGTTTGCTGAGTGAGGATCTTAAGAACCTAGGAATGTAGAGGTTCCCTGGCGAGTCTCATGTTTTGTTGAGAGAGAGTGAAAAGGGCTTTTTGTGGCTCTTCTCACTGAGCGAAAGAGTGCCTTTATTGAGCAAGTTAGGCAGAATTGAGAGTGTGAAGTCTTTGTGGCTTCATTTTTTAAGCGAGACATCTTACTCGCTAAATGAATAA
Source organism: Mucuna pruriens (assembly GCA_025330945.1). Lineage (NCBI taxonomy): Eukaryota > Viridiplantae > Streptophyta > Magnoliopsida > Fabales > Fabaceae > Mucuna > Mucuna pruriens. Next base: position 1,841,655 of record JAENHJ010000047.1, read on the forward strand.
GTGAGAGTTTTGGAGGATGCTCTTTATGACTCATCAGGTTGAGCAAAGATAGACCTTTGCTAGGCGACATGTCAGGTTTATAAGAATTAAGTCATTATGGCTTGGTTCATTAGGCGAGTAAGGCAGTAACTAGGCAACTAAATGTAGTGAGATCTCTATATGGCTCCATTCGTTGGGCGAGGCCAATGGTAAAGGAAACAAAAACATACAAAAATGGGAGATTGAATTGTGTGTGTGATTTTTAAAATACTTTTCAAAAATCTAAGGTAGATATAAGTTCAAATGTTGTCCAAAGGGATCATTCAAAGGGTGTTAGGGGGCCTACTACATCTAGATGAGTAAATGAGGTAACAATTACTAATAATCAAAGGCTAGAAAATAAGATAACTCAATTGACCTCTCTTATTAGACAACTAGCCATTGGACAATGATACTGTTGTCAAAACACTATCAAAATTACTAGATTTCCATTAATTTTGCAGTATAGGGACTAACCTAAGTAAACAGAATCATGCAATGGAATTATGCAAAAATAATTATGCATAACATAATTTAACTAAACAAAATTTAACTGAACAAAATTGCATAACATCAATTCAAGGATTCAATCATGCAGTTATGTTATCATGGTTCTAACAAGGATGCAAATTTCAACCTAAGATTAGATAGTCATCTAACATTCATCCATATAGATTGAGATCACAATTGTAGTCCCTAATTAGCATGGATTCAAGCACATAATTGGTTGATTTTAGTTTATCAATCGATTACTTAACATAATACAATCAAAAACTTCAAGCAAAATCATAATCATGAAAACGGGTTAAGAATTGGAAAGAAAAGAACATAATAAAATTTGCATAGGGAAATATTTAAGAACTCAAACTAAACTACAATCTAGAAACCTTGAATTGATAAGATAGCTTAGCCTTAATTCACGTGAACTTTTGACCCTAAAGATGGTCAAACTGAGTTGAGCACAACAAATAGAAGTCAGATGTCTTTGTCTTAGCTTTCCAAAGTTATTGAGGTTGTCCAATTTGGCCATTTGTATCTCCAGATATGACCTGCACAAGATAGCAACAACATAATGAAAATTAAGTCTGAAAATAAGCAAAGATTAGCAACTAAATCCAATTAAGTCCAATAACCCAAGACTCAACTAATGTGTCAATATTAACCATAAAATGATTTCAAATATGTCCAACATTATTAAGTGCCTTAAAAATGCTCTATCAAATTCTCCCGCACTTGAACTTTTGTACTCCGAGCAAAGTCAAATAAAAAAAATCTAAAGTAAAAGGAAATGCAGCAAATGAACTAATGTAAGTACAAATAAAGTGCAACAATTTCCAATGAATCCTTAATTTAATAAAAAAAAATAAGAGTGAAAGCATCCTAGAATCAAGGTACCCAACAATTTATGAATTTACTTATAACATCTAAAGAAAACAAGAGAAGTGTAAAACTTAAAGAATAACCCATAAATGATAGAACCCTCTCAAGATACATACTCTCAATTTCTCAAGTGTTTAGGTTTGTGTTTACACTCAAGAACCTTATGCTAACTAGCACTAAAAACTAGCCTCTAATTTCTACAACTTGAAACACATGCACAAAAAGGGCTTTTATTAAGGTTGTAATATGGCCAAAGATAAGGTAGGATATGAGAAGTAATTTAAGCTTACACAACCAAAGAGGGAAGAAGAGTAATGGGGAATAATTCAATAAGCATAAAGATTATCCCCAAAACAATACAAGTCACCAAAAACAATGCAAAACAATACAAGATAAGTAAGGTCCACTTTGTCTCCTTGCCTCATATTTCTTTTATATTCTTTCTTTCTATTTCAATTTTTCTTTACTTTTTGCACCACTACAACCTTTTGTTGCATTTTTTATTTCAACCTTTTTGTTGCCTTTTTTCCTTCATTGATGTACTTTTTTTTCAAAAAGAAATCAACCTAACACCACAATTACCACTTGTAAAAGCCAAATTATCGAGGTACCACTTGCAAAGCCTTGGGGTATCACCCTTACACTTATTTAGAATACATTCCTAAAACAATTCTAAAGCTCCTTTGACCCCTAAGGATAGGGTGATCATAGTTTTTCACTTTTAGGCTTGCAATGAGCTATAATATCAAATAAAGGGTTAAATAGGCTCAAAAGGGGTAAGCAAGGGATTTAATGCAAGGTAAATCCATTTGGCTAGTGGCTATAAAGAAAGAAGACCTAAATCATATCACCAATGAATGTGAGATAAGAGGCATAAAAGAAAGTCAAAGCAAAACCTAAAGTAACTAGCAACACATGTGCAAATCACATAAGAAAGAAGAAAATGCCAAGATGCAAGCCATTAACATACAAGGCTCAAAATCTCACAAGAATAAATGTTTTATCATCAATGATTCAAACTATAATTTCCAAGTCACTCATTACACTAAAGATGTAAAAGTGGTTCCATATCAAGTTGTGAAACCACTCAATCAAGAATAATGCAACTATTCACAATTCATACAACCTAGAAATCCACTAAAAGTGCTTAAAATTGCAAATTAGTTATTTTTCTTAGCAAAAACAAATTTGACAACAAACATCAAAATTGAAAAAAAATATGGAAAAATAGAAAAAACAGTAAAAATAACAAAAAAATGGTAAACACAAAAAAATAGTAAAAACATAAATATAGTAGTAAAATTATTGCAAAAAAAAAAATAGAAAAACACCAAAATAATAAAACAGAAATAGAAAAATAGAAAACAAAATAGAAAATAAAAACAACAAAACAACAAATAGAATAGAAAACAAAAAACAGAAAAATACCCCCTTCCCCCCACACTTAAGATGAGCATCATCCTCAATGTAAGCATATAGGAATACAACACATGCAATAATAACCACAAAGGAATGAGGGTAAAACTCTCTCAAGGTGTAAATATTTGCACTTCTGGAAGGGTAGGCTTGACCAAAGAAAGGTCCTCCACATCATCCTCCATCATTGTTGGACTCTCATGAAATGGCTGACCAAAGAAAGGTCCTCCACATCATCCTCCATCATTGTTGGACTCTCATGAAATGGCTTGAGTTGGTGCCCATTGACTTTGAAGATCTTGTTGGTAGCCTCATCTCTTATTTCAACTATGTCATAAGGAAAGATGTTAGTAATGACAAGTCTATCCCATTTAGAACGAAGCCTACCTACTATTAGCTTAAGGTGAGAATTAAATAAAAGTACTTTTTAGCCCACTTTGAATTCCTTTCTCAAGGTCATGTTATCATGGAAGCGCTTCACCTTTTCTTTGTAAAACTTGGAGTTCTCATATGCCCCTAAGGGAAGCTCCTCAAGTTCTTGCAATTGAAGCTTTCTTTCCTTGCCCGCTTGGTCAAAGGCCAAGTTACATCTCTTCACTTCTTAATATGCACGATGCTCTATTTCTACCAGAAGGTGACACGCCTTACCAAAAACTATTTGATAAGGGGACATTCCTAACGATGTTCAGTAAGTTGTCCGATGAGCCCAAAGAGCATCCTTTAGTAACTAACTCCTATCTTTTCTATTGGGATGTGCTATCTTTTGTAAAATCTGCTTGATTTCCCTATTAAAGACCTCAACCTGCTCACTAGTTTGGGAATGATAAGTGGTAGCCACTCTATGCACCACCCCATACTTCTCAAGCAAGGTGGTCATGGTCTTATTGCAGAAATGGCTCCCTTAGTCACTAATAAGAGCTTTAGGCACACCAAACCCGCAAAAAATATTGGATCTAAAAAAATTCACAACAATTTTAGCATCATTAGTTTTGGTGGCGTTAGCTTGCACCTATTTGGAAACATAATCAACAACAAGTAAAATATAAGCATAATCATAAGAAACAGGAAATAGACCCATAAAATCAATACCCCAAACATCAAAGACCTCATAGAAAATAATGGGCTATTGGAGCATCTCATGCCTACGAGTGATGGGCACTACTGCTTTTTGGCACTTCTTAGAGGTGGTAACGATGTGGTGGCCATCCTTGAAAATGGTGAGCCAATAAAACCCACTATCCATACCTTTTGGGTTGTTCAGTGTAATTCATAATTCCCACCTGCAAGTGTAGAATGACAAAACTGGAGCACTAACTAGATTGATAATGTTGTCAACACACTATCAAATTACTTGATTTCCCTTAATTTTTATAATGTAGGGGCCAACCTAGGTCGATCTTCACAAGGACACAATCCTATCATGCCTAATCATGTGTATCAAAAACTAGAACAGAAACCAGAATGAGAGTTTAGTGTAGAATAAGAAATGCAAAACAGAAAATTATGCAGAACAATTTGACAAAAAAGAATTGATTTGGAAATGAATTAAGGAACACCAACTCAAGAATTCAATCATGCAAACCGTTATCATGGTTCTTCTAAAGAAAGATGCAACTTCATGTCAATCAACCTAAGTTTCTTTAGATAATCATTTAACATTTGTCCATGTATATTGATATCATAATCACAATCCCTAATTAACATGAATTCAAGATCATATTGGCTGATTTTAGGCTATCAATTGATTACCAACTAGAAATATAATCTAAAACTCAACAAGATCACAATCATGAAAATATATTAAGAATTGGAAAACACAGCAGTAGAAATTGCATAAGGAAAGTAAAGAAATAAGAGCTTAAAACAATTGTAATCCTAAATCTTGAATTGATAACGAAGTTAGCCTTCCATGTTCATCGAAGACTTAGCAAAAATACAGAGAAGGAAAAACAGAGAAAATTGTAGAAAAACACAACAAAAGACTATGGAGAAGAGAGGAAAGCTTCCAATGCAAGAAACCCTTTCAACTTCCCCAAAACTCAAGAGTCTCCAACAAGTTTCTAACTAACTAACTAACTAACTAACTCATCCACTTCCCAACTAAACTTCCTAATAATTACATGCTCGAAAATGTCAAGAAAAATGGGCTTGGACAGAGGATTTAGCAGCCCAAAAAGCCCACCAACTAGGGCCCCATAATCTGGGCCTGAATCTACAAGGAAAAGACAAATTAGAGTGGTGCAAAGGCAGTAACTTCACATCCATATTTGACACTAAAAATGGTCAAACTAGGTTGCACTATAAAGAGGGAAGTTGTAGATATTTGTCTTAGTTTTCCAAGTCCATCAAGATTGTCCAATTTGGAGGTCTATAGCTCTAGATATGGCCTGCACAAGATAGCAATCTCATAATGAAAATTAAGTCAAAAAATAAGCAAATATTAGCAACTATCCTTAATTAAGCTCAATGGTCCAACACTCAACTATTTTATGATTATTAACCATAAAATAATGTTAAATATGTCTAGCATAAGTCACTATTAGGTGCCTCAAAAATGCTCTATCAATCTCATGGTTCGGTATACACATGCAAATCACGTGATCACTCCAAAATTTCCACAAATATGGATCATCCCACAAATAATATTTAGCACCACTCTTTATTTTATCCTTATGCGATATGGATTCCTCTGGGGTAAAATAAATGCAATAAGATAGTTAACAATGTAAGAAAAACATTGGACAATACCACCCAACTACATGAGCTGCTTATCAAGAAAATTATCTTTAATAGAAAGTGGGTCAATCTTCCCCTCAATTCTAATAAGGTGGTTTGCTACTAAATTCTCTACACCACTTTTATCTTTGGTCTCTGTATCAAATTCTTGAAGGAAAAGCATCCAATGAACCAATCTTGGTTTCACATCAGGCTTCTCCAACAAGAATTTCAAAGTTGCATGGTCTGAGAAAACAATAATCTTGGAGCCAAGCAAATAAGAATGAAATTTATCTAATGCAAAAACAATAGCTAAAATCTCCTTCTCACTAGTGGTGTAATTATCAAGGGCCAAATTCAATGTGTTAGAGGCATAAGTAATAACATGGGAACACTTGCCAACTCGTTGACTTAAAACTGCCTCAAATGCCAAGTTAGATGCATCACACATGAGCTCAAAGGGGAGCTCCCAATCATGTGCCTAAAGGACTGGAGTGGTGGTAAGTCTCTTTTTTAGCTCCTAGAAGGCCTTAATGCATGGATGATCAAAGAAAAACACCACATCATGTTGTAGAAGGTTGGACAATTGCAAGGCTATTATGCTAAAATTCTGGATGAACCTCTTGAAAAAACATGCGGCCTTCAACCCTTTCTAAAAAGATTTTACGAAAAACTTTTGATTCGGGTCATTTACTCGGACGGTCGCGTTGTTGAAACGAGCTAGATAATTTTTTAGACTTTCGCCCCTAGCTTGTCTAATGTCAAATAAGTCTGCCACTTCTAATTTTTTTACTTTGTTTGCTGCAAACTGAGAGACGAACGCGCTGGCCAGGTCATTGAAGGTTCTGATGGTCCTAGCCGGCAACATTGTCATCCACTACATCGCTACACCCCTTAAGGTGCCAGGGAAAAGTTTGCAACTCAACTTATCGTTTCCCCCACTTATATACATTTGCGTCTGGAAGGCCTGCAAATTTGCATGGGGATCTTGTGTTCCATCAAAGGGTTCCACCACAACCTCCCTAAAAATTGGTGGAACCTGAGTCTCATCAATCTCCTCGCTAAAGGGTTTCCCCCAGAAGATCTGGGGGGAACTTTCCATCGATGTGGATGGTTCCCCCCCAAGGGTTGTTTTGGCTGCTTCTAGCTATCGTTGAAGTTCCTCCTCCCTCTCTTGTGCCCTCCTCATGGCCTCCTAATGTCGTTCTTCTGCTTGTCGATATCTTTGTTCGGCCTCGGCACTTAGGCGAGATTGCTCGTCACTACGTGCTTGCAATGAGGCTACAGTACGAAGTAGCCTCTGGAGAGTATCTTCTTCTCCCTCATTTGTGGAACTCACCTGATTTCTTGTTATAGGCATTGCTCAAGGCTAGACTTTTTTTTGTGGTTGGGATAATTTTTACCTGCCCCACGGTGGGCGCCAATGTTCTCTCCATGAATTCTGCCCCTTCTCCAATCTCCCTGCCTCCTATTTATAGGGAAGGATTACTGTTCTGTTTACCCCTGGTGGCACGCATTCCAACTTAGCCTGTTGGTGTCAGTGAAGCGAAAGCTTCTTTGGTGGCTACTTTTCAGTATGTCGAAAAGGAGATCATGTCACATCAATTTTGTCTTCTTTCCTACTCTTTGTTTAACACAATCGGTAATCTACTCGAGGGTTTCCTCGGTCATCTTACCCAGTCGGTATGTGCATTTCTCCTTCGATCGGTCGCCTGAAGATTACGACGATCGTCATGGCCGAATAGTACATAACCAATAGATTTTAATCAACTTTTATACTTAGTTTTACCAAATTTTAGTTATTCTTTCCTACCAAATATCAGTTATTTTTCTAGGTTTTAGTCAACTTTTATACTTAGTTTTACCAAATATAACCAATAGAAATCAAATTTAATAGACATTCGCACAATAATAATATTTAACTTGTCTTTGAAAGTTCTTCCAAATGGCTAGTGAACAAAAAGAAAAAGATATCTAAAACAATTTAAACTAAATACTAATATATTGATGATAATCACTTAACAACAAACACAGGAGGTCTATTCCATATAACGTAATCAGCCTTCATTACAGTAAGTTGATCCACTACCTAACTCTAAACAGACATAATTTAAGTACTGTGGGATTAATGCATTAAGATTGAGACGAAATTATCTCTAACGGTCAACTAATCATCAGAAAGATCAAGATGCCTTGTCTCTCTCGACTAATTTTATTGAAACAAATAATTAAAGAGACCTTTCCAATATGGTGGCCCATACACAAAGCCATCGGTGAACAAAAGACCAATTAAAAATAAAATAAAAAATTATATCGCTATCGCATAACTTAAAATTCAATCAACCATTAGTTGGCTGAGTTATCGTAGATGGACATATACACATACTATATATATATATATAAACCCTAAAAGTCAAATATAATTTTGTTGTTTGTAAAATGACCAAATTTTTATTTCAGTTTCTATAAAAAAAAATTTATCTTTAGTCTCTACTGTTATATTTTAGTTCTATTATTCTATGATATTACTTAACTGCTTTATTTTTAATTAAACTCAAATGACATATCATGGTGTGTACATATAGATAAAGTTAAATATAATTTGGTCATCTTAAAATATCGGATTTTTATATTTTAGTTCCTATAAAAAAAGTTTGTTTTTATTTATGCAAAATATAAAATTAATACTTTTAGTCCTGCTGCTATATTTTAGTTCCAGTTATCGTATGACATTAGTTAATTGCTCTTGTTTCTAATTAAATTCAAGTGATACCTAGCGTATGTCTCGTGTCATGACGTGACTTTCAAAAGTTTGAATTTTAGAATAAATATTATTTATCTTTTCCAAAATAAATTATAGAACAAAAACATTGATTTCAAATTTTTTTTAACAATAAACACTAAAGAAACTTTTTTAGAAGATCAAAACCAAAATTATTTCTTTTTATAAGAACAGAAAAAATAACTAATTGAAATAAATAAATAAATAAATAAATAAATATATATATATATATATATATATATATATATGTCAAATTTTGTACTTACTCCACTTAATAATTTTTTTGAATATGAAATAATTAATTTAATTTTTAGATTAAAAGTTCTTATAAAATAGATGAAGTTTATATAATTTCATACAAATCAAAAATTAATTAATAGATAATATATTATTTAAAATATAAGTAAATGTTTAATTTATATAAAATTTGATGTACATGAAGGATAATATCAAATTTTGGATTAATTAATTTCATATTTTACGAAAAGAAAATTATTAAATGATGTAAGTTTAAGTAACTTTTGGTAGAGTTACTTTACTCAATGTTTCTTTGGTTATATTAAATTTCGATGATTTAACCATTAAACACACATACGAGATTAAATTATTTAAAGAAAAATTTTTAGTAAAGTAACTTTACTCAATAACATTTTGTATATTTTTAATTTTGATATGAATATGGGAAGTCGTGAAGAACATGGAGAAGATATTGAGCATTTGGAGGTTAAAACCCTTCAAGGACCTATGATTAAGGGAAGATCATGAAGAGATTTGAGGAGGAAGTGCAACAGAAGTTGGACCTTATGGAAAAGGAGGACCCAATTAAGACCCAACTCTATTCATATTATGGATTGTCACAATGCCCATACTTACCTTCTTAGGATTACATTTCTTTGTATTAAAACCTTGTTCCATTTGTTTCCTTGTAATTTAGCTTAGGCCTCAAAGCCCATTTAGAGATGGGCTTGGTGACGAGTTTAGAGACCAAATGGGCCTAGTGACGAGATTGGTGATAGAATTCTCAGCCATTAAATGCCTAGCTTAGATCTGTGAGCTTACTATCATTTTGGACTGAGAATTAGGCTTGGCCCAAGGCCTTTTAACTTAGTTATAATCACTACACCAAAGTTAAAGATAGATAGCAAAGCTTAGATATATTTTTTGATAAAAGTTTTTTCTTAAAAAAACATGGAGAACAAAGATTGCACTTGTTTAAATAAATATCTAATATTGATAAAAAAAAAAGAGAACACTTATTTAAATAAGTGCTATATAAATAAATTTTGAATATATTTTTATTTAAAACAAATATAATACAAAGCTTGTTGAAATAAACACTTTATAAATATTTATTTTTTTAAATTATAAAAACACAAATAGAGTGTTTATCTAATTGAACGCCTTGTATGTGTTCATATAAAGAGCATCTAGATGAGTAAATTCTATCTTTCCTCAAACTTTCTAAGTACTCTAGTTACACACAGGCATACTCTTCTTTTATTCTCACTAAGCAAATCTTATTCTCTGTCGCATGTAAACCTTTGCAACATTCACTAGAGCGATAAGTTAGGTTCCTCTTCACTATTGGAGTCACTTTTATTCAGCACTCTACTTTTCGTTTAGTTATATAGAGTCATTCACTCTAACAACTATAACATGAGAGTTATGAACCCTTGACTCACTTAACCGTTACACTGTCTCTATCTCTACCTCTTTTTGGAGTGCCTCATCCTTTGCCATCATACTTATTTGTCTCTCTCCCTCATGGCTTCCCCTTTCCCTTGGGCTGCCAACACTAACAACCCATTCAAAGAAAAATACACATTGTTAGGGTTCAAAAGGGTAGGTCATGCTCTCCCTTTCTTTTCTATTTCTCTTATCTTCGCTTTTCAACAATAGTTAGGGTTCTTCTCTATATGAAAACTTTACAATCCCAAATCCCTAATTGACTAAGGGCAAGAGCTTCAATGGCGATCTTATCCATCTCTACACAAAAAATGGTATGATTTCTATGTTTCTGCATTGATTTTGCTACACAAGCATTCTTAAAATGATATATTTTATCTTTTGGAAATTTCAAATTCTTTTTTTCTTTGTATTTGGAGAAATCACCTGATAGAAATCGCTTAATCCTCGAATGAACTTGATCGGTTTAGGAAAAGGTTAGACCTCACACTTAACATGTAACACCCTAGTTTTTCTATTATTTACTATTACTTGTAAATACGATGTTTTAATATCTTTATGTTAATAAGTGACTTAAATGACTTTATACATATCATTAATTAAATCATGCTTATTTGGAAACTATATATGTAGGTCTAAAAATGAGCTTTTAATTAAATAAAAAAGGAGAAAATGTTTTTGGGCTTATTATGTTTCATTTGGCCCATTGATAATTCTACCGAAACACTATCAAAATCACTAAATTTCCCTTAATTTTGCAGTGTAAGGACTAACCTAGGTCAAATTTATCAATGACACAATCATATAATGTCTAATCTTGTACAAAATTCGAATTGAATGCTAGAATGAGGGGTTGTGTGTAATAGAATTATGTACAGAAATTATGCATAACAGAATTAAACAAAACATAATTGAACTAAATAGAATTATGTAACATCAATCCAATAATTCAATCATGCAGTTACGTTATCATGGCTCTAATAAGGGTACAAATTCATATCAACACAAGATTCATTAGATAATCATCTAACATTCATCTATACAGATTGAGGTCACAATCGTAGTTCCTAATTAGCATGGATTCAAGCAAATAATTGATTGATTTTAGGTGATCAATTGGTTACCTAACATAACACAATCCAAAACTTCAAGTGAAATCATAATCATGAAAACGGGTTAAGAATTTGAACAAAGAAAAGAACAAAGAAAAGAACATAATAGAATTTACATAAGGAAATATTCAAAAATTCAAACTGAATTGCAATCCTGAAACCTTGAATTGATAAGATAGCTTAGTCTTCCATTGCAATCATTATAGAAAATGCAGCACCATACAAAGCAAAAGAGAAAAATGAGAAGAGAGGAAACTTGCAATCCAAGAAACCTCCTAAAACTGAAAAATGTCAAAGGTCTCCAAAAAAATGTCTCTAACTAACTACCAACTAACTAAGAAAAACTAATTATTACATGGTCTGAATACCAAGGAAGGTAGTTTGGGCCAAAGGAATTCACAGCCCAAAGTCCCAAAATTTGGGCCAAAATATACAAAAAGGCCCAATAGAATGGGTGTTAAGGCCACAACTCCATGTGGACTTTTGACACTGAATACAATCCAACTTGTTGAGCCTAAAAAAGACAAGTTTTATATTTTTGTCTTAGTTTTCCAATGCTACTAAGATTGTCCAATTTGAAGGTTTGTAGCTCTAGATATGGCCTGCACAAGATACAAACATCATAAGGAGAATTAAGTCCAAAAATAAGCAAAGATTAACAACTAAATCCAATTAAGTTCAATAACCCAAGACTCAACTAATGTATCAATATTAACCATAAAATGATGTCAAATATGTCGAGCATAAGTCACTATTAAGTGCCTAAAAAATACTCTATAAAATTCCCCCATACTTGAACTTGTGTACTCCGAGCAAAATCAACAAATAAAAATAAAAAAATCTAAAGCAAAAGGAAATAAAGCAAATGAACTAAAGCAATTACAAATAAAGTGCAGCACTTTCCAATGAATCCTTAAGTTAATAAAAGGAATAAGTAGACAAGCATCCTAGAATCAAGGTACCAAACAATCTATGAATTTATTTCTAACATCTAAAGTAAACAAGAGAACAATAGAAATCAAAATATGACCCACAAATGATAAAACCCTTCCAAGATACATACTCTCAATATCTCAAGTGTTAAGGTTTGTGTTTACACTCAAGCACCCTATGCTAACTAACACTACCAAGATTTGACTAGCCTCTAATTTCTACAACTTGAAACATATGCACAAATTATCAAAAGGGCTTTTATTAAGGTTGTAATGTGGCCTAGGACAAGGTGGGATATGAGAAGTGATTTAAGGTTACACAACCAAATAGGGAAGCGGAGCAATGGGGAAGTAAGGTCACCAAAAACAATACAGGTCACCAAAAACAATGCAAAATAATACAAGACATGTAAGGTCCACTTTGTCTCCTTTTCTCTCTTTTTTCTCCTTTCTTTCTATTTCAATTTCACTTCTCGTTTTGCACCACTACAACCTTTTGTTGCATTTTTTCTTTCAACTTTTTTGTTTCCCTTTTCTTTCTTTGATGCACTTTTTTCCATACACTTTTTTTTTTCAAAAACAAATCAACACAACATAATACTACTTGCACAAGCCAAACTATCAAGGTACCACTTGCAAAGCCTTGAGGTATCACCCCCACACTTTTTTAGAACCCATTCCCGAAAAAATTCCAAAGCTCCTTTAGCCCCTAAGGTTGGGGTTATCATGGTTTTTCACTTTTAGGCTTGCAATGAGCTATAATATTAAATAAAAGGGTTAAATAGGCTAAAAAAGGATAAGCAAGGGATGTAATACAAGGTAAGTCCATTTAACTAGTAGCTACAAAGAAAGAAGGCCTAAATCATATCACCATGTGAGACAAGAGGCATAAAAGAGAGTCAAGGCAAAACCTAGAGTGACTAGCAACACATGTGCAAATCACACAAGAAAGAAGAGAATGGCAAGATGCAAGCCATCAACATACAAGGCTCTAAATGGCACAAGGATAAATGCTCTATTACCAATTATTCAAAATTTAATTTCCAAGTCACTTATTATACTAAAGATGTAAAAGTAGTTTCATATCAAGTTGTCAAACCTCTCAATCAATAATAATGCAACTATTCACAATTTATACAACCTAGAAATCCATTAAAAAGTGCTAAAAATTACAAAATATTTTTTAGCAAAAACGAATTTGACAACAAATAACACAATTGAAAAATAGCAAGAAACAATAAAATAGTAAAAACAGAAAATAGTAAAAACAAAAAATAATAAAAATAGAAAATAGCAAAAATAGTAAATAGTAAAATAAACATAATGCAATAATAGAAACATAATAGAAAAAATAGAACAGAAAAATAGAATAGCAAATCAGTGGAACTACAGCAAATTAGTAGAATTATTACAACAATTGCATAAAATAGAAAACAGAAATAAAATACAGTGAAATTATTTACAACACTAGTAGAATTATTGGAAAAACAAAAAAAGCAAAATAGTAAAGCAGAAAAACAACAAAACAAGAATAGAAAAATAGAAAAATAGTAAACAACAAAACACGAGTAGAAAAATAGCAAAACAGTAGCAGAAAAATAGAAATATAGCAATAGTAAAACAATAAAACACTGGTACACTAAAAAGTGAGCATTGTCCTCAATATAAGCATATATGAACATAACACATGTAGTAATAACCATAAAGGAAAGAGGGTAAAACTCTCTCAAGGTGCAATTATTTACACTTCTCGAAGGGTAGGCTTGACCAAAGAGAGCTCCTCCACATCACCCTCCATCATCATTGAGCTATCATGAAATGACTTGAGTTGGTGCCCATTGACTTTGAAGATCTTGTCGGTAGCCTCATTTTTTATTTCAACTGTGTCATAAGGAAAGACGTTAGTAATGACAAAAGGTTCATCCCATTTAGAATGAAGCTTACATGCTATTAGCTTAAGACGAGAATTGAACAAAAGCACTTTTTCGCCCATTTTGAACTCCTTTCTCAAGATCATGTTATCATAGAATTGCTTCACCTTTTCTTTGTAAATCTTGGAGTTATCATAGGCTTCCAAGTGAAGCTCCTCAAGTTCTTACAATTGAAGCTTTCTTTTATTGCTTGCATGGTCAAAGGCCAAGTTACAGCTCTTCATTCCCTAATATGTACGATGCTTTATTTCTACCAAAAGGTGACGCGCCTTACAAAAGAGCATCCTATGAGCCCAAAGAGCATCCTCTAGCAATTAGCTCCAATCTTTTCTATTGGGGTGTGTCACCTTTTGCAAAATTTGCTTGATATCCATATTAAATACCTCGGCCTGCCCATTGGTTATGCAACACCACATACTTCTTAAGCAAGGTGGCCATGGTCTTATTGCACTAATGACTCCCCTGGCCACTGATGACAACTCTAGGCATACCAAACCTACAAAAAATATTGGATCCAACAAAATCCACAACAACTTTAGTATCATTAGTTTTGGTAGCCTTAGCCTCCACCCATTTGGAAACATAATCAACAACAAGTAAAATATAAGCACAACCATAAGAAAAAAGAACTGGACCCATAAATTTAATACCCCAAACATCAAAGACCTCACAAAAAAGAATGGGCCACTCCTGCTCTTTGGCACTTCTCGCAAAGATGGTAACGATGTTGTGGGTATCCTTAAAAATAAATGGCCAATAAAACCCATTATCCAGTGCGATCCATAATGCCCGGCTATAGTTGTAGAATGACAAAACTAGAGCATTGACTGGATCTCATGGTCTGGTATACACTTGCGAATCACCTGATCACTACAAAATTTCCACAAATATGGATCATCCCACACATAATATTTAGCATCACTCTTAATTTTATCCTTATGTGATCTAGATTCCTCTTGGGGTAAAATAGATGTGACAAGATAGTTAACAATGTTAACAAACCATGGGACAATACCATCCAACTACATGAACTGGTCATCAGGAAAATCTTCTCTAATATATAGAAGGTCAATCCTTCCCTCAATTCTGCTCAAGTGGTCGACTACTAGGTTCTCTACACCACTCTTGTCTATGTTCTCAACTTCAAATTCTTGAAGGAGAAGTATCAAGCGAATCAATCTTGGTTTTGTATAGGGCTTCTTCAATAAGAATTTCAAAGCTGGATGGTCAAAGAGAACAATAATCTTGGAGCCAAGCAAATACAGTGCAAAAACAATAGCTAAAAGCTCCTTCTTAGTGGTAGTGTAATTAACCTGGGCCAAATCTAATGTATGAGAGGCATAAGCTATAATATGGGAATGCTTACCAACTCGTTGGCCTAAAATTGCCCCAAGTGCCAAGTTAGAATCATGAGCTCAAATGGGAGCTCCCAATTAGGTAACTGAAGGATGGGAGTGGTGGTAAGTCTCTTTTTTAGCTCCTAAAAGGCCTCAATGCATGGATAATCAAAGACAAACTCAAAGACAAACTCAAAGACAAACTCAACATCCTACTATAAAAGCTTGGACAATGACAAGGCTATTTTACTGAAATTTTGGATGAATATCTTGTAAAATCCTTCATGTCCAAGAAAAGAACAAACTTCCTGCACATATGTGGGGTGAGAAAGAGAAGCAATAATATAAATTTTAGCCTTGTCAACCTCAATACCTCTATTAGACACTAGATGCCAGACTATACCTTCAGTCACCATGAAATGACCTTTCTCAAAGTTCAGCACAAGGTTAGTCTCAATGCACCTATCTAAAACTCTAAACAAACTCTCCAAGCATGCATCAAATGAATGACCATACATCGTAAAATCACCCATAAAGACCTCCATGCAACTCTCTAATAACTTAGAGAAAATACTAACCATACACCTCTAGAAGGTGCTTAGGGCGTTGCACATGCCGAATGACATCTTAGTGTATGTGAATGTGCCAAACGAGCAAGTGAAGGTGGTTTTATGTTGATCTACCGATGCAATATGAATCTACATATAACCTGAAAAGCCATCCAGAAAACAATAATAGGATTTACCTATCGGCATCTTCAAAACATGATCAATAAATGGGAGAGGGAAGTGGTCCTTGCGGCGAGTAGCTTGGTTTAGCTTCCTATAGTCTATGCACACTTACCAGCTATGCTAAACTCTACTTGGAACCAATTCATTATTCTAGTTCTTCACCATAACCATCCTAGTCTTCTTAGGAACCACCTAGACAAGACTAACCCACTGACTAATTGATATGGTATAAATGATTCGTACTACAAGTAGCTTCATGACTTTCTTTTTGACCATATCAAGAATGATGGGGTTCAGCCACCTTTGTGGCTACCTCACTAATTGGGTTCCTTCTCCAATAGTATCCTATGCATGCATATAAAAGGATTAATCCTTGGGAGGTCAACTAAAGTCCAACCAATGCCTTTCCTATGCTTCTTGAAGACCTACAACAACCTCTCCCATTGCTCAGATTGGAGGTTGTTGGCTATAGTGACTAGAAGCTTTTGGTAGTCCTCTAGGTAAGCATACTTCAGGTGCTTAGGCAATGGTTTCAACTCTAAGACTAGTGTCTACATGATAGATGGTAGGTGAAGTTGACTTGCTACAACTTTTGCAACTTCTGCCACTTTTGGTCCTACATCAATAGCAACACGTATCTTTGCACAAATGGAGCACTCATTACCCCAATCACAAGTGCACTCAAAGTCAGCCAAATAAGCAAAATTAGCAAGATTAGCCACATCAGTAAAATCAAAAAATTTAGAGAATGCGAAGAACGTAGCAAGACCAGAAGTGTAGCTGCATATAATCATCAACCAATACATCAACCACATCAAAACCAAAGACAGAATGGTTCTCTAAGGTTTGTTTCATGGCCTCAAATATGTTTAACTGCAACATGTTAACAGCAAACTCCATGGAGAGGGTTTCAGCATACACATCAATCTTGGTCCTTGCTGTCATTAAGAATGGGCTGCCTAGGATTAGGGTGGATCCTTTGCTTGATGGCTTATCCTCCATATCTAACATATAAAAAACTACTGAAAAAATCAATTCATTTACTTTGACCAACACATCTTCTAGGATGCCAAGGGGATGTGCAATGCTTTTGTTTGCTAGTTGGATTATTACACCAGTTGGTTCCTAATCACCAAATTTTAGTGATTTATATACTAATGAAGGCATAACATTAATCAATGCGCCTAAATCCAATATAGCATATGCAAAAGTGCACTCGCTTATGGTGCATGGGATAGTAAAAGTGCCAAGATCTTTTGTATTTGTTTAGCATGGCAGGTTGACTCAAGGCAGGCACTTGCTTACTCTTAAGCAATGTAAAAACATTTTTTCCCATCTCCACATCTCCTATCAACTTCTTCCTATTACGAATGCATAATTCCTTGAGGAACTTTGCATATTTCGGAATGTATTTGGTGGCATTAAGGAGACGGATATTGATTTCTACCTTCCTAAAAGTTTGAAACAACTCGTCATCTAGCTCACATTTTCTTGCCTGCTTTGTTGTGGTTGGGAAGAGTAATGGAACTTCTTTGGTTGTTGCTGCACAAGCAAATCTGCATCAGAATCATTGACAACTGGTGTTGGCTACTACTATGGTATTGACTTCTACTGTGATAACTCCTTACGACTCCTCAGAGTTATGCCACTCACATTCCTTTTTGGATTGATGATTATTTGAGAAGGGATCTACCTAGAACCATTTGATTGCAATTGGTTCACAATGGTGGCTAATTGTCCAATTTAAGTTTGCAAGTCCTAAATTGTAGCAACGACATTTTGTTGAAATTGAATGTTGCTTGTAGCCATTTGCTTCACCAAATCCTTTTTGGAAGGTGAACTATTATTCTACTAAATAGCTTGTTGTTGTCATTGTTGTCTAAAGAGAGGTGCTTGATATTTGGGAATCAGAGGTTGGTAACTTTGTTGATTCTGAGGTATGTTTTGCATAGAACGTATCTCTGGTTTGAGTACTAGTTTGAGTACTGCCCCTCGGGCTATCTATACTACTGACCACCATATTGTTGCCCACTAATTAGTCTAACAACTTCAGCATTATTTGATTCAGTTTCTTGCAATATAGAACATACATCAATGGAATGTTTTGTAGAAGCACAAATGCCAAACACTCTAACTGGTGGACCAATGTGGTATTGTCCAATGGCCAACTATTTAACAAGATAGGTCAATTCAATTATCTTAATTTCTAATCTCTAATTATTAGCAGCAACTACCTCATTCACTACTCTAGATGCAACATACCCCCTAACACCAAAGTGTTATTGCTAAGTGTTACCTACAATATTGAAAATTAAATTTCTTATAGCAACTGGGGTCTTGTCCATCAAAGCGCTCCATCACTAGCAGCCTTTATCATACTCCTATAAGTTAACATCAACCCCTCATAAAAGTATTGGGTCAACAATTGTTCATTGATTTGGTGAGGAGGACAAGTTTCACACAGCTTGTTGAACCACTCCTAGTACTCATATAATGTCTCACTACTGTGTTACCTTATGCCATAAATCTCTTTCTTGGTGGATGTTGTTTTGGAAGTAGGGAAGAACTTTTCCAAGAACATCCACTTCATGTCACCCTACGTATTGAACAAGGTCGGTTGCAAGTACAACCAGTTCTTGGCAGCTCCATCTAGAGAGAAGGGGAATGTCTTCATCTTGATGTAGTCCTCAGGAGTTCCATGTGGCCTTATGGTGGAACACACGATATGGAACTCCTTAAGATACTTGTGAGGATCTTCACCTACAAGACCATGAAGCTTAGGCAACAAATGGATTAGTCCAAACTAAAGGTCATATGATTGAGTTTGTTCGAATACAGGATATCGAATACATCAACATTGATACATAACATTAGATGTAGCCAATTCTTTTAAGGTCCTATTATTGTTAGCCATATTATCTAGACTAAATTTGGATATGCAAACACCAAGATTAGAATCAAAATTAGCAAGATTAGAATCAAAATTAGCACTATCAAAGATAAGAACACCATAATTAGATGCAAAATCATTATTATTAATACTACTACTATTAGCTACCTCACTACTCCTAGGACTTCTTACCAACCTATGGAAAGTCCTATCTATTTCTAGATAAGTATGAAAAATATCAAGATTACTCCTAGTCATATACCACAAAAGCAAATTGATAGAAACAATGAAATAAAATTGTAGAAAACAAAAAAATTGACAATAAATAGTAAAATAACATAAATGCCCCTGCTATAGTAAACACTTGTTAGGAAAGGTGTAGGAGGAGTAAAATAATATCAAACAATTTTTTAAAATAATTTCTAACACCACAGTGACGTTATATGATTTATTTATGATTTTCTAGAATTTTTTGGTGATTTTTAAAACATGAAAATAAAAAAATTGAAAAAGTGGTTTAAATGATTGAATTTGGCAAAAATTGTCCTTCACGTGGTGGCCTTGATGTGTGAATTTTTGCTATCATGTGGCCAATTTTTAGCCAATTCTATACTCACTTTTTCTTCCTACTAGTATTTTACATTATTATATGATTTCTACTACTACTCCTTAAGGATTTCTACTAGTACTCTACATCAAGGCAGCATTGAAACACAAAATAAAGTGGAATTCACTCACACAAACAATCTATACACTAAACAAGTCAAAATATCACAAGATTAGGACATAACAGTCTATGTCCCCGACAACGGCACCAGTTTGATAATGTTGTTGAAACACTATCAAAATCACTAGATTTTCCTTAACTTTGCAGTGTAGGGACTAACCTATGTCAAATTTCTCAAGGTATAATATCGAGTTAGATAGACTTAAACAAGGTAAGTAAGGAATTTAATGCAAGGCAAGTTCACTTGGCTAGTGGCTATAAAAAAAAAGGCTTAAACCATATCACCAATATATGTGAGACAAGAGGCATTAGAGAGAGTCAAAGCAAAACCTAGAGTAACTAGCAACACATGTGCAAATCACATAAGAAGGAAGAGAATGGCAAGATGCAGGCCATCAACATACAAGACTCAAAATCTCACACAGATAAATATTTTATCAATGATTCGAACTTTAATTTCAAAGTCATTACAGTAATGATGCAAAAGTGGTTCTATATCAAGTTGTGAAACCTCTCAATCAAGAATGATGCAATTATTCACAATTTATGCAACTTAGAAATCCACTAAAGAAAGTGCTCAAAACTGCAAAATATTTTTTTCTTCTTTTTTCTTAACAAAAGCAAAATTGACAACAAATAGCAAAATTGACAAAGAACAATAGAAAAACAAGAAAAGTAGTAAAAATAGAAGACAACAAAACTAGTAAAAATAGAAAACAATAGAACCAGTAAAAATAGAAAATAGAAAAATAGTAAAAACAGAAAATAGAAAAATAGTAAAATCAGAAAAATAGTAAAAACAAAAATATAGCAGAAGAGTTATTGCAAAAACAGAAAAAGTAGCGGAAAATAGTAAAAACAGTAAAAAGAGAAAACAACAAAACTAGTAAAAATAGAAAACAACAAAACCAGTAAAAACAGAAAATAGAAAATAGTAAAAGCAGAAATATAGTAGCAAAATTATTGCAAAAACAGAAAAACATCAAATCAGTAAATAGAAACAACAAAATAGTAAAACAAAAATAGCAAAAGAGTAAAACAGAAACAACAAAACAGCAGATAGAATAGAAAACAGAAAAACACCCCCTACACACACTTAAAATGAGCATTGTCCTCAATATAAGCATATAGGAACACAACATAAAGAACATATGAAGCAATAGTAACAAAGGAATGGGTGAAATAAAAAACTCCTCTCTTAAGGTGGAAAATATGTGCAAAATTTTTCATCCAAAATCTTTGCTACGCTCCTATCTGTAGTTGGTTAAGGGAGCCTCATCAATCTTAACAATTTCAATGCCATATCCTTTGGTGGCTTCTTCAACAGGAACCTCAAAGTTGAATGTTTTACAAGGTGCTCATAGAAATCTCCCAACTTCTCCAAGTCTTGCAACAGCCTCTCGTTTTGCTTCGCTTGGAGTTTGTTGGCTGTGATTATTGGGGGTTGTAATGGCTGCACAATGGATGGCAAAGGAGGTTGAACTTCTACAACATCCACAAACCTTGCAATATTGCACCTATACAACTTCTACACCTGCATTAATAGCACTACTAATTTTTGTGCAAAACGGGCACTCAAGTAATCTAGTACATGTACAATCACAATCAGTAAAATCATCAAAATCAGGAAATTCGGAATGTAGATTTACTATTTACTGTTGTGGTAGCTCCTTGTCACTTCTCAAGGTTATGGCACTCATATTTGCTTATGGACTAAGAATGGTTTGAGAGGAATCTGTCTAGAACCTTTAGATTGTAGTTGATTCACAGTGGTGGTCAATTGTCCAATTTGTGTTTGCAATTCTTGAATTGTAATAGTCATATTTTGTTGAAATTAAATGTTGCCTATAGCCATATGCTTGACCAAATCCTCCAAGGAATTTTGCTGTACAGGCTGCATAGGCTGTTGTTATCTAAATGGAGGTGGTGGTTGGTATCTCTGGTGATTCTGAGGTACATTTTGCGTAGGGTGAGAACCATATCTCCAGTTTGAGTATTGATCATGGGGATGCCTATACTGTTGACCACCCATAATTTCAGCACTGTTCGGTTCAATTTCTTGTAAAGTGGGGCACGCATCAGTTGGATGTTCTACAGAAGCCCAAATGCCACATACTCTCAGTGGTGGACTAATGTGGTGTTGTCCAATGGCTAGCTATCTAACAAGAGAGGTCAGTTCAATTATCTTATTTTTCAATCTCTGATTGCCAACAACAACTATGGAAAATAAATTTCTTGCACTATGGAACTCCTTAAGCTACTTGTGAGGATCTTCACCTACAAGACCATAAAATTTAGGCAACAAATGGATTAATCCAAACTTAAGCTTATATGATTGAGCTTGTTCCAATTCAAGATATCGAATACACCAAGGTTGGCACATAATATCAGGTGTAGCCAACTCCTTTAAGGTTATGTAATTGTCAAACGTATTATCTAGACTAAATTTGGATATGCAAACACCAAGATCAAAATCAAAATTAGCAGGATCATAATCAAAATCAGCATTATTAGATTTAAGAATAGTAGAATCAAATGCAAAAGCGCTACTATTTTTACTAATATTAGCTACTTCACTACTCGTAAGACTTCTTATCAACCTATGGAATGTCCTATCTATTTTTGAATTCAATCATGCAATTTAACAGGATTACTCCTAGTCATATACCATAGAAAAAAGTCAATGATAGAAAATAGTAAAATGATAGAAAAAAAAATTAAACACAGAGTGACATTATATTATATGATGTATTTATGATTTTCTAGAATTATTTTTGGTGATTTTAAAAGTCATGAAAATAAAATAAAATAAATTGATATACCTCACTATATTAGGCCCTCTACTACAACTCCCTACCTATTACTACCACTCACTATACTAGGCTCTCTACTACAACTCCCTCCCTACTACTACCACTCACTATACTAGGCTCTCTACTGCAACTCTCTGCCTACTACTATGCTTCCTAATCTTGATAATTCTACACAAAAGCAAGTGTAAACTACTCACGCAAATCTATACACAAAAAGTAAATAATAATAATAATAATAATAATAATAATAATAATAATAATAAAAAATAAATAAATAAATAAAATAAAAATAAAAATAAAAAATAAAAAATAAAAATATCACAAGATTGGGACACAACAACTTGTATCCTAGCAATGGCGCCAATTTAATAATGTTGTTGAAATACTATCAAAACTACTAGATTTTTCTTTTATTTGCAGCATAGGGACTAACCTAGATCGAATCTCCCATCAAGGACAAAATCATGCAATGTCTAACCTTGTTGAATAAAAATCAATTTGAATACAAAAAATGGGATTTGTATGTAAAATAGAATTATGCAGGAAATAAAATTATGCAGGAAATAAAATTATGCATAAAACAAAACAAAATTAGAAACAGTTAGCATAAGGGTGTAAATTCATATCAACTCAAGATTCATTATATAATCATCTAACATTTGTCCACACAAATTGAGATCACAATCGCAATCCTTAATTAGTATGGATTCAAGCATATAATTGGTTGATTTTAAGTGATCAATTGATTACCTAACCTTGATTAGATTGGGATTAATCAATCCTAACCTAACACAGTCTAAAATCTCAAACAAAATCATAATCATAAAAATGGGTCAAGAATGGAAAGAAAAGAAATAACAAAATTTGCATAATAAAGAATTCAAGAACTCAAACCTAACCATAATCATGAAATCTTGAATTGATACGAGAGCTTAGTCTTCTATGGAAATCGTCATAGAAAACACAACATAAAACACAAAGTAAACCTAGAAGAGGAGAGAGGAAAGAGGAGAGAGAATAGAGAAGAAATTTGTGATCCAAGAAACCTTCAAAATCCAAGTGTGTAAAATCTAAAAATGTCTCCCTTCATCCTCCTAACCAACTACTATTTATTACATGCTTTGAATTCCAAAGAAGGTGGTTTGGGTTAAAGGAATTCGTAGCCCAAAAGGCCACCAACCAAGGTCCCAAAAATTGGGTCAAAATAAACAAAGAAAGGCCCAACAAAGTGGGTGTAGATGCCGCAATTTCACATGAAGACAGTCGAACTAGGTTGAGCGCAAAAGAAAGAAATTGTAGATCTTTGTCTTAACTTTCCAGAGTCACCAAGATTGTCCAATTTGAAAGTTTGTAGCTCAAAATATGGCTGGCAAAAGATAGCCACGTCATAATAAAAATTAAGTCAAAAAATAAGCTAAGATTAGCAAGTAAACTCAATTAAGTTCAATTAACAAAGACTCAATTAATATGTCAATATTGAACATAAAACGATATCATATATGTCTAGTATAAGTCACTATCAAGTGCTTAAAAAATATTCTATCAAGCCCTACCTGTTATTGAACCTTAACCTCTACCTTCCTTATCCTCTCCCTCATCACCTACTCCCTCCTCCCGACCCTCTAAACTTCTTGCTTCTCAGGCAATTGTTCAGTGATTACTACGCTTGATTGGGGAAGAGTTGATTGGGTGCAGAGTACCCACACTGTTTTGGCTAAAAAGCCTCTTGCTTCTTATAAATGACGAATTTGGGAAACAAGATATGCATTTACGACGAGGTTTCCTCTCACAAAATCCGAAGTTCATCTTCATGTACGTACTCTGGAAAACTGAAATACTTAGACTCCTTTCTGAAGTTCTATTGGTGGTTTTATGTTTATGCTAGTTGGTGGGCTTAATCATATTTAAGTTTTGGGACCCTGCTCTTTTGCTCTTGTAACTGCTTTCATTAATTCATTGATGTCGTCATGTTCTGATGAAAGCTACGTCTCAGCACAAACCGAACGAGGTTGCACCATTGTGAAATAAGAACCTGACAAAAGTACATCCCACTATGGGATATATGAGGTCGACCGATAGAAGAGGGAGATGGAAGAAGAAAAAACGAAAGAGAAAAAAATGATAAATATAATAAGTGATATAATGAGAAAAAAAAAATAAGAAAAAAATAATAGAAGAAAAATAAATATATTATTATTAAATATTTTCCTTGAATATTGTTCAATGTAAAAATGAAAGGTGCTTAATAATTTTTTTTATTTGTGTATTAATTCTATTACTTGTCTCTGTCTTTATAATATGTTTATTAATAAAAATTTTGTTTATAATAAAAAAAAAAAAACATGTTAGGTGAATTAAAAAGTTCAGGCTCATCTGCGATTAGTTGCTATCACCCTAGCAAGAGTGGGAGCCAGCCATCTCTCACCTAACAATAAAGAATCGTGGTATACAAGGACAAATAATAATGAATTTGAAAAATAAATTAAAGGGCACGCAGAATCAGAAGTTCTTCACCACAATGTATTTCTATTTCTGCATGCAGGACACGCTCCTCCGTCTTGAGTAGTAGTAGATACCCTATTGGCCAAAAATATATTTGTCTGCCAAAGCTTTTAAGAAATTTTCAAACCTAAATAAATGAATGCATGCATGCAGTGCAATGAACAAGGCCCTCTTCTCCATTTAATTAATAGAGCAGAGATTTGCTCACGTCACATAATAAATGGTGGTCAACAAATGTTTTAGTAGTACGAGCTCAAGACTAAATATAATCTTTTACGTAGAGGATTCTGCTCGAGTGTTTGAAAGATCAGTTGACAGGCTGAGAGTCTAAAAGGAATATAGAACTTGCAACCAATTGCGTTTATGCGTAGTAAAGGAAAATGTAATGGTAATGGAATATAATCATATCCTTGATTTCTAAGGCAGAGAATATAACAAAATAAATAAAATGAAATGCGTAATGCTGTAGGTGAAAAGTAAAAGAAAATAGAGATTGTTTAATTTAGTTATTAGCATTAGTATTGTGTACAAAAAGATATCTCAAGCACCTCACATTCTCTTCCGGTGTTATGGCTTATGTTCATTGTAAGATTAAGATATGGTTTTGTTCTTTCTAAAGATAATTATATTTGGTTTTAGGCTTTTAATTTTATTTTTTTAGTTTTAAGCTTTATAAATTTTAAGACTTTCTAAAATAATTTTTAACATAATTTACTAATGATGTAATATACATTTAAACATATCATATCACTTCAAATATTACTAACATAAACATATATAAATATATATGTTACATCACCAATAAATTATGATAAGAATTACTTTTATAAAATTTAAAATTTATGAGAAACAGAACCAATAAAAATGTTCTCCAAAAATTAAAATCAAACCTAACATATTTATAGGAGTTAAACCTTAACAATAATTTTTAAGTTTGTGCACAAAGTTAATTTTTTTATTTTTCATTGATATTATTAATAAGAGAAACAATTCTACTTCAAATACAGTCAAATATTATACCAAATGTGCACATTTCTGCTGATAGAAGTTCAAATCATTGTTCAGAACTTTATGAAAGTAAGACTTGTCCCTTTGATTATACCCAACTCGATCGCATTGGTTGTGAAGAAAATTATTTGTGCAAGAATCACTTTTGCTGTACTTATTATCATTATAAAGTGTAAAATTATTTTCATTCAGGTCTAGAGATTAGATTATCTTTCCTATAGAAATTTACTGTATGTGAAATTAGTTTCAGTAATCAATTCTTATATAAAAAAAGTATTATAAAAAATAATTTAATTCATTTATAAAAATATAAAAAGGTTTTACGCATACATTCAATAACATATTGCAGTATTATTAACAATTTTGAAATTTTATATGTTGTAAATTCAATAAATAATGTAATAACATGTTGATGATATATAAATTATTTTATGTTAATAATGAATCAAAATTAAATAAAAATAAAAATATTTTAAATTGTATAGTTTTAAATCTAATGGAAAATATATCATTATAAAATAAACTAATGAAAACTTACTTGTAATAAGAAAATTAAATAATTTATCTATAAATAGATAGAAAAGATTACGGTAAAGTGTAAGAGTATTAATTAATAATTATAAAATCAATTGGTAAAAAAATATATTTATTATTTATTTTGAAATGAATATTTCATAACATGCTTTAGCATAAAAATTTATAACATGATATTTAAACTTTTATTATAAATAAAATTTAAGTGATTTCACTTCTATCATAATAGACGGTTTATTAATTATTAATGGTTTATCTTATGAATCAAATATATCGGTTAAGGAAATAAAATATAATTTTTAATTTTATTTTTAAATAATTAAAAGTATTTAAGTGTTTGTAATTAATTCCATTTAACTCATACACCAAATATACAGGATATATATATATATATATATTAAATTCATTTAATTCATTTAATTCTGTTCAAATATCAAAGAAATATCTTCCAAACTTGATTATCAAAGTAAATTTATATGACTTAGATTTAAATTTCTCACACTTTTAAAGTGAAAATTATTCTCACTTTGACTCACTTCATATATATAAATAAAGTATTAATTAAATAAAAACATTTTTTATCATGAGAAATAATAATTATAAATATAGACTACTAGATCTTATTTGATTAGTTAATTAATATTAAAAGAAAAATACACACTACTTTATGAATAATTTACTTAATAAATTTCTTACCATGTGAAATTCTAGATCTTCTGATAGTGTTTCCTCTACTACGTACATCGGGTCTTCCAATTTTAATTCCATGCAGACAACACTATGGAGACTTCAAATTCTGTGGAGACTTCAAATTTCAAACAAGCAAACCAGAACAAATTTATTGAAAAGATAATCATCGGTGATAAGAAATTTCTTAAATTAGAAATAATTTTGTTGTTAGTATATTAGCATTAACTTTGAATTTTCTTTTTTATGATTGCAAAATTCAATGTGAAATGAGAAAGGTACACAAGAAGGAGGTTTTAATTGTTTGAATATGAATTTATAATTTTTTTCATAAATGATCTTTAACAATTCAATGTTTAAATGCAATTAATTGAAAAGCGAAGCAAGAAGATCACATAGATAATTTTATATAGGCCCACTTTATAATAGGATCTATTTAGATAAACCTCTTCATAAGGACTTATATGAGAAGAAAATATGAAGAAAAAATAAAATAAAATTCTTTATAAGCTAAAATTAATTTATGCATAAGCTAATTAATTTGTAGAAGCTATCTCATATTAGCTTGTCCAAAAAGATAAAGTTTCTACAAATTAGTTTATACATAAGTTAATTTTAGCCTATGGAAAAACTTATTTTATTTTTCATTTTCTTGTCCTATAAATACTTATGAGGAAGTTTACCTAAACAACTAGAGAGTTAAGTTCAATCCCTTCACCCGAAGGATTTTTACTAAGTCAAATAAGACTTACACCAAATATTCTTTGTAGTCTCTCTAAACCTTACAACAACATAACTTCATCCTAATATTACTTAACAAATATTTTTTAATATTAAGTCTCTTTAAGCTTTCACAAAATGACAAGATTTGTTTATACAAATAACTCACACAAGTGAAGATTTGAAACTTAAGCTCAACAAAATTAAAGCTTTGTAAAGATAAAGAGATATGGGAATAGACATTGTCCAAAGATTTCTTTTTCCATATACAGTATTCTTGTAATTTTTATATCTTCTTTGTTGAAGATGTCTTTCTTTTATAGTCATGAAGAAAGTATCTTCTAAGAGATATTTTCGTCACATTTTGAACTTGCATTAAATGCAAGAATATATTTTCATACTTCTTCAAACACAAATTTGTCCTCTCATAAGGAGAAAAAAAAAGATGACAAACATGTGTACTAGTAATTTATCTAAATGATGTACATGTGAACTATCACTATCATCCATACATTGACATGTTTTTATTGTTCAAAAATATTAAGTTCAGAGCTATATTCCTTTTTATTTAATAAAAATATTTTTTGAAACATTTTATGAACATTTAACCTGTTTTTCTTTAAAGTCAATATCGTATGCAACTTGGATGCTTGTATTAAATCTAAATAGATTTTAAATTTAAGTCCTTTTAAAAAATAGTATATGAAAATAATTTTTTGTAGGCTTTTGTGAAGTTGTAAATGTTACACATGAAACACACTACTAGTTTAAACAAAAACTTTTATATAGTCTTTTATCAACATCAAAATATTTGTAAGAGTTAAATGATTTATACTTCTTTGATTTAGTTCCAACATAATTAACATAAATTTAAATAATTGTTGATGATAGAGAAATGTTACAAACTACACAATTTTTCGGTGACTCTAAAGAGTGAACCAACCATCTATATAAATTATAAAGTAAATGACAACAGTACATTTTCAAATATTTTTTATATCAAATACTAATTTAAATATTCAAATATTTCTGACATCAAATTAATTTTTAAAATTTAAAATAAAATTAAAATATGATTATGCTTTGCATGAAAACTACCTGCAAATCTCTTTAAATAAGGTGAAATATTTTTTTCAAAAAAGCAAAACTTTATATCGAGCGGAAAAACTGTCTTGATAAGAAAATAGAGATGTTCTCGTTCCATTCTACAAATATTAAATATAAACGAAAGAATTTCCATAAAAATAACAATGAATGGGAAAGGAAAAAATTATAAAAGAAAAACATTAACAAAATGGTTTTAAGAATCAATTAAATAATTAAAATGAAAATGTTTATGGAAAATTGTTATCAACATTTTCATAATTTTAAATAAACTATATTAAAAATAAACTCTTTAACATATTATTCGAAATACATTTTTATTAGTCAAAAAAATTATTATAAATCACAAAATTTAGAAATAATAAAACAGTTTTACTTTTAATTTTATAATTTTTAATAAACTTTAGTTAAAAATAATAAAAATATTAAATATGGTTTCGTTAGCACACCTCATTTTTTATATAATTATATTATTTCTAATAATAACTTTAAAAGAGTTTTACTTGTAATTTTATAATTTTTAATAAATTTTAGTTTAAAATAATAAAAATATTAAATATGGTTTCGTTAGCACACCTCATTTTTATATAATTATATTATTTCTAATAATAACTTTTTTATTTATTATTTTTAACCAATCACTACTAAAAAATTTACAATTTGCTACAACATAATTTTGTGGCTAATTTTAAAATTAATAGTTATTTTGTAGCTAATTTCTAATAAAAATAATTAGCTATAAGATTACTACAATATTGAATGGTAGCATGAAATAAGTAGCAAATTAGCTAGGAAAATAATCTTAGTTAATTTGTAGTAAATTTTTTAAAATTTGTAGTTATTTCCTAGCTAATTTGTAGTAATAAGAAGTATAATGAATATAACTTCAATTTAGCTAGAAAAAATAATTTTCTAGTTAATTAATAGTTAATTAGCTAGGATTTAGCTACTAATTTAAATGGTAGCTAAAATTAGTAGCAAAATCAAAAAATTCTTGTAGTGAATATTCTAATAAAATTTAATAAAAAAGATGTAAAAAATGATGATAAAGTCTAAGATAAAGGAATAAAAAAAATTATGGAGTAATACTATGAAACTATTTTCTTTTAATTTTTCTTTTATGAGTCTAATTTAGAATGAAAAGAACTACTATTTAATCTTTATGTGGCTCTAAGCACATAATACCCCCCTCCCTCCCGAGTTTCTAACGTTAAAGTTCACCTTTACATATGTGATTGAGTTTTTCTATTATTAGGTTCCTTATATTCCTATCACGTCATATTAGATTATCAAAATTTTTTAACAATTGTATAAATATTTGAATTCATGATAATTATTTAGAAATCACAACGTAACCTTAAGTAATCACGACCAGTTGGTTTGTAGTCTTTCTCAACCAAATTACCTTAGTACCTTTAGGGACCTTCGTTTCTCTCTTCTAATAAGGAGAACAAAAAATGTATTTTTGATTTGGTGTATTGGGGATCATAACCTTTTCTGATGTGTTAGCCTATATATAAGGTTTTCATTATCCCCTAATGGACCAGCATGGATATTCACTTATTAAACCCAGAACAAGTCCTTTTAAGAAGTCTATTTGATTACTTAAAGTTGGATCACTTAGGATTATAATCACCTTAAATAAATAACTGATATAATTGTATTTAAAATATAACGCTCAAAAGATTAAAAGAAATTATAAATTTCTAACATTATCATCTAAAATCATATCAATAAGAAGAAATCAAATTTATGACCATAAAGAATGTCTAAAGATGAATTAAAAGATATCTATGGTAAATATCATAAATATTTTATTAGGATATCATGAATATCTTATTTTATCTTTATGATTATCTTTTCTCTTTTATGTTATCATGTATCTTTTATATTATCTTCTTATCTTTTAGTAGATCATTTTTAAATAAAAGAAATATTATGGATTGTATTATTTACTTAATCAATTACATCGTTTCTTTTCTTAAATTTGGTATTAGATCTCCCGATCTTGAGAGTTTTATTTCCATTGCTCTGGTCTAGTGAACTGCTATCATGTGACGAGACCCACATGTCATTGACATTATAGAAAGAGTCTTTGAAGTCTTCTCTACCCTTACCACAAGTCTATTTTGATAAATCATGTATAATTTGGGATAATAGCAAAACACAAAGTCATCACCTTAAGATCTAATGAACTTCTAAATTTGGTGATCCTATCAACTTGACGGTCGCAATTATCTACAATGGGCACAATGTGTTCATACTACTCTCAAAAAGCATAAGAAGTTGAGTCATATTGAAAGAGGTGGCTCACCTAGAGATGATCCCAAGTTTGAAGCATAAGATAATAAGGATTCACTCATCATGACGTGGCTATGAAATTCCATGACTCTAGAAATAAGTCGAAATTATGTGTTTTATTCTTTCGTTTGTGAGATATGAAAGAATCTCATTGATATATATTCAATAAAAAAGGACTTTGCTTTTTGCTATGATATTGAGAGTAAGATCTTTAACTCTAGACAAGGAGTCCTCTCAATAACAAAATACTATAAAATCCTAAATGGGTTATGGATTGAGTTGGACCAGTGCTAAGGATTGAAGATGTGCAAAGCTGATTCTATTGCATGCACCAAGTTTGTTGAGAGGAGGAGAATCTTTAAGTTCCTTCATGAGTTGAATTCTAAATATGATCTATTTGGGTTTAGATTATAGGCAAGGATAAACTTTCATCTTAGTCTAAGGTTTTTTCTAGTGTAAGGTGAGGAGACCCGATGATCAGTCATGCTTGATAAAGAAAACTCCAACATAAGATATGTTATGGTGACAGGAAAATGTTCTGTTAAAGGATCAACCTCGAAGGAGAATCCTTCCACAAAGAGTAATCATGGGGAATAATGCACATATTATAAACAACAAGGACATACAATATATGATAATGTTGTTGCAACACTACCAAAACCACTAGATTCCTCTTAATTATTTAGGATATGGGCTAACAACTTTGGTCATTCTTCTCATGGACATAATTTCATAATGTGTAATCTCATTGTGTAGTAAAGCAGGGGATTGTATGCATAGAGTAGAAATGTAAAACAAAAATATGGAATAAAAATGCAAATAGAATTGCAACACAAAGTTGAGAATTCAAAAATGTAAGTCATCAATTCAAGGATCCGATCATGTGATAAAATTATCGTGATTCCAATAAAGATACAAATTCATATCAACTTGAATTTCATTAGTCAATCATCTAATATTCATCTAATATTCATGCACGAAAATTGAAATCAAAATCGCAATAGTGTAAACAATCGGTTAATTTAGATGATCAATCAATTATCTAACTTTGATTAGATTGGATTAATCAATCCTAATTTAACACAATCCAAAATCTCAAGCGAAAACAATATCATGAAAAAAATAGGTTAAGAATTGGAAAAGAAACAAGACATGTAATAAAATTCATGAAAAAGAACCAAGAATTCAATTTCTAATTATAATGATGGAAATCTTGAATTAATATGGATAATTTGACCTTTTATATGATTGCATAAAAATAATATTATTAATGAAGTTGTTTATCTTGAAAGTGTATATGACTTGATTAATTTTTTGATTTTGGAATTGGTGATCAATAAATTAATAACTTCCCCTTGACTTTTTATGATTGATAATCATATATGGAATGTCTAAAAGGATTATAGAATTGATCCTTAATCTGTTGTTAGTTATGTAACTAGTAGCAGGTGCTGGTGGATGCTAAATGCTAGTATGAATGTAGGTTTACTCCCAGAATTTAGAGTGCATTTTGTAAATGGGTCGGGTATCTTGTACCTCCATTATAATACATCTTTATTTGTTGACTATTAATATATATATATATATATATATATATATATATATATATATATATATATATATATCACATGGTTGGTTGATGAATTTATTTTTATAATTAATCAATTAACCGTAAAATCAGTTTGATTAACCATGCAATTTTTAAAACTATAGACAAATCTATTTTAATTTTTTTTATATAATCATAAATCTTTGTTAATATTATTAATAAATAAATAAATATTAACATATTCTTATTTTTTATTTATGTTGTTTTTTCTATCTATCTTTTTTTTTCATTACGTTATTATATCTATCACTATACCACTACTAGAAAATTTGAAATTTGCTATAAAATAATTTTGTGGCTAATTTTAAAATCAATAATTATTTTATAGTTAATTTCTAATAAAAATAATTAGCTACAAAATTACTACAATATTGATTGGTAGCATGAAATAAGTAGCAAATTAGCTAAGAAAATAATCTTAGTTAATTTGTAGTAAATTTTTAAAATTTGTAGTTATTTTCTAGCTAATTTGCAGTAATATGAAGTATAAATAAATATAACTTAAATTTAGCTAAAAAAAATAATATTCTAGTTAATTAATAGTTAATTAGTTAGGATTTAACTACAAATTTAAATGGTAGCTAAAATTAGTTGTAAAATCAAAAAATTAATATTCTTGTAGTGTATTTCTTTTTTTTTTTTCCTTTCTATCTCTTTTCTCTTTCACTCCATATACATCCTAAAATGAGGTGTAATCTATCATTAATCTTAAGAAATTAACCGATTTTTATGTATCATAAAATGTAACGTTTGCAATTTTGCTGAAAAAAAAAAAAAAAAAGTGGAGTGAGAATTGGCTGGAAAAAATATGTATCGTACTTCTCGTTCAGGCTCGCCACCTAGGAATAAACTATGAATAGATCGATCAGCTCCGAGGAAAGAATTTCTGATTACAAAGATTAGATACTGAACAAAGAATTTATCAAAAACATAAAAAGGTAATGTCTTAGAACTTCGGGACTCAAAGTGGCCCACTTATCATGCTTGTTTTGAAGCAGCGTATGTTTATCCACCATCAACAGTATGCGTTTAAATATAAGCTTAAATATGCTTACTACTATTGGCTGAATACTATTGTACTTTAATTAATTACTTCATCGAGCTCACTCCGAAGAATTTTGTCTCCTTCCTTTAGATATAGTTACAGATGAAGAAATTATTAGATATTTTATGATCATGGACCAACTAATTTAAATACCATATATAATTAATTATTATTAATATATTCGTATTTTAACTTAAAAGACAAAACTAAAAAGTGATGCGAAGCTTACAAAAGATGATCCTTAGTCTAGATGATCCTTAGTCTTATAGCGATAATATACATTCATATAGAAAACATAGGAAGAAAAAGATTGGAAACTTAACTTATACATTATACCAAAATAATCAATCATTATGCAAGCAACTTTTCGAATACAGACCAAAAGTAATCCTCCATGAAATGAAAACAAAAAACATCACTCGACACAAAACATACCATGCCTACTATTTCATTCACCAGCATGAGAAAAGGGGGGAAAAGGATGAGTAAAAGTGAAAGCAATAAGAAACAAGCTTCAAGCCCAAAACCCTTTTAAGTTATGCTTTAGTGGGTGGGGTTTCATGCCCCACACCAGGGCTATGACCAGGACTCGTTGGGCGGAAAGCATCACCACCAGGAGTACCAATCTCATCATTGGGGGTGTACCAATGAGGTGAAGGAGGTTGTGGACTCCTAGGTATAGCTGGTGGTGGGTGAATGTTCTTCCTTGATGCTGCCACCGAGCCAAAGTTGTGTTGAAGAATAAGGAAGATAAGAAAGGTTAACATGATGGTTTTCTGTGCCATGAAGCTCACTAGCTAAGGGGAAAAAAATAACCAATGGGGTTTATCACCAAAGCACAGCACAAGGTTCTTGAACTAAACACTAGTTATAGCTAGCTGCTTCAAGAGCCACTGACTGATGCCTTTGATCAGCTAGCTGAGAGTGGTATTTAACATGACTGCTTCAGTCCCACGTGCGATCATATTCGGATATTCCTATAGGCCTTGCAACATGCAGCATAAACTAAGGGTTTAATGCACGCGGGGATGTCTCTTAAAGATTAATGAAATTGCAGAAATTGATAAAAGAGTGAGCATTAATTGGAATATTTTCCAAAAGAAGTTAGTCCATCTTTGGTTGGCTCTCTAGTGATTTCCTAGAATAGCTGTTTTCTGCAATTTGATTAAGGTTACTATGTTTAATTAAGAAAATAATGTTTCTTCCACTAAGTAAACTATGGATTATGTAAAACAGATATCTTCTACCAATTCCCTGGTTTTGGTAATCAATCTCTAATATGAGTGTATGGAATTGGTAGTTGCCAATTAAATATTCTAGTCATTTTGCTTGAGGTGGAAGCTAGGTCACTCCATTTTGGTTCATGTGGGGAACATATTTACTCAGTTTGGAGAAGAACACATTGGCCAAATAATTAACTGCATGTGTTTCGAACTGTTTCTATGATAAAATAGTTGAAGTTTCTCAGTCAGATCAATATATAGAGTATATTCTCATGTCTTTTAAATGCATGCTTGTCCAAACTCCTCACAGGTAGAAGTAGCTAATTAGCAGAAATGAGCTCATCTAAAGTTATATATATATATATATATATATATATATATAATGTTTTAGGTTATTCAAAAATATATTAAACTAAAAGCCAAATCTATTTAAATAAATAATAATAGTAACAATTTGTATTGATTTTTTATTATAATATTTTTTGTATTTATTAGTCTATTTAAAGGTTTAAGTTTGTTGAGTTAATATAAACTCATTAATTAATTTTATTTAGAATTAGATTGTTTGATAAATAAAAGGTCTTAATATTATATATAAGTAGGCATGTAAATAGACTTTCGAATTAGCTAGGTGATATTTTTAAAAACACTTTGCACACAAGAGGGTAATAATTCCTTTCTTCGTTTAACACTTTTTTCTGCTACCGTGCGTGATTGAGAGAATTATATTCATCAATATCAAATGTTCAATTTGTTCTGGCTGTGGACAGTCCTAAATGATGCACGGATTATCTTTATGCTTGGTGAAACATGCTCAAATATCTTTTAGTGTTTTGGAGTCTATGCTTGCAGCGGATATATCTTTTGTTATGCTTTTTCTTTATTCTTTGGTTGGGTAGATTTTTCTCTCAACAGAGGAATAGCTTTGTTTGCATTTTATTGGATTATATTTTCTGTATTGGAAGCACTGAGTTGGGTACAACTTATTCATAATTAACTTAAAGCATTTTTATAATGAATGACGAATTCTTTCACTTTTAAAAAATAAGGTCTTATTATATATAAAAGTAGAGTATGTAAATGGACTTTCGAATTAGCTTAAGACTTTTAAAAACAGTGGTTTAAGCCTTCAAAATCTATATTAAGTAAATAAATTAAGATCAGATCATAAATTTATGAAAAGATTTTACTCAACTTATCTAGTTTAGCCCCATTTATTTCTAATCCTATACATCCTTATCAATGAATTGCCTTATAATTGAATCAATTGTCTTAACTTTACAAGAGAAAGTTGATTAAATGAACTAGCTATTATCAAGAGAAATTCCAATTTTTGTTACAAAGTGCTTACACTTCTACTTTCATGCACTTATGTCTGCCATAAAAAGTTATAATAATAATGTTAACTCAAGCGCTCGTCCTTCCTTTCACTCTATCTGACTTTAAAATTGACTACTTGTTCTGCTATTTGATAAGCTGATTTGCAAGGCCCCAGCCCTCATCATTGGCAAGGAAACCTTCTTTTCTACTTGACCAATCCCATGCATGCCTAGAGCCACAGTATTTTTAGCACTACATAATGATATGCTACTAACAGATAAACTGTGTTTTAATCTTGGTTTGCCATGTATCATTTTGACGTCTCTCTGCACATTTATATTTATTAATTAGCAATTAGAAGTAAAATAAAAAATGTAGCTACTAATTTAAATAGTAGCGAAAATTATACTATTAGAAAATTTAAAATTTGTCATAAAATAATTTTGTGGCTAATTTTAAAGTCAATAGTTATTTTGTAGCTAATTTCTAGTAAAAATAATTAATTACAAAATTACTATAATATTGATTGGTAGCATGAAATAAGTAGCAAATTAGCTAAGAAAAGAATCTTAGTTAATTTGTAATAAATTTTTAAAATTTGTAGTTATTTTCTAGTTAATTTGTAGTAATAAGTATAAATAAATATAACTTAAATTTAACTAAAAAAAATAATATTCTAGTTAATTAATAGTTAATTAGTTAGGATTTAACTACTAATTTAAATGGTAGTTAAAATTAGTAGCAAAATCAAAAAAAATTTGTAATTTAATAATAAAATTAAAAAAAAAAATCTTGTAATGTAACTCTTGTTGAAATTTGTGTTTGAGAATCACGTATAAAGCATGTATGACATACTTCAAACTAAGCAAATATTTATCTACTGGAACGAGGCATTGATTTTATTCCAACAACTATAAGGACATTTTATACCAAACCACACTTATGTACCTCATCTCCACTTAACTAGGAAGCTAGTTAATACATCTCTATGTTTTTCAAACACCACCACTCAAACACCCCCAAATCTCCTTTCCCTATGGACTAACTAGCATATTATTTACATTACACTACAAGATTTTTTTTATTTTCCTACTAATTTTAGCTACCATTTAAATTAGTAATTAAATCCTAACTGATTAATTATTAATTAATTAGAATATTATTTTTCCTAGTTAAATTTAAGTTATATTCATTTATACTTCTTATTATTACAAATTAACTCAGATTATTTTTTTAATTAATTTGTTACTTATTTCATGTTACCATCAATATTATAATAATTTTATAGCTAATTATTTTTACTAAAAATTAGCTATAAAATAACTATTAATTTTAAAATTTTATAACTAATTATTTTATAACAAACTTTAAATTTTCCAATAGTGTTAGTTTTTATTCACTAAAAGTAAATATTGAATATATATATATATATATATATATATATATATATATATATATATATATATATATATATTCTTGGTTAATATTAGAATTTAGAACTAAAGTTGCGTAATTATTATTATAATTGATCATACTACTTTCAAGTAATTTTATCATATAATAATATTTAAACCATATCATGAAATCTCCAAGGAAGTTAACTGTTAATATCTACTCATCTAACCCCTCGCGTAAGTGCTCGATTAATGAATTGATAATCTCTCCCGTGTGTGCTTTCCTTTAATTTAAAGGAAACAAAACTAGGTTATCTAGTGCAAGTCAACTAAAAATAGTTATATGTGGGTTGCCCTAGCTAATATTGCTTTACAACAAGGCATCACATTCTTCCAAGAATAATATAATATTTTTTTATCAGCAAATTACACAACATAGAATTATTGAATTGGATCGAACAAGAAGTACTCATATACCAAGAATAATCCAATATTGTTTGGTCAAGTTGCAAATATTATGGGTGGATGCACGTACGACTTCAAAATATATGGCTAGCTATCAATAAAAAGCAACATGTATGGTTAGCGAGGTTCACATTTGAATATATTTCTATCTGTTCAAAACATACATAAGCAAGCAAACTAAAGAACTACAAACATGAGACTAAAAATGAGAATTGAATTAATGACATGGATTAACCATATTTATTTTCTATCTATTTATTTATTTACCTATATATCTATCTATTTATTTCACTATAAGTTTTTTTTTTTTGTTACTTATTTTAACTACCATTTAAATTAGTAGTTAAATCCTAACTAATTAACTATTAATTAATTAGAATATTATTTTTCCTAACTAAATTTAAGTTGTATTCATTTATACTTCTTATTACTACAAATTAGCTAGAAAATAACTACAAATTTTAAAAATTTATTACAAATTAACTAAGATTATTTTCTTAACTAATTTGCTACTTATTTCATGCTACCACCAATATTATAGTAATTTTGTAACTAATTATTTTTACTAGAAATTAGCTACACATAACTATTGGTTTTAAAATTTTGTAACTAATTATTTTGTAATAAATTTTATATTTTCTAGTAATGTCTATCTATCTATTTATCTATTTGTTTATTTATAAACTATCTTTTTATTCATCTGATTATATATTTATCTGTATGTCTATTTACCTATTTGTCTATTTGTTTATCTATTTATTTATTTATCATTATTTTGTTTATAGATCAATTATTTATTAAAAATTAAAATAAATAATTTAATAATTAATAATTTTAGGGTTTGGTCTATTTAATGCATGCGTATCATAGTTGTGTTCCAAAGTGTTCCTTTTAACTTCTATAGCATTCAGTACTTAATAAAAATTCAAATCATAGACTTAGTTTAAGGCCAAGAAAAACAGTGGATATTGTTATTTTTCTTATTAGTGTTTTTATCTTACATCTTGTTTATTTTATCCTTTTGATATATCTTTGTAAGACTTTTGAATTTGTGTTAGAGTACCCCGCTTGTGTTCCTTATTTGTTAATAAATTTTACTTATAAAAATTAAAATAAATAATATAATTAAAAATTTTCCCAAAAAATTATATACAGGATGGATTTTAGTATAATATTAATGATAATAATTAGGAAAAAAAATTAGCATATAGAAAAACACTATAAATTTAAAAGATAAGCTTATTTAATTTATTTCATATTTCTATTTAGTCAAATAAACTTATAATTTAGTAGAATAAGTTATAAGTTAATTTTACAAATGAAATAAGCTAAAGAGGTTTAAAATCCCTCTCACTCATTCTTGTCTCCCTCCACACTAATATTGATAATTAAAATTTGTATAGAAAAGAAAATACTTAAAAATTTTAAACTATAACAAATAAATTATTATCCTTAACTTTGAATATTCGAACTAATTAATTGCTTTATTTATCTGTTAATTAAGAATACAAAAGTAAACAATTGATATTTAATTCTTCTCTTCTCCAGTTAATTGTATTAAAATCCCTCCCCTCATTTCCTGTAACCAAACATACTTTGATTCTAAAGTTAATTTGTCATTAATTTCTAGCTAGAAACTAATCAAAGATGTGACCAAAACAGAAGCTGTAAAATCGAATCAATTCCTTGTTGAAATTTTCCTCCATCTAAAGCTTTTACAGCATTGCGAGCACAAAACTTTTGTCTAAGCAGGGTGAAAGCATACTTGAGGGTTCTCATATAGGCTTTCACGTAGTGGTAGTGGGTGAAGGCCCACCGCTTCAGACATATGCAGGTGGACAAAAGCAAAATCTTACTGCCGTTGCCATAATTAATATGTACCTTCAAACAAAATATAATGAAATCCAACAAATTAGTTGTATAATAGTACAATCTTCCCTCTGTTCTATGCTAGCATGCCGGCGGAAAGAGGTGTGTGAAAGATGAATGAATGACACTAATTGTGAATTAAGAAACCACAAGTTGCAACTTGTCTCTCTTGTGATGATGAATAATGATCTTGATCACCACAACTTTTGAAGTTAAAGGAGCATTACTTGAGAGCACTGTGCACATACCATGTCACATATTTTAATTAACAAGGAATCTTTGTATTGGAGTGTGTCTGTTTGACCACCAAACTTCATATAGTAGATACAAATTTGTCTGGGGTCGAAGTATCTGTTTATTGTGGAGTCAAGTTGACTATATAAAATGATAAAAAGAACCAGCATTGTCTAGAAATTGTCGTCTATCTATGTGTGATTGAAGTGGTAAGGGAAAGATGCCAAAAACAAGGTACCATACATTACACCTGCAAGTAATGGAGGCAAAACGGCTATGTGTGCAGTGTGTGCATGCGTTCAGAAAATGGAGTGTGGTCAAACTGTGTAGTGCCAAATCTAGCGTGGGATGGTGGTATGGGTGAGTAGCCTGCTCGCTATGTAGTCCATTCCCCACCCATTTGGGCCTTGGGTTAGTCAGATTGCGGGTTAGACAGGTTTGGACAATATTGGCCGAGTAATTATTTTGGGGCCATATCAAAATTTTAAGCTTTTCTTCCCCATTTTTAAATGTAAATACACAAATGGGACTTTGTTTCACATTTACGTCATTTAAAATTTTGATTGTATTACCTCAAAAGTCAAAGTTACATCTTAATCCTACATTATAGTCCACCAAATAATATCTTAATCTATATATTCCTCTCTTAGATACATTAATTTTACATTACTTTTTTTTTTATGTTAAAAATATATTTCTCTCTTAAAAAATTCAAATATATAACTTTATACTCCTTTTTTAGATTTTTTATTACAAAAATTATTAGCAAAACACCATTTATACTACCACCCCTCTCAAAGATAAAAATATTGCACTACACTCCTCTTGGGGTACCCTTTATCCCAACTATATAATTAAACTAATAAACTATGAGTAAATCAAAATACGATAAAGGATTCACACTTTCATACTATCCATCTGATCAATAAAATAACATGAACTAAAACATCCTAATGGCACTTTAAAGGATAAGTAAAGAAAATAAAGTAATAATTCAATTAAACATAACATAAATAAATTCTCATTACAACGTTCTGTCCTTGTGTCACATCTTATCAAAGATCGAAATCCAAAAAGAAAATAAAGGAAAACAAATAAAATGAGCCACAACTCAATCTTCTTACTCCTACTCTAAATCACTTACAATGACGATCGACCCAAACATGACAATGACACAAATACTAGAGAGTAAGAATATATCTCACTACAAGCTCATAGTGTGAATGCAAGGTCAAGTACAACTCCTATTTACTACTTTGCATTCAATGTGGTACTAACTCTAATACAAGAAGTAGTCTCAACCCACTCTTTGTCATTTGTGGTAAAAACCACTTTTCAAATCATTATTAGAACCCTTGGTTAAAACCGCCCACCTAGACCCTTGGGCAATTGTCTACCTCAAGATCCTCTATAACGCACCATAGCCAACTAAGGATCAAAGTTTACCACCACCGCCTTTTGAAAATTTATCCTAACCATTTAGCATCACCATTGTTGCTAATTCAAGCCATTTCACTAAAATTTTCATTCCAATCTTCACTTCAAGTAAGAAAGTTTGTCTCTCTATGTTTGACATTTGGGAGATGTCATATGATGGTTAGGAATACGATTTACTATATGAGAACGTGTTGTGATGAATTGAGTTATAATCTATGGTGTTATCTCTGAAAATGATGAAGTATGCATGATGATCTATGAAAATTTGATTTTTTATTGATTTGATGTTTTTGATGAATGCAATGTGCTCATATTGTCGTATAATGATGATATAGGTTGTTGTTGAAGTATGATATGTGATTTTAAGTGATTGTGATGAAAAAATGTGTTGTTATATGTAGTTTTTACATCCTATCGTTGAGCGAGTATATGTACTCGTCCAACGAGGCTAAAAATGTGGAAATCTGATGAGTGCTAGTTGAATAAAACATTCTCTCGCTAAGCGCCTTGAAAAGAATACATGAAAATGTGGAAAGTAGCCATACTCGTTGAGAAACTCAAATGCTCGTTGAGCAAGGATCATAGTTCTATGAATTTGTATGTATGCTCATTGAGCGAGAAGTGCCTCTCGTTAAGCGAACCATGATCTTTAACATAAAATAAAAAAAATGAGATTCTCTAAGCAAGTCACACACTCACTAAGCGAAGATCATAGAAATCTAGAACCCATTTGTTTCCTTTAGCAAGTCACATACTTGTTGAGCGTCATTTAGAACCTTTAAAATACCCAATTTTCCCGCCCTGACTCATTGGGTGAGACTCATGTCTTGTTGAGCAACTAATGTAATAAATAAAGAGTAAAATTCTTTGTGGCTCGATTCACTGAGCCAAGAACCTCTTTGCTAGGCAACTAAAACAAAAAAAATGAGTTCTCTATGTTTGGATTCGTTGAGCGAGTCATGTACTCACTAAGCAATGAACATAAAAAGTATAAAACAAAACTATTTATGGTTGAAGTCATTAGGGGAGCCAAGCATCCACCCAACACCCTAAAACTAATGCATAGAATTACCTCTCTATGGATTGATTCACTTGAAAAACTACCCTTTTGTGAATGGATTCGCTAAGCGAGAATACCCATTCATTGAGCGAAAATGGGAGTAGAAAAAGAAGACCTCGAGTGATTCGTTGAGCGACATAAAGGACCCACTGAGCGAGAGTGAAAACCTACAACACATGCTAAAACTTTAAGAAATGATGTAACACTCATCTAGGCCATTAATGTCACGAGAAAAATAAAAAAATAATCAAGAATACCAAGTGGAACACTAAAGACATGTATCTTGTAAACTTAAGAAAATTGTTACTCGTCATGGTAACATATGATGGAACGTTGGGCTAGAAAGTTAA
Organism: Mucuna pruriens; assembly: GCA_025330945.1. NCBI lineage: Eukaryota > Viridiplantae > Streptophyta > Magnoliopsida > Fabales > Fabaceae > Mucuna > Mucuna pruriens. Next base: position 1,884,987 of record JAENHJ010000047.1, read on the forward strand.
CGTTGAAAGCAATGCATGCTACTTCTTGTTGATGTTATGATTGTTTTGGATGTGGCATACTGAGTTATGCGAGTTGCCAATTATAAACTATGTTGCAATTAAGCACATAAGGTTGTCTAGATTGAACCTCCAAACCTAGTACTGGATAAGAAGTGAAGGCAATAAGGCCTAAGGGATAGGGGATGGGCGATTTTATAAGAGGTCAAGGTCATTGCAAACTTTGAGTCATGGTGAGTCATTACACATGTATACATATTCCAACAAACCACTAAATTCATCCGTAGATCAAATTTTGGTGTTTCCCCCAATGGTTGTTGGTATGTGTCATGTTGTTATGACTTGGTAGTTAGGTATACTATGTAAGCAAAAGTGTCCAAGTTGATCTCTCGAAAAGTTAGAAGTCTTCATGGAGTAAGACTGGTTGGTTTGTAATATTGTGATTTGTCTACTTGGTTAGATTATATTAACTTTATGTGTATGAATAATTACTTGTTTTGTAAGCTTACCCTTATGTTTCTCGAGTATGTACGACTGCGATAACCTCAAATGACACGTTTGCTAAAAGTAGAAGCCAATACCCCAAGGAGCTTGAACACCTCCAACATGCCACGATGTATGTTCTTATTCGATCGTTATGTTGTTCTTGACTATACATATCTTACACTTTATTTCATGATGTATTCTTATTTGATCATTGTATAGTATTCACGTTTATGTTTTTTGTATAGTGCATCTTTCAAGAAAAAAAGTTAACCACCTTTTTCATAATTAAAGATCTTAAAATTAATCTTCCATCATAGTCATTTAGTTGTGTTGACCTCTAAGTCGTTAGAACTTTGGTGGTATTAGAGTTAGTCATGTCTTTTCGAGAATGCACCTATGGGGCATTGGTTCATTACGGTTTTGTTGTGTGTGATATGGAGTTATTTGAGTAAGAAATAATTATTGGATGCTAGAGTTGGCTAGCTCACCCTTGTTTGTTGAAATTTTCGACGAGGAAATGCTTGTGTGTGGCTTTTGGCCAACCTTTCTTATGTGTTTGTGCTTTTGTAGTACACAATGCAAGGACAAGGTTCAACCCCACCCATTGACTTTATAGTGATTGTGTGTTCGATGGAAGCTTTGGTTGTTGCAATAATGTAGCAGAACTTGATGAACGCATAGCAACAAACTGTGATGGCACAGTAGCATCAGGCTGCTATGGAGCAAATGGAAACTACTCAGGCTACGATTGAGGCCACTCAGGAAATGGATATGCCGAGCTTCCATGGATTGCTTAAGTTTAAGAGGAGCAATCCTCCCTAATTTATAGGAGAAGTAGACCCAGATCCTAACGACCAGTGGATCCAAGAGTTAGAGAAGATCTTTCGGGCAATAAAGTGCCTAGAGGAATAGAAGGTGGTTTATGCCACATATATGCTAGTAAGGGAGGCTGAGTACTAATGGTAGGGTGCCTAGTAATTGATGGAAATAAGAGGTGAATTGGTTAGCTGGGCAAGTTTCAGAGAGAGTTTTTTGAGGAAGTATTTTTTGGTGAGCGCCAAGAATTAGAAGGAGTTTGAGTTCTTGCATTTGTATCAAAGGTGATGTCTATGGACAAGTACATTACCCATTTTGAGTATCTATCTCAGTTCTATAGTATGCCAATTTTTGAGGATTGGAAGTGCCAAATTTGAGGAAGATTTAAGGTATGAGTTGAAGAGAGTCGTCATCCTGATGGTGATTAAGGAGTTCTCCGAGCTAGTAGAGAAAGTAAAGGTAGTAGAGAGGTTGGAGCCCAACCCAAGGGTGGCTAGGACGTAGAGCATTAAATCATCAACATCTAAGAAGACTTAACAATTGAAGAAGCCTTACAGTTGACCCTAGTCCCAACAACGCCTAACAAGGTCGCAACAACACAATAGTGGAGGTTTAGTTGCCTCTAGTCATTGACGCATTGCACATAAGTGATCAATAGTTCAAGCCGTCAGTTAGATGTTTCAAATGCCGTGGTTTGAACTTTACTTCCTAGTGTCAATTGGCATAGTCAATTTGTTTCAAGTGCCAAAAGCTAGGGCACATCTCGAGGGATCGTAGAGCATAGTCAAGGATGAGGCCAATAGGTAGTACTACAAGATCAACGAAGCCAATAGTTGTTGGGCGTGTCTTTGTAATAAGTGGAGCTAAAGCCTCCAAATTTGACAATCTTATCTCGGGCAAGTGTGACATAGCTGGTAACCTCTTCTTTGTGTTGTTTAATTTGGGCGCTACCCATTCTTTCATATCTTATTTGTGTTGTTTAATTTGGGCGCTACCCATTCATTACTGTCGGCCAAGCTGAAGTTGCCTTAGATGAAGGAGCATAAGGATACATGATATTATCCTTCCTAGAGGTCAAGAGCTATTCAAATATGAATTTTGTGACTATTGTCAAGGATTTTCTTAACGTTTTCCCCGATAAGTAAGTATTGAGCTTACCCCCATAATGTGAAGTGGAGTTCTCGATCAATTTGATACCAGGAGCATGTCCAATTTCAACAACACTGTACAGGATGGCACCAACAGAGTTAGCTGAGTTGAAACAATAAGTAGAAGGGTGTTGGAGAAGGAGGTGATTAGACCAAGTCTTTCCCCCTAAGGAGCACCTATGTTGTTAGAAAAATAGAAGGATGGTGGTTCTAGGCTATGTGTGGACTACCATCAATTGAAAAAGTTGTTGATCAAGAACAAGTATCTATTACCACTGATAATAATTTGATGGATTAGTTGCAAGGTGCAATTGTGTTTTCCAAGATTGATTTGCGATTTGGGTACCATCAAATCAAGGTGAAAGAGAGCAATGTGAAGAAGACTGCATTCACGACACGTTATAAGCACTACGAGTATGTGGTGATGCCATTCAGAGTCACTAATGCTTTAGTTTTCTTATGGATTACATGAATAAGATATATCATCCCTTTCTAGATAAGTTTGTTGTCATTTTTATCGATGACATAGTAGTCTACTCACATACCCGTGAGGAACATAAAGAACACTTGAGGGCAGTGTTGGAGGTCTTGAAGAAGAAAGAGTTGTACGCTAAACTCTTGAAGTGTGAGTTTTTGTTGGAGAAAGTGAACTTTTTGGAGCATGTGATCTCAGTAGAAGGTATAGTTGTGGATCCAGCAAAAGTGGATGTTATGTTGCAATGGGAATGTTTGAGGAGCGCAACAGAGATTAGGAGTTTTATTGGGTTGGCAAGGTACTATAAGAGGTTCATAGAAGGTTTTTTGAAGATAGTAGCCTCACTAACTCAAGTGATAAGGAAAGATCAATTGTTCGCTTGGACAGAAGCTTACGAAGCAAGTTTTCAGAAGTTGAAGAGAAGGTTAATCACCTCATGGATGTTGATTCTTCTTGATCCTACTAAATATTTCAAGGTTTACTGCAATGCTTCAAGGTCTTAGATTTGTATTGATGCAAGAAAGGAAGGTCGCAGCCTATACATCTAAATAGATGAAGCTTCACGAGAAGAATTGTCCAACTCATGACCTAAAGCTAGCAATGGTAGTGTTTACCTTGAAGGTCTAGAGGCACTAACTTTATGGAGTGAATTTACAGTGTTCAATGATCACAAGAGCTAGAGGTGTTTGTTTGATCAAAAGGAGCTGAACATGAAGCGAAGAAGGTGGATGGAGTTCCTTAAGGACTATGATTTCGGGTTGGTTATCATCCTAGGAAGGTGAAAGTGTTAGTTGATGCCTTTAGTAGGAAGATTGTGCGTGTATCAACATTAATGGTTAAGGAGTTAGATTTGGTTTAGAAGTTTAGGGACTTAAATTTGTTTGTTGGATATACTTATGACCACATGAGTTGTAGGATGATCATAATAAGTAGTGGCTTTCTAGAAGCGAAGAAGAAATAGTTGGAAGATTAAGCATTGAATAGGATGAATGAGTTGTAAAGAATAGAGAATGTTTAAGGGCTTAGCTCGGGAGCAGATGAAGTGTTGAGGTACAAAGATAAGGTGTGTATTCCATAAGATCAAGAGCTAAGAAAGCTTGTGTTGGAAATAGAGCACAAGAGTAGATTTAGTATATACCTTGGGACAACAAAGATGTACCAAGATCTCAAGAAGATGTTCTGGTGGTCAAAAATGAAGAGGGAAGTGGCTAAGTATGTAGCAACATGTTTGGTATGGCAGAAGGAAAATGTAGAACATCAAAGGCCAGGAGGGCTGCTGCAGTTGCTGGAGGTCTTAGAGTAGAAATGGGACAACATCTCTATGGACTTTGTCATAAGCTTGTCGCGGACAGTAAGGGGTATAGATGCTATATGGATCATTGTTAACAAGTTAGCAAAGTGTGCTTACTTTTTGCCTATCAATATTAAGTATCTACTGGAGAAGCTCACATAGATATACATTAGGGAAGTGATTAGATTGCACGGAGTGCCATCAACCATAGTTTCAGTCCAGGATCCAAGGTCCACATCTTGCTTTTGGTAGAGCCTTCACAAAGCTTTGGGAACAAGGCTAAAGTTGAGTTTAACATACCACCCTAATGGATTCCCATAATCGGATTGAAGTCAAATGAATTCACCTCTTGGAAGACTAGAGTTATGTGAAAGCTATGTGAAAGTAAAAGGGTGAAGAAACTCAAAATGTGGAAAATGAAGGGATGAAAGTAACTCGTCACTCTCTCTTGTTTGAGGAAGATAATAGTTGTTTGGGATTTGCCACAAGCCTTTTGAAAGTTTGATAAGAACATAAGGCTCTTGTATAAAATAAGAAGATGAGAAATTCTCTCACAAGTTTCCAAGCAACATAGCAATTCTATTCAATACAAACTCAAGGTTATGGATAAAAGGGGGAAGGGGCCTTTATATAGGCTTCCCTTATGCTTTAAGGTGTTTGGATGGTAGCATAACATATTTTGCTATCCATACAAGCTACTAGACTAAGCTATCCTAAGCTATATTGGCTACAAGCCAAACAAGTACATAGTTGCTCAAGCTTGAAGCCTTGCAATGAAGTTACTTTTGGATGAGCTTTTGGAACTTAAGAAGTGCGAACTAGTTTTATCTTACAAGAGGAAAGTTTTAGATCTTTCTCTTAGCTTTCCATAAACACCATGATTGTCCAATTTGGAGGTTTGTAGCTCCAAATATGACAGATTTGGAAAAGCATGTTTAGATTGACCCTTCTAGACTCCTTAGTTTCTTCATGTTCTCTTTGTCCCCTTGTCATTCTACTTTTAGTACCAACCAGATCCTTATCAAGTTCCCCTTCTTTTAAAGAATTTGCCCTCAAATTCAGCTCCTACTTTCCTATATAAAAAAGGAGACAAATTAGTAAAATGGAAAGTATAATTACCCTCATAAGTTTGAGGCATGTACAAGACATAAGCAGCGTCATTTATTTCAGTTAATACAGAGGTGATCTCAGTCTATCCATCCATCTAGGGATGACAAGTAACAGGAAAGAGTAGCTAAGAGTCAAGCTTACTCCACAGGGTTCTCCAACAGTGACTGAGAAACTTGGAGTCCCTCTTAGAACTATGGGTTTATGAAGTCTTATAACTTCCTTAAAGAACTATACTCATTTTTTACTTTTCAAAATTTTATTTAAGGTGACAACAAGGATACTAAAATTTTTAACGAAATGTTTATGAAACCTAGTTATCCCATGAAAGCTTTTAATATGTCTCACAGATCTGGGTGTTGACCAACTTGAGGTGGCCTTAACCTTCTTAGCAATTACTTTGACTCTTTCAAAGCCAATCACAAAGCCTAGAAAAATGACTTTATTATTTTGATATTTTTGCAGATGTAAAGCATGCATACTATCATGTTTAAAAACTAGGAATGACATATCAAATTCATACTCACATATGTACAAGGGATGTTTATGTGGTAAGAATATATCATCACTTTTCAACTTAAGAGAATACCTATTGTCATACAAGTGAGCAACCATTTTTAACAAAGCACAAAAAATTTTCATATGAATGCTTCTACTCAAAGATTTTTGTTTATTTTTACGCAACCTAAGTATAGCATATGATATTTTATTTACTTGATCATGCATCATCCTATTATTTTCATATTTAAGGATTATCTAACTACTAATATATTTTCATTTTTACATTTATTTTATCATTTTTCCTTCTTTAATTTTTCACTTTTAATTTTTCTCTTTCTCAATTTTTTCTAATTTTTCAATTTCTTTTCTTTCATCGTCTCATTTTTTTCATTTTTATTTGATCTTCTAGAACTTCATGAGGTGACAAGGATTTAAAAGTCATCTGTTTACCCTTATGCTCAAAAGAGAATTTGTTTATCACACCATCATGTGTAACCTTTCTATTGAACTACCATAGGTTTCCTAGCAAAATGTGAACGGCTTCCATAGGTACAACATCACCTAGGATCTCATAATTGTACTTACCTAGGGTTAGTTCAATGGGAACTTGTTGATCAACAAGCATTTCTCCTTTTGAATTCAACCACTGAAGTTTATAGGGTTTTGGATAGGGGATAATAGGCAAACATAACTTTTCAACTAGTCTTAGACTAGCAACATTCACACTGCTACCGCCATCATTAAAAACAAACAACAATTTCCTTTAACCATGCATCTAGAGTGAAAGATGCTTTCTCTTTGTGTTTGATCATCTTTAATGAATGCACTTATGAGTCGTCTTACCATAAGGAGATCACCTTCATATGGCGTTTCATCACCAGAGTAGCCATCATTTTCAAAAATATCTTCTTGAGAGCTTTCACTTTCAATATCACCATCATCTATAAGGATCATTGCTCTTTTATTGGGACACTGAGAAGTGATGTGTCATTTCCCTAAACACTTGAAACATTTGATATTACTAGTTTTATGAGCGTTAGAGTTATGAACATATACCTACTTGACTTACCTTTTCTCTATGGCCTTTTAAGGGTGCATTTCCTTTTCTAGGACTTCTATCTCATTTAAGGATATTCCTTTCCTTACCCTTCCAGTTTGAGCTAGTGGTAGGGTAGGATTTTTTCCATGCCTCTTAAGTTGAGATTCAACTTTAGAAGCTTGGTGTACAAGCATAGAAATAGAAGTGTAATCATGTAACTCCATAATATCTTGAATGTCTCTATTAAGACCATTTAAAAATCTAGCCATTGTGCCTTCTTATGACTCAACAATTTGAGCCCTTATCAAAGTCACTTTCATCTCCTTAAAGTACTCATCTACAGATCTAGGACCTTGATACATCTTTTGTAATTTTACAAACAAATCTTGCTTATAATATAAAGGTATAAAATGATCTCACATTTCTTTTTTCAACTTCTCCTATGACTCAATGGAAGTTCTCCTCAAGCCTCTACACTACAAAGAGATCTCATTTCACCAAATTAATGCATAACCTTCAAAAGGCAACACTATTAATTTCACCTTCGTATAATCATCACAATCAAGGAAATCTAGATTTTGCATCACTTTTAGTTCCTAATCATAATACTCATTGGCATTACGATTACCAATGAACGACGAGATTTTACCTTTAATTAAACTCCAAGGATTTTTCTAAGATCGTTATTATTATGAGGTCTTTCATGTATCCTCACAATTTGTTTATCACAACTGGTATTTTCATCACCACTACTATATTTTTTTGGTACTTTTTTACCTTTTAAAGAATCTCAAGAACGGATTTTAGCATTTACACTATGGAATTTATCCTCATGGATTCCAACCCACCTTCTAACTTCTTAAGTTTTACTTCTAGCTTCTTCATATATTCCATCATCATGCGTGTTTTAGGAGAAAGATCCTCCAAATTCAAGCTAGAGCTTGTCATACATGATATACTTCTTTAGTGTTTCTATGCACTTCTTTCAAACAGCTTCTCACCTCCAACAAACTTGAAATTTGCACAAAAGAACAAGAAAGAAAAGATAATCCTCACCTCTCTCTATGTTTACACTCATACTCATGTTTGCACTTTTTAGAGGTTTTTTCTCTAGTGTACACTCTTGCCTTTTACCATTCAATCTCAATTCATGGTTTGTAAAAGAGTCCAATTCTTTATTAAGCTTTTAGATGCAAGTGAAAGACAACAAATCTCAAAGGACTCTTAAGAATGCTAAGAATAAGAAAACTTAAGACAAAACTTTAAGAGGCCAAAGAAAGACAATAAAGAAAGAGGTATATAACAAAAGCTAAACTTAAGAGGAGTAAAATGGACATTATGAAGACTCAAGAATAGGAATTTAGGCATGAAAATATGTAGAAATATCACCATACAATACTCAACCCATGTAGTTCATACACTTTCCAAAACACTTTACAAAAACAGTCCAAAAGATCAAGGCATACAATTACCCAAAACCAAACTACTAGTCAAATGCTACTAGCATTGCAATCTTTTTTTTCAAGAACTTTTCTCAATCTTTTTAAACAATCTTTATACTTTTTCTACAATTTTTCCAACACTTTTTTTTCATACTTTTATGCCATAAACTATTTTTATAGCACTATATTTTTTCTTTTCTTGTTGCATAAGTAACACACCAACAAGCAAACTAGTTTCTTTTCTTCCAACAACAACAATGGCTAAAACTATGAGCTTTTAACATATCTAATGCATGAAATTTCAAGATTAAACCATTGTAGTACCTCATAAACTCAAGAAAAATTTCCAGCCACAAGAATCATGCCCAAAAATGCACAAAAATGAAAGGAATACAAGCAAGCTTTATGCGTCCAACAATGGTGGACTTGGGGTTTCAATGGAGACCAAACTCTCATGCAAGAACCAAGTTAAGACTCAAAGAAGCCATGAAAAGGTCCGGACATGGACAAAACTCACGGGTGAGTGGGCCTTCAATGTCTCTAGATACCACTTGATGGATTCTTGAAATCAGATTGAAACCAAATGAATTTACCTCTTGGAAGATTAGTGTTATGCAGAAGCTGTGTGAAAGTAAAAGAGTGAAGAACCTCAAAATATGGAAAAGGAGGGGATGGAAGTAACTCACCACTCTCTCTTGTGAGAGGAAGATAAGAGTTGTTTGAAATTAACAAGTCTCTTGAAAGTTTGATAAGAACATAAGACTCTAGTACAAAACAAGAAGATGAAAAATTCTCTCACAAGTTGCCAAGCAACATAGCAATTCTATTAAATATGAACTCCAGGTTATGGATAAAAGGGGGAAGGGGCCTTTATATAGGCTTCCCTTATGCCTCAAGGTGTTTGGATGGTAGCATAATACATTTTGCTATCCATACAAGCTACTAGACTAAGCTATCCTAAGCTAGATTAGCTACAAGCCAAACAAGTACATAATTGCGCAAGCTTGAAGCCTTGCAATGAAGTTACTTTTGGATGAGTTTTTGGAACTTAAGATGTGCGAACTAGTTTTAGCTTACAAGAGGAAAGTTGTAGATCTTTCTCTTAGCTTTCCAGAGACACCATGATTGTCCAATTTCGAGGTTTGTAGCTACAAATATGACAGATTTGGAAAAGCATGTTTGGATTGACCCTTCTAGACTCCTTAGTTTCTTCATGTTCTCTTTGTCCCCTTGTCATTCTTCTTTTAGTGCCAACCTGATCCTTGTCACACCCACAAACAGATGGGTAGTCAAAGAGAACAATTCAATCATTGGAAAACCTATTGTGGGCTTGTGTGTTGAACCATCTCAACAGTTGGGATGAAGTGTTACCTCTGGTAAAGTTTCCATATAGCAACATTTTTCATGCAAGCATCGATATGGCACTATTTGAGGCTTTGTATTGCAAGCAATGTAGGACGTTGTTATGTTGGTATCAAGGTGCTGAAAAGTTGTTAGTGGGACTTAAGCTAGTACAAAAGACGATAGAATATGTTAAGAAAAATCAAGACAACATAAGGATTTCTCAAAGCCAACAGAAACCATATGCCTACCGGAGAAGAAAATCCCTTGAATTCAAAGTAGGCGATCATGTGTTCCTGAGAGTCACTCTAGTGACTAAGGTAGGTCATGCGATGAAATCCAAGAAACTCTCTCCAAAATTCTTAGGACCATACCAAATTTTGAGTCGCCTTGGTCATATTGCCAACTAGATAGCCTTAACTCCTTTTCTTTCCAACATCCACAATGTCTTCCACATTTCCTAGTTGAGAAAATACATTAGGGATCCCACACATGTCATAGAACTAGATTCAATATTAATGAGAGAAGACTTGACGTATGAAGCTTAACCAGCTAAGATTGTGTATTAGAGGTTAAAGAAACTCAAAGGCAAGGATATTATTTTAGTTCAAGTGGTTTGGAATGAAGCAAATGGAGACTCCACTTGGGAGTTGGAGGATATGATGAATGAACAATTTCCACAACAACTTTTCTCAAGTAAGCAATTTTCAGGGATGAAAATTCTTATTTGTTAGGGAATGTTGGAACACCGCTTGTTTTATATGTTGTTTAATTGAAGCGATTGAATGATAAAAAAGTGTAATTAAATTTAAATTTAGTTGAAAATAATTAAGAAAATGTTGTGTTGCACATTTCTTGAGAAAATCATGAGAAAAGGCCAAAACGGTCGAAAGCACGCTTACTAAGGTGAAATTTTCCTGAAAGTGGTTACTTGAGTTAAGAAAGTACCAAAAGTTTATGAACAAGAACCCTGAGTGTTTCCCAGTTGAGTATAGTTGAACTATGTCATTGGCATGCTTTTTAGTACAAGGATACATTTTTCAAGATAAAACACTGACCGATCAGACTTTCGAAGAAAACTCTAAAACCCTATAACCATCAAGTTGACCAACATTCTTTTAACAGTTGGGTAATGAAACCCCTAGTGTCCAAGGGATTTCCAAACCCATTTACCCAAGAATCACAAAGCTAAAGGACCATTGGTCCATGAAACCCTCCCTACCCCTTGTTCAAAAAATGGCATCTCTAACCCTATATATATAACATTCCTTAGCTAAGCTTGGGTTAGAAAACCAAAAGTAAAAAACCCCACCTTCTTTGAAATTTGTTTTCCTTCTTCTTCAAGTGAAGTCACCATTGTTGATCAAGAATCCTTACCTCTTTCCCTAAAGTGTTCATTCCTTAGTCTACAGCAAGTAAGGGAAACTAACCTTGTGTAATTTTTGTGGATTGTATGTTGTTGTTATATTGTTATTATGTTATTTAATTATCTAGGAATGCATGATAGTGATATGTTATAGGATTGGTAGCCATTGTTGTGAGCTTGGTAGCCATTACTAAGTTTTAAGGTTTTAGAGAAATTATTGAATTGATCGTGATTCTATGGTTGCATGTGGGTTTTGATGTTATTTTGACGTTTAGAACTTAATTATATGTTGATATGGAGATTTTGGTTGAATTATATGAAGATTTTCTTGAGTTTTGATGAATTTCAAGTGATTTACATGTTGTTGTCGGGGGCTCTAGCTAGGCAAGCCCCTTGTTTGGCTAGGCGAATGTCTCCTTTTCTAGGTTTCTATTGAAGGTTCATTGGGCGAGAGGAGACTTTCGCTGAGCGAACTTGTATTTTCTAGGTATATTTATGAAAAACATGAGTTTCTGCTAAGCAAGAGCCTTTCTCGCTAGGTGAAAGCTCCAAAGTGCATGAAACAATGAGTTTGGCTGGGTGAGTCAATGTCTGGTTGGGTGAGTCAATGTCTGGTTGGGTGAGTCTAGTGTCTGGCTAGGCAAATCCATCATTTGGTTGCACAAAATTTGAGTTTTGACTAAGCATATTAGACATAATTAAGAGTGTGAAGCTATTGTGACTTCATTCATTGGGTAAGACTTCTCACTCACTAAGCGAATAAAATGTGAGTTTTTAAGGGTTCTATCTAAGTCCCTTAGCCGAGGGAAGATTTAGCCCTACTCAGAGAGACATAAGAGATGTGTGGAGAATAAGTCTTTGTGACTTATTTTGTTAAGCGAGATGTTCACTCGTTGAGCAACTAAAATGTGATCTAAGCTCTTTGTTTTATTCGCTAAGGGAGGCTAGACTCTCATTGAACGAATATGTGTATAACTACGTGGTACCTTTGTAGAAGGTAAGGATTTGCCAAGCGAATGATCCCTTTTGCTAAGCAAATCCACTAGCAATGAGAAAAATAACCTAAGTAATGGATGAATAATTTATGTAATGAATACCTTATACTTATGTTATAAAAGATTGATGATGGGTACTAGGGTGTAAAAGAATAAAGTGGAACAATAATTAAATTGAAATTCATAAAATGTGGAATGTTATTATCTTTAAAAGATAGAACACTTGTTGATGAGTTAAAGTAATAACTTTACTCTTGGGGATGGTGAATGAACCATTCATATTATTGTGATCCCAATTTGTCTTAAGGAGTCATATGAAGATGATGGGTGCATGTTGCTAGTTCCCAGACACTTAAGAAAATTGGGAGTGATAAGAGAATCACAGTTGTGGTTGTTGTTGAGTCCCAAGTGAATGTTACTGACAAGTAAGCACGTAAGTCAAGAGTCACCATGAGTTGCGAGGTTCACAACCAATGTTGGATTGGGAGAGGTGGAGCTTTGTAGCGTTGGGGGTAGGTGGATGGGCATCACCACAAGTCTTTGCAAGGACCATTGATCATGGAAAGCCATTACCCACGTACAACTTATCTTGACCCGAACGTTTCTCAATTTGCAAGATCACACATTTTTCCCCCAATACTAGGAGTGAGGGTATGTTAAAGAAGTGATAGCAGTGATCACTCAGCCCATAAATCTCCATTAAGTAGTTGTACAATTATGTTTATGATTTTTGAAATATAAATTATTAGTGATGCTTGTGTAAGTTGAAGTTCTCTATTAATATGTGAAATTTATAATTGTTGTGACCATACAAGTTGTTCTTATTTTCTTTTTAAACTTAAGGTCTTTTTTGTAGTATGTTGTATGTGTGCATGCGACTGCGATGACTACAACTTGATGTTTGTGGGAGCAAATGTTGAGGCTACCTTGGGGATAGAGGTTTTCAAGCATTTTGCTTATTAGGGTCCACCTGGGATCGTTTTGCATTTGGTTTTAGGACACCATAGTGGGTCTGGAAGGGACATGAAGGATCAACCATGACCTTTGGCTGTGTGTGTGTATGTGTGTGTCTGTGTATATGTGTTATATGTCTAAAAAAGTTATAATTATGTAGTGGTTTATTTTGTAATTGAGAATCACAAGTCATCGGTTATATCCCACGAATGTTTTTGTCTTTTCCTTCATATTAGCCTTTAAAGGTGACATAGTCATATGCACAACAAAGAGGATGTAAAAATTTGGTTAATTTTATTCTATTTCTTTTTATTAATTTTCTTTTTATTTCTCACACATATCCTTCTTCCCATGGAATCATTTTTGAAACACCATTGCAAACTAAATGTGAACATATTTTTTTAATAATGATTCATTGCATGCTTGATTTTTCATTGTAGATCCACGTTAAGAACAAAATTACGTTAAAATCAATGCAAAGACAATTATAAGTTATTTATTGAATATGCATTTGTTGATGCTAAACATATTACCAAACACACTATCAAACTTCGACTCTTCATGTTGTTGGAACTAACTCTTTATACTAAACTTAATTCTCGTAATATAACTAAAGTCTTTTAGTGAAAGTTCAAAATCATGACATAGTCATTGAGTAACAAAAACTAAACATGAAATATGATAATTGATAATGAGTAAAGAAAATAAAGGTAAGAAGAAGTTTTCATCAAAGAACAAATCAACCGATCTAACCTTTTGGTTTTGTTTAAGATCCCATACATCTTTATTGAAAAACAATCTAACTTTAACAGGATAGAACTAATGTAATGACAAAATTCTCATTTTAAATATGTAATAAATGTATATCCAAAATTTAAACTTAAATTAGAACAACTCCCTAATTAATTATGTCCTCGGTGTTTGCACCGATCTTAACTATGATAGTTACAAATATTTTATGAATAATTTTTTTTCGACTTACAAAAACTATTGTTTCGGTAACGGTCCAACTAATTTGGGCCACACCATCACAAAGGCCCATTTGTAAGCACGAGAATGCATCGCAGACTGTATTGTCTGCCTTCTCTCAATTCACCTCCAACAGTACACTTGTTTCTTCCTTGCCGCGAGTCACTGCACTGAACCAGTCAGAACCACCCCCAAAATCCTCATACCCCTCTTAAGCAACATCCACTATCCCATTTTTCTCTCCCCTTCTTCGCATTCCATCATCAACCCAATCCAATCCACTGCTTTCCACAGTTTCAACGCAAAAAACAAAAAACACACACCACTTTCACGGCGACGCCAGCGTTTCTGAAAACCGTTTGGATGCCCCGATGCAGACCCATTAATTATGAATCATAAAATGGAGGCAGTGGCCGAAAACCCTGGTAGGTCGAGGGGGTTAAAATACCCATCGAAAAACCCTAACAAACCACAACATACCCCAATTCCCAAACCTCCCCAGCCGAACCAATTCCCCTCCCACCTGGACGCGCCGAACGTCTCGTCCACGGCGCGAACCCTATGCGACATCCTAACCCGAACCTCTCCCCAGGACATCGAAACCGCGCTCTCCTCCTCGGGAATCCTCCCCTCGGACGAGTGCACCAACGAGGTCCTGAGACTCTCGTACAACTACCCCTCCTCAGCCGTCAAGTTCTTTCGGTGGGCCGGGCGCGGTAAGAAACACCCGGCCCACACGTGGAACTTGATGGTCGACCTGTTGGGTAAAAACCAGTTGTTTGAGCCCATGTGGGACGCCGTTAGGTCCATGAAACAGGAAGGGAAGCTTTCTCTCTCCACTTTCGCCTCCGTTTTCCAAAGCTACTGCACGGCCGGTAGGTTTAACGAGGCCGTCATGAGCTTCGACGTGATGGACAGGTACGGCGTTAAGCAGGACGTGGTCGCCGTTAACTCGCTGCTCAGCGCGATTTGCAGCGAGGAGAACCAGACCTCCGTGGGCCTCGAATTCTTCGAGGGGATCAAAGGGAAGGTTACGCCGGACGGCGATACCTTTGCGATTTTGCTCGAAGGGTGGGAGAAGGAAGGCAATGCTGCGAAAGCTAAGGCCACGTTTGGCGAGATGGTGGTTCACATTGGCTGGAACAGTGACAATGTTGCTGCCTACGACGCGTTTTTTATGACTCTCCTTCGCGCCTCGCTGATGGACGATGTTGTTCAGTTCCTTCAGGTTATGAAGGACCATGACTGCTTTCCAGGTTTGAAATTCTTTACCAATGCGCTTGATGTACTTGTCAAGCGAAATGACGCCGATCACGCCATCCCCATGTGGGATGTGATGGTGAGTGGTGGATTACTACCTAATTTGATCATGTACAATGCCATGATTGGGTTGCTATGCAACAATGCTGCTATTGACCACGCTTTTCGGCTGCTCGATGAGATGGTCTTCCACGGTGCTTTTCCGGATTCCTTGACTTACAACATGATCTTTGAGTGCTTGGTGAAGAGCAAAAAGCCGCGCGAGACGGAGAGGTTCTTCGCTGAGATGGTCAAGAACGAGTGGCTGCCGGCAAGCTCTAACTGCGCTGCAGCCATCGCAATGTTGTTTGATTGTGATGACCCTGAAGCAGCACATGAGATTTGGAGTTACGTTCTTGAAAATCGTGTCAAGCCGCTTGCGGAAAGTGCAAACGCATTTCTCATTGGTCTTTGTAAATTGAGTAGATTCGCGGAGGTGAAAAGGTTTGCCGAGGACATACTTGATAGAAGGATCAATATATATGAATCTACAATGATCACATTGAAGGATGCCTTCTATAAAGAAGGTAGAAGTGCAAGAGACAGATTTGATAGTCTTTATAGAAGGTGGAAAGCTCATGTCCAGTTGTAATCCAAAAAGTATTTGCTTTCCCTTTATGTTTTAAATTTTTTGGTGCGGTCAACCTTTGTTGCCAAAGACAGGCAGGGTTTGCTTGTTCTTGACTGATTGTCTTGGCGATGCCTTAAAAATGGTGTTCTTCAGGTTTCATCATTTTCACTCCATGGTAGCCTTTCCTTTTGACAGTCTTTTGTCCTACTAGTTCATGAATCATAGTCAATTTACATGCAGATATTTTGAGTAAAGTATTCATGACTGAATGATCATAATATAAAATGATTAGAATGAATATAATGCTTTCTGTAAATATTTGCATTTGGCTATCAGCTTATGACTGTGATCCTGCCAATATCTCTCCCATTTTTGTTCACATTTTGTGGTACAGGCAGTTCGTTTTGGCCCTTTTCATTAAAATCACTCATCTTAGAATAATGTCTCAAATTGAGTTTCCTTGTTTCATGTTCCTACATGATAATTTTATTATCCGTGTATAGGGATGGCAATTTTCTTAGAAATCAGGACCTTCCCATTAGAGGCCCTAAGTTTATCGACTGTTACCCTGCAGAGATGGAATGGAGACCAAAAATCCTCCCAAGTAGATATGGGAACAGGGATCATACCTGTCACCCAACAGAGTCCCCAAATATTTAAACTTAACAAGATCATCCTTAATTTCTATTTCTATTTATAAATGATAGTTTAGTCTTTTTCTTAGTAATTAATATATAAATGTGTTTTTAACCTTCTCCTTAATATGATTTGATATGTCATTTTTTTAAAATTTTAAATTTAGTAGAAGAGGATTACATTTATTAAATACACTTGTTTTTTATTATTTCCTAGTCGAATAAGGATTTTGTTCTTGTTGTATGCTTATTTTTTATTATTTGATTTATTTACAATTTATTATTATAATTTCGTTTTTTAATGTTGGGATTCTGTGGGCACTCATTGCAAATTGGGGACAGAGAGAAAAAATACTTTGAAATGGGAAATGAGAACAAGGATGGGGAACATCGAGGATGTGGGGATGGGGAGAGGAGATGCTCTCTGCCTCCACCCTGGATAGTTAGTTGTCATCCCTACATGTGAAGAAATTATTAGGTGATCTTGGACTATCACCTGTCTATGGTTCCAACTAATCTTGACATGACACATATTCAAGTTTTTTAACTTACGAGAAAAAGTTAATGACATTTAATTACATGTTATGTAGAGATTAGTTGGGACCATGGACTAGGTGGTGGTCCTAGACTATCTAATAATTTCTCCTATATGTGGGCTTTAATGCATGTGCCTCATGCTATTGTCTATCATGTCTTGTATTATTATTGGTTTGGTTGTGTAAATAGGGCCATGGTTTGATGGACCATAACTTAGACCCAAATTGTAGAGTTAACTTCTTTACTTGCTTGGTGGTTCACATGCCTTAAGAGGGTTATACTTTTTGTTTTCTTGGGCAGTTTCACACAGTTTGATTGATATTTCGAATATTTTATGAATGGAGAGAATTATGCATTACTCTAACATTTTTTTAATAATATAATGACAACAAAAGCCTTATCTCTCACTAAGTGAGATTGGCTACATGGATTGCACAACATAGTTGGGCTCAGTTGAAGATCAAATTCTCAAGAATTATTCACTACGAGGCCCCTCTTAACAATTTCATCCAATGTCTTTCTCGATCTCCATATCCCCTTTTTCATAGGGCTAAAATGTAACAATCATGTAATCTACTCATCACTGGTGCTGTTAGTGACTCCTTTTGCACATATCCAAAAGATTACATTAATTGATCTTTTGTCATCTTGTTTTCAATTAGTACCACACTAAATACTAACAAATCCTTGTATACAATCATTTTGTATTTTGTCCTTTTGTTTGTGACCAAACATTCATCTTAACATTTTCATTTTTGCTATTCCAACTTTTTTTCTTATTGTCCCTTTAAAGTTCACAAACATTTCTCTTTATAATATGCATTATTAAAGGATTGTATGAGTCTTATGGAAGTTGAATTGGGGGTATGTTCATTTGCAGCACATGTTTCTCCCCCCTCCCTTTGCTATAGACATGGACTCTTCTCTCTTCCTCCATAAGCTGTTTCTTATTCCTTTCTCTAGACATGGCTTGATCAAGAAAGAACCCTGGCAAACCACTGTTGGTTCCCTTACATTACAAAGTTCTTCCTTTGTATATTAGTATTTGGGCAATGAAATTGCATTCTAGGTGAATACAACAACAACCACAACAACAAAGCTTGTTCCTACTAGTTTTTGCTTGTTCTTGACTGTCTCAGATGTGCCTTTCTTTAAAACAGTGCTGAGTTTCATTGTTTTCACTCTATGGTAGCCTTTCCTTTTGATAACTTCTTGTCTATGTAGTTGTCTTTCCTGTCTAATTCCCTTTCTTCTCATATTAAAAGTTTATGTTAATATTTTTGAGGCTGTCACACTGCTACCTGAAATGAACTAAACAGTTCTTGAATTGGATTTTCATGCTGCTCTTTTTAGTTAAGTAGTCACGATGGAATAATCATTTATTAAAAAAATGTTTAGTATCACTTTAAAGTTTCATGTAAGCATTTGCATTTGACTATCAGTTTGTTATTGTCATCCCAGTCGTAGCAACATCTCTCCAATTTATGTTCATATTTTGTGGGATAAGCAGTTCTTTTTGGGCTTTTCATGAAAGTTACACATGCTTAGAACAAAGCTGCAAATTGAGTTTACTAGTTCCGTGCTCCTACATGGACATTTTATTATCAATGTAGGCTTTAATGCAAGTGCCTCGTACTAACACTCTATAAGAGAAATGCTAGCAGCACCCTCACACACTTTTGAAAATTGTCCTAAACTTATTGGAATTCACAAATTTTGGTGGGTCTCATGTCTCATTTAATAAGTCTCTCTTGATTTTGTATTTTTCAAAACCAATAGTAAAGTGTATTTAAAAGACTGTATCAGAAAGTGTTGCCAGAATTTTTCTACTATATAATATCCTATACCAATGTTTTTAAAATTAAACTAATCATTGAATCGATCGAAGCACTGGTTTAAAATTCAATATTTCAATTATGGTGAAATGATATTAATAAAAGAATATTAAATAAATATAATATCATAACTTTATAACACTAAAAACTAAAATGAAACATCATTTTATAGGTTCTTAACATACAAAGTACAAATAAAAGTTCAAATCAAATATATCATAATAATTAGGTTTAAATTTTAATAAAAGTTCAAATCAAATATATCATAATAATTAGGTTTAAATTTTAATAAAAGAGAACAATGTTCGTCAACAATTACAAGTTTACATCTAAAATAAAAAAAAAAAACATGACTAATTAATATAATATAAAATTATAAGAAATCAAGATATAAAAAATTGTAACATAATATAAATAATTAAATTATGTGTTTTTAGTTATCTTAAAAATATTTTAGACTAAATTTAAAATAATTAAAAAAATACCGATTCAAATCGGTTTTCTGCACTTGTTTTTTACTGCTTTGACTAGTTCTCACCAATTTTGATATTGTATGGTTTTGTGGTTAACAGACTGGTTCTCGGTTGGATCGTCTGGTTTGGTTCAATCTGGTTTTCAAAACTGTGTTTTATACTTCTATTATTGATATCATTACCTTGGTGGTGTAAATGGAGTCATGGTACCAGAATTGTGGCTGCAGCATCAAAGTTTTCAAGATCTTTGCAACTGTGTCTGCAACTGCAATTTAAAACACAAGGACCACGACAAAGACCCACACTGCAGAGTTAAATGATAAAGCTCTCTTAGGGGAGGGTTTTCTTTTGTTATTTTGTTTTTGGTTTTTTAATGCACTTAGGTTGATGTTTCAAATACTCCATGTTGTAAGTGGGTCATGTGGTTTTCTATTTTTTGGGGCCCATTTCATACACACATTGACAATTCCAAAGACCTTGCTCAACCATTCTTTTTATGATATGTGCATCATTAAAGGTTTTTATGCGGTCATATGGAAGTTGAATTGTGGGTATGTTCATTTGCATCACACTCTACTCCCTCCCTTCTCCTGGGCTCTCACTCATATAACACAGGTACTTCTGAATCAAAATTCATGGATTATTCTCTCTCTCTCTCATTCTAGTAGGCTGCTTCTCATTTCTTGCTATAGCCATGGCTTGATCAACAAAGAAACCCAGCAAAGCTCTGTTGCGCCCTTTTCATTAAAAGTTCATCCTTTTTATAATAGTGTTTGAGGAATGGGATTTTATTCTAGGAGAATAAGGTGACAAAATTCTGAATCTTCATAAAGGGATATTGTGCATACTGTTAAGTGCTAACCATCTATCTCCATTTTTTCTTCCATTTACCCCGTACTTCCCTGGGAGCATTAAATATCCCGTAGATTTTTTATAGGTGAGGGTTATATTGATAGGAACTGATAGTTCGGGGCGGTTATGTTGCGAATGACTACTGGTAGTTAGTTTGGTATTAGAAACTATAGGATGGCAGTTATGTGTAGAAAATAACTGCTGGTTATGTATTAGGAGTATATATATCTGATTGTAGGTTGTGTAATTAGGGTGTGAAGTTATTTGTAATTTGCGGCCAGAGAATTATTTTCTACACTCAACTGTCACGCAGTAGTTATTTTCTACACATAACTACCATAACTGCCCCTAACTACCAGTTCCTACCAGATATTTTAGAATTTAATGTGGTTGAAATTTATACCCTTGCTGAAAAAAGTTGTTTAGGTATATGGTTATATTTAATAAGAATAATTCTCTTTTGAGATTTCATAATAAACACTCAGTACCCATCTGAAGTAATGTGTGCAAGGAACGTGCTATAAATTCAGTCTATCTTGTATTGTTAAACATTTTTTGTATTCTGCAGTTTGTCATTTCCCCATATTTTCACTGTATGCAGCACGGAAGAAATATGTTACAAGGCTCTATTGTTTTTTGTTTTGGAAATGTTTAGGGAAAGGGGAATCTCCCCAATACCTGCCAGGGCATGCCATATGCCTTAGCAAGGGCTTCTGGTGTATTCCTTAATAGCCTACCAAGATGGATGACTGTATCAAACCTAAGCTGGTTAAGCAAAGTGCCTTGATCCTTATCAGCTTAAACAACTCCTGGTGGCTATAAGTCAATTTCTTACTTTCAATTGTACTTATATATGCTCCTTGTCACATGTTGAGAGTCATAAACTTTGTATAAATATTATATGCTTTGCCAAAATTACAAATTGTTGAAGCAAAACTCAAGCATACATCAATTGTTATTTACCTTTATAACACTATAAGTGATATAAATTATTCAGTAGGAAAATAAAGCACAGCTTAAAAATGATTGAGCCCATTGTACATAATGGCCTATTTAACTTCATAAAGCATTTCTTTAATATATAGAGAAGTGTGTAAGGTTGAAGCAATATATCGAATAATTGTTTGTCTTACCAACTATAAGAATGTGGATTTAATAAATATATATTATTGGTTGTCAATATATCAGTATCCCAATAGTTATGCATTTGATGTCATTATTTTGAAGCATAATCTCTACTTGAGGACAATCATTGTGCCTTTGAAGCATTTAGTTTGTCTTTAAATATTTGATAAAAAACTTAAAATTCAAAAGTCCTCGTACTTTTACAACTCCGAGTATAAAGCATAATCTCTACTTGAGGACAATCATTGTGCCTTTGAAGCATTTAGTTTGTCTTTAAATATTTGATAAAAAACTTAAAATTCAAAAGTCCTCGTACTTTTACAACTCCGAGTATAAAGTAACACTTGGCCAACAATAAGATGGATCTTTGTGACTATCAGATGTTAATGTCAATGTTTGTATTTTGAGTAAGGTATATACCAATTTTCTATCGTGAACAAATACAATTCCTCTCTGTTTGTGGATGTGTTGGACCATAGTTGTCAGTAGCAGTCGGGGGGGGGGCGAAGCGACAATGAAGTGCAACAAAGGTAATGGAGTGTCGCGGTTCAACGTTGCAACGGTGCGAAGCGGAGCACGATCTTGGGAGAAGCATTTTCCATGACTGTAACAGTGAATCATACGTGCATTTTGGTGGTTGGAAACAAAAATTCAAAATACCTTCATGTTTAAATCGTTATTGAGGATATTTTCATGTTATTAGGGTTTAAAAGATATCTGTCTTCTCTTGCACTCCATTTTCTTCTTCTTTTCCAAATCCTTAACCTTCTTTTTTCGTCCTTTGTTCTGTGTTTCGTTCTTCTCTGCCTACCATCATAGGCATCTCTGTCTTCTTTACTGACCATCGTGGAAGTCTCTTTGTCTTCTCACTGTTGGGATTCAGCAATACAAATTCCCTCCTCTGTGAAATGCAAAATGGGCACTATGCGGAAGCGTAAGAACAAAATAACTGAAAGACTAGAGGAAAGAAGACATCAGAATTTTTACGTGGAAAACCCTCACGGGAAAAACCACAGACCTAGTCCAGTAAAATATCTCCACTATGAAAGTAGGGTTACAAAATGTTTCTCTCAATCTCTGAGGATCTCTCAATGAATCTCACCCTCTCGGATGGTATCAAACCTCTCTCAGATATATCTCTCTTTTATCTCAAATTAATAATACGTAAACAACACTCTAACTCTCTTAGAGTTTTCTTCACTTCGATGTGTTTTGTTGTTTCTGTTGTTTCTGTCAATCTAACCCCTTCTTCTCTTATAAAAAAGGCGCCACTTGAGAGTAAAGAACTTTTCATTCATGGTTGGGGTTTCAAAAAATAACCCAATATGTTCATCCCCCAAGCATTGTGACTTGTGAACCACAATTAAGGAGCTATTCCCCGAAAACCACTAGTAAACATTGACGCGACCACTCAACATTTTTTTGTCTTCTCCAATGCTTTTCTCTAGCGAGCTTAGCCTTCTCCAACGCTATTCTCCAACGAGCTTTGTTTCTGGCTTGCCCTTTGAAGTTTCAATTTAAAGTCTTCTTTTTTTCTTTTTTTATTTTATTAACTTTGATTCCCTTTTTCTTTCTCTCTTTGATTCCTCTTTCTTTCTTTTTTATTCTGTCCAATAAAATTTTTTAATTTCTACTTGGTACTTTATGGTTTATGCTTTAGAGGGAGAGAGTTTAAGGCTTTTATGAAATTTTATTATTAATGATAGTCACTGGTTGATGAATTTTGAGTAATATTTATGTTTTTGAGCTTATATATATTAATAATTTTAATAGATATATAAAATATTAAAATAATGATCATCCCACTTTTCCAATTTGGGAGTCGACTACTCTGCTCTACTATATGAGATTAACTACTATGTGATAGACTATTAATAATAAAAGTAGCATTGTTCTTATATTTTTTTATTGACATTTGAATACATGAAAGGAAGAGAGTGATTTCTAATTTTCTGTTTATAAAGAAATTAACGTGGGAAAAAATGAGATCAGAAGACATGACAAAGGGATTAAGGAGACAAGTTCAATAGTTCGAAATCGGCAAACTCCTGTCCAAGGTAACAAGAAAATATCTAAAGTGTATAAGGGGGAAAGCAATGGAAACTCCTTTAGAATTGACACGACATAGCAATAGTCCTGTGTCTATTACATTTTTGTGTCGTTTCATTTTTGTTGCATGTCTCTATCATCTTTAAATTCCTTTGAGTGATCTACAAAATTGCATTGCAAAGTTGAAGAACCTACAGTTGTCATTAGAAACAGTTGACCTTTGACTAACACTTGAGAGATGGCAAACTGATGTAGTGGGTTG
This sequence comes from Mucuna pruriens, assembly GCA_025330945.1. NCBI lineage: Eukaryota > Viridiplantae > Streptophyta > Magnoliopsida > Fabales > Fabaceae > Mucuna > Mucuna pruriens. The sequence goes on from JAENHJ010000047.1 coordinate 1,908,552, forward strand.
CAAAAAATTGCTACAAGTAAAAAATGTTATATACAACGGATTGCATTGCGGGTAAATAGTGGAATTATATAGGGGTTGATATATATAGAGTGAAAAAAACGGGAAGAAGAATATGGAAAGAACAAAACTTTAAAACACAGAAGTGAATGGGAAAATAGAGAGGAAGAAAAACTAGTTGAAATTTGGAAAGAATCAGAGGGAAAGATTAAAGAATGAAAAGAGAAAATATTAATAGAGGATACTATCCTTGTAGGAGAGAGGCTGGAGACTGGCCGGAGAAGGTGAACGGATGTGTGGGGGTTCCTTTCCTTACATGATCAGTCATTCCTAGGCCCTTACGTGTACTGAAGTCGTGACTCACGAACATGTACGGAAGCCATAATGTTTAATAGGTCTTAAGTGGGGAAATAAGTGAAGTGCTTTAAAAAGACTTGAACTCATTCAGGTTTAAGAGTAAATCATTTTTTTTTTGTTTTTTAGTGTTAAATATTGTCTCATGGTTTCTTGAAAAAAAAAACTAAGTAAATTAATAAATTTTTAATATTTTCAATCATTTTATCTAAAATTTCATATTTAATTTATAAATTCTATAATACTTATATGATTTATTAATTCAATAAGATATAAGTAGTGGTGATTATGTTTTTTTTATAATACAAACTCATAAAAACTTAATCAATTAATTGTTCTAATCATTATGCTAATGGTTTATATTTATAAATATTATATTATACTTATCAAATTTAATTCATAATTAGTTTTTATGACTTTGTTTTTATTTTTAGTTAAAAAATTAAATTAAGATAAAGATAATTTGTAAGTCTAGAGACTCAAATTTGATTACTTAGTATTCTAAAAGTTATTATTTTATTTCTTCTATTCTTACAAATTACATACTTCATGCAATTATAATTTTTTATTTAATTAATTTGATCTAACAAGTTAGGTTAATAATATATATTTACAAATACTATTTATTCACTAATTTTATAAAGTGGTAGAAACTTTGAACTAATTCATAATTAAAATAAACTTCTCTCAATATATATATAAGAATTAAAAAATTAAAAATATGTAAAAACTATATTTAAAACTCATAATGTATTTAATGTTTAATTAAAAAAAATTAATTGAATATGTAAGAATGAATTGAATAAATTATCTTTATTTTACGAGAAAAAAATTACACCCAAATTTTTTTGTTTTTTTATATATATATATATATATATATATATATATATATATATATATATATATATATATATATATATATATATATATATTTAAATATTTAAATATGTGATTTATGGTATACAAGTGATTAATAACTATTAGATTTATTTATTAAGTATTGAATGCCTAAGATTTTTCTTTTTTTTTTCTCCTTCCTTTCTTAATATACCTTTCAAAATCCACCAACCCTGCAAGACCCCACCTTCTCCACGTCCTCTTTCATGGCTACTCCAACTCAAGTTACAAACCCATTTTTTATATCGATAGGTATCAATGTGTTTCTGGGTGCAAAGATCAGGAAATGTTCACGAATTTTGATGCATTCTCCACTCATTAGCAAGCTCAAATCTGTAAAGAAAAGGAAGTTTAGATCTAGAATTGCGTCTTAGGAGTAGTCATTCTCGAACAACTTTGTTGTCATTGCGCTCAAAGTGCGAAGGGAGACTTGTCGTCGTGTTTGCACACCTCACCATTCGTCAATGGTAGACTTCATCAACGATTATGGCAAAGGTGAAGATATTCAACAACATAGATCTCAACACTCAAGAACCGTTGCCATGAAGCTCTCTTCTCTTTACATCTCAAACGATCTTTGTTCATGACGAGGTCGTCATCCATGGCAGAGCACAGGGTCTTGCTATCGATAGAAGAGAAGTCCAAAGGTCAACAACTGTTCATTCTCATTTTTTTCGAACACTTGCGTCAACACGTTCTCCATGCTCCTAGAAAAGAATCTTTGGCATCAACAAAAGACTTTGCCAAATTTTAACTTTTGAAGTTCATAGTTCCTCTCGAAGACGAGACGAACGACTTCTTTAGTGGTATTGGGAATAAAGGGTGAGAGAAAAAGGAGAAACAGTAAGGGCATATTCGAAAAGGGAGAAACAAAAATAGAAGACAAAAGAAAAAAAAAAATCATCCATTGATTTGAAAACCATATAATTTAACGGCCAGTAAAAACTTCTCCACTACTTTTTCACCCTAACCACCGTCATATATATAAAGCATACAAATGTGTTATACTAATTTTATTTTGAAATTATTACATTGAAATAATTTTAAATGGGTTTTAGTTTGTTTTATCTAGTTCTCGGTATCAATTTATACATTATAAATGTTTTTTTTTATGGTACCATGCCATATTCAATTATCCATATATACTCCAGGAAGAAAGTCTTGCAATAGTCCTTTATATTAAATTCATTTATTCAAGATTGCATATTGTCTTAGTTAATTAATTAGGTTTACAATGACATGTTTCGATGGACTAATTTACTTTCAGCAAATAGGCGTGTCTCTTCGCTTTGTCTGCAAATAGACTATTTCTTATTAGTTTTTTTTTTTTTTTTTCCAGTAATGTACTTATGCATCTGCAATGACAAATGTTCTTTTTAGGTATTAGAAATAATGATATTGATTCATTTACACGTTTGTGGGTCATTAGGAAAAATGTTTTATTGCAATTTGTTTAATGATCTAGATTTAATATATATTCCTGTGACTAATGTTATTGAAGAATTACTCAAGTCAGCTTAGTAAAGGGTATTATTACGTCCAAGTTCATAGGTTCAAATTTTACTATCCTTTAAAAAAAATTGCAGAATATTATGAAAAAGGTTAGAAAATTTAAAATTTGTTACAAAATAATTTTGTAGCTAATTTTAAAATTAATTTTTATTTTGTAGATAATTTTTAGTAAAAATAATTAACTACAAAATTACTATAATATTGGTGGTAGCATGAAATAAGTAGTAAATTAGCAAAGAAAATAATCTTAATTAATTTGTAGTACATTTTTAAAATTTATAGTTATTTTTTAACTAATTTGTAGTAATAAGAAATATAAATAAATATAATTTAAATTTAATTAGAAAAAATAATATTCTAGTTAATTAATAGTTAATTAGATAAAATTTAACTACTAATTTAAAAGGTATTTAAAATTAGTAAAAAAATAAAAAAAATATTGTATTAATGCTCCGTATTCTATATGTAAATACAATATTAGGTAACAATATGCAATAATAAAATATTAGCAAAATGCAAATACCAACAATGTCAAATATTAACAAACTATTTCTAGAACCTATGGTGTCAGTGTATCAAATTAATTATGGGCCTAATATCTAAATAGGATATATGGGCCGAGCTTGGGCATAACAATACTACCCCAATCCAAAGCAACCTTGCCGTTAAGATTAAGCTTGTTGAACAGTTGAATCAAATGAATGGTGACCCCCCCAAGGGTTGAAGAAACAATATCATCTTCGTTTGTGAGTAACAAGAAGAAAAATGCACGATATACGTGGTTGTGAGAGTATTTTGTTGTCACAATTGAAGTAGAGCCCCTTTTTTCTTGTCAGTTTGCCATTTTAGCCTTTGTTAACTGCTTATAGCCATACTTCGATAGCGAGGCTGTGAGCAAGGATTGGTCGCGTAAGGGTAGTAAATGTGGGAGACACTAGTGGATGAGGACAAGGAGGCTTTGGCTTAAGGCAAGTGAGGCAGAATAGATCTTGCATTTTTTCTTCATCTAATCGAGCCAACCCTGTAGCCTGGAAAATGAGAGAGGTTCTCATTTGATTTTTGGCTTGAGACCTAAAATGAAACAACTTTACAAAAATGAGGGCGATTTAATTGAATTAGGAAGAAACTCAAAGTCGGCGAGGTAATCAATAACATAAAATTTGAGTAAGTTTGAACAACATACCCTGGTCATCATACATAGTAGGAGCAAAACAGGTCTCCAGTTGTTGCTAGGAATGAATTTGACTGTTGTGGTACATCCATTGGTACCAAGCAAGGGCTACTTCATCCAAGTAAAATGATGCTTTCCTTTTTCAACATGTTATGATAGTCAAAAAATTGAGAGACTTTGAAAATCTTGTCAAGGGATCAAAGCCCTCAAAACATGGTATGTTGAGCTTGAGAAAATTTTCTGTGTGGGTGTTGTCACATGGGTGGGGGAGGAAGGAATAAGGGTGTGAGACGTAGACGACAAACAACTTCCCAAAGCGGCAACATGAAGGGACAACTTGTCCATCTTATTATAGAAGGTGGTTTGTAATTGTGCTAACTTCTTCACAAGCTTCTCAATCTTGTCAGATTGAGAACTCATGTTTTTGGAACGAGTGTTGTTAGCCATTGGGAGGAGGGTAAGCTTGATGAAAGCACTAATATTATGGAATGAGTTATACTCTCTATTCGAGGACAAAGGGGTTCCTGAGAAAAGACAAAGATAAGGGAATTGGGAATTAAATTCTCAATACCTTCCATCAACAAATACAAGCTTATATAACACTATGCAATAACATAATATTACAATGCCAAATTCTAACAAACTACTTCTAGAACCTACAAATTCGTTGAATCAAATTATTTCTTAGGCCTAATATCTAATTGGTGAATTAGAGGTGGTAAAACAAATAGTCGAGTCCAACTTAGTGGGCCAAGGGGGAGAAAGTAGGTGATAGAGACCCAACCAACAAAGTTAAAGACCTTTTACATGACATTGGAGGTACCATAATTAGGTCTAAAACCAAAATGATGAAGTAATCTTTGTAAGGCCTAATTTTGGAGATTAAGGAAAGTTCAGAGTAAAGTGAATCAGAGGCTGCACCAAAATGGGTCACTTTATTACATGTTGATGATGATTGGAGCCCAACTTGAAGAATACATGAAAAGCTCAAAGTCATTTTCATGTAATTTGGGCTGAATACTTAATTAAGACCCATTTATATGTAATTTTCGCACATTATCTTTATGTAATAAGTTCAGATGCCTTTTCACATTTCCTAGGCCAGTTTTATTGTGTTAAAGCTCTTTAAACTATTTTGATGGTTGGTGGAAAAGTGGAAAGTCATTTCTGGTGGGAAATAAAAGCTTAGTGGGAAGTTATCATTGGTGAGATTTAATGCTTAGTAGAAATGTTAATAGACATTAACTTCAAGGCTGCTTAACTGAGTCTATAAATAAGTTTATATGTAACCAAAACATCATAGAATTTTGAAGTTGAATGAAATTGAATTTTCTCTATTGTGAGAGCTTTCCCTTTATTCTTGGATTAAGAACTTTATGGTGTTAATTTTACCAGCAGGTCGCGGTTAGGGTCACGCTTTCTGTTGATAACTTTGGTTCTACCGACTGGTCATGGTTAAGGTCAATTTTCTCCTTTACCTAATTTCAAGATGATCCTAAACTAAAATCACATCATTTGGTATCAAAGCTTTAACTCTTCAAATCAGGTGTTATTCATCCTCTATTTCTATCTTTTTTCAATTTTATTTAAATTAAAAATTGTTTTTGTTATTTCTCCTATTGTGTCTGCTTTGTTCTATTTGTTTGTGTCTATTCATCTCCCTTTATTTTATTTCTAAGTTTGTTCATCTCTCTCTTTGTTGTCTCATTGTGTTTTGTTTTTTCTTTTCTATCATATATTATAAAAAAAATTGTGTAAAAAAAACAAACGAAAGAGAAAGTTTTGAAAAAAAAAGAGAAAGTTCCATATTGAAAAAAAAAATTGCAAAGAAAAATGAAAAAAAAATTGGCTAGTAGTCAATCCATTATGTTAGCTTGTTACACAATCTAAAAAAATTGAAAAGAAAAGTTTGGATTTTGGTTATATTTCCTCTTTTTGAGTCTACAATACCTTCATTGAACTTGAAAAAAAATCTAGAATTCCTTGTTTCTTGTTAGCTCTTATTCTCTAAAGTTATCAAATTATCAAATCCTTATTGTTTCTTGTTGTGTAGCATCATTCTTAAAGGTTTTTACTTAAGAGTTCATAAGGTAAAGTTAAGTGGAAAAAGGCAAGAGTGGTCAGACCATAAAAAAAAAAAAGCCAAATTGAGTGAAACATGAATGACTACAACATCATTTGAACCTAAACACATGAGAGAGCATTTGTGTAAGGATTTTTTTTCTAACTCGATTTTTGTAGTATTTTAATTATGAGTGGAGGAGGAGAACAGGAGGTTGATATTGAATTATTCATCAAGGTTGCTCAAGAACAATTTAAGGCTCTAAATGCAAGATTGAATGATTTATAATCAACACCTAGGTATAAGAGCCCTACTAGTTGAAACAATGATGAAGAAGAAGAGAAATATGCAGATGGAAGAAATAATAAAAATGAAAGGAGAAGAAAAGGTGAATCACGACGTGATAATTACTTGGGTAATATTAAGATGACAATCCTTGCATTTGAAGGAAAGAATGATCCTAAATTATACTTGGAGTGGGAGAGAAAAGTTGAACATGTGTTTGATTATCACAATTATTCAGAGGAGAAAAATATAAAATTAGCAATTGTTGAATTTGTTGACTATATTAGTATTTGGTGGGATCAATTTATGATTAACAGACTCAAAAATGGAGAAAATTCTATTCGTACATAGGAAGATATGAAGTCTGTCATGAGAAGGAGATTTGTACCTAGTTTTTACCATAGGGACTTGCACAAAAATTTGCAAAGTTTCACACAAGGTTCTATGAGTGTGGAGGATTATTATAAGGAGATGGAAATAACCATGATTAGAGCCAATGTGAAGTAATATTGTGAGATAACTATGGCTAGATTCATTGGAGGCTTAAAAAAGAGATAATTGATGTGGTGGAGTTGCAACATTAAATGGAGATAGAGGGTTTGTTGCACAAAGCAATTCAAGTGGAGAGGCAGTTGAAGTCAAGAAGATCTTCCAAATTTGTTTCATCTACTAGCTCTTCATGGAGATTAAATTGGAAGAACAATAAAGTTGTTACAAATCCTAAAGAAGATGTGAAGGACAAATATTCAAATGCTCCTCTTAAAGGTAAAATTGACGTTAATACATCCTATAGATCACGTGATATCAAGTGTTTCAAATGTCAAGAAGTTGGATATATTGCTTCTCAATATCCAAATAAAAAAGCAATGATTATAATGGATAATGGAGAAATAGAGAGTGATAGCTCAAGTGATGATGAAATGCCACCATTGGAAGATTGTAGTGACATGGAAGTTGCTGAACCTGTAGATGGAATTGTACTTGTTACTAAGCATGCTCTTAGCATACAACCTAAGGAAGATGGTGATGTGGAGCAACATGAGCATATTTTTCATACTAGGTTCCACATAAATGACAAGGTATGTAGCATGATTATTGACAGTGAAAGTTGTACTAATATTTCTAGCACCTTTTTGGATGAGAAATTGGACTTACCAATGAAAAAGCATCCTAATCCATATAGACTTTAATGGCTAAATGATTGTGGAGATATAAGGGTGGATAAACAAGTGTTGGCATCATTTTCCATTGGCAAGTACAAAGATGAGGTTCTTTGTGATGTTGCACCTATACATGCTGCCCATCTACTTCTTGGGCGTCCTTAACAATTTGATAGAAAAGTCACTCATGATGGGTATAAAAATAGGTATAGCCTTGTCATAAATAAGTGTATCATCATCTTAACACCTCTTAAGCTGATTGAAGCACGTGTTGATCAAGATGAGTGAAAGGAGAAATTAAGCATTTGAGCATTCAAAGAAAAAAGAGAAAGGGAGAAAGGAAAAGATGAGTGAAAATAAGGAGGAGAATGAAAAACATAAAATTTAGTGCAGTGAAGAGAAAAGAAAATGAGTGTATTTGCAAAGAAAAAAGTGGTTGAGATTGCATTATTAGCAAAAGAAAAACTACTACTCATGTACAAGGATGTTTATTTCACTAACGAATTTCATCCTTCTTTTCCTTGTGAAGTTGATTCTTTGTTACAAGAATTCACTAATGTTTTTCCAGAAGAGGTGCCTCATGGATTACCTCCTTTAAGAGGTATTGAGCATCAAATTGACCTCATTCTTGGTTGTCCAATCCCAAATAGACCTGCCTATAGAACAAATCTCAAGAAACAAAGGAAATTCAGAAGCAAGTGAATGAGTTGCTACAAAAGGGCTTTGTGAGGGAAAGTCTTAGTCTATGTTCTGTTCCTGTGATCTTGGTTCCAAAGAAAGATGGAACATGGTGCATGTGCATTGATAGTTAGGTCATCAATAAAATCATTGTAAAGTATATATATCTTATTCCTAGGTTGGATGATATGCTTGATGAATTATTTTGTTCTTGTGCGTTTACTAAAATTGATCTAAGGAGTGGATACAATCAAATTCGTATGAAAGAAGGTGATGAATGGAAAACAACTTTCAAAACAAAATATAGTTTATATGAGTGGTTAGTAATGCCATTTGGCTTAACTAATGCTCCCAGCATCGTCATAAGGTTAATGAACCATGTTTTGCATTCTTTCACTGGGAAATTTGTAGTAGTCTATTTTGATGATATTCTTATTTATAACAAGACTTTAGATGAACATGTTGAACATTTGCATGTTGTTCTTAATGTCTTGAGAGAAAATAAATTGTATGGAAATCTCAAAAGTGTTCATTTTGCCTTGAACTTGTTGTGTTTTTGGGTTTTGTTATAAGCTCAAAAGGAATAAGTGTGGATGAAGAAAAAGTAAAGACAATTAGAGAATGACTTAAACCTAGGAATACAAATGAGGTAAGAAGTTTTTATAGTTTAGCAAGTTTTTATAGGAGGTTTGTGAAGAACTTTAGTTCTACTGCTGCACCTTTTAAATGAACTTGTTAAAAGAATGTTGTGTTCAAGTGGGATGATGTGCATGAGAAAGTTTTCAATTTGTTGAAAGATAAGCTAACCAATACACCTTTGCTTTGTTTGCCTAATTTTGATAAAACTTTTGAAATTGAATGTGATGCTTCTGGTGTTGGAATAGGAGCTATATTTATACAAGAATTCTAAACAATTGCATATTTTAGTGAGAAGCTTAATGGCGATAACATTGAATTATTCTACCTATGACAAGGAGTTGTATGCTTTGGTGAGAACATTGCAAATTTGGTAGCACTATTTGTGGCCAAGGGAGTTCATAATCTATTTTGATCATCAAAGTTTGAAGTTTTTGAAATCTCAAGGTAAGCTTCAAAAGAGACATGCCAAGTGGTTGTAATTCATAGAGATGTTTTCTTATGTGATCAAGTACAAGAATGGTAAGGAGAATACTATAGCTGATGCATGGTCTAAAAGGTATGCATTGCTTACTTCTTTGCAAACTAAGTTACTTGGGTTTGAGATTATAAAGGACTTGTATGTCAATGATTCTGATTTTTGTCAGGTATGAAATTCTTGTTCTAAACATGCTTTTGGAGATTATTATAGGCATGATGGGTTCTTGTTTAAGAAAAATAAATTGTGTGTGCCTATTTGCTCCCTAGGTGAACTGCTAGTTAGAGAAACTCATTGTGGTGGATTGATAGGACATTTTGGAGTAAAAAAGACTTTAAAAATTATGAATGAGCATTTTTATTAGCCAACATAAAACATGATGTGCAATTTGTTTGTAATCAATTCATTACATGTAAGTAAGCAAAATCTAAAGTCATGCCCCATGGTTTCTATACACCTTTGCCTATGCCTAATCAACCTTGGATTGATGTTTCAATGAATTTTATATTAAGGTTGCCTAGATCTCAAAGTGGAAAATACTATATATTTGTTGTTATTGATAGATTTAGTAAAATGACACATGTCATTGCATGTTCTAAAACCAATGATGCAATACATGTTGCTGATTGTTCTTTAAATAAGTTGTGTACTTGCACGGGTTGCCAAGAATAATAATAAGTGATAGAGATGTGAAGTTCCTAAGTCATTTTTGGAGGACTTTGTGGAATAAGTTAGGAACTAAGTTGTTGTTTTCCACTGTTGCACATCCACAAACAAATGGGCAAATTGAAGTTGTGAATAGAACACTTGCTACCTTGTTGCATGCAATCATTCAAAAGAATTTGAAAATTTGGGAAAAATGCTTTCCACATGTTGAGTTTGCATAAAATAGAACTGTTCATTATACTTCTTATTTTCCTTTGAAGTTGTGTATGGTTTTAATCCACTGGCTCCTTTGGATATCTTAACCTTACCAACTAATAAGCATGATAATTTGGATGGAAAGTAGAAGGCAGATTTTGTTAGAGAGTTGCATGCCAAAGTTCAAGCTAACATTAAGAAAAGGAATGAACAGTATGCAAGGAAAGAAAATAAAGGGCATGTGAAAGTGACTTTTGAACCTGGAGATTGGGTTTGAGTTCATATGCGAAAATAAAGGTTTCCTACTCAAAGAAATTCAAGTTGCAACCAAGAGGAGATGGACCTTTTCAAGTGTTAGAAAGGATAAATGACAATGCCTACAAGTTGGATTTACCAATTTCATATGGTAATGTAAGTTCCACCTTTAATGTTGCTGATTTATCTTTATTTGTTGTAGGTGAGGAATTTGATTCGAGGACGAATCCTTTTGAAGAGGGAGGGAATGATAGAGACCCAACCAACAGAGCCAAATACCCTTTGTGTGACATTGGAGGTACCATGACTAGATACAAAACCAGAATGATTACGCAATCTTTGCAAAGCCTAATTTTGGAGATTAAGGAAAGTTCATAGCAAAGTGAATAAGAGGTTGCACCAAAATGGGTCGCTTTAGTACAAGTTGATGATGATTGAAGCCCAACTTGAAGAACACATGAAAAGCCTAAAATCATTTTCATGTAATTTGGGCTAAATACTTGATTAGGATCAATTTACATGTGATTTTCGCACATTATCTTCATTTAATAAGTTCATATGTCTTTTCACATTTCTTAGGTCAGTTTTATTATATTAAAGCTCCTTAAACCATTTTGATGGCTGGTGGGAAAGTGGAAAGTCATTTCTAGTGGAAAATAAAAACTTAGTGGGAAGTTATGATTGATGATATTTAATGTCTAGTGGAAATGTTAATGGACATTAACTTCAAGTCTTTAGTTGAGCCTATAAATAAGCTTGTAAGCAACCAGAACAACACATAATTTTGAAGTTAGATGAAATTGAGTTTTCTCTATTGTGAGAACTTTCCCTTTATTCTTGGATTAAGAACTTTATAGTGTTGGTTATACCGATAGGTCGCGATTAGGGTCACGCTTTCTTTTAATAACTTTGGTTCTATCGACAAGTCACGATTAGGGTCAAGTTCCATCTTTACGTAATTTCAAGACAATTTTAAACTAGCTAAAATCACATCAACAAGCTGACTTGTCCTATGTCAAATTTCATGAGTTGGCTTTTTGTTGATTTGAAAAATAATGATCCATCCAATTTAGTCAATTCAAGCTTTTTTTCTTCCTTTAAAAATGTATCAATTTAAAAAATTAAAAATAATACTAATCCCAATTGTTTATGAGCTAGTCTTTTTAGCTTAGTTTTATTTATCGCAATGGGCCTGGACATAACATGGTATAACTATATAAACTCTACAACAAAAGTTGGTGTTTTTGTTTTTTTATTAAATACAGCATTCTCATTTTTTTATTACAAATTTAATGCATGAAGTAGCTTACAAGAGTACAATATATTAAATAATTAGTTAACATCAAATTAGAAAAAAATAAAATCACCCCTTTAAATTTTGAAATTGTAATAATCATCAATTAAATTAGAATTTAAAATTAACAATTTAAAATTATAAATTATTAATCAATTTAATCCTTTCGGATAACTAATATCATCTACTGTCATTTGAAAAGTTAAAGTTGGCACGTTAAATACTTCGGTGGTAGTCAATTAGGTATATACATAATTGTCACGTCACAAGACGATAATGACGAAACATTAGTACAATAACAATCGATTCTTCTCTTTTTTCGTCTGAGTTTTTTTTTTTTTTTTTAATTTGCTTTGCATTATAAGTCTTTTGATTTATCTATTAAACTGTGTTAAATAAATGTAACATTTTCAAGGTTAACGTATTTACGGAGGTGACACTCAATCGTGCAATAAAGGGAAAAAAATTATGAATCAAATTGGTTGAGAAGCACGATCTCAAAATTTTCGGATTAAAAACATGATTAAGGCAACTTGTCGAATCTGTTCGTAAATAGTTGAACCTTCTAATAATTCTACTATTTGTTATGGACTATATGTACTCCTGAGAAAATATTGTGTTCAAAAGTTATCACTGACACTGTGATATAAATTTGCGACTCCGGTGTGGATAGTGATTGTACCTAATTATTTTGTTGAATTTGTATATATTTTAAATTTATAAAATGCAAACGGTTATAAATATTATTATTAAGCGGTGAAATTTTTTCTTAGTGGAAAATTATGATATAAAAACTGTTCTAGTTAAATTTAGCATACAAGCGGGTTTGTCCGTTGCTGATTCAAATATGATTAAAGTCAACTCAATGGTTTATTTTATCAAAAACTAACTTATAAAAATGCTTATAGTAAGGATTGAGATTCACACTTGTTTCAAATTGATGGAAGCTAGTTTGGATCTGCACAAACAAAAGACAGAAATTTGCTCCGTACACAATACAAAGGAATAGGATAGGATTTAGCACTCCAAGTTTGGTATTTTACCTTTTTTTAAACAAAATAACGGCCCAGATTCGGAGTTGTTGAGAGGGTTATGCCATATAAGAAAATATATGTGCACCAGATCTAATGCTTTAAAGTGAGGAAAGGAAGATACCAAACCTTCAAGCCAATTAGAGTTAAATTTTAGTTCCCTCAATGAATAAGCTTCTCAAGAATTCTTTCCTCTTCCCCACAAGATAAAACTAACAAGAGAATCAAGAAAGCATGTTTTAGTCCTAGTCCATGGCCACCACCATGCCGAAATTGAAGCGAAAACTGAAACTGGGCGCAAATGGCCGCACCAACCCCATGGTGTGGCTAGTGGCCATAATCTGCACCATCATAGCCGTAGCAGTGGTGGTTGTAGGCATTGTAGTGTTCGTTGGGTACATAGTGATCCACCCCAGGATACCTGTGATCAGTGTCACCAATGCTCACCTAGACCTTCTGAGAAACGACTATGCTGGTCGGCTCCAAACTCAACTCACCATTGTTGTGACCGCAAAGAATGGGAATGCCAAGGCTCATGCAACCTTCTCTGGCATCACGTTCAACATTAGCTACAAGGGCCAAGACATAGCTTTGCTTGTTGCAGACCCGTTTGAGGTGCCAAAGAACAGCACAAAAGACCTCAACTATGTTGTCCAATCATCATCCATTCCATTAACTCCTGACCAAATGGAGCAAGTGGATGAAGCGTGGAAACAAAATGAGATTGAGTTTGATTTCAAAGGGGCTGCCAGGACACAGTGGAGGGTAGGGCCTTTAGGGTCTGTTAAGTTCTTGTGTCATCTCGATTGTGACCTCAAGTTTCGCCCCTTGAATGGGACTTACATACCCTCAAGGTGCACTTCCAAATCAAAATGATTGTTTCTTCCATTTTTGGTGAGGTCTTGTGCATATTTTCACCTCCTTTGTCTAGTTCTTCTTTAGCTTTCGCATTTGTTTTACTTTCTTACTAATATAGTATAGTTTTCAGGTAATAAAGCTGAGAATATTTCCGAGTCGATGTTTTTGTAGGAGATGTTTTAAAGTGATTGATAACTCAGCATACATTTATCTCCAAGATTTACTTTGTTTTAGGAAACACTAATAGTAGTTTACAGAATTAATCATCTTTGTATATAGCATGTTTCTCAGATTTACTTTGTTTTGCTGCAACCCCTTGTTTTTCTTGTACTGGTTTTATTTATTGGCACTTTGGTAGCAACCAATAAAGTGAAAGAGGAAATATCCAAAGAAAGCAAGTTTTGTTTTGTTTTCTTCTTTTTAATTTACAGTAATATAACTAAAATAATATATATAAATAAAGTTTATCGTCATCTTTTAATTAATTTTTAGAATTGAGTTACTCATATTCTAAAAAGAAAATGAGAAAGTAGGGATAATTTGCAAAACTGCAGAATGGGAAGATATTGTCGATTCAATTCTACCTTTTGTGTTTTGGTATGCAAGTATTCATTATATATCGAAATTCAAATTATCGCCAACAAAGAAAATGGAAGAAACTAGAAAGAGCCAGACATTCCTACAACATAAAAAGGTGTTACATATTTTAAGCCTTTGCTTTTTGGCACCTTTCTAATGAAGCTTTCCCTCGAGCCTTGAATGTTCTACGCATTCGGCACTATCTTAATTGTTAAGTTTTTTAGTATGTGCTTCTACGGTAACACCTTTTTCGCTTTATATGATACAGTTTGTGTGTAACACACTGTCCAAGTGTCGTCAAGGTCACATCCCAATAAAACTTTCTCTTCTGCTAGTAGTACCAGTTTGAAGCTACGAGAATGTCCAACTACTAGTGCATAATGACCAAAAAAAGCAATAAAAAGAGTAACAGATGCTTTTCGGTAGAGGTTCATATGTCTTAACAGAATAAAATAATGTGTTGTATTTAGTTTAGTGTCCTTTGGCTCCTATTGAGGATACAGAGCTGATTTTTTTTTCTAGGCAAACGGTGAAGGGAATGCGTTCATTTAAATAAGTTCACATGAAGATGGAATTAATAACAAATTCAATTTGAAAAAAGTGTATCCATGTAAGGGTGATTACTACAGGCACTAAAATATAGGAATATCAAATGGAATTTTAAGAAATTACAAAGGTATCAATGTAATTTAGTTAAAAAAATTAAAGAAAAAAAGAAATAAACAATTGAATTTAGAATGTTATTTTACAATATTTGTATTCAACAAAATGGGAAAATTGTTATTTATTATAGACTAAAATTTGTTGAAAATTATAAATTTGTGTGAGTTATACTTTTTATTTATTGAATCTCACTCATGATTTTGTAGTTTTTGATAAATTTTAATTAATAAAAAATGTTAGATATAATATTATTTTTTATGCGATTAATTAAGTGATTGAAAATAATTATAAGATAAAATTAAATTAAATTTTAGTAGAAAGTTTTAATGGTGTTCGTATGTTTTTTTGAGAAAGTTTGACATACATCTACTGAAACAATATCATTTCTTAAAAGAGTGAGTACTCAATTTAGGAATATTGAGGATCAATAACTGATGTGAGCCTAGATGAGAAAGAAAGAAGGTCAAAGGTCCATTGGAGGAGAGCATGAGAACTGGGAGCTTGGAGGAGAAAGGTAAAGAAAATCAAAAGAAAGAACGTTGGTAGGAAATAGGCAACGAAAATTTCCATCTCTAATCTGTCGCTAATGGGTGAACCTAGTTGTTCTAGTTAAATTGGACTTGTATTTGCCTTATTTTTGTTGAGGCTTTCTTGGCCAAGTTTGGCCCAATGATGTTCGACTAGTAGGAAGGCTCAAGAGGGTTTGAAGAGTGTTGATTTCTCCTTCCCTTCCTTTGACCCTTTATTGGACTTGGGTTTAGTGTCAATTAGCTTAACTTAGCATTAATATAATCTAGGTCATTAGAGGCTCCTATATAAGTGGATTTTGTAATTAGCTTATGAAGAAACAAGAAACACAAAAAAAGATAGAGGGGTTGAATTGTGTGTGATATTTTTAAAGTTTTTTCAAAAAACGCAAGATATATATAAGTTTTCAAATGCTATCTAAACAGACATACAAAAAGGTGTAGAGTAAAATAGAGAAGATAAGAGAGAAACACAAGGAATTTATCTTGGTTCACTCTTCTACAAGAGTTATGTCCAATCCTTTCAACTCGAAAGACTTTTCACTAAAGTTAACTGACTTACAAACCAAGTATTCTTAATTTCTTCAAGTTCTACCACACTTGTAATATACCTAATTACAAGCATACCAAATATTCTTTAACACTTAGCCTCTTCGGGCTATCATGAAAGCAAAGGGTCTTTTACAAAATATAACTCACTAAGTAAGCATATAGTAGTTACAAACATAAATACGAATTTACTTAACAAAGCAAAATATAAAGACTTTTCTTAAGGAAAGAATCTAAGAGAGTCGTCCAATGAGTATCGAAAGATGATCAAGTTTTCTTGTTTTTCTTTTTGAGTATAATGCTTTCTTTTTTTTTTTTCTTTTCTCATCCATCTATCACTATTTCTTGAAGGCTTGATCAAGAGTAAGAAGATTATTGTTTTGCATGAAGATCTTTTGCATTAAATGCCAAGTGAATGCTTTTTGTAAAAAGTTTTGTCTTCGTTTGTGGTCAGAGAGAGGATGTTGTAGACAAAAAGCTATTTTCTTCTTTCTCTTAGTAGTACTATCTTCACTTGATACGAGAAGTTTTGTTCTTTTTGTTTCCTTAAACATAGAAGCACAAGCGGAACTCTCTTATATCAAGGTTGAATCAATTATAAGAGCTTGATAAGGAAATTTTCTCCATTATGAAAATATAAAGCATAATAGGTAGTAAATAGAGCAAAAGTTAAAGGACAAGTTTTGAGATATGATAAGCGCTACAAACAAGAGAGCTTTACGTTCATAAACCTTAGTATTTTACTAGACAAAGTTTCATTATTTTGGATGATGTAATTGGTTTGGACATGAGAGATGAACTTATTTAAAGGGAAAGTTTCTTTTCATATGGATGTATTCCAAACTTTTGTATGATGACTTGTTTGTTTACTTGTAGACATAAAAAACATTGTCAAAACATTAGTCATCACTCTTTAGTCATAATGTTGGTTATCATAAAAACTTAGGTTATTTTGGACGCATATATTATGTTCCAACAACTTAATCACTTTTGACATTTTGAATAGAAATTCATTGATTTTTAGATAGAAGTTCTCTTAAGTTCCTACTCAAGAACAAATTCTTATCACGAACAATAGTGTCTTGTAGTGAATTAGTAACTTACCTTATAAAAAATTCATGAATTATTGTGACGATCTTTATCTTTATTCTATCTATTTTATTACTTCTTTCTTCTTTTCTTATTCAATTGCAAAATTCATGTGAATCCTAACTCCTTGGTTTTTTATGTTAATGGAGAATCCAAATGAGGGCTTATTACGTGGTATCAGAGCCAATCCATCACTTATATCATGTGCATGATTTCCACTCATTAGAAGTGATTTTGGTGCTGCATTTATGCTTTAATTTGCTACATTTTGAACTTTGTTGGTACTTTTCATCCTAAAAACATTGTTCATGCACTAACATAAAGGTAGAATTTCACCTCATTGTGCTTAATTCCTTGTGTTATTCTTGAATCCAATTGAGATTTTATTCCTATGGAGTAATTGCATCTTTCTATGGCCTCAATTTCAAATTAACATCCTTGATTTGTTCAATTGATTTTGTGTTTTCTTCATATTAATATTAATCCTGAAATGTTCATCATAGGATTCTTGATTGATCCAATCAACCTTAGGATAAATGACAATTGATGTTAATTCTTAATGCCTTTTGTTGTACTTGATTCCAATTGATGTTTCCTTGCTACACATTGGCATGTTCTTGGTGTTCTTGAGCTACGTTCATCAACAAACACCTTTTGATCCATAAAATTTGTAAGAATCCTATTTGGGGCATTTTCATAATTTCTAAAAAGTTTGATGGTCTAATCTAAATTATTTTGGGGTAAATTCAAAATAGTAAAAAATATTTAGGTTTAAACATAATTATGAAAAATTATAAAGCCCATATGTATAAAAATTATTTTCTCTCACATGAATGGAGACCACTACATAGTTCATTTGGCCTATATAACATGCCCAAATTTGTTTTTTTTATTATTAAGTGTAGTAGCTCAAAACACTTAGTTTTTGCTAATTCTAGTTTGCATGTTTATTTTTATTATTTTTGTCTTCTTTTTCTTGTCTAGCTTTGCATTATTGTTCTAATTCTGCCTTAGTGTCTTCTTTTATGTCTCTTTGAATTCTGCTTGAGTTTAGCTTCATTTCTTCTTATACTTTGTTGTTTGTCTCAAAATTCTTCATAAGTTTTGTTCTCGAGTTTTCTTATTTTTTGGCATTTTATCCTTGTTAAGCTAGTTTGTTGATTCGTTTCCTCTTGCACTTGACCTCTATGTTCTTGTGTTTGGATTGTGTTCTTTTTTAAGAGCTAAGAAAGTAAGTGGAGTGGTAAAAGACAAGATAGTTTCATTAGAGAAAAAGTATCTAAGTGTATAAACACAAGTTTACGAAATTACTCCCCATTGCTCCTCTCTTCCCTACGGTTAGAAAAACTCACCTTTCCTTCCTATATCCTCCCATTAGCCTTGGCCCTGTTACAAGCCGAAAGAAAGTCCTTTTGATCAATTCTGCATGTGTTTTTGAAGGTGTGGAAGGAGAGGCCAGTCAAGTTTGGTAATACCAGTTACATGGGATGTTGAATGTATATACAAGCCCAAACACTTGAGAGGTTGAGAGAATATGTTCCTAAGAGAGAACTCTGTCACTCTCGGTCGTCCTTTGTTGGTTGTAGGTCATTTAATTGCCTTAGGTGTAGGAAGAGTAGTTTTCGCAGATTGCTTGAGCATCTCAACTCTTGGGGCGAAGGAATGTTCATTCTGTTTCCATTCAGAGCTTAAGAAATTTATTTGAAAATTCTTTTCTCTTTTAAGAATCTCCCTTGTGTTTGAACTCTTATTTGCCCAGGAGTGCAAAAGTGTAAGTGTGGGGGTTTGATGAGTCATATTTTGTACACCTTTTAGGGACCTAAGATGGGTGCTTTTGAGATCAATCAATGTCTAAGAATGGAGTCTTAGCTGAGATTCATATTATGGACCTAGAAATAGAGAAATCATAAATCTATGCTAATTTAAGAGTCTTACCTAATGAAAGACTCATTCCTCTTTTTGCAGGATGAACCTGGTTAATCTCGGGCCAGGTGAGTCGTCCCGCCAGACCCGACTCCTTCCCGGATCGGCCGACTTTGCGGTCCAGCAACCCAATAAGGAGCAGCCCACTATACTGTCCATGTAGGCAACCCAGCTCAAGTGCCACTGCAACTCCAATCTAGCTCAGCTACCATGTCACTACTGGAGAAGCTTATAGCGCAAGTCACGCAAGAGTAGAATAGGAAATGCACTTTGTAATTCTGTTAGGAGTTCGTTAGCTTGTGTGTTCAGTAGGTTCCAACTCGTGTATATATAGGACTAGCTGGGCACGTTTAAGAGTTGTTGAATTCATAATCAGTTTTCATCTCCATTGCTATCCATTCTATCGCTCTCGTTTTCACATTTACGGTGGTGCACGGTGCTCGTATTGGTGTTTCTCTCGATTGAGGAAGCGCAAGTCAAGGACTGAGAGGCCAAAGGTTGTTAGAGGGGACCGCTTGGCTTGCCATCGCATTTTGGTAGACCTGATCCTAAGCGTCTTGGCTAACAGAGGTGAACCATCACCGTTCAACCATAGCAATCATCATGGAAGACGAAACTACTGAATTCACACTTTGTATTGTATTTCGTTCTTAATAATATGAATAGTTCTGATTCTGATTTCACGTTTGCAATTTTTGCACTTTAATCCGCTTGTTGTGTCGCGATTGCATATAGTAATGTGGATAATGTTGAACTACGCCGATTGGAACCGGTTTAACAACTTCAGTAGGTAATCAATTAGAGAACCTAAAATCAACTCTGAACTTAATCCCTGCCAACTGATGAGGTAGTGATTTTGTAAATCCTCGGTATGACAATGAACAAATATTTGGCGATCGTCATAAGAAAACCTAAGGTTGATGTGGAACGTGAATTTGAATGAACGAACCAGAACTGATTCGATTATTGAGGCTTAGTATGAACACAATAGTAGCAGTAAGAGTAGCTAGTTTAGCTGCATTTGCATTCGTAGTTTAATTGTTGTTTCTTTACTTAATCTGTAACCAAACCCCCTATTTCCTGCATTTCAGTCCAAAACAGAGTAAGTCTGACTCTGTTGCGTCTATCAGCACTTAGCCAAGACTTTTTCGAATAAGACTCTACTAAGTCCATATTGGACCAGTCTCTGCCGAGAACAACTCGGCATCTAGCCGAGAGTGAGTCTGCATTCTACACTTGAGTTCTGTATCACTCAGTTTTCACATAAAGTCATAATCGAGTGCACTATGTCCTTGAGAAAATTCGACCTAGGGTTGACTATGCTATAGTTAGCTTTAGTTTATTTGATACACATTGAGATGACTAAAAACGAGTTTATTAGCGAGACACTTCATTCCTTGGGTGAATGAAGCAATAGTGAGAAAACCCATCTTCTTTGAGAAATATAATTCCTCATCTTCCTTTTATTTAATTCACCTTATAAAAGCCTTAATAAAAATAAAATATGTATATGACTATATGGCGATGGAACCTTGGATCACAATCAAAACAAAAGCATAAAAACCAAAAATCCCTTGCAAAAATGGTGATCGAAAATTAGAAAGAAGAAGAAAGTAGAAAATGGAATAAGGAGGAAGATGAACTCGCCACTAATCCTCATGGATTAGATAAGAGAAGTAGAGATCCACCACAAGTATCTTGGAAATTTGATGAGAGTTAGGGTTCTTGTTCAAGAAAAAGAGAAGAGAGAACACTCTCTAATTTCTTGCAATGCAAGTTTCATCAAATAACCAAAAAAAATGTTTACAATGAGTTAGGATTAGGCTTATATAACTTATCCTAATTACAAGGATTAAAGCTACTCATCCTAAACTATTCTCCTAGCAAAATGCAAGTCTTGCCCAATGAGGACATGCATTTTTAGGTTCTCAAAATCCTCACTTAACGAACACTTGAGTCACTAAGCAAAGTTTATCATTTTCCAGTTTTCTCACTAAGATTTCCTATATTCGCTCAACGAGTTAGCCACTCGCTTAGTGAGCATTCATTCAGTTCATGTGTTCTTGAGTTTTTGCCTAGCAAGCCCTTAGTCGCTTAGTGAAGACTCAATACATTTTCATAAATCTACCTAGAAAATGCAAGGTGTTCAACGAGAGTCATCTCTCACTCGGTAGGGCTTCATCAAAAACCTAGAAAACAAGGTACACCTAGTGAGTGATGAACTCGCCCAATGAAATCCTAGAAAAGATTCACACAAACTTATAAAAAAAAAACCAATCAAACCATCATATAATTACACCAATAGCTCCAGAATAACTTAACAACATATCTAAATGTAAATTCCTAAATAAAAACATGCAAGTTCAATCCATCATAATTTCATGAAAGCTAAAAAAAACTTAAGAAAATTGCTTCCAAATTTAACTCAACCCTACTCATGCTCATTCGGTTAATTAGGTGCAATTCAATCAATTTGTCTAATTGGACATCTCATATAATTCAATTCATTTTAATGAGAAATGCATGAATATGAAACTTTAGGTTAGATGCCTTGACTATGAAAGTATAACTCATGCGTTGTTAGCATGAATTGTGATGATGAGGTTTGGGAAGTTTCAGTTTGGTATACTGTGAGATGTAGGTAGAGACCCCTGATGTGGTCTTGAGGGTATAATATCAAGTTGTGAAGTTCCAACGCCCAAGATAGTAACCTGTGTCAAGATATTTACATGAGCAAACTTGATAACCCTAACAATTGTTGAGCATCACAAAGATTGGTTGATTGTATATCCTTAGGAAAAAACCTTGGCGTGACTTAATTCTTGAGAACAAATATATATGATGGTATTATTATGAGAGAAATATGATCTCCCAA
Organism: Mucuna pruriens; assembly: GCA_025330945.1. Lineage (NCBI taxonomy): Eukaryota > Viridiplantae > Streptophyta > Magnoliopsida > Fabales > Fabaceae > Mucuna > Mucuna pruriens. The sequence goes on from JAENHJ010000047.1 coordinate 1,930,286, forward strand.
TCACTTCCCAAAAGTTATTGATGTTTTGATGATGAGCATCAAGTAGAATATATATACATAGACATCACATTAAAACTTAGGTCAAGCCCTTGGAGTTCTACATATTATATATTAGTTGATTGTTTTGTTTGACTCATATATAAAGGTTGATCTTGGTGGATTTATTTGTGATTCATGATTTAAGAATTAAATCACCTTACTCCATATTTTTCTTTTTTGTTATATGTGTATGTTCGTGGTATGTCATTATGATTAGCAATTCATAACGATGGAGGACATCTCCATCATGGGAAAACTCTCCTTACAATTCTACGAACACTAAACTCACAATGACTTTTTGAGGAGGACATTCGAGGGTTGGTGACTTTCTGCCTTTTGTGTTTAGACCCTTAAACTTGGATATAGCCTACTATACTCATCATTTTAGTACTTGTCCTACTTTACCACCTTATCTTGGCTATGTTAGAGTACCAACATCACCATCCTCATTACATGACTCTATATCCTTAAGGTATACTAAAGACCATCAAGTAGCACACCTTTTATTATCATTTTGGACTCTAGAGCTTTTCTTCTTCACCTTTTTTCTTTTCTATTACCATCAGAAATTATCTACGATATGTTTGTTCTAATGTAGAGGATGAGGACCTAAACATCGAAGAGGACTTATCTAAGTAACTATTGTCATTACTTAATTGTTGATGTTTAGTTATAGAAAGAATGGGTAGTTGTATATAGTATAGCTACTCTAACATAGACATCCTTTTGCTTAGATTGTAAATAAAAAGGGTAGTGTATATATGTGATCTTCTATCTATACAAATTTTTTATGTCAACTTAGCAGAGATGTCTTTTTGAAAAACTTATTTTGACAAAAGGGTTTATATTATTACTTATGTGTAACTCTATGACACATTCTAATATTTGACAACTTATCCATATGTATGTATACATAATATATCTTATGATCAATATAGTTAGTTTCTAAATTGTGCTATATAAATTGACAAACTTTTATTATTGTTTTAACAATTGAAATTTTATTTGTAACATAATATATAAAAGATATCTCAAACAAGTTTTTATATAAATAAATATGTAAATTCAACTATAGTTACTTAATAATTATTAATATAATTGAAGAACAAAGAAGTAATGTGTGTAAAAAATTACAGTGGTAAAAATTTTAATGGAGTAGTAATTATCGTGTTTTGGTCAAATTTCTCTCCTAGATCTCTAGGGATAATTAAAATAATTATCTTTTATAATTTTGGAATTTTAAAATAATTAAGCATAATTATGTAATTTCACTTTATTTAACTAAAGTAATTTCAAAATTAATAAAATATTCTTAGTAAATTCCTCATTTAAAAATATAGTTTACACAATTTTTTTTTGCCAGAATTTTTCTAAGTTTAAAAGACACTGAGTATATACACACAATTAAAGACATTTTGGTTATCTTACTTAGAAATTGAAAATAATTCTCAAAAAAATTTCAAAAAATCATTTTGTATTATTCCAAGCTTAAAATATAATTTTTCCTTATTTCTAACCATTTTCTACACAAAAGACTAGTCTAGAACTCCTAAGAGTACTTTGATCATTTTTCATCTCTAATCTAAAAAATTATTAAAAATAAAATCTAGATATATTTATCATTTTGAATATGATTTCTTTTGTCAGAAGTTTTAGAATCCTATATGAACTTCCAAAAATAATATACATAATAAATAGAAAATGACAGTAAGTAGAATGTTAAATTCATTTAGTAGCTCATCAAAAGAATAATGAAGTTCAAAAAACACTGGAAGTGTATAACCTTATCATCTTGTTCATCTATGTTATTGAGCATGCATGTTCCTTTTTATTTGTTTATCTTCACTTCTTACAGAAAAATCATCAAAATCTTTTAAAATGACCATCATTTTACTTATTATAAACATCTGAACTTATTTACTTGCTTTCTTAGTTTAGGATATTTTGTTCTAATTGAGTCTTGACTTTCAGCATTCATAACAAGTCAATTGATCTCTCGCCCTGAACTTATTTAGTAGCTTTATTAGTTGAGAATACTTTGTTCTAACGAGTCGCATTCGTAAGAAGTCAATTTTTCCCTCACCTTTTCATCTCATATTGCTTGTGAATAACTAGCATCACGTTTAAAATTTGTGTTTTTGGACCATTGATATTGTGAGATTTTGTAAAAATAACTTATGTTTTCCTTTGAATAAAGGATGGAGGCTCTAATGCATGTTATTCAAACAATTATTTTAAAATAAAAGTGATAAATGAGAGATTTTAAGAAATAACTTCGTTTATAAAATTTGAAAAGATAATTTGTACAAGTTTCTTAATAAATACTCCTTTTTTAGCTTTTATATATATATATATATAAACTTATGAGAGATGAACTAAAATATAAGTAAATTTTAATTAATTTTACTCTATTTAATAATACCATTTTCAAAATATCATTTGTTTAATTAAAGTTCTATTTTCAATAACTAGCATGATAATAGGGTAGGATGGAGGTAGATTTGGCTCTCTTCGTCTTCGTCTCAAAAAAAGCGAGGCAAATTTAGGTTTATAAAAGATAGGAACAGGTAAATAAAACTCAACTCCAACTTTGTCAAGTATTATCGGGTTCGGACAAACTCATGAAAAACTTATTCCACACTTTTTTATAATTTATTTTACTTATATATTTTTAAATAAAAGTTATTAATTATATTTTGATTTAAATAATATAAAATAAATAATAAAAACTTAAAAATTAAGAATTTATATTTTTAATAGTTATAACAAATAAAGTATGAAAATAATTATATATAATATATAGAATTATATATAAAATTTATAATTATATAATTAATAATCATATATATATATAGCAAAATGGGCTTGAGGACAAAGATGAGATAGGTAGTTACATTTCCATCCTATATGCAATCTTGCTTTCTTGAATCAAGAAAAACTCAAACCTAACCCATGAGTTTTCTTCGTGAAAGTTGTGATACGAGTTCATGTTTGTAGCACCCCAAAACTGTCCGGCCCAAACAACCACAGTTGATTTTCCTTTAAGATTTTATATGTTATCAACAAACAACCACAAGCTGGTTTTCCTTTAACTGATAACAAATAAAATCCTGAAGATTTTATACGTTATCAACAAGCAGGGGATAAACCTGTTAAATATTCAAAATTCAAAATAAAATATAATAAAATATTCTTCCATCCCAAGAATTAGGGGATAAATCTGTTAAACACTCAAATTCAAATATAAAATATTATCTTCTCCCAAGAATCAGGGGATAAATCTGTTAAACACTCAAATTCAAATATAAAATATTCTCTTCTCCCAGAATCAGGGGATAAATCTGTTAAACATTCAAATTCAAATATAAAATATTCTCTTCTCCCAAGAATCAGGGGATAAATCTCTTAAACATTCAAATTCAAAAATAAAATATTCTTTCATCCCAAGAATCAGGGGATAAACTTGTTAATATTCAAAATTCAAAATATAAAATATAATAAAATATTCTCTCATCGGGAGAGAGGTCCAAGCCCATTTCGCAGCCTATATAAGACCTCACTGCGAATGAGAATGGTGGGTCGGAGATTTTCTACGGGTGGAACAATTTTTCACCAAAAGTATGTCTTTGAAGCATATTTTCCTCCAATCTCTCAACCAGAGGGCCTTCCTTTACGAATTCAAGAGAAGATTTTCCCCCCTAACAACAGCGCTATATAGTGCAATCTTAAGGGACTTGAAGAATCTAGAAGGGATTGTTGAGAGACGAAAACCAAAACCACGGAAGTACCAGACAAAGGGAAGAAGGAATAGTCAGAACAAGCCATAAAACGAGAAGAGAAGAGACCGCATTCCTCCAACCTCCCTGCGTCACGGCGGACTCCAGGTTAGTGGTACTCTCCCCTCTCTTATCATAAACGCTGTAGTCTAGTTTAGAATCTAGAGCTTAGAATCTAGTTAGCTTCACACACTTAGAACCTACACTTTTCTTAGAATAAGTAAGTCTGCTAGTTTAGATAGTATAATATTTGCCCAAGTCGAGTCCGCCCCGCCCTTTCTCATCTTTTCTAAACTCAACTGTAGCCGAGCCCTGTCTCAAGCCCCTCCCCATGCGAGTCTTTCTTGACCTTCTCCCTTAACCAAAACCGGTCAAGGCCAAGTTCATCTCGACCCTTGGCTAAGCAAATCTCCCAACCCTAGAAACCAGCCAAGAACTACGTAGACTTTGAATCCTCGCACATTCGAGTGACGTGAAGAAAGAGGCACACCTCTTGCAAGTCCATTACCCCACACCAAATTACCCTCCAAACATAGGATTCCATTATATATATTAGAGAATATTTTGTATTACCAAATCTAAGAATGTATGACATTACCCTCTATTCCCCTTTGCATGCACCAAAACCTTAAGAAACCCAAAAGCCTGGGTCTTCCAGAATCATAAGAACAAAAGGCGCAAAAGGATCCTATATGCCCCTGCACAGAACCAACTTCCGAACTCATTCCTCTGGTTCCAGACCAAACCTTATCCTCTCATCCTTGGTTTCCCAACATTCCTAATCAAAACGCTGGTGGCGACTCCCCTCTCAAAATTTTTCCATGTCGCTTCGTCACAAATCTGGTTGTGACAATGTTTAATTATTATGTTTACCCATGACTTTTTTTTTCTATTTTTGTTATCAAGTTCAAATAAAAGGACAATTTAATAGTCACCCTTATCTTTTTAAAACAAATTATACTCTCTATTTTTTTTAAGAAAACTAATTCATCAAGATCAAGAAAATTAGTTTATTTAGATAATAAAATTAAATTTGTTCTAAATTTATATGTTTTTTTAAAATTATCTCTAACATTAATAGACATTTTTATTTTTTAATAAATATTTTATTAGTTTTAATTCTTTTAGTCTTTTTCATTATTAATATATTTATTTTTTTTATTCTATTTATTAAATTTAAAAATAAATTATAAATAAAAGTGTTTTTATAAAAAAAATAATTAATATATTACACATTCTAAATTGATTCATACAAAAGAATAGACCATAATTTAAATTTAGATCTTATTAAATGTATCGAGAAGAATAGTTGAACTTCACGAAAATATTATAAACTTAATAGAGTTTAATACTTGACCCTAAGAAAGTTTTATTAAAATATAGTATGAATAGAAATTAATCCAAATTTGACTCTAAATATGTTATCTTTGAGTTAAAAAGGTACTCCACAAAAGCGCTTACTTCTAAAAGACCAACGACATATTTTAAATTCTCCTGACCAATAATACTCCCAAACTTTTTAACACACATTAACTTTTTATTTTTAAATGTAAAACAAAAAATCATTAATGCAACTCTTAAATTCAAACTAGGAAATTCAATTAATAACCTGTATGGAAGTGACAGATAAAAGCATTTATTTGTGTAATTTTTAAAATTCAAACTCCAAAAAGAGAATTGAAATAATGAATTGATTACCTCGGGCCAACAATTAAATAAGCTGCAAATAAATACCATGTCCACGTGGCACAGGCCAACCTCGTTTAATTTTTGAAAAACCCATAAAAGCTTTTCACAAGAAAGTGGTTTCGCCTTCGAGATCCTAATACGACACTATCATTGGGCCCTTGGCCCCACTATCTTGGGCCACTACAAAATCCTGCACCCCACTATTGTGCTTGCATCGCGACCATTCGTGCAACCCAGAGCGTCATCAGGCACCAGGACCCTCTGATTGAACGGTCCAGATTCAGCGAAGACGCTCTTCTCTCCGTTACCCGATGCGCTATATCTCTTCCCTTCCATCATTAGGTTCTATTTCATGCTTAGTATTCTTCTCCCTCTCGTATTAAATGCAAACCAGCACGCCATTACTGCATTCTTCCATTCAATCTTCTTATTACCTCTGTTTCCGCTGTCAAAATTAACTTCTTCAAAATGCCACTGAAGCTTCGAACAAACAAACAAACAACAATGCTCTCTTGTACTACCAGTCTGCAAGATCCACGGTTTCAACTATCTCAGGTATTTTCTCCTTCCACTCTCTGCTTTCTACTTTATCCTTTCTTTGATCAATTTAAACCATTCCAACTGGTTTTGCTATACGCTGCGTTTCGATTCCGCATGTATCAGCAAGGAAAATAAATTGTTAATATCTGTAAAATCCAGCATTTTTTTATTTTTTCAGTTGGAACTTCCGTAGTTTCTGTTGAAAATGTTTTTAAAAAAATCATGCAAAAGTAATTATATCAGAAAATGTGCGAATGAAAAGGTCGAATCTGCCTTGCACATGCTGCATCAGACCCTTCCTTTGCTTTCTCACACTTTTTGACCATCGTTTCAAAAAAGTTACGATGAAGCTTACCTTTTTATCAAACAGTGTACTTTTTATTTTACTTTTTTTTTTTAATTTCACTCTGACTAATGATTTAGGGTGCGTTTCACATATCATTCACGTTCAGCTCAGATCAAACACGCATTATTTAATTCCAGTTCGACATACAGCTTGACATGTAGCTTTATTTTGCTTTTTTAATACTAGTAACGTATAATACTAATAATATAAGATGTATAACGTATAGTAAGGTAGGTTGAATAGCGGGATATAATAACTTCTGCAGCCTTGTTTTAAGGACATAGTTTTGCTTTTTTGGAGATAAGGACCTTATTTTTGTTATTCTGTATTTTGTTTATATATACAAGCAAAAAGAATTTGGGATATTGTTGGTGGACTCAGTGTGATAGTTGTTGAAACAACAGTAACCTTTTAGTGAAGCCTGAATTCAAACCATCATCACAGTGGAGAGGCAACAAAGAGAAAAAGATGTCGCTGATGAGAAAGAGACTAGCTTGCTGCACAAAGGAAACCAAAATCAGCATTGATTTTGATGAGCCAGATAGTAAGTTTTTACTGCCAATTTTACTCTTTCTCTTGTATCTGTAATCTTTTATATCTTTCTTCTATGAGAAGACCGTTGCTTCATTATTATATTCATAAAAAGGATGGGAGAATTAAAATCTTACGGGCAAAAGATATTTTGGTTCAAGAATTCTCCAAGTTGAAAATTTTGTATGTATTTTTAAAAGGCTAAATTAAGTGACCTCGAACTCAGTTGACTTATATCATACTCTCAACCCCCAACAATCAAATTAAGTGTGTTAGGTGGTTTTTGAATATAAATAATTTTTCCCTTCTATTTTGCTTATCGTTTTTTAAAAAATGTCGTTCTATTTTAATTGTAGTTTTATAATATTACTAAAATATTAAAGGTATTTTTTTTTGTTAGATCTTTAATTATTTACTATAGAGTGAAAAAATATAAAAATATATATAGGAAAAGTTTAATTAATATAAAAATAAATGATATATTAATAATAATTTTTATAAAATTTAAAATATTAATTATATTTCTTAATTTATGTGCTAAAATCTTAATGGCAAATGGAAGGAGTAACTTCATTTACGGTCTTAATTAGTGATTTTACTTTAAAAAGAAGGGTCCACCGAGGGTGAAAAAATATAAATGTACTAAGTGTACCCATTAAGGCATTAACCAAATTCGAATCTTTCAGATTTTGGAAAGAGGGTCTGACATTTGTTCGTGTTTTTTTGGTATATCAAGTATCAACAAAAATGGAGAGAGAGATTTGAATTTGAAATTTGACGTTTTCATTCAGTTACTAATAATTAAAATATCTCATACTTTTAGCTATATTTCACTATGTTTCCGCATCTCCTTGTTTAGGTCCACATTAATACTTGTCCTACCTAGACTCGTTATAATAATCTTAAAAAAAATTTATTTTCTACTTCTCCAGTAACAAACTTACATGCTTCATGAAATAAGCTCTTTTTTACATTTATTTCAAAGCATAAGATAAAAATAAAGAAAAAAGACTGGTCTTGCTATCAAGTTTACAAGATTTTATTTGTTTTCTCAATTGAAATTTTCTTGTTTGATTAAATAGGTTTGTTCTTCAAGAGGCAAACTAAAAAATAAAAAAATTAGGCGAAAATATTGTATTTGTACTAATTCAATAAACAATAAATAAGAAATAGAACTTAGTACTTCATTTTCTTATACCACCCGACCAATTCAATTAAATTATTTACTTATTCAATTTCAATGATTAAATGATTAAGTTCACTTACAACCTAACTATAGCTTGCTAATTGTTACTTCATATATAAAGAACACACAATCTTTATGGTACTATTTCCAACTCACTTTCTAATGTAAAGTTCACATAATTTTTAGTATTTTCGGAGGAAAAGAACCATCGCATTTGTACAGCTGGCTTGGGAAGTCATGCTACTGGAATTTTGGTGTTTAACGAACCTATTCTCAGTGGGTCTTACATGAATTTCTCATTTTCTCTCCCTTTATCCATTTTGGTTTTGGAAAATGATTTTTTTTATTTGTTTTTTATTTTTAGTTAATACATTTTTATTAATAATTGTAAAAATATCACTTTAGCTAGTTTCACAATTTTGTAAATATATGGTATAAACATATTAAATGAGCCATTAGGCATTTTAAAAATATGAAAGCATACGTTTTTCTGATCCAAACTCTAGTTTAGCAAAGATAAACAACGCAAATGAAAAACAAAACTTCAAACTATTTTCTTTCTATTTGTATGGGACCCATGTGTGGGGATTCTCTTGTCCTCTTTGGGTTTCACTTATATCTTGTCTTTGTTATTATTATTTTTATTTGTTGCCATTTGAATTGGAATCGATTGTTGTGACCTATTCTGTCATATCACCGAGAGCATTTGTTCTGCGTTCGGGATTTTTTGTCTTACATTGGTTACCAGTTTAGGTGATCCATCGCAGTTTTTTCCCATACAGCCGAAAATTTTCAAAATAAAATCAGGCTGAAAATCAGGTTAACCCAATAACAATCCCAGAACAAAAACATTTACAACATTTTAAAATCTTTAACACTTGAAATTGGAATTATAAATTAAAATTGTAATTTGGTCAGAATTGGAATTACCTAGTTTAGAATTATAATTATAATTCTTTATATTTAGGTTGTTTTTTGTAATCAAGTAATGATCTGTTATTATTATTATTACCCAAAATGCAAGATGGAATAAACAAATTCGCTGATGACACTTGCATGTGAGAGAGTACATGTGCTACATATACAGTGTGGACAAATTTGACCGATGGTTATGCTCTTACCTTCTCTCTGGTGTGAACCTGAGAGGTGCAGTTGGTGCGTGATCTGACACATCTTCATGAAAGCACTTCGCAGGACAACATTCTTTTGTCTAAACAATTCACCGGTTTTATTACAACCGGTTTGTTACTCACAGATATGATTTAGATATCATTGAGACATGAAACAAATTTTTTAACAATGGCCATGACACATACTCTAGTCAACGTAGCACTAGGTCCATTTAATTTGTTAAGACGACCAGCAGAGATGTTTGACCTTGTAGTTGGAAAACGTCATAAAATTTGTCAGAATATTCGTGAAGGAGAAATGGTAGAATCTCAATTCGTAATTATTCATGCTAAATGAGAATGATAGAAGAACTCTACACTTCTGAAGATCCTAATCCTAAGTATTTGAGTCACTTTTTTAGATGTGTTAAATGAGCTTGCCAATAACTTGTAAAATGTTGCCATGTAAGTTCAGTTATGTTTCTGAAGTAGCTTTTGTTTGTGTGAATACGTAGGAGAAAATGTACAAGTTTTCACTTAAATAGTACTACCAATTACCAACCAACCGTAGTCTTGTGCTAAAGTCATTTTTAGTCTAGAGCTTTATTGTAAACATGGAATTGACATATTTCAGGTTTTACTTTTATTTCTTCATATGGTACTTTAGTTGCAGCTTGACATTGCTTTATTTATCGAACATCAATGAGAATATATTCTTATATTTTTTACATTTACAGCTAGATATTCATTTTGTTCTTGAGGATTTGGGTTTTGGCTATACTGCTAAATTTAACCATAGCAAGTGCTGGAAATCATATGAATTTATAATGTTTCAGGGAATATGAAATATAATGGCCTTGAGAATTGCACTCCGGATAACAAATCTTACGGAGATGAAAGCAGAACGAGTAGAGGAGATGGATGTATAACTGATTCATTTAATGATGATGACTCCAGCTGTTCATCCAGTAAAGATGCTTTTGGATCATTCTCTTCGAAATGTTTGACAATGAAAAGAGATGAACAAGGATTGGAAGAGTGGGAACTCTCAGAAAGTCCTCATCATTTTTATGTTAAAGAGAAGCCTGCTTATGAAATCCCTTGTTCAGAAGTAGAAGCCATGAGAGAAAAGTTTGCAAAGCTGTTGCTAGGAGGTGATATTACAGGAGGATCTAAAGGCCTCAATACAGCTTTAGCACTGTCTACTGCCATCACAAACCTTGCAGGTTGGCTCTAAGTGCATTTTTACACTATCTTTCGGTTTCATTGATAAGTACATACAGTTTGTGGTAAACAAAAATCTTTTAAATCCTATATACAACCCCAGAATTCCACTTCCAAGAGAACATGTGAGTGCTCATTTGTGCTTTTCCTCTGGTTATTTTTTAAGCCAATCTAAAAGTAAGATGAAAATATGCAGTGACAGTTTTTGGTGAGTTGTGGAAATTGGAACCACTATCTGAAGAGAGGAAGAGCAAATGGCGACGAGAAATGGGTTGGTTGTTGTCTCCTACCAACTATATGGTTGAGTTAGTTCCTGCTAAGCAAAATGGTGCCAATGGCGGGATCTTTGAGGTAACTTTTATTTGAGCTGGAAAGGAAAGGGTGTGGAATGTTTTCATATATATCACGTTGCAGTAAAATAAGGTAGCAATTATCTTTGAACAGATAATGACCCCAAAAGCACGTGCAGACATCCAAATGAATCTTCCAGCACTTCAGAAGTTGGACTCTATGCTTATTGTAGGTCATCTCTTCATTCTTATTTTTTATAACCATGAAACTTTCTGTTACTTATTAGACTGTGACAACTTTTTGGTGTTCTGGTTGACAGGAGACACTAGACTCAATGGTGCATACCGAGTTTTGGTATGCAGAGGAAGGAAGCCGGTCAGAAGGGAGGAGCACAAGTGGAAGACAAAGCAAAAGATGGTGGCTTCCGTCACCCCGAGTACCAAGAACAGGGCTTTCTGACATTGAAAGAAAGAGGCTGCTTCATCAGGGAAGGGTAGTACATCAAATATTCAAGGCTGCCAAAGCTATCAATGATAATATGTTACTTGAAATGCCCGTACCAACAATAATTAAGGATGCACTTCTGAAGGTAATAAACTTTGAGGGTTTGAATTTATATGCTTTTAGCCTTGGCCTCAAGCAGATTGCTCCCATTAGTGATGGTTAGGAAGCAACAAGTAGCAACAAAATGGGGTAATCTGTGTTGAAATTAGAGTGGAATTTAAGGGAAGCATGATGATGAAATATACAAAGGAATTCTATTGTGGTCTATACATATTCAAGATTGAATGGGGTTAATTATGTACAGTGTGATCTTGAATAAAAAGTAAGAATAAGGAATATTATTGGCCTTTAATCTGAGCTTAATTTCATGCACAAGAAAACTGCATCTTGAGATATCCCAAATCTGGGGTATTGTATTGTATTGCAATCTTCATTGCCTTGTTATCTATGTTGTAGTCCGGAAAGACAAGTCTTGGAGAGGAACTGCACAAGGTTTTGGTTGCTGAATCGAGTTCTGGAGAAGAAATGCTTAAAGCTATCAATTTGAAATCTGAACATAGTGCCCTAGAAACCATTAATAGATTGGAAGCTGCTACATTTTCATGGAAAGAGAGAACTATACAAGAAAATAGTGGTAAATCGCCAGTTCGAACCTCATGGTCTTTCATGAAGGACCCTATGTCAGGTATGGATAAGATGGAACTATTGTTGGACCGTGCAGAAACACTTGTAAATCTGCTTAAAACCAGATATCCAAACCTTCCTCAAACATTTCTGGATGCTGCGAAAGTCCAATATGGCAAGGTGAGTTTCATAGTAATTTATATATTTCATAGTCATTCTGAGTGGAAAAAATTTTCTACTGTTTTTATCTTAGGTTAACTTACTCAGGTGGTCCTAAACTATTTGGGAATTTTCAAGTTTCTAAACTAAAAATGTTTTTAATTGGGTAACTAACCTAAAAAATTAGGTTCTTAAGAATAGTTTATGACAACTTGAATCTTAAAAAAAAAAAAAAGACAGTTTATGGCTGTTTTAAAAATCCTAAGGACTCATTTAAAAAAAAAATACATGATTAGGGATTCAATTAAAAAAATTAGTTTAAGAATTTACTTGAACATTCTCAAATAATCTAGAGACCAACTATGTAATTTAACCTTTATTTTATCCACTTCGTTTACAACACTGTTAATATTTTCTTCCCCCCACACATTAAATGAAAAGTCCATGATAAATTAAATTGTGTCAACTGAAAAATAAATTAGATAAATAGAGAAGAAAAGGACGGGTTATCTAAGTTGTTGTGACCACAAGTTTCTCCTTAATCAAGGTGTGAAATTTCTGGCAATCATTTAGAGGTAATATTAATTTCTCTCTACCTACTTTTGTAGGATATTGGACATTCCATTTTGGAAGCATACTCTAGAGTTCTTGGAAGTTTAGCCTTCAGCATACTATCTAGAATAGGAGATATATTGCAGGAGGATGCTTTAAGCAATCCCAATTCACCTATTTCAACAAGTTGCTCTCCTGGGATAAATCTTTCTGAAGCTTGGGTGGTTGGTTCACATATCAGGCACTCTTTAATTGATAAGATGAACGAGGCAGATGGACAATGTTGTGATTCTAGTTGTGGCAGCACTTCTGATATGGAAATCTCATCTACTGAGGCCAAAGCCAGCTCTGCAACTGCCACGCCAAGCCGTGGTCGATTGTGGTGCATTGGTAGAGGCTTGTAGAAGTGTATCTCCTCAAATTTCCCATAGTGGCTTTGTGGAGTTAGCATTTGTAAATGTTAATTATTGTTGTTACCATATATATATATATATATGAGCTGTATGAATAGAAGCAAACTGACAGGTTTGCCTTATAAATTTTTGGGTGCTTTTGTTGCCTAGGAATTTTGTATCTTGTGCACAACAATTCCAATCGTAGATTGTCATTGTATATCCGAGTTTCTTTGTGGCTAAGTTAACAAATGAATATTTAAATCATAAGGAAGGTTGGTAGCACATTCTTTTCAATACACTATTGTTGGTAAAAAAAATTTGGGACTTATAAAATCATGTAGATTCCAGCCTTTTATACAAGGAGTTTTATGTATAATTTGTAATTAGTTTTAGCTAATAATAGTGTGATAGAGAGCATCTTTCTAACATTTCTTTTAAATCATGCCCAAGCAATATCATGAGATTGTATTTAACTTGACCTTGAATATTTCACAATCACATGTTTCGACAACCTAAAATTCTTGTAGAATCTGCCTAAAAAACACAGCTTTTATTATTTACGCCTCCTCCGCATCTCCTTTTCTTTTTTTTTTTTTATAATAAAATATCTTTTTATATAAAATAATAAAAATCTTATTTTTGTATTCATCTTTATTATTCTTTAAATTTTATTTTTGCAACCTAGTCATTATTATTCTTTGAATAATAATTTACATTTTATCTTCCTTACTCTTTAAACCTTAATTTTGTATTTCATATTCATTTTTATTAATCTTTAAAGTTTAATTTTGCACTTCATCTTTATTATTCTTTAATACCACACATTTTCCATCTATATGGTATTGCGTCAAACTTATATGTTATAGGTGTGTTGAAAAATATGTGAATTATGTTTTCATCAATAATTGTGACAATTACTTTATTCAAAGTACACCACTCTTTATTTAAAGATATTCATTGAGTTGCATTTTTTCTAATACTAGGTAACTTAATTTTATTCTACTAATACTCACTTTTTTGAAAATGTATACCTCCAAAAGGGAGTAAATAAACTCCCTTAAGGTAAGCTCTAAACATAATTTTTTTTAGATTTTCTAAAGCCACATGCAATTTAAAAGTCAAAAGTAATTATGACTACTAAATGCAATATAAAATATTTCATATAATGAATATGCATAAAATCGAATGACAAGGGTAGAGAGAGCACAATAATTATCTATTTTTATTTTTATTTAAGTATTATTGTTTTATGCAGTAGAAATATAATAGTTTAATGCAGAGAAATTCATGTTAAAGTTCTTACATAAGTCTTTTTTTTTCTCTTTTTCAAGGATAATGTTTTCGAAAGAGAGTGTGAATAAAAATATAAAGGATTCAACCAAAGAGCATGTCCAGAAAAGAGAATAAAAAGGGTTTGACAAAACAAAGGATTATTTGAAATAAAAGGAATAAAATGGAAGAATATTTAGATAAATTTATATAAAAAGAAAAGAAGAAAATGAGGTGTATTGAACAAATTGAGATGTGTAAATAGCAAAAGTAAAAAAAAAATCATGATATATAATAGGTTAGGTCTTAACTTTATAAAATAAGTCAAGTCTATTTATGCAAACTCTGATCTAACTTATTTTCATGTCTAGAATTTAGAGAGAAAAAATGAAATTATAGTGATTTATGAAAGTATTTTGCTTATTTAACTTTATAAAATTTTAAATTTCATAAAAAAGTAAGAATTTAAAATTCTTTATGTCCACTTTCTCTCTCTTTTCTCTCCTTTATACTTCCTCTTTTTTTTTTTTAGTTTTTTTTTCTCGCCTCTTAAAATGTGAATTTGAATCTAACTTATTTTCAAAAGTTAATTCATAGGGTGAAAATTGTCTCCCACAAATCTATATTATTTAAGCATTATCTCTAATCAATGTAGGACTTAATTTTTTCTTAACAAGCATAAAAATTATTAATATTTGTATTTTTAAATTATTAAATACTATCTAATATTAAAATATTTTTAAATGATTAAATATTTAAAAATTAGCTAATGTTTATTTTTTATAAAGTTTAACATTGAAATTTCAAAATTTGTAAACATATATTTAAAAAATAAATTTTACATATGGTGGAAATTAAATTTTTTCATCTAATCTAAGAATTTGAAATTTAAGAAATTTGAATTAATTTATCTAAATAAAAACATTAAAATTTGAAGAAAATTTAAATTAAAACAAATTAAATTTCAAACATTTTAAATTCTGTTAAAAAAAATTTAAAATTCTTCCTCCAAGTAAACGATTAATATTTCAATACTTCATTATTTATTATATATGTATGCATAATATCAATCATTAACTTTTTCTTCAATAACTAAGATTAATCATTTTATTCTTTAAAGCGAGTGATCCACTTCTAATCAAATTCCTTTATAATATAAACTGACTTCTGAATAAATAGTTAGAGGAACCAATAGTTACATTCATATGAAGATTGTATAGAAACTTTGGTCTTTGACTTTGTACAAATGTTTGCATACTTTTTTTTTTTTTTACTTCATGCTTGTTTAAATGATGCTAGAAGGAATTTTAGTAATATTATTGTGTAACACTTTATTTCTCTGACTTATCGTAATCCTCCCACTTCGATTGTGCCTAAAATCATGGGTGTGGTCATATTGTTGGGCTTTGTCCTTCTTTATGGTCGATTCATCTATAGGAGCAACTTACATACATTAGCAATCCAAATATGTTCTCAAAAACCATGTATAGTTTTTAACATTTTAATCTTTTAGAATTGCCACACACAAAAGGCCGATTCTATTTGGACCTTGTCTTTTTCTTTTCCCCCCAATACACTCTTTGTTTTGTAAATTTGAAATACCACAATTATCCTTTCTCATTTTTAAATTTCAAAACCCCCTCTCAACCTCTCCTTTTTTTGTCTCCCTCCTCAACCTCATTAGATTTTGTCTTCCTCATCCCTCTCTAATAAACCCCGGTGTCCCTCCTCATCTTCTCTCGGGTAAGTTTCTCTATTTTTTAACAGTTTGCAAATCTTCTGAAAATTAGTTTTTGGAATGTTTCTTCCTTGACATGTTGCGATAAATTTGCAAATTTCTACATATGGAATGAACGAGAGGTTTTGGTGTTGAACACGTATAACCCATTGCTTCATCTTAGAGAATTGTAATGGGGCAAGAGCTTCCTATTGTACCACTAGTATAGTATAAGATGACAACATCCCTCTACAGGAATTTCTAGGAAGTCCCCAAGACCTGTTAGTGATCAAGTCCTTTATGGACCATGTTGCCACAAGCTTGTGGATGGAAAATGCTTGTCACACGCTTGAGTATGTGATAAAAATAGTACAAGCATTTGGGATGATGCCCCATCTAAATGTATGCTACCTCACAGTAGACTAGAATCTCTTGTCTTCTTGTGTTGAGTGGTGACAGAAGGACACTTAAGTCTTTTGTTAACATTTACAAATATTTGGGGAGTTGTGTTAATACCCATCACTACAAGCAGAGGATGCCTATTTGTACCTAGTGGATCGCACAAGCAATTCAGTTGGCTATGGGGCTTGTACAGGCCACACATCGAATATTCTCACAAAAACTTTTCAACAAAGCTTTTTCATTGCATTTAGTGAGTTTCACCATCTTTGCTGAAAAGAGTGTCACTGATGTGAATGTAGTATTCATAGAGTTTTTGCAACCTCAAGACATGCAACATTTATACATGCGGTGCCTCTACCTTAACATACTTGTACAATCCACCTGATGATGCTAACATGCATCATATGAAGCAACTTGCAAAACATGACTCTTCTACATATACCAAAATTTGTATCTTTTTCTTTGATTTCAGTGTCTTTTCACGTTAATTCAATTAACGATGTTAACACTTAACAGGCATGAATTTTTGAACATTTTTCAACCATTGACTCTTGTCAATTAGCAACTAGATATACTAAACAACCACCTTATGTCTGTCAATGGTCAATCATTACGAACTCTGATGACGTATTCACCATTCAAACTGTGCTCTGAATGTGTTGCAGAAGACAGGCATCTTGTGAATGTCATATACAACCCACAAAGAGTAACAACATTTTCTCAAACTTCATATCAAACTCAATGTGCACGCTCTTTTACTGGAGAGCGTACAACAACAATTTAGACATCTGCGTGACATTCTTCCCTCACTGCACATGATTACTAGTCATAGACTCATAAGTCTTGGCTACCACAATCACATTTTTTACAATGACATGAGAGGACTGCACGCGCATGTACTAGAAAATTTTGATTTTATTTCATAAACTTCCAATATATTTTGTTGCAGTTTATCTTGTGTAAATGGCCGTTGGGTTCTTTTGCAACAAATCCAATACTAATAATTTCTATTAACTCAGGATAAACTTTGTCAATATTTACTTTTCCATGATGACCTGTCCAACAAGTTCCAAGTAACCTTCATAGTTATTCTCAGAGTAATCAACCGTGGAAACACAAAGGGCCAAAAAATAAATAAAAAAAATTGTGCATACAGCACGAGGGCCTTTATGAAACAGAATCACCCCTTTTTTTTTACCTTTTTTTCCTCTCCTTGTAGAAGATCAGTTTATCCCTACCATGGATTTGTTGTTTATTCAGCGATGAGAGTAAATAATCATTGACAAGAATGATGATAATGCCAGCAGAAAAGGCAAGTAGTGACAGTGGGTGCTTCAAAGCAGATATCCACCAACAACTAGCCACTTGAGTTCTCTGTTGGCGATGAATCAGATATACATATGTCCCCCCGACAAAGCGGGCATACCCTGTGCATAATACAGAAAAGAAATGTTAGAAACATACCAAGCCTCTCTAGAGCAAGTGGTGTTAAAATATTAAAAGTAAATAACATAAAATCATTGCATAGATAGACAACATAACATGGTATGGTAGGTACATCAGGCATACATATATAGCACAGATTAGAAACAAGAATCTTATCAACCATTAGGGGCTCTTTATTGACAGAAGAATTTGAGTTATATCCATCACCAAATATCTTATGTTTTGGAAAGAATATAGCACAGGTGGAAGTGTCAATAGAAAATAAGGCAGTAGATGAAATCTTCAGTTTTTTCCAGTGAAAACCAATGTAATTGACAGTTAGTTAGTTATTCTAGTGATACTAAGATTTGACCACGTGTCGATAATTGCTATAAACTAAGGCGCATGACCATAGGATGGTGTACAACATTCACCATGTTTTGCCAATGTCCAATCTTAACCAGCTCATAGTTTTGCAAATATCTAATTCTGCCAGCATTACATTCCATTATTTGTGCTTCTTGCATAAAAAATTGCATAGCTCGTTAGATACAATACAACAGTAAGATGGCACCATTAAATGGAACAATAGGAAATTTGTATACATCTGAAGTTTTCATTTACCAATATAGTTTAACACTTGACACAGAAAACTCATCCCTATTTTCTCATACCTGTGAATCTCCTTCAACCACTTGTCTACACATGTTCTATGAAATTCATGATGGCACGGCAATACTCGCATGTTGTCTCCATCCTCATACTCCACTAGGCATATATAGCATCTGTGAAAATAAGAGATTAGCAAAGTTAAAAAAATGTAAAATACCACTATACTAAGAGATACGCTTGCACACACTGTAAAAGTGATAACAAGTAACACAAACTAGGGATGAAAATGGCAGGCACAATTTCATAATACCAGTTAGTATTTTCTTCTTGTCACGAAAAACTCTTAACATGCAAAAAGGCATACCATGATCAAAACCAGTGGCCTCCGTAAGACATGACTTCACATTTTCCTTTCTTTATGTATTTGGGAAAATTCATACTATTAACATTTGTATTAGAATATTTCCATTTATATTTGATTATATAGTTCATTGTATTTATGTTGATTAGATTAGACTAGTTTTACATTGTCATCAAATCACAAACTACTGTATATAAATTTGTTGACTTTTACAATAACTACATTAAAAGTCATACTATTGGTGATTTGTGATTAAATGTTAGTACATCATTAAACTCTTACAATAATTGGTTATTAATTAAATTTAATTAAACTTTTGGTCCCTTTTATGACCAATGTGTGATTTTGGTCCATAATAATTTTTTGAAGCAATCAAATCCCCCAATTTTCTTATTGAAAATAACAGGTCCCTCTTAATTTGTCATCCAATTACTAATAGAAGTTCATAATGTGGCCAATTATTTACATGTGACGTGACATTTTACTGAGTAAAATATTTTAATGGACCCATTGGTGACCGTAATCTATCTAAACTTCTCAGTATAAATAAATTAAAGCCAAATCCATTAAATGTTTTATTCAGTAATGAATCATGCTACGTATGAAAATAGTGGCTCACATCACTAGCTTTTTAGTAATTGGACAACAATTGATGGAAGGCCCTGGTTTTTCAATTAGAAAAATGGGGTTCTGAATGCTGCAAAAACTTATTAGAGAACAAACATAGTACATTAACTATTATAAAGGACAAAAAAATAATTAATTAAGCCAACTAATTATTATGCAAGAGATTATTTTTGTGTTATCTTAGAGTACTCTCTAAGTGATTTTTTAATCCATAAGTACCAAAACATTTATCCAGCCTAACACAATTTCTATCAATCAATTTCTTTAATCATAGTATCAAAGCTTCAACGGCCAAGTGGTCAAAAGTTTGACCTTGTCACCCCATTCTTCTACATAAAAAGTCAATTTTCAACACAAGGTACAGTTCCACACTTTCAAGCCCAAGGGGCTGTTTCAGGAGGGTGCATTTTAGAGATGAAGTCATTCATGAGTCTTCACCTAATATCTAAAGCTGTTGGGAGAATTGATCATCAAAAAGTTGCCTATATTATGTAAACTTTATAAGACATGTCACTAATAAGAGATGAAAAAGACAAAATTAACAATTAAAAAAGGGAAATGAAGGCAGAAAAAAAACTGGAAAATCCATTAAATGCATTTGATATACCGAAAACCAAGTAGTGGGAGACTAAGACTTACTGTGCAGCATCCTCTTGATGCTTATGCAACTTCTCATATAATTTGACAGGCAAGGACTCCACAACATCATTAGGTGCAGGAACAGATCCAATAGAAGATACAGAAGGGCGGGAAGACAAAACAACAGATTGCTGGTGAATCTCATCCAGAACCTAATTAAAATATGTATAAAAGATTCAAATTGTAAAAATATATTATTAATAATCATCAGATATCATTGTAGTTTAACAGCACATTAAAATTACCTCAAATAAGGCTTCAGCAAGCATAACAATTCTTGATATGCTAGCTCTAGCACTGGTATCATCATTTGAATTAGTGTCACGATTACTGATTTGGCATGTACAACAACCATTTCGATGTTGTCCAGACAAGATACACGATCTATCATGTCCAGAAAGATTTTCAAACCGGCTCCCCAGCCGCTGAAGAGCACGAACCTACATAATCATACATGTAAATAAGTAAAGGAAAAGTTTTGGGTAATGATATTTTTAAATAAGTAGACTCAAGTCTTGGTGTTTCTTTTTGCTTGTTTAAAGGATTTATGATTTAATTATGACAACATAAATTATCAACCCCAAGACTTTGCCACACTTACTGGCTTACATGTATGACATTTGGATTATGCCTTTTTTAAATAAAAAAAATGCTATGATTTTTGCTTGTTAGTATATTACTTTATTATCAAATCACCAGTAGTTACTCAATTGAAAATCCACGAACCTGGGACCGTATTCTTCTTCTCCGCTCAAGGAAATTGGACCTATGTTCCAGTAGATCCTGATACCTACCTTCTCTCAACCGTGAAGTCTCAACGTCATAGTCTTGGATGCTAAACATGGAGTTAGACATACTAGAAGGAGGGTATCCAGATGTAGAAGAAGAATTGATGGCACTATGATCAGATGGTGACACTCTTGAATCTCCCTCCACTACTTGCCTTCCAATATCCTGGCTAAGCATGCTAGCATCTCTCAGCTCTGTCTCTTGTTGCAGAGGGCAAAAGGTGAGGTCAGATAATGTTGATTGACGAAGAACTCTGTCACGAAGCCTTCCAACACTTAAAGTTCGGCTAAAATGAATATTCCGTTCAACTGGTTCTCGAGCTCCATTCCGTTGATCAATATGTCTAGTGTCAACATTTTCTGTCTCTCTTTGAATTCTCGGAGAAAATAAGTTCACATCCAGCCCTTCTCTTGTACAAGCTTCACCCAAGGGACTGCTTGGCAAGTTTCCATGTACACCTGATGTCAGAACATTTGACCTTAAATTACTAGAAGCATCTTCTTGACATTCTACATGTATTTGATTGAAAAAAGATGCAGGAAGCAAGTTACTACATTGTTGTGTTTCACTTCTGTTAATCAAGCTTCCAGGAGATCCAGGATGGAGATTATGCTCATCTCCATTGTCAAATATTGAGAGACTTGCAGAAGAAACAGGACAATGCCTTGATGACCCCAAACTGGTGGTTCTGCTAAGTCTGAAGTTTACATTACCAGGGATGAGGCTAAACTGAGAAAGGAAATGACTTGTAGGGTTCCAGGAATGAGTGGAAGAAGAATGATTAGAGCTGCTACCAGTCCTGGATGAAGTGTTGGGGATGCTTGTTTCGCCCCATTCATCAAGGTCAATGTTAGAAGCCATACAAGTCATTTCACTAGCTTTGATCTTTCTAAATGACTCTGTTTTCACCTCACCTGAGTCTGTTCCATTGCCATCAGTGTATGTAACATCACTGCCATTTACTTTATTCAGATAACAAACCTACAGCATGAGTTAAAATTATAGTTAGGACAATTAGCACCACAAAGGTGTGACTAAATCAACCAAAACTGTTCTCCATACAAGATGGTTATGCTGAAAAACAATATTTGAAAAGAAAAATTGAAAGAAGTAAAACCATTCCAATTATCACTTTCAAGACATTAAAAGGAGGGTTGATTAGATAATGAGACTTACAGATGCATAGAGGAAGAAACTGTTGAAACCAAGAAACAAAAGGCATAGATGCTAATGTGTCTGAATGACATCACAGAGCTGATTTACATAGGCTTATTATAATAAATGCAATTAATTGCAGGAGATTTTGTTCCTATAAATCAGAGATAATTTTGCCTATACAATCACTACTCAATAAATACATAATACTTGAATCAGATTTTCAACACTCCCCCTCAAGCTGAGGCATATAAATCATATGCATCAAGCTTGTTACATATATAGCTAATTCTAGGGCCTCTTAATGATTTGGTGAAAACATTTGCCAATTGATCACTATTGACAAAACTAGTGGTGATGTATCTTGATTCAATCTTCATAAGTGGCAAGAATGGCCCAGGGTTGATTAACTGGCTGAGATGTGTCACATGGAGGTGTCTGTGTAACATTGGCAGGCCATGAAGGATGGCCATGTAATTTCCAGCATCAATCAACAATATGTCCTGGACAATGGCAATTATCATACTTGTAACTTGGAGTGGAATGAGCCACCCCAAGGGCGACCTTGATTGCTACTCTAGAAGGAAAAAGTAGAGGTGTCACCATGTAGAGGAGCAGTAAGAGGCTCAGGAAGTCACTTAAGGTAAAATCCAAAGAAGGGAAAAGGCGTTGTGTTCATAGTGGGGACCATGGGTGACCCCAAAATCTGGTCACAAGTAGCAAAATACTGCAGAGATAAGCTATAAAGTGCAAAGAGCATGAAGGTGTGCGATTTTCAAGTTCCTAAATAGCTTCAACAGGACTAGTGGCAGCAAAAGATAAAAGTTCATTAAAGTCATGAAGGGCAGCATGAACTCTATCAATATAGGCCGACATAGGACCATCAACCTTCTATGGTGCTACGAGAGTCATCAAATTGTGATACATGCCATAGAGGTGTTAAGTGTCATTGGTGTAGAGTGCACAAGCCTCGAACCAAACTGATTCACAAGTGATATGGGGTTGGAAAATTGGTTTGATGGATGGATGGAGAGTGAACTTGATGACACTACATAGCTGGACATCAATCTTTTCCCATTTAGAACAATTTGGTCTGACCACTGAACCAGTAGTATTAGTGAGGTGGTCCTTGTACCCTTAACCACTAATCCATAGGGTGATATCAAAAGCCCAAGTAGTGTAATTGGACCCACCCAATTTCTCAGTAGAGGGAAAAATTGGAGAGAATAGGAGGTTCTACCCTAGGAAGATTTGAAGAACTAGAGGCAGCCGTGGTCAGAATTAAAGAGCAGAAATTTCAAACAGGAAAATACTTGAAATGGGGCAACACAAGAGGCACTGTGAAAAGTGCAGGAATGGAGATAGGTAGGTGTGGGTATTGTCACACAAAGAGGGGAAACCATTGTGCAAGAAAAATTGATCGAAAAAAGATCGTCAGTGCCGACAAAAGTTTCTTTTTGACGTGTCTATTACACACGCGTGGGAGTGCATGCAACACCAGATTGGGACACTGTGGATGAAATTAGACAGATCGTGGCAAGGCAACCCTGGGTGTGGGGTTGGTTGCTAGAAAGGTCACCAGAAAAAAGGTGGCGGAGAAGGTAGACGGTGGTTGTCGAATGTTTTTGTCAGAAAGAAAAAAATGGAAGGAAAAAAAAAATTATCACTGGGATAGCAAGTCCAACAAGCAAGCATGGTTTCTCAGAGTGCCTCTATTAGGCTCTAGATACCATGTTGAAACCAAGAAACAAAAGGCATAGATGCAAAAGCAGTGTTTGAATGACACCACAGAGTTTATTTATATATGCTTATTGCTTATTATATAATAAATACAATTGATTACAGGAGATTTTGTTCCTATAAATCAAATATGATTTTTCCTATACAATCACTACTCAATAAATAATATTTGAGTCAGATTTTCAACTGAAACATTTAATGAATCAAAATTTTCAAAACTTGTGACAAGAAATCTATGTAAAACTAAAAGTCATCTATCTTTAGTATTAATTAGGTGTGATGTTGCATCTTTTCAAAAGAAAAATTTATAAAATTATTTTCCCCATTAAGAATCAATTTATTAAGACATGTCTTTCTATAGTGAAATACAAGGCAATAAATATTCATGAAAGTGGTAAAAGTCAAAGGATGAATTAAAACAAACCAAAAATTTACAGTTTCCTTTGTCCCTGTAGGCAAGAGCAGTAAACCATATGTTAATGTTTAGAGCTTCAATGCTATAAGAAGACAGGTCTTAACTCTTGCAATTTATTGGCAGACCAGAAGCGATACTCCAGGGGAACAAGTTTACCTGATTCCTATTCTCTTTTTTCTGAATGGATAAAAAGGAAACATGGTTCTCCAAGCATAGATTTAAAATGTGAAGGTATAAACACAAAGCAGCATTTCAATAACCGCAGAAAATATTTGTTAACAACTCCTTTATATCAAAAACAATGAAATTGAAGGTCTTGTTTTAAATCAAATCACAACAACATTAACAGCACTAATGAAGTAATAATTTAACAACAGTGTATCCCCACTTATGCATAGGAAAAATGTCTTACATCAAATAACAACAACAACAACAACATTAATAGCACTAATAATTTAACAGTGTAAAATCAAAACCAGCACACCATCCCATGCATAGGAAAAACGTCTTACATACTTGATTAAATAAAAACAAACAGATAAACTGCATGAAACTCTTGAAACGACGATTCTTCTAAATCTAATTCATCTAACATTGAACAGAACCAGAAAGCAAGTAGCTTCTGAATCCTTGGCTGTATGATCCTAGTGACAACCTCCACTTTACAATCCAAATATCCTAATAGCCTCAAAGCATAACGGCTACAACCTTAAAGAACGATAAACAAGCAGAAAATAAAGACAAATAATGAAAATAGGGAAGGAAAAAAAAAGAACAAAAAGTAAAATTGCAAAAACTAAGAAAAGAAAATAGTGAGTTACCTGGTCTTCATTATCACTGTGGTGAGATCCAGAAGTTGTTCCAAGACAATAAGATTGAAAAACTCTAAGGCCCTTAGATCGACCCTTCCTTAAACTCCCCGAAGAAGACGACGAAGAACTGCAAGAGGAAGATGGTTTGCTACCATTGGAACCCATGATCGATGTCTCCACTTTTCCAATGACCCAATAAAACAAAAAACAAAACCCAGAAATCAAAATGCTTTCTTTTTTTGAGATACCCACATGGGTCAGATCTACGCAGAGGCAAAACTACACTTGCATTGGCATCCGGCACTGCGTTGCATTGTGGCGGGGATTGAAAGGGAAAAAGGGTCCAAGAGAACGAGGGGATAGAGGTTGCATTTTTAGGTGGTGATGGAAGTAGCTGAGTGAATGAGACAAAGCAACTTACTTGTTGCAGGATGAGCCTTTTTTTCTAAGAAAGTGTGTTATGTAATTAAACGGTGAGAAGACAGAGTTTTCTCTGCCACGATTTTGGGATTCAAATTAATTTTGGACGTACGCCATTGCTGTTGCTTGCAGCGTGTCTTCGTAATTGCCTTGAATTAAATTTGGATGGGTCAAGTGGCCCAAGGCCTAAAAAGTTAGCACTCCCAACCAGGTTTGGTCTTAAGTCAAGGTCCACTATGGGGCCCAACAATTGGCTGATGGATTCTAAACTTAAAGACAAGTGTCTTTATGAATAGGTTGGTGTGGAAAATAATGAATATAAAGAGATATATTAAAAATATATATATATATATATATATATATATAATAACTATGTACAGTCAATATAAAATAGTTTTATACTGATATGATAAATTGAAAATGTAAAGATATCTTATATTATTAGTGTATGACCATTGTATATATATATATATATATGTTTGTATGTAGGTAGGGGAGAGTTTTATTATTTTTTTAGAATTAATTGGTCCAGTTGTTGAACTATGTGATGTTATATTCATGATCATATATATCAAATTTTGAATAATTTAGACTTTTTTAGATATGTTATTTAATAATGAATATTTATATATATTTTGAATATCATATTATATGTAAAAATAAAATAATGTGTCGAACTATCAAATAATTTTAAAATTATATGAAATTTTATATATTTGATCAATTTAATAATGTTAAATAATTCTACAATTATATCAATTAAATTTATATTTTATAAAATTTTAATGAAGGTGTATACAAAAAGTGACATAAATTATTTCATATAAGAAATGGTTTGTTATTGTCTCTTTATATGGGTAAATTTTTTCTATAAACACTTATAGAAAGGAAAAATAAAATTTTTTTGTATAAGCTAAAATTAACTTATACCTATATTAAAAATCATATTTTAGAGAAGTTAATATGAGAAAATTTTTACAAATTAATTTATGTATAAGTTAATTTTTACTTATAAAAAAATATTTTATTTTTTTTTCATATTTTCTCTTCCAATAAGTATTTTTTTATAGAGAAGTCTACTAGAAATGTTGTTACTAGTGATGGGAAAGGTTTTATGCCCATGTATATTTTGTTAGATATATAGGTTCATCTATACTAGTATCGATAAATTCTTTTCCTTTATTTTGGTAATCCAAAACAATGTAATCCACGTTGTTCTCATTTCATTTTTTAATTTCATCATTTTCTCAAAGAAAAATTATATTACATTTTTTTATTTTCCTAAACCGATCAATCAATTTTTATATTTCTAATACAAGAGTTTATATATATATATATATTATAAGAGATCTTCTTACTTCAAAAATAATTCTAAAAAAATTATTTTTCATTCTCATTCTTTCTTTTCTTGTGATCTAATCGACAAATATATGTTCTTGTTAGAATCATTAAATTATAAGAAAATTAAAGGTGATAATAAAAAGTAAGTTAAAGTAAGTAGATTTCATATATATATATATAACTTATATGTTTTGTCAATATATTTTTTATATAAAAACATCTAATAAAAAGTTATCCTATCTTTAATTGTCATATTCATTATTGTGATGAGACAAGAAAATAGATGTTTATAAGATATATGTATAAAACAAATTACATAAAAAATTACATTAAAAGTATATATAAAATTATAAATTAAAAAATTTCATGTGACACGTGGATTTAGTATTATTTTAATACATGTTTTATTTTTTCAAAACCTATCAAAATATTTTAATTTTTTTATTTTAAGTTATCGTCAAATTTTAGTTTGAAATTCTTTTCATATTTTTTTTTATTAAAATTTCCTTTTTTCTCAAATATCAGTTATTTATATTCTTAAATTATTTTATTCTAATTTTAATATTTTATTTTGAAATATAAAATATTTATTCTTTCTTTATTTAAAATAATTATGTATATTTTCTTAATTTTAAATATTTTTATTTATTTTTAAAATTTTATTTAAATTAAAAAATCTATACAATACATAAATAAATAGCAGCTTATAATGATGTAAAATGAATAAAATAAAAAGAAGGAATAATTCCAATCTAAAGATAATAAAAAAAATACTATGCTTTTAAATATATTGTTTGATTGAAATTTATTAAAAATTATAAAAAAAAACTTATAAATTTTACTTTTTATTTAATAAGTTATATTTATAATTTTATCATTTTTAATAAATCTTAACTAATAAAAATAAAAATATGTAAAGAAATATGTGAGACAATATTATAAGCACTTAAAATAAAAGACAAATAACACCGATCTAAGTAAATTGGCGGGAGTCCAAGGTCAGTTCCACAGACCCCACTGACTGAATTGCAACGTTAAGAATCTAAATTTTAAAAAACATATTTAAAGGATATATTTAGGTTGGGCAAAAAAAAAAAAAGAAGGTTTTAAGGAATCGATTTTAAGAATAAGTTGGGTACTTTGACGGAGGAGGCAACTTTATTTATTCTTTTTGGAGAAAGGATATATTTAGGTTAGTTTTTATACAAATGGGAATTAAATTTCTCTCGGAATGATTTTAAAGAAGCATTATCTTTCTCCCATCAAATGCATCATGTGTGTATTTAGGAAATTTGATTCCCCTAAAAGTTTGCTCAAGATTGGAACTTAACTTCTCATTCTGTGCCAAGAATGAAATTATAAATTAATAAAGTTAAATGAAAATTATATTCCAATTATATAGTTTGGTTGAATTAGAATTAAAGTGACATAGAATATGATTCTGCACCTTCGTGTATGCATGATCAGAATCCAAATTCATGAAGATGCCGTAAGTATCTTTTGTGCGAAAGAAAAGTGCTATTTTTATTTTATTTTAAAAGCGATATTCAAGATTGATTTTTCAATAACTTCATAACAAACATTTTTATTTTTGAACGACTTCTTCTTTATAATTGTTCATGACATATATATATATATATATATATATATATATTTTTGCAATAATGCTTTATGATAAAATATCAGGATTTAAACATCATTCAATAGGCATGTTTATAGGCTTATAACTGCACTTTCATATTCATAATTATTTGCACCATTTCATCATTATTTTAAGATTATATTAGATGAGGCACCGTCACATACATCACCAAGAAAGTGACATATCATCTGTCACTTTTAACAATTTTTAAATTACAAATATTCTCAAGTCAAAATTATTCGATCATACGTGCTTGTAACTTTTCCAAGTTCATACATCAATGTCTTTCTTGCAACTTAGTTGAAACAACTTCGTTAAAACTATTGTATGTAATTCTCCCACCATAGATTGTTATAGAAATTAGTAGCAACAGTAAATTGTGAGGGATAAACACACTTTAATAGTTGGGCAAAAGGGACACAGATATATAAATCTAAGGTTATGTTTAGTAATAGAATATTAGAGAAAAAGAGAAGAGGAAGAATTTGTTCAAGGCTTCTATTCTATCGTAACCATTTTTTCCTTCTTGAGATCATGTTTGCACTGTGTTAGTCATGTCTTTGGATATTTTTGTGAGTTGATGGTTAACTTAGATATTCATGTTGGGTGCAAGACTGCAAAGGAGAGTCCTCTTGCAAGGACCCTGGCATGTAATGGGTCATGTATGTCCTTAGTTTGTAGTGCTGGACTCAAGAATCAATTTCTAGCTGAAACAAATTCATATAGCTGCATTGTTGTTTGGAAAATGAGTAACATACATATGAGATTTGAGATTTGTACACTCGACCTCTGCAAGAGTATATAATTAATTATGTGTATAAATATAATTAATTTTGTTTTATAAATGACTAAGAATAAATGATCATAATTATATACAATTATTATTATTTGATTAATAGTGTGATGTTATTGAAATGTTTAATAATAGTTAATTAATTTTGATTTATAAGTATTTAATAGTATTATGAGATTATTAACAGTTATATGTAGTTAATTATACATGTAAATATAATAATTTTTTCTTATAAATAATTAGTAGTAAATTAATGGGAATGTATAAAATTATCGGACTAATCATGTCATAATTTAAATGTTTAATAGTTATTTGCAAGTAATTAATAATGCCGTAAAGTTATTAAAATATCTAAATACGATTAAGTTTCTCCTATAAATAATTAATATTAATTACATTAATAATTGTATACAATTATATTTATTTACTCTTAAAGAGCTAAGTAAAATTAGGGTGTAAGCTGGAAGAAAAAAACCAGCCAGACTTAAGATGTTCTGAAAATAAAGAATAATGCAAAAATAGCTAATCATACAGGAAAGTACAAGGATAAGGAAGCTTATTAGGACTCAAAAGCCTTTGCCTACAGGCTTTTTTCTCTCAAGAAAGGACCTTCCTTATGTGATTGGATTTCTTTAAAGTATGAAAAACCACAAGATCTATGCTCTGTTTCCCAGAGGTGCCAAACGTAAACTAAAGAAAAAACCTAAAATGGAATTAAAAGGAAAGCAAACGGTTTTATTTTTTGTTACACAGAGGAAACAAAAGGAAATCACCATAAAATTGTTATACAAAATTAAATATTTAAGAAAAAATTATTTAAAGCATAAATAAAGAATGCTGATCATCAAAGTCCAACAAAGTGAGTAATCGTCAGGATTTTAA
This sequence comes from Mucuna pruriens, assembly GCA_025330945.1. Lineage (NCBI taxonomy): Eukaryota > Viridiplantae > Streptophyta > Magnoliopsida > Fabales > Fabaceae > Mucuna > Mucuna pruriens. The sequence goes on from JAENHJ010000047.1 coordinate 1,960,292, forward strand.
TTTTTATATATAAAAAAGACTTTAATATAAACGACAAAACTCACTTCGATAGTTTTTTTTGTCTGGTAAGGAATAAGTTTTTAACTATTAGTAAAAAAATATTTTGGTATAAACCGAAAAACTAAGAAGACTAGAATCACGCTAGTTCATAAATGACCAGTAAATAGGGAGATCAAGTGAGATGCAGAAAGTAAAATATTAAAATAAAAAAAACTTAGAAGAACTTAGAAGGTTTTGTTTTGCTGAAGACTCTGTCCATCTTATTGGACTAGATTAATAATGTGTTAGTTCTCATGTTAAAAACTATGACGATAAAAATTCCCTACATGACTCTCGTACTCTTTATGACTTTGACGTAAAAATACTACTTTAACTGTGTTTAAGTTTAGGTTTGGATTTTTCTTAGTTTTTTTAATCGGGTCAGCACGAGGGATATTAATCCGTCTCCAAATTCATCTCGCTAGATTATAGTACCATGATAAATTTAGTAGTTTTGGAATAAATAATTTTTAGATTAATAAAAATATAAGTTGTTGCTGTATCATTTATTTTACTATCTAATAAAGAAACTTCTATTATTTGAATTTAGCTTTTAATTAATTTAAAATTATAATTATTTTAATTTAAAAATTCTTATTATCATTTTAAAAATATTTTAATCATTTTTTAACTCTCATTTCCCTTTCTCCACTATTGAAGCTCTCATTCACTCAATTAACATGAATCATAATGTTATCATATTATTGATGATTGATAATATTGTTGACGCACCACCAAATTACTATATTTTTCTTAATTTTTATAATGCAGGAGTCAATCTAGGTCGATTTTTACAAGAACATAATCCTATCACACTTAATCATATGTATAAGAAATCAGAACAAAAATAAGAATGAGGGTTTAGTATAGAACAAGAAATGCAGAACAGAAAATTATGCAGAAAAATTTGACAAAACATAATTGATTTGGAAATGAATTAAGGAACATCAACTCAAGAATTCAATCATGCAACATGTATCATGGTTCTTCTAAAAAAATATGCAATTTCATATCAACCAATCTAAGTTTCTATAGATAATCATCTAACATTTGTCCATGCATTTAAGATCATAATTACAGTCCTTAATTAACATGGATTCAAGATTGTATTAGCTGATTTCAGGCTATCAATTGATTGCCTACTGGAAATATAATTCAAAACTCAACAAGATCACAATCATGAAAACAAATTGAGAATTAGAATACATAACAATAGAAATTGTATAAGGAAAGTAAAGAATTAAGAGTTCAAATTGATTCCAATCATGAATCTTGAATTGATAACGAAGTTAGCCTTCCATGTTCATCGTCATAGAAGACTTAACAACATTCAAAGAAAAAAAAAACAGAGAAGATGCAGAGAAAATTACAGCAGAAAACGTAGTAGAGAAAATCTGTGTAAAGAATGGGAAACTTCTCCTACAAGCAACACCTTTCAACTCTCCAAAACCAAGAGTCTCCAACAAGTTTCTAACCAACCAACTAACTAACTAACTACTCAACTTCCTAACTAAATTTTCTAATGATCATATGCTCGGAGGTGCCCAGGGGAATGGGCTTGGACTAGAAGCTTCAGTAGCCCAACAAGCCTACCAGTCTACTGGGGAAGGTCCAATTCAGAGTGGTGTAGAGGTAGTGGCTTCTAGTCCATTTTTGACATTGAAAAAGGTCGAACTGAGTTGAATGAGAAAAGTTTTAGAAATTTGTCTTAGCTTTCTAGAGCTACCAAGATTGTCCAATATGGAGGTTTGTAGCTCCAGATATGGTGTGCACAAGATAGTAACCTCATAATAAAAATTAAGTCCGAAAATAAGTAAATATTAACAACTATCCTTAATTTAGCTCAATGACCAAAAACTCAACTAATTTGTGATTATTAACCAAAAAATAATGTCAAATATGTTTGACATAAATCATTATTAGGTGCTTAAAAAATGCTCCATCAAATTTCCCCACACTTGAACTTTTGCACTCCGAGCAAAATCAATATAATCTAAAATAAAAAAATAAGTAGAAGAAAATGAAGCAAATAAACTAAAAAGAAAGTACAAAATAAAATGCATCACCTTCTAATGAATCCTTAAGTCAATAAAAGGAATAAGAGTACAAGCATCCTAAAATCAAAGTACCCAACAATCTATGAATTTATTTCTAACATCTAAAGCAAACAAGAGAACAATAAAAACTAAAAAATGATCCACAATGATAGAACTCTCTCAAGATACATACTCTCAATATCTCAAGTGTTAAGGTTTGTGTTTACACTCAAGCACCTTATGCTAACTAGCACTATCAAGCTTTGACTAGTCTCTAATTTCTACAACTTGAAACACATGCACAAATGATCAAAAGGACTTTTGTTAAGGTTGTAATATGACCAAGGACAAGGTAGGATATGAGAAGTGATTTAAGCTTGTACAACCAAAGAGGGAAAATGAGCAATGGGGAATAAGTCAATAAACATGAAGATCATCGCCAAAACAATACAAGTCACTAAAAAAATACAAAATAATACAAAACAACTAAGGTCCACTTTGCCTCCTTTCTCTTATACTTTTTCTTTTTTTTTTCCTTTCTCACTTTCACTTCTCTTTTTGCACCACTACAACATTTTGTTGCATTTTTTTTCTTGCAACCTTTTTGTTGCCTTTTTCTTTCTTTGATTCATCATTTTTTTCCATACCCTTTTTTTCTCTTTTCTTTTCAACAACCATTCATCACAACATAACAAGTATCACTTGCACAAGCCAAACTATCAAGATACCACTTGCAAAGTCTTTGGGGTATTACCCCTACACTTATTTAAAACCTATTCTCAAAACAATTCCAAAGCTCCTTTAACCCCTAAGGTTAGGGCAATCATGGCTTTCCACTTTAGGCTTGTAATGAGCTATAATATCAAAAAAATGGTTAGATAGGCTCAAAAGGGGTAAGCAAGAGATTTAGTACAAGATAAGTCCATTTGGCTAGTGGCTATAAAAAAAAAGGCCTAAATCATATCACTAATGCATGTGAGACAAGAAGCCTAGAAGAGAATCAAGGCAAAACCTAGAGTAACTATCAACACATGTACAAATCACACAAGAAAGAAGATAATGACAATATGCAAGCCATTACAAGGCTTAAAATTTCACATGGATAAATGCTCTATCACCAATGATTCATACTTTAATTTCCAATTCACTCATTACACTAAAGATGTAAAAAATGATTCCATATCAAGTTATAAAACCTCTTAATCAAGGATGATGTAATTATTCACAATTTATACAACCTAGAAATCCATTTAAAAGTGTTAAAAATTGCAAAATATATTTTTTTTCTTCTTTCTTTTTAGCAAAAATGAAATTGATAGCAAATGGAAAAATTGAAAACAGTAGAAAACAACAAAACAATGGAAAACAACAAAAACAACAAACAGAAAATAGCAAAAAAAAAAAAACAACAACAAAATTTAAAATAGTAGCAGAATTTTAAAAACAATAGCATAATTGTAAAACAGCGGCGGAATTTTAAAACAATAGTAGAATTAAAAAATGGTAGCAAAATTACATAACAGAAACAACAAAAAATTATTTACAAAAACAACAAACATAATTTAAAAAAAAAATAGCAGAAGCAGATTTTTTTTTACAACGGAAACAACATAAATAGTAAATAGAAGTAGAAAAACAGCAAAAACAGAAAAATCATAAAACAGTAAAACACTACTAAAACACCCCCACTTAAAAGAAGTATTGTCCTCAATGTAGGCATATATGAACATGATGAATGCATTAATAACCATAAAGGGGGGATAAAACTCTCTCAAGGTGCAATTATTTGCATTTCCAGGAGGGTAGGCTTGACCAAAGAGAGGTCCTCCACATCACCCTTCATCATTGTTGGACACTCATGGAATAGCTTGAATTGATGCCCATTGACTTTGAAGGTCTTGTTGGTAGTCTCATTTCTTATTTCAACTGCACCATAGGGAAAGACACTAGTAATGAAAAAAGGTCCATCCCATTTAAAACGAACCCGCTATTAGCTTAAGATGAGAGTTGAACAAAAGCACTTTTTGGTCCACTTTGAACTACTTTCTCAAGATCATGTTATCATGGAAGTGCTTCACCTTTTCCTTGTAAATCTTGGAGTTCTCATAGGCCTTCAAGTGAAACTCCTCAAGTTTTTGCAGTTGAGGGCAAAGGCCAAGTTACACCTTTTCACTACCCAATATGCATGATGCTCTATTTCTACTGGAAGGTGACACACCTTACCAAAAACTATCTAATAAAGGGACATTCCTAATGGTGTTCGGTAAATCGTCCTATGAGCCCAAAGAGCATCTTCTAACAATCGGCTCCAATCTTTTCTATTAGGATGTGTCACCTTTTGCAAAATTTATTTGATCTCTTTATTAAACATATCGACCTACCCATTGGTTTGGGGATAATAAGCAGTATCCACCCTATGCACCATCCCATACTTCTCAAGCAAGGTGGACATGGTCTTATTGCAGAAATGACTCCTCTAATCACTGATGAGAGCTTTAGGCACACCAAACTTACAAAAAATATTGAATCTAACAAAATCCACAACAACTTTAGCATCACTAGTTTTGGTGGCTTAGCCTCCACCCATCTTGAAACATAATCAACAACAAGAAAAATATAAGTGTAACCATAAGAAATAGGAAATTGACCCATGAAATCAATACCCCAAACATCAAAGACCTTACAAAAAAGAATAGGCTGCTGGGGCATCTCATGCCTCTAGGTAATGGTCACTCTAGCTCTTTGGCATTGCTTGTAGGTGGTAACGATGTGATAGACATCCTTAAAAATGGTAGGCCAATAAAACCCACTATCCAATACTTTCCTAGCTGTCCGGTGTGACCCATAATGCCCACCTATAGATGCAGAGTGACAAAACTAGAGTACTGAATGGATCTCATGGTCTGGTATACACCTATAAATTACTTGATCACTGCAAAATTTTCACAAATATAGATCATCCCACATATAATATTTAGCATCACTCTTATCCTTATATGATTTAGATGCATCAGGAGTAAAATAGATGCAACAAGATAATTAACAATGTCAGCAAACCATTGGTTGATACCATCCAACTACATGAGTTGCTCATGAGGAAAATCATCTCTAATAGGTAAAGGGTCAATGCTCCTTTCAATTCTACTCAAGCGATCAGCTACTAAGTTCTCTGCACCACTCTTGTCTCTGATCTCTATATCAAATTCCTGAAGGAGAAACATCCAGCAAATTAATCTTGGTTTTGCATCGGGTTTCTTCAACAAGAATTTCAAAGCTACATGATCAGAGAAAACAACAATCTTGGAGCCAAGCAAATAAGAACGAAATTTATCTAATGCAAAAACAATAGCTAAAGGCTCTTTCTTAGTGGTGGTGTAATTAGCTTGGGTCGAATCCAATGTGCGAGATGCATAAGCTATAACATGGGAATGCTTGCCAACTTGTTGGCCTAAAACTACCCCAAGTGCCAAGCTAGAGGCATCACATATGAGCTTAAAAGGAAGTTCCCAATCTGGTGCCTAAAGGATGAGAGTGGTGGTAAGTCTCTTTTTCAACTCTTGAAAGGCCTCAATGCATAACTGATCAAAGACAAACTCCACATTTTGTTGCAAAAGTTTGGACAATGAAAAGGCTATTTTGCTGAAATTTTGGATGAATCTCCTGTAAAAATTTGCATGTCCAAGGAAAGAACGAACTTCCCGCATAAATGCGGGGTGAGAAAGAGAAGCAATAATATCAATTTTGGCCTTGTCGACCTCAATACCTCTATTAGACACTAGATGCCTTAGGACTATACCTTTAGTTACCATGAAGTGACATTTCTCAAAGTTAAGCACAAGGTTGTCTTAATGCACCTATCTAAAACTCTAGACAAACTCTCTAAGCATGCATCAAATGAATTATCATACACCGTAAAATCGTCCATAAAGACCTTCATCCAACTCTCTAATAACTTAGAAAAAAAATACTAATCATATACCTTTGGAAGGTTCTTAAGGCATTGAACAGGCTGAAGGACATCCTGGTGTAGGCAAACGTGCCAAACAGGTAGGTAAAGGTGGTCTTATGTTGTTCTGTTGATGCAATATGAATCTGCATGTACCTTGTAAAGCCATATAGAAAACAATAATGTGATTTACCTACCAGCCTCTCTAAAACTTGATCAATAAATGGGAGAGGGAAGTGGTCCTTGCAAGTTGCTTAGTTTAGCTTCCTGTAGTCCATGCATACTCGCCAGCTATTCTGAATTCTTATTGGAACCAATTCATCATTCTAGTTCTTCACCACAGTCATCTTGGATTTCTTAGGAACAACTTGCACAAGACTAACCCACTAATTGCTTGATATGGGGTAAATGATCCCTGTTGAGAGTAGCTTCATGACTTCCTTTTTGATGACATCAAGAATGGTGGGGTTCAACCGCCTCTGTGACTGCCTCACTGGTCGGGCTTCCTCCAATAATATCCTATGCATGCATACGGAAGGATTAATCCCTAAAAGGTCAGTTAGAGCCCAACCAATGCTTTCCTATGCTTCTTCAAGACTTGTAACAACCTTTCCTCTTGCTCAAACTGGAAGTTGTTGGCTATAATGACAGTAAGTTTTTGGTCATGCCCTAGGTAAGCATACTTTAGGTGCTTCGGCAATGGTTTCAGCTCTATTGCTGGTGGCTGCATAGTAAATGGTGGGGAAGATTCACTTGCTGCAACTTTTGCCACTACTACATAAATAGAGCATTCCTTACCTCATTCACATGTGCACTCAAAGTTAGCCGAATTAATAAAATCAGAAACATCAGTCACATCAACAAAATTAGAAAATTCAGGAACATCGGCCACATCAACAAAAATAGAAAATTAAGAAAGGCCAGTGTGTAGCTGCATATAATCATCAACTAGTACATCAATTATGCCAAAGACAAAATGGTTTTATGTGGGATGTTTCATGGCTTCAAATATTTTAAACTGCACCATGTTATCACCAAACTCCATGAAAAGGTTCTAGCATGCACATTAATCTTGGTATTTGCCGTCATCAAGAATGATCTACCAAGGATTAAGGTGAATCCTTTGCTAGATGGCTCATCCTCTATATTTAACAAATAAAAATTTGTTGGAAAAATCAATTCATTTATTTGGACCAACACATCTTCTAGGATACCAAGTGGATGCGTAATGCTTCTATTTACTAGTTGGATTATTACACCAGTTGGTTCTAGATCACCAACATTCGGTGATTTGTATATTGATGAAGGCATAACATTAACCGAAGCACCTAAGTCCAACATAGCATCTGCAAAAGTGCATTCACCTATGGTGCATGAAATAGTAAAAGTGCTAGGATCTTTTCATTTCTTTGGTATGACAGGTTGAATCAAGGTAGATACTCGCTCGCTCTTGATCAATGCAGAAACATTTCTTCCTATCTCTACATCTCCCTTCAACTTATTCCTCTTATGAGTGCATAATTCCTTGAGAAACTTTGCATATTTTGGAATCTGCTTGATGGCCTCAAGGAGAGGGATATTAATTTCCACCTTCCTAAATGTTTGTAGCAACTCCTCATCTAGTTCAAATTTTCTTGCCTGGACTGTTTTGGTGGGGAAGGGTAATGGAACTACTTTAGTTTGTTGCTGTCCAAGCAAATCTTCTTCAGAATCATTGCTAATTGGTTTTGGTTGTTGTTGTAGTGTTGACTACTGTTGTGGTATTGACTGTTGTTGTGGTGTTGACTACTATTGTGGTAACCCTTTACCACTCCTCAAAGTTATGGTGCTCACATTCCCTTTTGGATTGGCAATTGTTTGAGAAGGGAGATGTCAAGAACCATTTGATTGTAGTTGGTTCATAGTGGTGACTAATTGTCCCATCTTTGTTTTAAAATCCTGAATTGTGGCAGTCACATTTTGTTGAAATTGAATGTTGCTTTTTGCCATTTGCTTCACCAAATCTTCCAAAGAAGGTGAACTGTTATGCTACTGAACTGGTTGTTGTTGTTGTTGTTGTTTGAAGGGTGGTGCTTGATATTTGGGAATTGGTGGTTACTATCTGTGTTGGTTATGAGGTATGTTTTGTGTAGAATCGAATCTCTAGTTTGAGTACTACCCTTGGGTCTGTTTATACTACTAACTACCATATTGCTACCCACTAATTAGTCCAACAACTTCAGCACTATTTGGTTCAGTTTCTTGCAATGTGGGGCACACATTGGTTGGATGCTCAATAGAAGTACAAATGCCACATACTTTGGTTGGTGGACTAGTGTGATGTTGTCCAATGGCTAGCTGTCTAACAAGAGAGGTCAATGCAGTTATTTTATTCTCTAATCTCTAGTTATCAACAACCCCTCTAACACCAAAATTTTGAGTGTTACTTGCCATATTAGAAATCAAATTTCTTGCTGCTACTGGGGTCTTGTCCATCAAAGCTCTGCCACTAGCAAATTCTATCATACTTTTGTCCATCAATATCAATCCCTCATAAAAGTATTGGATCAAAAGCTACTCACTGATTTGGTGATGAGGACAAGTTGCACACAACTTGTTGAACCTCTCTTAATACTCATATAATGTTTCACCTATGTGTTGCCTTATGCCACATATTTCTTTCCTGATTGCTACTTTTCTGGATGCAGGGAAGAATTTTTCCACGAACATCCTCTTTATGTCTCCCCATGTATTAAACAATACTAGTTGTAGGTACAGTCAGTCCTTGACAGCTCCATCTAGGGAGAAAGGGAATGCCTTCATATTGATGTAGTCTTTAGGGAGTCCATGCGGCCTCATTGTGGAGCACATAACATGGAACTCCTTGAGATGCTTGTGGGGGTCTTCACTTGCAAGACCATGAAACTTAAGCAACAAATGTATTAGTCCAGACTTAAGCTTATATGACTAAGCTTGTTCCAATTTAGGATATTGAATACACCAAGGTTGGTGCATAACATTAGGTGTAGCCAACTCCTTCAGGGTTTTATCATTGTTCTCCATATTATCTAGGCTAAATTGGGATATACTAACACCAAAATTAGAATTAGAACTAACACCAAAACTACTAAGATCAAAATTAGAATCAACATTGTTAGCAGGATTAGATGCACAAGCACTGCTAGCAGAATCAAATGCAAAAGAACTACTAACAAAATTAGATGCAAAAACACTACAATTAAGACTACTATTATTAACTACTTCATTACTCCTAGAATTTCTTAAGAACCTGTGGAATGTTCTATCTATCTCTGGATCATAAGCATGCAAGTTACCAGGATTACTCCTAGTCATACACAACAAAACAAATTAACATAAACTACAGAAACAACATAAACAACAGAAAAAAAAATAAAACAATGAAATGACCAAAATACCCCTAAAATAGTAAACACATGTCAAGAAGGGTATAAGAGGGGTAAAATGATACCAAACAATTTTTAAAAAAATTCTAACACCATAGTGACATTATATGATGTATTTATGATTTTCTGGAATTTTTTTGGTGATTTTTAAAAATCATGAAAATGAAAAAATTGAAAAAGTGGTCTAAACGATTGAATTTGGAAAAAATAGGCCCCAACCACCATGTTCATCCTTTACATGGTGGCCTTGATGTATGAATTTTTTCTACCTTGTGACCAAGTTTTAGTCGATTCTGAGTTACTCAAATTTTCAGCCTTTAGGATTTCTGTTAGTACTACAATGATTTCTATTACTACTCTATCCCTAACAGTGCTACAACACAAAAGAAGGTCAAAATTACAAACACAAACACTTTATACATTGAAAGACTCAAACTATTACAAGATTAGGACACAACAACATGTGTCCCTGACAATGGTGTCAGTTTGATAATGTTGTTGACACACAATCAAATTACTAGATTTCTCTTAATTTTTATAGTGTAAGGGCCAACCTAGGTCGATCTTCATAAGGACACAATCCTATCACGCCTAATTATGTGCATCAGAAACCAGAATGGGGGTTTAATGTAGGACAAGAAATGCAGAACAAAAAAATTATGCAGAACAATTTGACAAAACATAATTGATTTGGAAATGAATTAGGGAACATCAACTTAAGAATTCAATCATGCAACATGTATCTTCTAAAGAAATATGCAATTTCATATCAACCAACCTAAGTTTCTTTATATAATCACCTAACATTTGTCCATGCATATTGAGATTACAATTGCAGTCCCTAACTAACATGGATTCAAGATCGTATTGGATGATTTCAGGCTATCAATTGATTACCTACTGGAAATATAATCCAAAACTCAATGAGATCACAATCATGAAAATAGATTGAGAATTGGAAAACACAATAGTAGAAATTGCATAAGGAAAGTAAAGAATTAAGAGCTCAAACCGGTTGCAATCGTGAATCTTGAATTGATAATGAAGTTAGCCTTGCATGTTCATCATCATAGAAGAATTAACAACATTAAAAGAAGGAAAATAACAGAGAAGATGCAAAGAAAATTACAGCAAAAAACGTAGCAGAGAAAATCTGTGTAAAGAATGGGTAACTTCTCCTACAAGCAACACCTTTCAACTCTCTAAAACCAAGAGAGTCTCCAACAAGTTTCTAACCAACCAACTAACTAACTAATTCCTCAACTTCCTAACTAAACTTCCTAATGATCATATGCTCGAAGGTGCCCAGGGGAATGGGCTTGGGCCAAAAGCTTCAGCAGCCCAACAAGCCCACTTGGGGAAGATCCAATTCAGAGTGGTGCAGAGATAGTGGCTTCCAGTTCATTTTTGACATTGAAAATGGTCGAACTGGGTTGAACTGTAAGGAGAAAAGTTTTAGACCTTTGTCTTACCTTTCTAGAGCTACCAAGATTGTCCAAAATGGAGGTCTATAGCTCTAGATATGACTTGCACAAGATAGTAACTTCATAATGAAAATTAAGTCCGAAAATAAGCAAATATTAACAACTATCCTCAATTTAGCTCAATGACCAAAAACTCAACCAATTTATGATTATTAACAAGAAAATAATGTCAAATATGTTAAGTATAAATCACTATTAGATACCTCAAAAATGCTCTATCAATGATGTCCTAGTAGTGTTCAAAGAACTTTGTATGAATGATCTTCAGGAAGAAAACAAGTTTGAACCTATTTCATAAAAATGACACATGAAGACTTATAACCTTGAACAATAGACCATAGGAGATGTTCAAGACAAAGTCAAAACAAGATCTACCTTCAAAATCATGTTCAAGTTGCTTTGTTGTTAGAGGTGGAATCAAAGATAATAAATGAAGCCCTTATACACGATGGTTGGATAAAGGCTAAGAAGAGTTAGACCATTTCTAGAAGAATGATGTTTGGAAGCTACTACCTTTGCTTGAAGAAAGTCCATCATTGAAACCAAGTTAGTTTTTAGAAACAAGCTTGATGAAAATGGTAAGATTGTGTTGCATGCCTAGGATCTACAATCATGATTTAGTTACAACAGAAAATTAATCAAGAACATTAAAAACGAAAAATTAATAAAGAATATCAAGAACCAAAAATTCAATTAGAAGAAAGGATAAAACAAATTAGAAAAGGAATGTCTCGCCACTAATTCCTAAGAATCAGATAAGATATTGTAGAGATTCGTCACAAGCATCTTGGATGTTTGATAATAATTGAATTTCTTGTTTAAGACAAGAGAAGAGAGAATTCTCTAAAAAATGCTAAGCACAATTTCAATTTCATTAAAAAGTGATTATTCTAATTACAATAAGAGTTTTTATAACTAATCCTTAATCCTAATTAGTATCTCCTAATCCTAATTAAGTCACTTACCAAAGTCCAAGGCCCAACAAGCCCATACACAGCTAAATGGCCCAAAAAGACGAGCCTCCTTGACTCCTACGTGATGTTACTTTTAGATGAAATTTGGAGCTAAAGGAGTGGGAACTTGGTTAAGCTCTAAACAGAAAAGTTGTAGACCTTTCTCTTAACTGTATCGAGACACCAGTTTTATCCAATTCAGAGGTCTATAACTTCATATATGCTTGATTTGGCAAAGCATGTTGGTGATGGACAACCTAGGATTAGCAGTCAATTTTTGGACAACCTTTAACTAGCAACCAATTTGGTGACGTATGACACGAGCTATTTGTGACAGAAACAGAAACAAAAAACGGTCCCACAAAGGACTTTTCCCCAAGGGTAAGCTATCCTACTAAAAATGTATTCAAACTAGAATGAAAATACAAGGGAAATATGGATACTCTAATCCTATACAATGTCACATTGGTAGCTAGAAAAATTATACACAATATCTCCTTCTTCAAGTGTTTCCTTTTGGTTTTGGAGCTTGACAAATTTTTTGTACACTTCTTCTTGCATTCTTTTGAGTCTACCCCTTGTCATAAAGCCTTGAGGTGCAGAGGCAACCTCCTCCTTCATGTCCCCAAGTTGTGCAAATTTGTATTTGCATCATTCTCCCTTTGTTGAAGAGAATTTATCCTCAAATTTGGCGTTTGCATACCTATAACACAAGGAGTTAGGTCAATAACATTGAAAATATTACTTCTTCCAAATTCTTGGGACATGTCAACTTTGTAAGCATTATCATTTAATTTCTTAATGATTTTAAAGGGGCCATCTCCTCTTGGAAGGAGCTTGGATTTCCTAAGGTGAGGAAACCGCTCCTTCCTTAAGTTCACCCACACTAAGTCCCCTTCCTTAAAGGAGACTTCCTTCCTCCCCTTGTTAGCATTCTTTGCATATTTTTCTCCTTACTTTTCCATGTGCAGTCGTGCCCTATCATGTAAGTTTTGAACAAATTTGGCTTTGGAAAGCCCTCATTGTTAACACAATGAGGCATAATAGGTAAAGAGAATAAATCGAGTGAAGAGAAGAGATTAAAACTATAAGTTGATTCAAATGGAGAGTAAGAAGTTGTAAAATTAAACACTATATTATAAGCAAACTCAATATGGAGTATCCAATCCTCCCAATCTCTCAAACTCTTCTTAACAAAGCATCTAGAAGTTGGCCTAAGGTTCTATCACTACCTTGGTTTGTCCATTCATTTAAGGATGACAAGTAGTAGAGAAGAGTAGCTTTGTCCTAATCCTACTCTATAGGAACCTCCAAAAATGTCCTAGAAATTTAGTGTTCCTATCTGACACAATGATCTATGGGAGACCATGCAACCGCACCACATCCCTAAAGTAAAAATTGGCCACTTGTAAAGTATCATCACTCTTGTGACATGGAATGAAATGACCCATCTTAGAAAACCTATCAACCACTACAAAAATAGAATCTCTACCTTTTTTTAACCTAGGCAAGCCAAGTACAAAATCCATAGAGATATCAATCTAATGAGAAGTGGGAATAAGGAGTGGGGTATACAAACCATGTGGAGAAACTCTAGACTTAGCCACTTTACAAGTTAAGCCTCTCTCACAAATCTTATGGACACCCCTCCTCATTTGAGGCCAATAGAAATGCTCACTCAAAATCTCTAATGTCTTAAGTTCTCCAAAGTGACCCACAAGGCTAGCTTCATGCGCCTCCTCCATTAGCAACTATCGAATTGAGTTCATAGGCACACACAATCTTTTTCCTTTAAATAAAAAGTCATCATGCCTAAAATAGTCATTAAAAGCCGCATGGGCACTCATGGCAAAAGGCTCACTAAAATTAGGGTCTTTTTCATACAAATTCCTTTATACAATCTAGTCCAAGCATTTTTGTTTCAAGCATATTAGGGCATATCTCCTTGAGAGAGCATTTGCCATTACATTCATCTTCCCTTGATTATGCTTAATCACATAAGTAAATTGCTCTAAAAATTCCAGCCATTAAGCAAGCCTTCTGCTTAATTTACCTTGCCCTCTTAAGTGCTTAAGAGCTTCATGATAACTATGGATCATAAACTCTTTGGGCAATAAATAGTATTGCCAAGTTTGCAATGCCCTTATGAGAGCATAGAACTCTCAGTTATAGGTGAAATAATTAAGTTGGGCACCCTTTAATTTTTCACCTTTTCCTCATCAACCTTGACTCCATGGAGTCAACTACAAAGTCGAGGAATGTGACTTCATTGGTACAAATAAACACATTTTTCCAAGTTAGCATATAATGTTTCTTTTCTCGAAATTTCTAAGACACTTTTTACATGCAAGAGGTGGTCATGCAAACAAGTAGAGTAAATCAAAATGTCATTAAAATACACTACCACAAACTTGCGAATTAGGCTTCTTAAGATATAGTTCATTAATCTCATGAAAGTGCTAGGGGTATTGGTCAAGTCGAAGGGCATGACAAGCCACTTGTAAAGTCCAAACATTGTCTTAAAAGCCATTTTCCACTCATCACCCTTTCTCACATATATTTGATGATATCCACTTTTTAAATTGATTTTTGAAAACAATTTGGAACCATGCAGTTTATCAAGAAAATCATCCAAACAGGGAATAAGGTGCCTATATCTAACAGTCACATTATAAATGGATCTACAATTGGTACACATCTGCCATGTACCGTCCTTTTTTGGAATCAATATTACAAGCATGACACACGAGTTCATGCTTTCTCTTACCCAACCTTTTTCCAATAATTTACTGACTTGTTTCCATATTTTTTGCCTTCTCAGGGTTTGTCCTATGTGCAAGCCTATTCAGCAAAGAGGCTCTAAGTGGAAAATCGATGTAGTGTTCTATAACTCTCAAGGGTGGCAACCCATGGGGTATATCTTCAGGGAAGACATCCTTAAACTCCTTAAGGAGCTTACCCACACAAGGAGAAGCATGTAAAAGTATGTTAGTAAGCAAAGCAAATAAGGGTTCCTTCTTGGCCAAGATGACCCTTCTCACCTCTTTGGGACCTACTAATAGGGATTCCTTTATTTTTTCCTCTTTTATCTTGCTTTTACCACTCAAGTAAGGCTCTTTTACTCTTGCTTTTCTCTCCCACCTTTTCTTTCCCTTTTTCTTTCCCTTTTTCTTTTCTTTTTTCAAAACCACTCATACTTTCTTTTTTTCTTATTTTTCTGTTGGTTTTTCTCTCACTCTTTCTCTTCACTTTCATTTTCTTTTGATCCTTATGTACTTCTTTAGGAGACCAAGGTTTAAGCACAACCTTTTGTCCCATGTGTATAAAAGTGAATCAGTTGATGACTCCATCATGGATCATCTTCTTATCAAATTGCCAAGCCCCCCTAGCAGTAAGTGTGTAGCCTCCATAGGCACTACATCACACATAACCTTGTCCTCATAACCACTTAGGGTAAAAGTGACCCCAGCTTACTTGTTAACAAGAAATTCTCCTTTCTCACTTAGCCATTGGAGTCTATATGGCCTAGGGTGAATTATGGTGGGCAACTTCTTCACCAACCTCTCATTAGCAATATTAACACAACTCCCCCTATCTATGATCATAGAACATAAGTTCCGTGAAATAAGACATCTAGGATAGAAAATGTTTTCTCTTTATATCTCGGCCTCCTCTCCCATATGGCTATTCATAAGCCGCCTCACCACTAGCAAATCTCCCTTAGTGAGAATCACCACTCAATGTCTTGGCTTCACTAGAAGTGGTGACTTCTCTTAAGGAGCTTTCACTCTCAACCTCCCCATCTTCCTTCAGAATTATCACTCTCCTATTAAGACATTAAGAAGCTATATGTTTGTTCCCTAGGCACTTGAAACACTTAATAATACTAGTCCTAGGGGGTATAGGAGTAGGGGTGGTGATGGCTTCCTTACGGCCATGTGAGATGTCACTCCCCTTCTTAGGGCTTTTCTCTCTTCTAGCCCTCTCTTTCTACCTATCCTTCCCTTTCTAACCATTATCACCCACAAAGGATTTTCTAGATGTACTATTCCTCTTAATTTGTACAATAACTTTAATAGCTTGATGGACCAACTCTCCTAGGGTCCCATGGTGTTACAATTCCACCATATCTTAGATCTCCCTATTTAAACCATGGAGAAACTGTGCCAATGTGGCTTCCACACTCTCCCTAATTTGTGCCCTCATTAGATCCATCTCCATCTCCTTGTGGTACTCTTTCACATTCTTAGAACCTTGGAAAAGCCTTTATAATTTATTATGTAAGTCCCTAGCATAGGATAATGGGACAAACCTTTTCCTCATTAGGTGTTTCAAATCTTTCCAACTCTCACAAGGTTCTATAACTCTACTCCTTATATCCTCCAAGACTTGTGTTCACCAAACCAAAGCATACTCACCAAACTCCAAGGTCACAAGTCTTACAACTCTTTGGCCTTGTAGGTTAAAACAACTAAGAATCTGGTTAACCTTGAGCTCCTAGTCTATGCAGGCCTCCAGTTTACAATTGCTAAAAAAGGGAGGGATTCTACATTTAAACATATCCAATTCCTCCTTTCTAGGTTTCTCTCCTCTTCTTTCATGCCTCTCCCTCCTTTCTTCCCTTTTATTTCTCTCCACCCTTCCATGTCTCTCATGCCTATCACCAAGAGAAGATCGTGAGCTTCTCCCATTACTCTCACTCAAGTTATCTCCAAAACTCCTTTCACTATCATGCAAGGATGCCACCTTAGGCTTCTTTCCTTTTCCCTACTCAAAGCCTCCACTTTGGCATTGATAGTTTGAGGGTCTTTTGGGGCAGAATCTAACCCCTTTTCAACCCTATCTAACTTCTCTCCAAGCTCCCGAATATAAGTCATGATGAACTTAGACTTTGGGGACAAAAAATTTCCCAATCTACACTAGGGTCTTCCATCCTTACTCCTTTATTTTCTCTTTTTAATCACGTTCCTAATCCTCTAACATCTACTGTAGTATAAGGACAACGCTAAAATAGAGCCAAAATAGAGCCAAAACAGAACCACAATAAGTTTTTCCAACCAAGAAATTACACTAACTCATCACACTCTCTAAGTGTTTCACTCCTCACTTTTTTGACTTTTTCACTAGTGTTTTCTCTTTCCTTTTACCTCTCAACTCTCACTCTAAACTTGACTAAGAAATCACTAATCTTAAAGAAAAACAATATCTATAAGTGAAAGCCAAGCATTTCTCAATAATCTCTTAAGGAAAGCAAAGGAAAGAAAACTCAAAACAAAACTATAGGAAGTCAAAAAATAGACAAGCAAGAAAAGCTTAAGGAAAAGGAAACTAAACTCAAAAGGAATTTTAAAGAGACATAAATGAAGACTAAACAACACTAAACATGACTCTAAACAAGTATTTACTATAGGGGAATTAATTTCAAGAATGAACTTTAGTGGCATTTAACTATGCCTTACAACTAGTATGCCAAAACTAGCTCATTACTTTCCTAGTAATTATGTGTCACTAATGTTGACTTTGGACCTTCAAAACACACTTTCTTTCATACTTTTTCTTTTGTTTTTATTTGGCTACACTGTATTTTTTACTTCACTTTTTATCCACTTGAACCTTCCATTTTTTTGTTCTTGAATTCTTTTCATAATCTTTTTAGTCTGGTCCACCAATTTTTTTCAGTAACTCTAGCCTATCTCTAGCACAATTTACATAAGAAAATTCATCAAACACATGGTGTAGCCTTTGTATATATAGAATAGGAAGGTCAATTTTCATAAATAATGCAATTTGAATCAATTTCAAGGTCTCAAGCATAGATGTCAAACAAACAAGCTCAAACAATGCACCAATTCAATAAGATTACATCATATGACTATTAAAAATGAAAATCCCCAAATTTTGGACTTAAGAAACCTAGAATTCAAAATCACAATTTAGAAAAGGAATTAACAAAATTAAAACCATATAAACATCAATGATAGTTAGGCAAACAAAATCTAACCAAGATTAAGCAAAATGATTGAGAATTGATCAAGAATTGGAATCAAGAACTCACCTCTTGAAGATCGTCCAAGATTTTTGATTGCTGTGACTTTGCTCTTCAATTCTCACTTGATTCCAGCTTTAGATGATGATTGGAAGCTCTGAATAATAATTGTTGCATGCATAGGATCCACAATCATGATCTAGTTCAAGCACAATGAAAAATTAATCAAGATCATCAAGAACCAAAAATTCAAATAGAAGAAAGGATAAAATGGATTAGAAAAGGAATGGCTCGTCACTAATTCCAAAGAATTAGATAAGAGACTATAGAGATTCACCACAAGCATCTTGGAGGCTTGATAAGAATTAGATTTCTTGTTCAAGACAAGAGAGAATTCTCTTAAAAGTGCTATGCATAATTTCAATTTCATCAAAAAGTGATTATCCTAATTACAATGAGAGTTTTTATAGCTAATCGTTAATCCTAACTAGCAGCTCCTAATCCTAATCAAGTTACTTACCGAAGCCTAAGCCCCAACAAGCCCAAACACAAGCTAAATGGCCCAAAAACGTGAGCCTCCTTGGCCTTTATAGACGTTACTTTCATATGCATTTTTGGAGCTTAAGGAGTGTGAACTGCGTTGATCTCTAAATAGGAAAGTTGCCAATATTTCTCTTAGCTTTCTTGAGACATCAATTTTGTCCAATTCAGAGGTTTGTAACTCCATATATGCTTGATTTGGCAACGGACAACCTAAGATTAGCGATCAATTTTTGGACAACCTTAGAATAGCAACCAATTTGGCGACGGATGGCGCGAGCTGTTTGTGATGAAAATGGAAAACATTCCTACAAAGGGCTTTGCCCCAAGGTTAAGCTATCTTACTGAAAATGTATTTAAACTAGAATGAAAATACAAGAGAAATATGGACACTCCAGTACTGTACAATGCTACCTTGGCAACTAAAAAATTATACACAATATGCCCTTCTTTAAGTGTTTCCTCTTATCCTTGGAGCATGGACAATTCTTTGTGCACTTGTTCTTGCATTCTTTTGAGTCTACCTCTTGAAGCCATTCATATCTTATTATCATTTGCTGATCATAGTTATATTAGACTATCAAATGGATGTCAAAAGTACATTTTATAATGACATAATAAATGAAGAAGTTAATGTGAAACAACCTTCTAGTTTTGAGAGTGGTTTTATTCCTCATTTCATTTTTTAAACACAATAAAACTTTGTTAGACCTTCCCTCTCGTCTCAAAGTTCAAAAGCTGAAAAACAATCGATTAAGAAAGATAATCATATTTTATTTATAGAGAAAGAAAGTATCTTAAAAATAACATAAGCTCAAGTAAGATTTGTCTCACCCATCAAATGAAAGAAAGGACATATCATACATGTATTGTTTGTTCTAATTAGATGAAATGTACACTTCTTATATAAGATGATATATGTTTAAACGCAACATTATTTTGTAACTTATACAAAATATTACTTTATGCAAATTTATGTGTATAATTTTAGGAGTAAAAATATTTCCTCTATACATAATCATGAGAAGGAATTATACATAAATAGAAGATTAAAGGCTGAAAACATCCTAAAATTTATTTAATTATTTTTTTAGAAAATAAATTACATTATTATTATTATTATCAATTTTATTTTAATTATTAATTGCTGCAGGAAATTATTTTATTAAACAATTGCATTTTGAACTGAAATGTTATTATTATTGTTATTATTCTTAATGATGACAAAAAATTAATTTAGTATTTAAATATTTACATTTAATTTTATTTTAATGGAGGAGCTGATGGTGTTATAAACTGATGAGACATTAATCTGAATTATTTTCATTTATTAATTTAATTAATCGAATTAACGGGGGAGGCTGACAGGCAGTTCGGGGTTGACCCGACCCAGCTAGAATATTAGACAGTGGTTAATCAGTTTACCCTAATTGGTGTTTTGCGCGTCAAACAGCAGACCTAGAGGAGAGAGAACGCAGACCTACAAGTAGGAGGAGCTAGGGTGTTTAGATCGTCTTGGAGCCGCATCAGATACTTGTTGTTCCTCGCATATAAGGTAAGAGGGAGATGAGTTCGATTATATGTGAATGCGGGGTGTACGGGTAGTGAGGGCAATCCCTAAGTCCCTATAGGATCTAAATTCTCAAATTTGTTTGGTTATTATGTTCTAAAAATGTTTTAATCGGTAGAAAAGATTCGCCAATGTGTACCGTGGTTTTGGTTGACTTAATTGATAATGTAGTCGGTTACCTTTAGTGTGAAGGAAAACCTCTAGAGGGAATCCCAAAGGAATAAGAAGAATGACTTTGATGAACATGTCAATTCTATCTCACTATTTGGGTTTCATTTACATAAGAAAGAGCAGTGGGTATTCCCTAGGTCCCTTATTAATAATTGTTATTGTATGGTTTCTTATAGCATTTGAAGGGGATTAAATTCTTGGATTAACGTTTTGCCTTAATGTGATTTTCGTTTGAAATTGCATGGTTAATTGTCTTAATTACTTGATTCTCGTGGTTGTTCATGGTTATTCATAGTTGAGGTTCAATTTGGGACTCTTGTGTGTAATGGTGAAATTGGGTGGAATTCAATGATGTTTTATGTGCGTTTCTGTGCGTTCTTATGAATGATTTATGGTAATGATGACTAAATTGATATGATTTTGGCATGATTATGGACTGTGTGAATGATGTATGAATCATAAGAATGAGAATGTGGATGAGAATGCATTGAGCATGGACATGAGATGCATGAGATGCATGAGATGCATGAGAAGCCAAACGTGGCTATAATACCCTAGTCATATGTGGTGTTTAACAGGGGACCCTGGCCAAAAGTGGTGTTTAACAGGGTGAACTAATGATGGGGGACATTCATATGCATGGGCCATAGGTGGTGTTTAACCATGCTACACATTGGCCATAGGTGGTGTTTAACGGTTGTGTAGAATGTCTTCGTACGGGCCATAGGTGGTGTTTAACTATGCAACACACCGGCCATATGGGGTGTTTTACGATGTGGTCATCATTAGTGATAACTAAGGGGATTGAGGAGGTTCGCCCATGGTGTGGAGTTTCGAATCGAAACTCTTAGGTGTGGTGATGAGTATATGCATTGTGCGAGCATGTGCATTTTGTAAACATGAATGGAATGTGATTGATTTTGAATGCAATGGAATGTGTGATTGATATATGAGTAATTGTTAACTATTAGTAATTGGGTACGGTAATGGGTGGGATTTAGGGGTACTATTTGCATTTGTATATGATTGAATGTTATTTCTCACCGTACTCTCTTGTGGTTTTCTTTTAGGTAATGTTGAGGGCACTCGTGGTGTCGAGTTTTGAAGAGGCGGGGTCTTGCTCTAATTTGTATGACATTGGGACTTGGGATTTAGAATAGTGGTTGTATGTCTTTTCATACGTACTTTTGCATCTTAAATATTTGAAAATGATGGGCATATCAATAACTCACTAAATGTATACAAAAATGAAAGTGATTTATATATTTGAAATATGTGTTAAACACATGAATGACGTGTTTAGATCAACATTAATAATTTATGTGATAATTTTTTTGTGTACTTAATGTTTGAACATGATAATGACTATGTGAACCTTTTATCCTTAATATGAATTGAGTTTCCTTGGTTTTATCTATTATCTTGTCTTCTTTTTTATTTACTTGATTATTTTAATTTAAGTATTCAGGGTAGAAGGGTGTCACAGAAAAAAGGAAATCCATTGAATCTAAAATTTCCTCAATCAGCTGATCTCTAGACTAAAAAAGAAAAAGATATCTCAATGAAATCTATAATAATAATTTTAGATCTTTCCTATTTTATAATTTATTCTTTCCTAAATTTCAGAATAGTAGATATTTCTCCTAGAAATTTGACACTCCCCCTCAAGTTAGAGCATATATGTTTAACTTTCCCAACTTGCTTAGAAACATTTCAAAACTAGGCTTGTGAAGCCCTTTGGTAAATATGTCTACTACTTGTTGCATTGAAGGAACAAATGGCAAGTAAATAACTGCACATTCAATCTTCTCTTTGATGAAGTGTCTATCAATCTCCACATGCTTTGTGCAATCATGCTAAACAGGATTTTGAGTAATGCTTATAGCAACTTTGTTGTCATAATACAACTTCAATGGCATGTATATGGGCATTTACAATTCTTCAAGAACTCTTTTCAACCAAAGCATTTCACACACCCCATTAGTGATAGCTCTATATTATGCTTTTGTACTACTCCTTGCTACAACATTTTGTTTCTTACTTCGCCAAGTTACCAGATTTCCCTATACATAAGTACAATATCCTGAGGTGGATCTCCTATCAATTATTGTGCCTGCCTAATTTACATCAATATATGCCTCTATATTTTGTTGTGAGATCTTCTAAAAGAGTAAACCCTTGCTTGGAGTAGAGTTTAAGTATTTAAGGATCAGATATACTACTTCAAGATGCCTTTCAAATGGTAAATGCATAAATTGACTTACTAAGCTTACAACAAAGGCAATATTTGACTGAGTGTGTGATAAATAAATCAATTTTCCTATCATCCTTTTATATTGGGTTGTATTAACTGTATTGCCTTCCTTCTCATCACAAAGTTTTTGATTTGGGTCAATAGGAGTGTTAGCTGGTCTACAACCACTCATTCTTGTTTCCTTAAGGATGTCAAGGATATACTTCCTCTTTGAGACCATAATCCCCTTTTTTGACCTAACAACCTCCATACCAAGGAAGTACCTCAAGGATCCTAGGTCTTTGATTTCAAATGTTGTTGAGATGGAGCTCTTCAAGCGATTCATTTCAAACACATTATCTTTTGTAATAATTATATTGTCTACATATACAATTAATATGGAGATCTTCCTATCTTGTGAATGTTTGAAGAACACTATATGATCACCTTGCCCTTGAGTGTATCCTCGACTTTTAACAAATTGAGTGAATTTTTCAAACCATGCTCTTGGTGACTGTTTCAAACCATACAAAGCCTTTTTCAACTTACGCACTTTTGTGCCAAACTTCTCTCCAAATCCTAGAGGGACTTCCATATACACCTCCTTTTCTAAATCTCCATTAAGGAATGCATTTTTTACATCCAATTGTTGTAGGGACCAATCTAGATTGGCTGCAAAGTATAGAAGAACTCATATGGAGTTTAGCTTAGCAATTGGGGAAAATGTCTCTGAGTAATTAATGCCATATGTTTGTGTGAACCCCTTGGGTACTAAATGAGCCTTGTATCGTTCTAGAGAACCATCTGATTTATACTTGACTGTAAAAACTCATTTGCACCCCACAGTTGTCTTCCCCCTTGGTAAGTCAACCAGGTCCCAAGTGCCATTTTTTTCAAAAGCTTTTATTTCCTCAAAAACAGCCCCCTTCCACTCGGGAGTTCTTAAAGCATCCTGCACAGTATTAGGAATCTCCAAAACAGATAGTTGCGAGGTAAAAACACGAAATGAAGGTGAGAGATTTTCATAAGACACATATTTAGATAAATGATGTTGGGTGCAAGATCTTACACCCTTTCGGATAGCAATGGGAAGATTAGAATCATCAAATTCTAATTTTGAACCAGGTCTAGGATAAGAATAAACAAATTTAGAATTTGAAGAAGTGCATTGAATATGAGATAACAAATCAGTGTTGACATTACCTAGAGGACTTGTGGAGTCTAGGCCTTGCAAAGGATTGAATGACCCTTTCTTTTCCTTACATGAATAAACATTATCAAACGGTACAATAGTAGTAGTTTCTTTAACCATTTCTCCATTGTTAATAGTCATGAGATCATGAGATGGCTTTGTAGGTGGACCTACTTCTTCAGTATTTAAGACACCTGATTCTTTCACCTCAGAAACATTCAGGTTGGAAATTTCAGTTCGTAAAAACTCATAAAAGTTGGAATTTTCAGTTTGTAAATTATTGATGAGTCATAAAATGTACATCTTAAGTGGACCTAAGAAGGGTACCATTGAGCAACTCACGAGCTTAAAAGATGATTGTTGGCTAAGATCCAGATTAATGGCCTAAACTTGAGTAAAACACAATCTGAGCTTAATCAAGGTTTTTAGCTAACTATCTCTTCATTGCAGGTTCAGCCAAGCTCAGCCCGCCACTAGAAGCCTAGGCTGAGAGCCTCTCAGCCAGGCCGAGACTCGGCCCATGCAGGGAGCCCAATCAGGTAGATCCAGGTGGAACTCCATGTCTGCAATCAGAGCCACCTTGGGTCCAGCTCAACTCCACGTCACTACCTGGAGTAGCTTGCAACACAAGTCACAACAAGGGTAGAAAAGGAATTGTACATGTAATTCCGTTAGCTTCGTTAGCTGTGTCCACTCCTGTATAAATAGATAGAACTTTGAACGATTAGGGGCTTTTTGGCATTCAAACTTTCCCGCGTCCATAATTCCCAAACTCTCTCTTGTTTTCCTCTCCTCCGCTCACGGTGGTACACAGTGCTGTTAATGGCGTTTCTCTCGATTGAGGAAATGCAGGCTAGGAACTGAGAAGCTGAAGGTTATTAGAGGAGACCGATTGGAGCACCAACGCACTCTGGTGGATCTGAACCTCAGCGTCCTAGCTAGCAGAGGTGAATCATCGTCGTTTTCCATGGCGATTGTCGTGGAGGATGGAATCATCGAATCCAGGCCCTGTGTTTGTAATTTTCTTTCAATATTATAAGTGTTTTCTGAATTCTGAACTCCGTTGCATTCCCGAAATCTAAGTTCAATTACTATGTTGCGATTGCACCTGGTAACAGAACAATGTTAAACTAAGCCGATCGGAACTGGTTTAGCTAATTCAGTAGGTAATCACTTAAGGGTTGTTAATCGAGAACCTAAAATCAGCTTGAACTTAATCTCTGCCAACTGATGATGTAGCGATTGTGTAAATCATCGGTATGGCAAGAGACGAACCTGTGGCGATTGCCATAAGAACACTGGAGGCTGATATGGACTGTGACTGGAGTGATTAAACCAGAAAAACCTTAACTATTGGAACGAAACATGAATACAGCAGTAGCAATAGCATTAGGAGTAGCGTGTTTGAATCCGTATTCTAGTTAATTTCAGTTCTGTTTGTAGTTAATATAAATTTCGATTTCAGTTGCATTCCAATCCCCCTCATTTACTGTTTTCGAGTTTGAGACAGAGGTAGTCCATCTCTGTAGCGTTTGTCTGCACTTAGCCGAGACCGAGCCAGATTATCTCTGCTGAGATTAACTCGGCCTAGTCTCTACCGAGAACGACTCGGCCAGTGCCAAGAACTTGCATTTAGGTTCTGCTTCCGTTTACTATACATTGAAACACATTTCGAACGCACTGTGTCCTTGAGAAGAATGACCTAGGGTTAGCTATACTATAGTTAGCTTTAGTTATTTGATAAGCGTTCAAACGACTGAAAAAGAACATCATTATCAATTATCAAAAGAATAAGAAAATTAGACAAAAACAAATTTTCATTTCGGTTCCCCCTTGAAAATAAGGCTTGAAATAAGGGATTAATTCAAAAAGGTCACATCCATGGTTACAAATATTTTCTTTGAAACTATTTGAAAACATTTAAATCCCTTTTGGTTTGGAGCATATCCAACAAACACATTTTTTGGCTCGAGGTTCAAGTTTCTCTCTATTATGATTATGATTATGATTATGAACAAAGGTAGTATAGCTGAAGATTTTTAAAGGTAAAGAGGAAGAAAGTCTATTTGTAGGAAAACACTTATGAAGCACATCAAGAGGAGTGTCAAAATTCAAAATCTTATTAGGCATTTTATTAGTAAGGTATGCAACGCTAAGCACAGCTTTACCCCAAAGATATGTTGTTACTTGATGTGAAAAAAGTAAAGCTCAAGCAACTTCCAATAAATGTTTGTTTTTCTTTCAGCTAAATTGTTTTGTTATGGAGTGTTTACACAAGAACTATGATTTCCTTTCTTAAGGAGAAAATGGACCAAAATACTATTGAAATATTCTTGACCATTACTACTCCG
Organism: Mucuna pruriens; assembly: GCA_025330945.1. NCBI lineage: Eukaryota > Viridiplantae > Streptophyta > Magnoliopsida > Fabales > Fabaceae > Mucuna > Mucuna pruriens. The sequence goes on from JAENHJ010000047.1 coordinate 1,986,197, forward strand.
TAATATGTGAATATTTTTTTGAAATTGGGTTTGAACTATGATGTAAAAATTAATGAAAATTATTTCTACTTCAGATTTTTCTTTCATTAAGTAAACCCAACTCAACTGTGTGTGATCATCGCTAAAGGTCACAAACCATTTTTTTTCTAGGTAGAAGTTTTATAAGAACCCCAAATATCACTATGTATAACAGTAAATGGTGTAGTTGGTTTATACAGCTGAGATGGAAAAGGAGTATGATGATGTTTTGCAAACTGACAAATTTCACATTGAATCGAAAAATGACTTTTATTTATAAATAAATTTAGGAATAAGTATTTTAAATACTGAAAACTAGGATGACCTAACCTATAATGCCATAACACAATATCATCATTTTAAGAAACAAAAGTAGAATTCAAGCAAGTGTTTGGACATTGTTTACTCAAGTCTGGTCGATAATCAAAATAGTAGAGTCCATCCCTTTCCTTAGCACTGCCAATCATCCTCCCAATGGTCAGCTCCTGAAACACACAATAAGAAGGTTAAAAGTTGACTTGACACTAATGATTAGAAGTAATTTTACTAGTGGACAACAGTTTACAAGATAAATTGGAGACATGGAAAACATTGTGAAGAGTTATCAAAGGAGTGAGTTTAATAGTTCCTATCCCAACAATTGTCGAGAGTGAACCATTTGCAATTTTAACCTTTTTATTGCCTGCACAAGGATTATAAGAAGGAAACATTTTGGAACAACCAGCCATATGATCAGTTGCACCTAAATCAATTATCCAAGAATGAACAGAAATAGGAACAACACCATGGAATGTAGTAACAAGAGTGTTACTTTTCTAAACCATGGAACGAGAAGGATTTAAAGATAGTTTTGGAGATTGAAATAACTTATACAAGTGCTTTAATTGCTCCTTACTAAAAGGGATTGAATCTGGGTTGATAAAAAACTCTTGATTTTTCTCTGTAATGGCTGGGTTGGCATGGCCGTCACATTGGGATTTGCTATTCCAATTTGTAGGTTTTCCATGGAGCTTCCAACAAGTATCCCTTGTATGCCAAGGTTTTTTAGAATGGTTGCACCATGGCTTTTTCCATCCAACATTGTTAGAATCATCACCTATTCCCACCATGGCTCTAATACCATGTAGAATTTTAGGAGTAAAAATATTTTCTCAATACATAATCATAAGAAGGAATTAAACATAAATAGAAGATTAAAGGCTAAAAATAGGAAATCCATTAAATCTGGAATTTCCTTAGTCAACTGATCTCTAGACTAAAAAAGGAAAAGATATCTCAATAAAATCTAAAATAATGATTTTAGATCTTTCCTATTTTATAATTTATTCTTTCCTAAAATTCAGAATAGCAGATGTTTCTCCTAGAAATTTGACATTATGGTATAAGTTTTTCACGACAAGAAAAGTCATGCCTTTTAAAATATTATCAAGTGATCATAACACATCACATTGAAGGATTTACTGGCTAATAACTCTATACAAACTTTGATCAAGGTATCTTTTAGAAGAAAAACATGTCATAAATGCATAACTACCTTTACCAAAAGTAGAGATAAGCACAAAGCTTTATCATATCAAGATGACTAGTTGATGAAAGGCATTTAATGAAAGCATTAAATGACCTAACATCAAATGATTTGAATTATTACAAGGGAAGAAACTTGAAGTTGTACAATAGTTATCTCCTCTATAAGTTATATATATACCATAGCTTAGAAAGTCTTAGCAAGATAGCAATTCACAATGTATATTTGTAAAACCTTCATTGTGAAAAAACTTGCTCCCTCTTAGAAGTTCTAGACTCGTGCTAAACTATTACATACGTCTTTGAAATGATAAGAGTCATCATTTCTTAAACACTTCTTATTTAAGTGGTTGAAGCTTGGAAAGGCTTGTGTAGAAAGAATGCTTGGGTTGATTACTTGGAGAGGCAATTGATAGACTACTTGAGTTAAAGCCTAGATTTGGCTTAATTGTGGTGAGTCTATAAGCGAAAGTATTTTGCTTATAATGAAAAGCTTGGCATTGTTGTCAAAGACTAAACATAGTCTTTTAACAAATGAACCAGAATAAAATTCGTTGTGTGGTTATCTCTTACCCTATCTCCTTATTATTCATTTGTTGTCTAAGCTCTTATATCATCTGATCTTTTAACAAGCCATTTTCATAATAAGTTATTTTGTTTGATCTTAATAGATGTAGTTTAAGAAAAGATTTGTGAATTTTTTTAAAGAAAAACACAATTCAACCTCTCCCCTTCTTGTGTTTAATTATTTTAACAATTTGGTATTAAAGCTCAACCATTAAGGGATTGAGCATATTTTGTAGAGTTAGATGTAAAAATCCTTGATGGAAAATCTAGAAGCACGATTCATACTTGCTGAAGTCTCCCTAACATGGCCTCCTACATTCTTAGGAGAAGACTACCCATACTAGAGAGATCATATGGAGATGCACATAAAATCTACACAATATAATGTTTGGAGGATCATTACACTTGGCAATAAAGTTGTAAACAAACCTAAAACATAATATACATAGGATGATTACAACTAAATGCTATAGTAAGGTATATTATTACTTGTGCTTTAATATAACAAAATTTGCAGTTATAAGATAGTGAAGGATATGTGGGGTGCCATCCAAATCACATACGAAGGAACAAAGATGTCTAACTTCGAAAAGCTACTACTCTCATGAGACACTAATAGATATTCAAAGTGAAAGAAGATAAGACCACTAATGGGGATGTTTGAAATATTCCAAACAATTCTAAATGGACTTATCTCCTTAGGATATGAGCTCTCGAAGGCACAGAACAACATGAAGATCATTTTCAACCTTCCTAAGGTGTGGAAACCAAAAAGCACCATCAAGGAAGCTTGTAACATGAAAACCCTAACTCTTGATGAACTCTTTGGAGACTTAAGAGTACATCTTCAGAAAAGAGAAAAACTTGAAACAAAGGACCCTCTCACTTTAAAAACTAGAAAAACAAGCTATAGGAAAACATAAGAGAAATTCCTTAAAGCCTTCAAGGTATAAGAGTTTGATAACTTAGATGAAATCTTTGGAAATTCAACAAACGATGAAGTCTCCTTACTATTAAGAAGGTTCAAACCAATGTTGAAAAAGAAAGGTAAGTCCAAATACTTTTCAGGTAAGAAAGATATAAACAAGAAATATTCAAAGGAACAAAAAAGATATTGTATGCTTAGAATGTAAGAAGCCTAGACACATCAAGGTTGAGTGTTCTAAGTTGAGGGAAAAGTGGCATCCAAAGAAAAATTAAAGTTTAATGGCCATATGGGAAGATCTAGATAGCAGTAGTAGCTCAAAAGATGAAGAACAAGCAAATACCTATCATATGGCCAACATAAAGCTAGAGAATAATGAGGTGAACTCTACATCTAGTAGTAATTCGTTTGATGATTATGAATCTACATCAGAAGAATAAATACCCTATGATGTTCTTCTAGCTCCATCTCACCTGATTACTATAGAATGCAAAAACTGTAAGGATAAATGGAAAAAAATGCTTGCTGAAAATGAGAAAACAAAGAAAGAAAAAATGCATTTAGATAAAAAGGTAGCTATGTTATAAGCTGAACTTAGTCAAAAACCTAAATCTAATTAGACAAAGCAATCTTCAAAAATTGAAGAACTAAGAAAAGAGATTGCTTATCTAAAAAATGATTTATCCAAATTTGTAAGTAGGTTGTCTAAATTACATATGCTTTTGAAAAGTCAAAGAGATACATCCGACAAAACAAGATTAGATTAAGGCAAAGGAAAAAGCAAAAATAAAACCTAAAAAATATATGCCTTACCATGCACTATCTACGGAAAGTTTGGTCTTGTTGAAATCAAATTTATGCCTATAAAGAAACAAAGAACAAAACTAATGGTTCTAACATGAAAGAACCTAAACAAATTTGGATACCAAAGTCTCATATTTTTCCTATTATGGACATCCTTGGTGGGCAAAAGGAAGGATTCAAGTTGGTACTTAGACACTGGCTGCTCATGTCACATGAGTGGAAAAGGGTCTATGTTCCTAGACCTCAAACCACATGGAGGAATTATGTCCTTCAAAGGCAGTGGAAAAGGAAAAATTATTGGTATAGGTAAAGTTGGTAAGTAATCTGTACCTACCATTGATAATGTCTTATATGTTAAAGGGCTCAAATAAAACCTACTTAGCGTAAGTCAATTTTATGACAGTGCATATGTAATTTCCTTCAACAAAGACACATGCATAATCAATAAAAGACACAATAATCTTTATAGGATTGTTCTTAAAGATCTAAGCAATAAAAAAGTAACATGTCTAATTTCCAAAGAATACGAGAGATGGATTTAGCACAAAAAGCTTGAGCATACCAATCTAAAACACATTTCAAAACTTCAAAAAATGTATTTAGTAAAAGGATTGCCCAAGATTTCTTGGCAAACCCCCATATTTTATGAAGTCGAAGGAGAAACAAATTAAAACCTCTTTTAAATAAAAAGTGTTGTTTCCACTTCTAGATCATTAGAATTGTTACACATGGATTTGTTTAGGCCTATAAGAACCTTGATTTTTTGAGGTAAAAAGTATGATTGTGTCATTGTAGATGACTATTTTATATATACTGGGTATATTTCCTAAGCTATAAATATGAGTCTTTCAAAGTTTTTGGAATTTTCTATAAAAGAGTTCAAAATGAAAAAGATATTTGCATTTCTTCTCATCATTGATAACACCTCAACAAAATGAGGTTGTTGAAAGGAAGAAAATGACTCTACAAGAAATAGCTAAGACCATATTTTGTGATAATTCTCTTCCAAAGCATTTTTGGGTAGAAGTTGTAAATACTGTTTGCTATGTTCAAAACAAAATATTGATAAGACCTATGCTTGATAAGACTATTTCTAAACTATGGAGAGGAAGGAGACCCAACATATTTCTTTCATCCAATTGGATGTGAGTGTTTTCTTTTGAATATGAAAGATCAACTTGGAAAATTTGATTCCAAAGTTGATAAGGGAATCTTTCTTGGATATTCAAACACATCTAAGGCTTCTTGAGTTTTTAACTCAAGAACCTTAGTAGTTTAAGAATTCATTCATGTTAAATTCAATTATGGACTAACAACTAACAAGAAACTATCATATTTAGATGATGATTTTGCAAATTTACACATAGGATCATCTAATAAGACAATAGACAGAACATGACCAATAAATTCATATAAAGCAACAAAAGTAAAGGTTGAACCTTCCTAACAAATGAATCCTACATATAATCAACCTTAGAGTGATTGGAAGTTTGTCACATACCATCCTCAAGATCTCATTTTGGGAGAAAGAAATGAAGGTGTAAAGACTAGATTCTCTTTCAAAAAATAATCCTCTTATGCACCCGTTTCTAAAATAAAACCCAAGAACATAGAAGAAGATTTAAAGGATTATGATTAGATCATTGCTATAGAAGAAGAACTACATCAATTCACCATAAATGATGTATGAGAACTCGTCCTTAAGCCTAATCACAAGAGCATCATTGAAATCGGATAGGTATTCAAAAAGAAACTAGATGAAAATGGAAAGGTGGTAAGGAATATAGTAAGGTTAGTAGCATAAGGATATAGTAATAAGGTATTGATTTCACTGAAACTTTTGCTCTTGTAGTTAGATTATAAGCTATTAGAATACTACTTGTCTTTGTTGCATATAAAAACATAAAGCTTTTTCAAATGGATCTGAAAAGTTTTTTTTTTCTAAATAGTTTTATTGAAGAGGAAGTTTATGTCAAAAACCTCTTAGTTTTGAAGACATAAAACATCTTGAACATGTTTTCAAATTAAAAAAGGCTTTGTATGATCTTAAACAAGTACCTCATGCTTAGTATGACTAATAGAGCATTTTTGAGACACCTAATAGTGACTTATGCTGGATATATTTCACATTATTTTCTAGTTAATATTGACACATTGGTTGAGTCTTGGGCCATTGAACTTAATTGGGGTTAGTTGCTAATGTTTGCTTATTTTCGGACTTAATTTTCATCATGAGGTTGCTATCTTATGCAGGCCATATCTAAAGCTACAAACCTCCAAATTGGAAAATCTTGAAGATCTATAACTTCTCTCTTTATGGTTCAACACATTTGCAATGTCAATTATGGACGTGAAGTTATTGCCTCTACACCACTTTGATTGGGCTTTTCCTTGTACATTTTAGCCCATATTATGGGGCCCTGGTTGGTGGGCTTTTTGGGCTGCTAATTCTTTTGTTCAAGCTCATTTTCCTTGACACTTTTGAGCATGTAATCAGTAGGTTAGTTGGTAGTGAGAGTAGTTGAGGAGTTAGTTAGTTAGTTATTTAGAAACTTGTTGGAGACTCTTGAGTTTTGGAAAGCCGAAGGGATTTCTTGTATTGGAAGCTTTCCTTTCTTCTCCATAGTCTTTTGCTATATTTTTCTGCAATTTTCTCTAGTTTTTCCTTCTCTGTATTTTTGGCAAGTTTTCTATGACGATGGCCATGGAAGGCTAAGCTTCTTTGTCAATTCAAGGTTCAGGAATGCAAATCGGTTTGAGTTCTTGATTCTTTATCTTCCTTATGCAATTTCTACTATTTTGTCTTTCCAATTCTTAATCTGTTTTCATGATTGTGATCTCACTTGAGTTTTGGATTATGTTCTATTAGGTAATCGATTGATAACCTAAAATCAACCAGTTATGATCCTGAATCCATGCTAATTAGGAGTTGCGATTGTGATCTCAATATGCATGGACGAATGTTAGATAATTATCTAAAGAAACTTAGGTTGATAAAAATTGCATCCTTCTTAGAACCATGATAATTGATTGTATGATTGAATCCTTGAATTAACGTTACACAAATCATTTTAAATCCATTTTGTTTTAGATTAATTCCGTTCTACATAATTCCTGTTCTGCATAATTTTGTATCATCCAACCCCCCATTTTTCACATTCATTTTGGATTTTGATAAACAAGATTAGACATAATATGATTGTGTCATTGTGAGAATTGACCTATGTTAGTCCCTACGTTATAGAAATTGCATCCTTCTTAGAACCATGATAATTGATTGTATGATTGAATCCTTGAATTGATGTTACACAAATAATTTTAGATCCATTTTGTTTTGTATTAATTATGTTCTACATAATTCTTATTCTGCATAATTCTGTATCATCCAACCCCTCATTTTTCACATTCATTTTGGATTTTGATAAACAAGATTAAGCATAATATGATTGTGTCCTTGTGAGAATGGACCTATGCTAGTTCCTACATTATAGAAATTAAGGAAAATCTAGTGATTTGATAGTGTGTCGACAACATTATTGTAGGATCCCAAATTGGTCCGGCCCAACACTTACTTAACACAAAGAACGTCCATGAGTAGGTTGACCGAATCACGATAGGGCCTAGAAAGTGCGAAGAGTCGGACTGACCCATTAATCGAAGGAGTCTAACCATGTCGACCCGCCCCTACCGAGAGAAGGGCCCAAGATGGCGGACACGAGCCAACGGGCCATTCATGAAAAGAAGGCCCAACACCTGTCACCTACACAGACTTGTCCCAACTCTCACAGAGCACACCGCAACCAGCCCAAGCCGGATCCAAAAGCGCCAGCTCGATGCTGACAAAGCTAACCACGTCAACAGAGTCAAGCCAAGTCATCCCCCTAGAGAGGGAATGCCACCTCATAGTTCTCGAGTCGTTGGATTCTCTAGGGGACGCGAGGATGAGGCCACATCAATAAACCTAGGTCCCACGCACCAATGGAACTGCGATCCTTGCCAATCACAGTGGAGAAACGCACCACATCAGCCACCACCCGTGAAATGTGCAACAATTTCAAGGAGAATGTGCCACGATGAGCGTAGGATCCAACAAGAATCAACATGGGGAATGCCAAAGCTAACTGACTGAATCAGGAGGCTAGGGTAGTTCCACGTGGTGAGATCAGGTGCACCTTCATCCCCCTCTCGAAGGCTATAAAAGGCCCTAGTGCAAAGAGCTCGGGGCCAAGAATCCAGGAGTACAACAAGCAGAGTGAAAGTGCTGAAGAATCGCTACGTGACTAGTAGGTCAAGGTCGCTGAAGGACTTCCAACCACGAGCGAAACACCAATTAGCTCTCTGGATACCAAGTAAGTCCCTTGGCCCAACTCTAGGCATCCAATAAATAATACCCCTCCTCGTCCTCGCCAACTACACTTCAGATGGTAGGCACGCAGCCGGCCAAGCTAAACCGAGTCAATTACACTTCAGATGGTAGACATGTAGCTAGCCTTAGCTAAACCAAGTCTAACACACTTCAGCTGGCTGGCATGTAGCCAGCCTAGGCTTGGGCCCGTGTCAGTCTTGGACTCATGATCATAACACACCATGCATTCCACCTGACCCTGAGTCAGTAGGCATGTGTCTGAGTTAACCTAGCAAACACACTCACAAACTTTATTCAGCCCCGAGATAGGACACCTAATGGATAGTTCTACCTCTCAACCCAAATCTTCGGGGATGAACGCTTAAGAGAAAGTTCAATCCCCGTATCTCAGACTTTGGCAAACGCTTAGAGGAAAGCTCGACCAGAATTCATAACCAGGTCCCTACCCGAGAGGAAGGACGCTTGATGGAAAGTCCGACTCTATACTTTACTGCATTCGTCCAAAACTACATAAAATTTGATTCCTCTACGCTAGGAGATGTACGTAGGAGCAAGAGGCCTACTCTTGTCAAGTTATGCATTCCTAACATTCCAGTCCTGTACAAACACACTCCTGCACTTCTAGTAAGTTAGTAATAGTAAAGGTAAAGGTTGCATTGCATGCATTTCATAGGGTAACTACCAGATGGTAGGCGGATAGGGTGAACCCCATGTGTGTAAGGCTCCTTACCTAGACTCTATTTTCACTAACTTGCCTTATCCACCCCCGGGCTCCAACATGCCTTTAAACGTTGGTGGTGACTCCAGTCTGAGCCAGATACGGCTTGATCAATCTCCTCGAGTCAGTCAAACTGGTACCGACTCGTTAAAGTCGACTCTTCCCTGAAGGTGGATTCGGCTCCCTTTCAAACTTCAAACCAAAAATCAAATTCCATCTTAAGAAACCAAAAATTTCTTTCTAAATCGCCCCCAGCACGATTTAGGTTGCGTCAATTATCAATGGCAAACTAAGCAATTTTCTTATTTTAAATTATTTTTCTAGAGGAAAAGTTGACACAACCCTTTTTAGAAAGAAGAAAACAAAGATCTCATAATAGTTTAGATATATGTAGATGATATGATCTTTGGAGCTACTAATGAAAATTTATGCAAGGAGTTCTTTGACTTAATTCAAAGCGAGTTCGAAATGAGTATGATGATAGAGCTCAAGTTCTTCTTAGGATTACAAGTCAAACAAGAAAAAGAAGGAATCTACACCCATCAATAGAAATATACCAAGGAACTCCTCAAGAAGTTCAAGATGGAATATGCTAAACCAATGGGCACTTCGATGCATTCGTCTGTAACCATAATAAAAAAATGAACAAGGTAAACCGGTAGATGAGATGATCTAAAGAGGTACAATTTGTTCATTACTATATTTCATAGCAAGTAAAGTTGATATCATGTTTAGTGTTTATGTATGTGCTAGATTCCAATCTGATCGTAGAGAATCTCATTTGAAAGTTGTTATAAGGATTCTTAGATATTTGGTTGGCACAACTAATTTAAGTATATTTTATTAGAACTATCAACATTTCAAGTTAATATTGTGATGTAGACTTTGTTGAAGACATGTTAGAAAGAAAGAGTACAAGTGGAAGATGCCACTTTATTGACTGTGTTTGATATCTTGGACAAGCAAAAAGCATATCTCTATGACACTCTCAACTATAGGAGCAAATTATGTCTTAGCAACCAATTATTGTTCTTAGTTGTTATGGGTAGAGTATCATTTAAAAGATTATTTTAGCTTTGAGCATAACATACCTATATTCTGTAATAACACTAGTTCCATAAACCTTTCTAAAAAAATCCTATACAACATTCTCCAACAAAGCATATAGAAACAAAACATCATTTCATTAAATATTATGTACAAAAAGATGTCTTTAATACCAAGTTTATTATTATTGACTATCAATGGGCTGACATATGCACAAAACCTTTACTAGAAGAACGTTTTTCATTCATAATAGACAATCTACACATGCTTTCATGATCAAATGTTTGAACATACATATCATTTGTCATGCATCATTTGATAGATGCATACCATCTATCATGATACACATCATCTGATTGACACTTATCATTTGATATGTATATTTTTGTCTAATATGCATCATCTAATACATATTGTCTGCTATATTTAAATTTATTATATTTTATTTTTTTTACTAATCGTCTGATAATGTTGTAGAGAAACTTCTTTTTAGTTTCTATTTTCCCTTTTATTTTCAATATTTTAAATTGTTTAAAATGTCAATGATTTCAACCAATAAATGCTTTTTTTCAAGACGGAAAAAGTTTATCTTTCCTCCACAATCTTTTCAAAATTAAAATAGTATGAAACCCCCATTTACATCTCAAAAATACTACCTCCACAAACTAAACTACTCTCTCCTTTCACTTTCGTTTTTTTAAAAAAAAAAAACATAGAGCAATGGCACCAAAGAGAGTTGTTGGTGTAACAACTCGAGGTTGTCACAACCTATAAACAACTATAAAATAAGAAACTAAATGCAAAAGATTAATTTTACTAAGATCTTGATTTATTTATTTCTAAAAATGGCATGTAAAATTTTTTCATTCGTGATGCACTTCAACAAGAACCATGAGCATTTAAAATAAACATCAAGTGAGAATAAACATGTATCATATATACATCTGGACTTAGTTACAGTAGTTTTAGATTACAAGGAATCACGTGCCACATGGCATGTGTACATCAACATAAGCATAAGAAAAACATAACATGAAGCTAAGGGCCTAACAACTTCCCAACATCAAAAGATACATCTAAAAGAAGACGGGATATACAAAACAACAACAGCTAAAAGATTAGTGGGGCAACAGTGGCAGTGCGAAGAAGCTCCAATGTCACCTTCGAATCTTGAAGGTGCTATCTTGAAACAATGCCAATAAGGGCCAGGATGACTTCACATCGTCAAGATGGGTAAAAACTTATCTACATAAGTATTGAATGTGATGGTGAATCATACAATGCTGACAGGGGCATAATCAATGCTCATATCCCTTATGTAGTTCACCTATTGGAGATCATGGTTGACCCTTTATACCCCTTTTGAGCCTACCTAAGTGTCCTGAAAATGAATGTAGAAGGGCCCCATGTAAATTCGAACCAACGGGATGTCGGGAAACCTATATCCTCTCAACGATCTCGATATATGCTCTTATGAACACATTATTCAAGGTCACAACAGTCATGCACCTACAAAAACATACATAAAGGTAAGCTATTGCAAGAATACCCTTATGCCTTAACAACAAACAATAAATTCATACATGTACAACACTCCGCCAATGGATACAACATTACTTCAACAACGAGCCTTAACTCTCAACAGATAAAACCAACATCCCCATCAGTATATTCAAAATTCAACAATTCACACATATGTATATATATAGACACACAAACACACAACTACTCCATGGAGATTTATAAGCCAAGTGATCAATCTTATCACTTCCTATACCCTTAACCTAGTATTAGGAAAAGAGGACATGGTCCTACAAATTGGAAAACATTTGAGTCGAGATAGGTTGTATGTGGGTAACGACTTTCCATGGTCAAAAGTCATTGCAAAGACTACACATTTTTGTGGGGAATTACCTATCCACTTATCTTCAAGGCTACACAGTCCAACCAGCCTCTCCTAATCCAACATTGGTCATGAACCCCACCAACTCTTGGTGGTTCAACAACTTACATGCCTACTCATCAATAGCATCCTCAAAGGGACTCAACAACAACAACAAATGTGATTCCTAGATCAATTCCAACTTCCTTGAACACATATTCTAGCAACTTTTATCCACTATCTCAACATGGTTTAACTTCATGGAAAGCTAATATTGCCCAATGGCTCGACTCCTAAAATCTCATACATTTTGCTCAATAAGGGTCCATCCATACCTAGCTAGAGGAGCCAAATAGAGCATCCTTTTAAACTCACCTTGCATTTGCCTAACGAGTAGGATACCTCACTTAAAGAATGAAGAGACAAAGACTTCACACTTTTAACTTTGCCTAACTTGCTCTACAAAGGTACTCTTTTGTCCAATGAGATGAGTCACAAAGAGCTCCTCAAACTCTCGCTCAACCAAATGTAAGACTCGCTCAATGTATCTATTTGCTTCTAGGTGAGTGAGGTACTCGCCCAACTAACACTTAACGAACTTGTAACACCCTGATTTTTACTTTATAAATAATTGGTTGTAAATATTGTATTTTACTAATTATTATTAATAAGTGGTTTAATTTTTTTTTATAATTTTGATTAACTAAAATATTAAATTGGAAAATATATATAGTTGAAATGTAGGATTTTGTGAAAGAATTAGAAGAAAAGGCCCTAGGCTCAATCTTTCAAAAAATAACATTGCAGGTCGTTAAGCATGGTCATGCTTAAAGGAGCATGCCTATGCTGAACGAGGCTCAAGCAACACGACTATACTAACTTATGCATGCCTGTGTTGATGTTAGAGCCTATAAAATGGCAACAACGTGTGGTAGTATGCACGAGGTTATTTGTCGAGCTTCTAAAAATTATGTTTTAGCTCTCTTTACTGCCATAGTCAAGGGCGGAGAGGGATAACCTCTTGAGGAAACACTAGAGGACCAAGAAAAAGCATCCTAGAGGCATCTTAATGCTTTAGTTTCATGATCTCCAAGTAATGGGGACTGGGAGAACATTGATTTTAGGGGATTCTCTATGTATTATCGGTAGAGGGGTTTACCCCCAAGACCATATGGAAGTAGCTTATATTTTGGTATGATTTAAAAATGTGGTTCTTGGTGGTCTTGAAGGGGGGGGGCTAAACCCCTGGATTAGGAAGTATTGATTTTTGTTTGTATCTCTTCTTAGTGATCTAGAGCTACACATGTTTTACGAAAAATAGGATAGTTGTTGTTTAACTTGGATGAATTGGTATGAAAAAACTATATGTATGATTTGTTGGAAAACATAGAAAGAACATTAGGATCCCCCCTAAAAAACATGCCTTCTAAGAAAAAATCTAGAAGTTGCAGATCGCAGAGTGATGAGCATGTGCATGCTTGTGTAGGATTTCCTACATGAGCACACTTATGCTTGGTTAAGCACACTTGTGCTTGTTAGGGTAGTGTAATTCGTTCTTGTTATTATTTATGTATTAAAGAAATGTTAATTACCTATGTTTGTCTGCAATCATTGTATGGACTAAGTTATTGATATGAATTAAGATTGGAACATATATTGCATTAAAGCATTTAGAACACATTATAAGAACATGAAATACGATTAAGGGGTTATGGACACCATGACTAGTTACCTAGTCCTAGAGGGGCAAGAATGGGCTTGGGTGACACTTCTCAAGTGAGATACTTAGGCCTTTAAAGGGCAAAAATGATGCCCACTAATTTGTGTAGGTGGTAAATGAATAGCCTAACTTTAGCGAGATGAGGACGACCCTCATTAGCCTAATTCAAGATAAGCGAAAATAATGGCTTTGTGACATGCATCATATAATGCAATGTTGTGAAGGAAAGTATATGCAAGCTAATTGGTAAGGTCACTAGACCTATTGAGGGCTACTCGATATGGAAACCTAATGGTTGTGTTTGATTCCACGAGTTAGGGTGTACAATGCAAGCTGAATAGATCCTAACATGCTACTAAAGGATTTCATGCTAGATGGTATGACTAATCAATCATGGTTGAGGAGAATTACCCTAGCCTACTGTTCCGATTGTGATGGTACTACATACATATAAAGCATATTCTAGGAAACATTAAGACATGACATAAGCATATTTAGATGTCCTTATGGACTGTTGATATTTGTATAATTGTTTAAGAATTATGTGTGAGTAAGATGCATTCTCACTCCCCTTTTGTTTGCATTGCTTATATTTGAGTTGATCACCATTTGTAGATGTAGATGAGCATGGATGTGAAGACTGAAACTTTAGCTTTTATCTCTTTATTTTTAGTAGTTCTGTATATGGAGTTTTCTTTGTTAGATTGTGACATTAGGGATCGATATTAGTTTCTATTGGAGTTTTACATTCTATGTTTTGGATATAGCCTTTGGAGTGTCATTGTTTTGATTTTCTTTATTATGCATACTTGATACTTATTATGTGAACCTTTTACACATAAATGAATTAAATAAATGAGTTTTATTTCACTTGGATATTTTCTTTATTAAGTATAAATGCTAGATGGGTAAAGGGTGTCACAAAACCTAGGTTTTCTCACTAAGTTTACTTGGTTTCGCCTAACGAGCCTTCATCTAGTTCATGTATTATTGAGCTCTCACCCAGCAAAAGATCATTTGTTTTTCCATAAAGGTACCTAAAAATGCTAGGTTGCTAAGTGAATCTCCCATTGCTCAGCAAATATTCAATAGAAACCTAAAAAATAAGGATTCCCCTAGTAAGCCAAGGACTCACCTAGTGAAACCCTAGAACAACTATATGCAAATTCATAAAAAATCATCAAAACTTAACCAAATCAACATGAAATCAAACCAACGACTCCAAATCAACACATAATCAATATCTAAACATGAAAATAACAACAAATTCAACATACAACTATAGAATCATCATCAACCTAACATTTTTTTTCTATAAAACTCAAAACTTACAAAAATGGCTACTAAATCCCAGCAGATTTATGCACATGCATTCCTAAGCATTTATTAACATATATAATAATACAACCATGTAAAAATCTACTAAGGATAACTTCCTTTACTTGGTTGAAGACTAAAGGATGGAAAACTTTATGGAATAGGGCTAGGACTTTATCAACACTTGGTCTCTAAGAGCGTGTGAAGAAGGAAAACAAAAAATAGAGATGGGGAGGTGAAGAGAAGTTTGGAAAAACAATCCATGTTAGCCATGCATTAGCCTTATATAGGGTTTAAGGGGAAGGCTTTCATCCAAAGGGAATTAGGGGTTTGTTTACCCAATAGTCTATGGGGTTTTAGTGACCATTGGATATTATTCATTAGACAATGGGGTTTTGGTTAAATGATGGTTATAGGGTTTCTATGGTTTTCTAGAACTCTAGTCGACTGGTGTTCTACCTCGAAAGTTGTGTCATTACATTGAAAAGCATGTTGGGAGAGAATATGTTGTACAAGGGTGTTTCTCCTCTATTAAGCCTATTTATTGGGCAAGTGCGACACTCGCTGGATGAATATGAGCCCTAGAGCACTATGGCTCCACTCGTTGGGTGAGTAGAGAGGCTCGTCGAGCAAATGTTTGTAGCAGAGAGAGTTAGGGACTTTCTTTCTAGTTATTTACTGAGCGAGTAGGTGCCTTTCTAGGAAAATAGAAGTCCTGGAGTATTGTGACTCCAATCTTTGAGCAAGGGGTAGCCTTGCTAGGTGAAAGGGTAAGGTATAAAGGGTTGAAACTCTCTATGACATAGTTTGCTAAGTGATCTTACATACTCAATGAGTGATTTAGAAACATGTTCTTTGTTAAGTTATTTGTTGCGTGAGGAATAGCCTCGTTGAGCAAGAGGGTAAGGTCCAAAGAACTGAAACTCTTTGTGACCTAGTGCGGTGAGTAAGCGAGTAGTCTTGCTTAGCAAGACAAGAGAACAAAGAGCAATAACTCTATGTGGCTCCTTTTCGCTAGGTGAATCTGGGATTTGCTAGGCAAGCTAGAGGTCTGGACTTTTTGTAGTCTTCGTTGTTGAGCAAGCAATGAGCCTCGCTGAGCGAGAGTGACCCAACTGCTAGGCGAACGAGTAGTTCAATTGGAAGTAAAAGAAATTGTATATTGATTGAATTGAATTATACAATTTCTAATCTCCCTTTATATAGGGTAAATGTCAACTACCTAAAGATAAACTAATAACAAATTAAAAGATAACTAGATAATATGAGATATTCACGATCTCCTAATGAGATATTTAAATATTTGTAACCACTTAATCTAATAAGATATTTAGATATATGTAACCTCTTAATAGGTTACCTATCATATCTAATCAAATCTTATCAGATATTTACAATATCTCCAACACCCCCCTCAAGTTGGTAAATGAATATCAATCATTCCTAACTTGCCATTGAGTTCTTGAAATCTAGTTGCAGGGAGCCCTTTGGCGAAAACATCTACCACTTGGAGCCCTGCAGGAACATGTGCAGTGACTATAAGTCCACTGTTTAACTTCTCTTTAATGAAGTGTCTGTCAATCTCAATGTGTTTTGTCCTATTGTGTTGGACTGGATTATGGGCAATACTTATAGCTGAGTTGTTGTCACAAAACAACTTTATAGGTCCCTCATATTTTACTTTGAGGTCATCAAGAATAATCTTCATCCATAATCCTTCACATATACCCTGTGTCATGGCTCGGAATTTAGCTTCTACACTAGATCGAGCAACCACATTTTGCTTCTTGCTCCTCCAAGTTACTAGATTTCCTCCTAGAAACATACAGTATCCTGAGGTGAATCTTCTATCCACAACTGATCCTGCATAGTCTACATTTGTATATATTTCCATGGACAACGTTCCTTCTTTTCTGAACAATAATCTTTTTCTTGGACTTGCCTTCAAATACTAGAGGATCCTTTCAACTGCCTGAAGGTGCCTTTCCCTAGGATCATGCATAAATTGGCTGACCACACTAACAACATAGGCAATATCTGGCCTAGTGTGAGATAAGTAGATCAATTTTCCCACTAATCTTTGATACTGGGACTTCTCTATGATTGGACTTTCCTCACACCTAATCCTATGGTTTTGTTCAATAGGTACCCTTGAGATCTTGCATCCCAATTTTCCTGTTTCTTTGAGGAGATCAAGTACATACTTCCTTTAGGAGATAAAGATACCTTGTTTGGAATATGCAACCTCAATCCCAAGGAAGTATTTTAGCTTTCCTAACTCCTTCATTTCAAATTGTGTTGCCAGCTTTTCTTTCAGATTTAGTTTTTCAATCTCGTCATCACCTGTAGCAATCATATAATCTACATAGACTAGGAGAAGGGTGAGTTTACCATTAGGAGAATGTTTTATATAAAGAGAGTATGGTCACCTTGACTCTATCTGTATCCTAGGGATATCATGATTTGAGAAAATCTTCCAAACCATGCTCTTGGAGACTATTTAAGTCCATACAATGCCTTTTTGAGTATGCATACCTTGTTCTTCTCATTGTGAGAATAGAATCCCGGGGTTTCTCCATGTAGACTTCTTCTTCTAGGTCTCCATGAAGGAAGGCATTTTTAACATCAAACTGTTGCAAGTTCCAGCCAAAGTGGGCGGCTAAGGAAATAATAACTCTTACCATATTCATCTTTGCTATAGGGGCAAATGTTTCCTCATAATCTATTCCATAAGTTTGTGCATACCCTTTAGCAACCAATCTTGCTTTGTATCGCTCAAAGGTTCCATCAGATTTACACTTCACAATGTATATCCATCTACAGCCAACAACTCTTTTGTCTTTAGGTCTATCAACAATCTCCCAAGTTGAGTTTTTCTCTAACACCTCCATCTCTTCTTTCATTGCTTGAATCCAATTCTCATCTTTCAAAGCTTCCTGTACTGATGTAGGTGTTTGGATTGCATCAATGACAGTAATAAAACTTTGATGTTGTATAGAGAGATGGTCAGTACACACGAATTGAGAAATATGATACTTGGCACATGATCGTTTCCCTTTCCTCAAAGCAATAGGCATGTCATCAGTAACATCCTCAATGGAGTTATCAGGAATACTTACCTCCGGCTCAGACAATTGGACCTGCTCCTCAATTGAGTTATCAGGGATACTTACATCCAGCTCAGACATTTGGACTTGCTCTAGGACCAGAGTGGGTTTCGTGACTTCTTGAACTTGAACATCATGAGTAGGGAAAGGTAATGACTCGATGACAGGCTCGACTTCTAGATAACTCTCCCCCTGAAGTGGAGAACCATCAAAGAATGATTGTGTTTCATGAAAAGTAACATCCATTGAGACAAAGAATCGACGACTCGGAGGATGATAACACTTAAAACCTTTTTTATTTGAAGGATAACCAATGAAAACACATTTGACAACTTTTGGATCTAACTTCCCACGATGTGGATTATGAGAGTGGACAAAGGCGACACACCCAAAGACACGACTTGGTAAGCTTAACATTAGGGGAGAAGAAGGAAAGAAGAATAACATATGTTTAATTGGACTAATACCGTTTAAGACCCGAGTGGGTAACCTATTAATGATATAGGTGGCAGTTAGGACAACTTCTCCCTAATATACATTAGGAACAGACATTTGGAAGAGGAAGACTCTAGCAACTTCAAGGAGGTGACAATTTTTCCTTTCTGCAACCCCATTTTGTTGGGGAGTATTCACACATGTCACTTCATGAACTACACCATTATCTTTAAGAAACTTGGAGAACTCAAGATTTACAAATTCAGTACCATTGTTTGACTGTAGTCTTTTAATGGACTTATTAAATTGATTTTTGACAAGACGAAAAAAATCAATAAATATTTGACAAACCTCATATTTATGTTTCATAAGAAATATCCATGTCACACGGGTACAATCATCAATACACGATACAAACCACTTAGCCCCCGATATAGAGTTACTAGCTGACCCCCACACATCAGAATGAATGAGGTCAAAAGGTTCAAGACTTTTATTATTACTAGGAGAAAATGTTGCATGATGGTGCTTTGAAAACTGGCAAATATCACACTTAAAGGACTTGACAGACTCTTTTGTAAATAAATGTGGAAACATTGTCTTAAGTAACCCAAATGGTGGATGTCCAAGACGTTTATGATAAATCCAAATTTGAGAAGCTACCCAAGTTTCTGAGGTTGCCCGTTGACTAGAAGGCAATTCTTCCTTATTGGTGTTGTTACCTATCTTTGTATGTTGTAAGTAATATAACCCACCCTGCTCTTTAGCAACTCCAATTGTCCTCCTCGTCGTAAGTTCCTGAATAACACAATGAGAATGAAAAATTGTCACTACACAGTTCCAATCTTGTATAAGTCTATGAATGGAGATAAGGTTGTTAGCTAGTTTTGGAACATGAAGAATATTGTGTAGAGATAAAGAGGAGTGAAGTTGGACGTTGCCAGATCCAACAATAGGAACATGATCTCCATTAGCAATAGTAATGAGTTGCCTTGTACTTTAAGGTATGATGTGAAATGTGAAGGAAACGAGGTCATATGATCTGTTGCCCCAAAATCAAGGATCCAAATGCTTTGTGGAACTGAACTAGAAATATTGAATGAACTCTTACCATTCTTAGTCAAACCACATGAACCAAGAGGCTTACTTGTTGAGTTTAGGAGGGCTCGAAGGTAGTTCATCTCCTCCTTACTAAAGGCTTGAATATCCTGGTCAAGTTGCAAGGTAGAAGGATGTTTAACTCCATTCTCCTTATTGGAGGTTGTTTGATTCACCCACATTTGAGTTGAGCCTTTATTTCCACTCATCTGTTCAAGAACTTTCTCCTTTCCATAACGCTTGTAGCAGGTATCCTTGGTATGTCCTGATCGTTTGCAATACGTACAGTATTCTCCACGACTACTCTTTGTGAATGGTTTTTCTTCAAAGGTTGATCCTTTTGTGGGACCTTTTTCTATCACCATTGTAGATCCTGTGTTGGAGTTTCCTTTATCAAGCATGACTGATCGTCGGGTTTCTTCACTCTGCACAATAAAAAATACCTCAGACAAAGAGGGAAGCTTCTCCTTACCTAGAATCTGAACCTGAATAGAATCGTATTCAAAATTCAAGCCATGAAGAAACTTAAAGATTCTCCCCCTTTCAACGAGCATAGTATATGCAACAGAATCAGCTTTGCACATCTTCAATCCTTGGTACTGGTCCAACTCGATCCATAACCCGTTTAAAGTCCCATAGTACTCTGTTACAGAGAGGGTTCCTTGTCTAGAGTTGAAGATTTTGCTTTCAATATCATAGCAAGCAGTAGAGTCCTCTTTCATTGAATATGCCTCAATGAGATTCTCCCATATCTCATGTGCGGAGGAATAGAACATATAATTTTGCCTTATTTCCGGAGTCATAGAGTTCCATAGCCATGTCATAATGAGAGAATCCTCATCATCCCATGCTTCAAACTTTGGGTCATCTCTAGGTGGGTCATTTCCTTCAATATGACTCAACTTCTTGCACCCTTTAAGAGTAGTACGAATATATTGTGCCCATTGTAGATAATTGTGGTCGTCAAGACGATAAGAACTCACCAAATTTGGATGTTCTTTAGGTCCCAAGGTAATGACTTTGTCTTCTGCCATTATCACTGATAGTTGGGAACAACAAAGAGGATTTTGACTAGTCTCGTACCAGCGTGTGAATCTCGTCAGAGGGTAGCAGTTCACTGAAGTGAGGCAGCAGAAACAGAGCTCCCAAGATCTGGAGCTCTAATACCAAATTGGAAGTAAAAGAAATTGAGTATTGATTGAATTGAATTATACAATTTCTAATCTCTCTTTTTATAGGGTAAATGTCAACTACCTAAAGATAAACTAATAACTAATTAAAAGATAACTAGATAATATGAGATATTCACGATCTCCTGAGATATTTAAATATTTGTAACCACTTAATCTAATAAGATACTTAGATATATGTAACCTCTTAATAGGTTACCTATCATATCTAATCATATCTTATCAAATATTTACAATATCTCCAACAAGTTCGTTAAGCGAATGGTAGTGTAGGGCTCTCTATAGCTCTTATTTGTTAAGCAAAGGGTTGAACTTGCTGAGCAAGAGATACAAACTTAGAAAATAGATTCCCTTATTGTGAGCTTCAGAGGTGTATGTTTTGCGAGTTTAAGCACATTATATATTATTGCTACTGCTGTATAATTTGAATGATAATATTATTTTCATTGCATTGAAAAAGATAAGCATAAGAAATAATATGAAAATGGGTAAAGGATGAGTGGTTATTGATGAATTTTCTAGGCCAAGAGTTGACAGGAAAGGAACTCGAGTAACACTTGTCAAGGAAGATACGTAAGCCTGTGTGGGACAAGAATGGTAATTATTGTTTGGGTTCGTGAAATGAGGTACCTAACCTATGGTAGGCGAGCGTGGTCCTTATCGACTCAACTTCAAGAGGAGATAATGAGAAATAACTTATGTGACATGCATCATATAATGTAACCAATGTGAGAAAAAGTATACATGAATCAAGCAGTAAGGTTACTAGACCTACCAGGGGTTACTTAGTATAAAACCCCAATGGTCATGACTGGTCCGACAAGGCAGGGCATACGGTAAAAGTTGAGTAGATTCTAATGTGCTACCAGAAGATATCATGCTAGCGTGGTGTGACTAACTTGAAAGGCAAAGTCTAGTAGTGTTGCCTCTAATTTACTTTTCTGAGTTGAGTTGATACCACATGCATATGGAATATTGCGTAGGATACATACTATCATAACATGTGTATAGTATTTATTATAGATGTGTGTTATATATCTTATGTCTTGTGGTGGTATGTGTGCTACTAGCTTTGACGAGGTTACCTTGATGATAGTGAGATGTATTATCAATTCTCTTGCATGTTTTGCCTTATTTTGTTTAAGCTGAACGCCACTTGTAGGTGAGGACAAGTAGATACAGGACGAGGTTTGATGGACTCTATGCTACTGTCTTCTTTGTCTTTAGTTTGTTTTGCATTGTTTTCTCTGATAGGATTATGACATCAGGGATCCTTGGTTTTATTTGTATTTTGAGTTTTGAGACATGAGTAGCTTGGATTGGTCTTTAAAATACCGGTAGGTTTATGTTTATGTTGAGTTTTCAAATTTTCGTTTAAAAGGTTCTAGACATGTGAATCATTTATCCTTTTGATGATTAAAATTTATGTTATAAGTATCTTTTATTACTATTCAATTATATGATATTTTGAAGGTTTTATTTGTTCGTTTTGCTTTCACTTTAATTAATTGACTTAATATTAATAATTAGATAGTAGGATAAATGATGTCACATTTAATAACAAGAAGTCCAATGTCTTTTTTGATAATTTTAAAAGTTGGTCCTCCTTCCTAATGCACAAGATTTCCCTTTGGTCATGTTAATCTTACATAGAAATTATATCAAGCTCTTAATCTAATGGCTCTTCAGTTGTTATACAATAAAATCATTAATGTACTTTGGCTAAACAGTTTAAAATTTTAAAATAGCTTGTTATTATAACACCATTAAAGTAGACACATCCATTAGTAAAAGCAGAGAATATACCATTTTACTAAGACTACAGCAATTATAACATTAATGATTATGGGCACCCTGCACACAAGCTCAGTGCAATGATGCCTTTTTCTTATTTTGCCAGCTTTGTAACTTATAAGCCATATTTTCGAATACAATAATAACTAAAAAGTGTGGTTTATAGGAATGATACATATAGATCAAACGAATCTATATGCCAGGGTGGTCTATTAGATCAAAAACACGGTTCTGACAAGTAGGGTTGCAGGGATAATTGCAATCTATCTGATGGAAAGGGCTTCGATTATAAAACCAGTTTCCCACTGCCTTGGCAATTGTCTGCAGAATGTCGTGCATACAAGTTAGCTTTTCAACTGGATACAAAATGAAGTAAAAACAAAACCACACAAAAATGCTTATATTGTGGAAAAGGGAGAAAAGAATGCAGCATCTTACTGTATTGACAAGCTGTGGAGAGTCACTTTCAAACCATGTCTCCTGTGTTTCTGTTTGGCAGTGGGCATAGCAAGAGTCTACAAACATTCCTTTAGATAAAGAATTGCCTACCACACTCACTGCCCTTTCGAATTCCATCTTGAAGCCTGAAAATCATAAAATTGTACTTTCAATCAAACGGCAGAAGAATGTAACCGGTGATGACCCTTCTACATGCTTTTTTTTTTCTTCTCATGTTATAAATTTTTAAGGGCTGTAAACAAAAATTATAATGATGACAGAGGCAGGACAAATTTTAGACTGCTTTCTAGGATTGATTAGAAGCATAGTGAAATTTCTTATGTATAAAAAATTTCGATTCTACACGAGTTATTAAGATCAGAAATTGCTCACCTTGCATTTTACTTAGTTGATCAGGTGAGCAGTTTCTTATATCAAGCTTGCAGCTATGCCATTGGTCATTGGGATCAGCAGCACCAGGTGCCAAGATGTTCCTAATCTGAATCAAAGCAATATCTTGAGGATCTGAGAAAATACTAGAAGGATATCTCCACTAATCAAGAGCAATAAGTGGCTAAAACATCAAATGACAACATCTTGGACACAAGTTAACTAAGCTTATTTTCAGTTGGCAAATATGATTCTGCTTTCATCCACTTAAATTTCAGAGTTCTCTTTCAAAAACAAAAGATTCATAGCGAACGGGAAATAATATGATGAAGAGATTATGTAGTGTAATTTTGGCTCAGTTTCTGATTGTATACCAGTTGATTTTTCTTGAATGAATTTCATCCATTAGTTAGTTAAGCAACTATAAAATTTTACACTTAAATTCTAGGTTAATATCTGAAGTCTATTATCTTCAAGTTCTGCAAATAAGTCCTTATATATGAAATTTGTGAAAAGCTAAGTCCCAGAAAACGCACAAGAATTGTCTCCTATGATTATTACTTTACCTCCTTATTTTATTATATCCACCAATTGTGAAAGAATATTATCATGGCTTAAGAAGTTTCTTGTATGGCCAATATATATTCTGAAGGAACACCACTCTGAAAACAAACTGAAACTTTTTGAGCAACAAAATAATCTAACCTGCCATGAGTCATAGGCTGAATTTACAATGAAGATTGGGGTACTGATTTGTGATGCCACATATTGTGGGAAAAAGCACTACACAACAATTCAGAAGCATCAGTAACACCAATTGCAAAGCTAGAAGGAAAAATTAACAGTGACAAAATTACCAGTGCTGGACTAAGTCTTGAAGTGCAGGATGTGGGCAAATTCTTTGCTGAGCCCTAAAATAACAAAGAAAAACAAATCAGTCTGTGTCTAAAGAAAGCTTCAGCCATTAGAAAGAACCTTTCAAATGAAAATCGGAAAACTTTAGTGGCAGTTTTTTTGGAGAAAAACACAGCACATGCAAGTGCTTTACTAAAGGAGAAAATAATCAAAAGAGAAAAGACAATTACATGTGTTGAAACAACTTGACTGTAGTACTCTTCAATGTGATGTGCTCCTGAGATATCCTCTCTGTTGTACAACAAAATATTAAATCATTAAATGATCTAAGGAGCTAAAAAAATTAAGGAAAAAGGCTAAGTAAAAGCCAATTAGAGGAGCATACACATTGATAAAATAACCGGCATCTGGAACACATTTCACGCTAGCTCCAGAAAGCAACAGAGTTTTAAAGCGATCACAGTGTAATATAGTAGTCAATCCTCCAGCTGAACAGCCAGAGAGAATAGCCTGCAGGTACAAGTTTCAGTTAGTGAAAGAAAAAAACCATTCAGGAGGAAGAAAAAATGTGCCAAATCATCAATGTTTCATACATTTTCAGCCTTATCCATTCCTTTTGCTAGTAAATCTTGCACTACAGCTGAAAAAATCCTTGCTCCTCTGAAGTGCAAATTGGTTGTCTGATTTGTACATCACATTATACAAATCTCATCAGAAAGAAAATTGGAAAGTCAAATTTACCAACGCTTAATATTTTCCTCGAAATTTAATTTCAAGTTCCATTGGATTCTGCAAAACTTACTGGATCAACTTCTTCCACATCACCAGTAAATGATGATCCATCACAGTACCTAACCTTGACTCTATTCCAATTGTAGAAATCTGAAATTTATAAAATTCATTAGAATTAGAAAGCTAAGCAAAAATGTTGAGTTCATAAGGAGAAACAATATATGTTGATTAATAGACAATACCTGGATTAAACTGGTGGTCGTTGCTCAATAATCCAGAAAAGGCAATTTGCTCAACCATTTGCTTTGATGAACCTAAGCGAGTGTCCTTTCGGTAAAGGCAACTAGTGACATCGTTGCACCAACCTCCTCCCTAAAATCATAAAGAAGATCATTACCAAGAAAAAAGAACTTTCCATGGTTTGTCCAAAACAAAGAAAAAACAATTGACAAATTTGACATTTAAGAATTACTCAACAGATGAAATAGTTGAACTCAACTACTCACTCATACACATAACAAAAACATATAAGAAATATTAAAAACAATTAAAGGAATTTTTTCATTAGTTAGTAAAAGACATAGTATTGGTGCCAGTTTGCTGAAAGGGACATACCTCAATGTGAACAATCCAGTTGTTAATCCCTTCTCCATATCCCTTATCATAGTGGTAAGCTGGGGGACTGCCATCCAAACAAACTGCACCACACATTAAGCTTCAATTTCTCAACTATTTTATAAATATTACTAAAAATAGTAACACTGGAGAATTAAAGTTCCCTAAGATCTCAGCTAAAATTCCTCACCAGCTCCTTTTGATACTGCATCCTCAACCAAAGTGATTGGAACAAAATATCCTTTTGCTTTAAGCAATAGCAGTACACAAACTAGAAGATTTAACCATTGGCTGATTCTTGCATTCTCCATTCAGCAAAATGCAACAAAAAGAAAACAATAAACCTGTGCATAGAGAACAAGGAACACAAGGTGCCTTGTGTAAAAGAATCAATATGCTACATAATTAATTCACATAAAGCCGCATTGTTTTGGCTGGCCGAAAAGAAAAACAAGAGCCATATTAAAATATCCTAGCGAGAAAAAAATAATATATTTCGTTAACTATTGTCGAGAACCTTAAATAGAGAGGAACGAATATGCATTTCAAAACTTGTATTGACAGTTATGCAGAAAAGAAGAAAGAAAACAAAGAACACAGAATGAAAATTATGGACAAGAAAGAAAGGTAAAGCATAATTAGATAAGAAGACTTGGTTTTTGGTTGGAAAAAGAAGATGAAATATTTCAAATCCATTTCACAGCCATTATAGTCTACTCTTAGCCCAGAAAATGAAACCTTCAATATTAATGCAAGGCACCCCAATGGTCTCATTGGTAGATAAAAATACAACAAAATTCCACAAACTAGTATGCATTACTGGATATGAATATCAACCTGCATGCATTGCATTAGCCCAAAAATAAATCACTGGTCCCACTCCAACACTACCTATATTAACAACTGTTTACAATAGAGCTAAATTCAATAACTATTTTCTGTACTCTACAGCCCAAAAATAAAACTAAATACAGAAGCTCCTTCCAACCCCACAAAAGAAATGATCAAAAGCATTAACCAAAAAGCAAATGGAGACAATGAAGGTGGACCTGAAATGGAAGATGGGGGGTGTGATTTGCAGAATGAGTGAAACCAAGTTGAGGGTGGTGGCTTATAAAATGCTCCACGGGGAAACAGAATTAGTGTGACTTGCTTAGATAGGCAATGGTTAGGGACAAATGGGAAAGAAACTCTTTGGGAAGGTTGAGCGGGAAATTGGATAAGAGCGTATGGTGGGAGAGTATGCTCTTGGATTTTCATTTTCTGGGCATTATACGTGATTGTGATTTGTGACTCTCTAGTGGGAAAGCGACAGAGAAACAATACTTTGTCTACTTTGATAGGCGAAGAACCCAAGACCAAACACTCATCAAACGCACATAGAAACTATTAAAAAAGCATGTAAAGATTTTTCTTTTTTCTTTTTTTTTATAATAGTAAAAACTATTTCTTGTATTTGATGTTGAAGTGGCAAACCCTATCAAGGAGAGAAAGCAGATTGGCTGGCTTGAATTTTATATAGTTGTGTTTTATTGGCTCAGTCGAGCAAAATTCGAATTCATTTTTTTTAAATATATAAATTTAAAAATTAAGAAATAATATTATGTCAATTTTTTTTCCACTGGTATGATTAGTTTAGTATGGCAAATTAGGTTAAATTAACCTAATTCTTTTTAGATAAGTCACTCCATTGAGTTAGGTCAATTTTATTATTTCTAATTTGATGTATTCTTTTTCTCTCTTTTTATAATTTAATTAAAATATTGAATTATTTAATCATAAATTATTATATATTTTATAGTAAAAATATTAATTTTATAATAATTAAAGAGTTATATTCCTCTAGAGAATATTACTTTAGGTTAAACCTTTAATAAATAACTTATTATAATTTTTTGCATTTTGTTTCATGTGTTTAGAAATTTGTAAAGGATTTATAAGGGTAAAGCTCTAGATAAATACCTCATTATTAGTAAGGATGGGTTTAACTTTATTGGACCCTAAGATTTATAAAGTATCTAATTCCTAAAAATATTTTAATGATAATAAAGACTATTAAAAATATACTCACTAATTGTGTTTACATGTATAACTTTTATAGCATAAGAAACCTTTGTTTGGTTAATTATCTTATGAAAATGTTCTATTTTATAATTGTGTTTGACAAACATCTCAAATACATGTTTTTATGAAAAATTTGTTATATCTTATATAAAGTGTTCAACATATGTTTTCATGAAAAAACATTCAAAACATTCTTAGAACAATATCTTTGAGAACCTCATGTCTTTACGAAAATCTTGTTGTATCTTATATAAATCGTTAAAAATATGTTTTCATGAAAAAGTACCCAAAACGTTCTTTAGACTATATCTTTGAAAACCTAATTTTTCTCGATAGAAACATTTGCTTATATTTATATATATCCTTTGAGAAAAGCAAAATGGTATATTCAATACCTTATTTTACGTAAAAATCTTCTAAATATTTGCTCAAACGTTCATTTGTGTCGAGTCATTTTTGTAATAATGTTTCTAAAAAAAAAAGAAATATCTCTATGATTATAGTGTTATAACGTCTAAAGAGACGGTTAAAATACTGATGTAAATCAAGTTTAACTTAGTGGAAAAACCTTCAAAATAAGTTATTTGACGTAACTTTGTTATAAAGTAAACTAGTATAAAATTGATATGTGATTCTTTCTTTTATGTTTTTGTTTATTCCATTTTTAACATTAAATATTTTGCACCCAATGCTTTATATCTTTCATATATCTCATTTATAAAGAAGTCTAAAAAATATACGTACACATCATTTAACTCCTGTCTTATGTGAAACCCATTATTATTTAAACATAAGTCCAAAATAAATTTTCACATTTTATTTTTTTATGTTTTAAAACATGGATAGGCATTTCCCAAAAGTCAAGACAAGGATAAATAATTCATTGTAAATTATTGAAAGCATAACCCATTGTAACTTGAATACATTATTACCATAAGCTTAACCTATTGTAATTTTTATATTCAGTTTAGTATCTCTAAAAGTCCATTAAAGAAATAATGAAAGGTTTGACCCTTGATAATTTACGTTGGCTAAGCACTCAATAAATTACTAAGTACTTGAATACTATAATTGAGGATCAAACTTACTCTAATCCCCCTATTCGATTAATTTCTATAAAAGTCCACTACCAAAAAATTTGACCTTTAGTAATTTATAGTACCAAGGATCTAACCATCGGCAAATTATTGAGGCCCACCGACAACAAGGCTCATTGTAATTTTTACATTTTACATCTTGTAGAAGTCTATTGAAAAAATTATCAAAAGTTTAACCTTCAGTAATTTATATCAAGATTTGGATTTATAAACCCTAAACCCACTATTAATTTTCAAGGGCTTAGCCAACTATAATTCGTGTCATGTCTTCTCTAGGATTTAGATTTACAAAAGAACTTACTGAAAACTTAATTAGTCCACTACCAAATGCTAATCTTCATTAACGAATCCAAAAAAAAAATTTGAAGTTAATATTTATTGTGGTTAAACTTTTTTATAACTTCACTGAAAACTAAACTCTCAATAATTTAAGAACATCATTGAGAATTATGTGTTTTGAATCATTTTTACTAATTAACGAAAATTAAACCCTCAATAATTTAAACAATTACCGAAGGCTACGTAGCTAGCCCTCAATAAAATGTCAACCGTAATAATACAAATTCTTATAGTGATATTTTTCTATCATGACTCTTAAATAAACTTCCTTTCAAATTAAATTATAATAATTCCAGTATTACCACCTTGGCTCCTTGTCAACGTTAGTATTACCAACTTAATTATTTCTCTATTTATTTATTTATTTTGTCATTTCTTAGAAATCTCAATACCAATACATCTAATATACTTTTACATCCTACTTATCTTCACTCATGATACTTTCTCCATTTTAAACTATATATCTATTATTTAAGGTAATGCACTTATGTTTAAAAAAGTATTAAAGACATCAATTATTATAACAAAATAATATATTTATTAAATTATTTTTATTAAAATTTAAAGTGTAGTTATAAAGTAATTAAGTATTTAAGTGAAATGCTAAAAATAAAATATTACTAAAAAAATAATACTTCCTTTAATTTTATAAACTGATAGTTATTTTAAAACTTGACTTGTCTCTAATTAATAAATAGTTTGAAAGGAAGAAATAATTGTTTTTAATAATAGTTTTGCGGCATTGGTGATGTTTGCATGTTTAAAGGGTGTAGTGCAGCTGCAGCTGGCACACAATAACGATGCTTATTTAAATTAAAAATGTTTTGTGAATATTAATATTAATATGAGACAATAAAAAGTTCTTAAAAAAGATATAAAAATAATTATATACATTATAACATACTGAGTTAATTTTTTTAATATTTAAGTAATGACTCTATATTCAAATGAGTGCCTAGCAGCCCCGTGATCTTCTTGTTCATGTGCAATGGGCATGGACACTCGACAGTGACGTCGTACATGTACGTATTCATTGTCTCGCTTCATTTCCACATTCCTAGGTTCACAGCTGTTTAAACTTTCACTGTTGGGCAAACAGATAAATGATTGGTTCCTAAATGACAAGTATTTTTTTCATACACTTGCGTCATTTTGGGCAAAGTGATGGGTTTTGAACAACACGTTGGACCCGTTTACAACCACCCCCCAAAACTGTGCATAATATTTTGCATGAATTTGATTGTCGTAAATAAAAAATAATAAAATTTAAGTAAAAACAATTATGTTTTTATTATACTGCAATTTTAAATAATTTATGTCTATTCACGTTGAAGTTTGTAAAAAATATTTATAAATTGAATAAATAGTACAGTAGTCGAACAACGAATCTCCGTTTTTTCATCAACCAACCAGATTGTAACGACACGTTAAAGTTTGTAAAAAATATTTATAATTTGAATAAATAGTCGGATCTCCGTTTTTTTTTTTCATCCACCAACCAGATTGCTATTAACGACTCTCCTACTATGTCTAGTTTAGAGAAAAATAAATAAATAAATAAAAATAAGATGATTCTATCGGTTATTAGTAAAAAAAGAAACTTTTATTTCATCTCATCTAATTGTATCAAAATAATATATATATATATATATATAATAACATAAATATCCTTAATAAAAAATAAAAATATTAAAATAGTGATATTTTGCTTTTTTATATATGAAACATTTTTCTCCTTTTTTTTCCCTCAGCTTCATAAGGATTGTAACAAATGTGAGTTTCACATGTTTTTTATATCGTTCCTTCCAACACGGAAAAGAATTATAAATATCTATTTTCATTTTTTTTTCTTCCTCTTTTACTCGTTCTAAGGTGCGTACAGTTTGTTGGTTCCTTTCTTTAAACTAAAAGTCTCTTTTAAGTCTTCATTAAACTCTTTTTAATTTTTGTAATTTAATCACTCACTAATTAAACTCTTGTTCAGTTTATTTCTTTTTAATCTTAAATTTTTTTCTCATAAAACGATTAAATAAAGTGAGTTTTATCAATAAAAAATATGTTAAAATGTAACAAGATAATTGTAAGTAAAGGCAGTAGCTAAGAAGTTATTAAGTTATTACCAAAGCTAATAATTTTTAGCTTAAATAAATAAGAATAATGAAACACGAAGGAGGAAAATGGTAAGAATCTATGATGAATCTACATTTAATGTAGACTTGTTATATAATTTGAGCCTTTAAATTTGGAATTTTAACTCTATGAAATTACAATTTCTTGAAAATTAATATTTTTTTATCATTTTGCAAATTTTAGAACTAATCTTAATTTTATGATTTTTTACTTACTTTTTAACAAATTTGATAGCACCGAACCACTTGGGGTGCCAACGCCAAACATCGTGGGGCCAATGCCAAACAAGGGTCAAATCGTGATTTTTAGGGTTTTCTTGCAAAAAAAAATATAAAAGGCTAAGGGACTCAAGAGATTTTGGCAACTAGTAGACTGTGTTCAAGCATGAAGCAAGGGAAAAGAAAAAGTTCTTTGGATCAGTTTAGATCAAAGGAAAGTATTTACAAGGCGATAGAAGGAAATTTTTTAGTTTTTTGAGAATATGAAATTGTAAAAGTTTCATGTTTAGATTGTCATAAAAAAATATTTGCAGGAAATATTATTTTTCAAAATCGATTTTTAGTTAAGGGTGAGAATCTAACCTTTTTGAGTTAGAAAAAGTTTTAATGATGTAAAAATACTATGATATCCCCGTTAATTTATTTAATACAATTATAAATTTAAAAATAATATCTAATTAAATGTGATAAATAATTAGATTTAAAAATAATAAATAATAATAAATATTCTTAATATACTTAATATAATTTTAAAAGTAAATTTACTTTAAAATATATTGTTTTAATATTTTTAATATATTAAACATTATACTTTTAAATATTTTATAATTTTTAAGTCTTAAAAATTGTTAAGGTATTAGTTAACAAATTGTTTAAGAATATTATTACTGCAATATTCAAAAAATGTTTTAGTAGAAATTTTGTTATGTTAAATTTAAATAAAAAATAGTAAAAATTACAACAATATATTTATAATTTTAGAATTTATAAAAAAATTATTTTTACAATAAAATTTTAATGAAATTATTTCTTTAGAAGAATATTTTTGGAAGAATCAATTATGTACTTGAGAAAGTTTCGTTAAAACTAAATATCAAAACTTTAATTGCCAAGAAACATATCTAAACATTCCCAATAATACTTATGTCTAAGTAAACAAATTTTCATAGTTCCTAGGATTCATAATTTCCAGAAATCATGATTCCCGAATATGAAAAAAATACTCATCTACGCCCCTTAGTTTTTCTTTAGTTTTCTAGTACAAATTATTGTAACTATCACTGTTTTAGGATTAAGGGTGATGAACCCTTTTCAAAATTTTGTGTATTTGGTGTTTCAATTGGCTAAAAAAATTGGCTAAAATAATTTCCTTTTTTTTTTTTTTTGTATATGTGCAATTTTCATTAGTCTATATAACTATTAGACTTAATCTTTGACTTATGAAACAATAAGATATTAGGCATACGTAACACCCTATTTTATATAATCTATCAATTAACTTACTTTGTTAAATAAGTAGGCTTAATATCTCAAGAGAAAATGATGAATTTATTTGTTTAAAAATATTTTTTTAAATAAACTTTGTAAAATCTTGATGAATATAATATTTGGAGAGATACGAAAAGAGAAACTCCAAATTGATTCAATTAATAATTATCAGAGTAAATCACACTGAATTAACTAATCAATCACATATAATAAAGCAATTCAAAGAGTAGTGTTAGAGAAGAGTGCACAACGATTTACACTAGTTCAACCACCAACTATGACCTACATCTAGTTCTCAAGTTGTTCCACTATTTGTTTAGAGGTTATAATGTAGCAAACATTTTACATTCAAGGAAACCTACCTTGACAATCTAACCCTCAGAATGCTCCTTACTTCACTCTTTAATTGCCCATTAGGAAACCTATCCTAGGGTACCACAAAGAAACATATCCTATAAACATGAGAGGTACCTAACTCTCAAAACCTAGGAAAAACCTTTCCTAGAACTACCACAAAATCCTACCTTGGATTTCACAAACAAGCAAGTCAAAAGGTCCGGACCACTCACATAATGGAGATATCACTAATAGAAGCATTTTGATACTCACAACCTTATCCAAGAACTAGCTCAAGAAAAACTTTTGATTCTCATTCATCTCCCTCATTCTTTAGTTTTTTTTTTTAAAAAAAAAACATTTTTATATAAGAATTTTAATGATAAAGAATCAATAATTTTATTTCAGAAAAGATAAACCAAAAGAATTCAAGCCAAATATGCTAAAATCTCGTTGGATTCATTCGAAATTAATTTCTACTAGGAAATTGATTCTTTTTCATGGGAATCAATTCTTTTAATTTCTTTGAACTTAGATGTTGTCATCAAAGTGTTAGATAATTTTGTCCTTGAAATATGAGAATTAATTTTATGTTGTTTAAATTTATACAACTCAAGATATGTCTAAAATATTGTACCTATGTTAGGAAGTCCTATATTCAATTTTAGACTTTAACAAAATATTTTGTAAAAGGTTTTAATCATTTGTGAATTATTCAAAAACAATTTTGTTAGTTTTATGATTTGAAAAACTATTTTTTATTTCAAATTATCACAAGAATCTCTTGAGCCAAACTTAATTAAAATTAGAAAGTCTTACATAGATTCCTAAGTTTCTGAATTTTGTGTTCATCGATATCTTCCTTTCTTTGGCTTTCTCTTCATTTTTTTTTTTTATATTAACTTTAACTTCACGAATCTTTTTGTTTTTGTCTTTATGTTTGTGAAAGATCCTTTTCAAATCAACTAACCAAACATGATTGATTTTAATTATAAGAGAAAATTCTAATTTAAATAATAAAATTTAATTAATAAAATTTATGTGATTTTTTGTGTAAGTTTCAGTAAAAAAATTCAACTAAAATTAATTACACGGAGTCCTTATTAATTATATTTAAAATCCTAATGTAGAATAACATTATAAATGTGAGCGGACAATCAAATATTTCATAAAATTAATTATAATTAGTCTTTATTAATTATGATTAAGTTTTTATAAAATTTTGAATTAATTATAATACTATTGGTTAAAATATTAATATTTTAATTTGGTATGAATACAAGCTCCAATAAATTTTTCTAGAGAAAAAATACTATAGGCCAATTCATATTAATTCTTTGGGATTAATTAGTGCTAACGTGTCTTTAAAACAATAATCAAGTCATTAACTCAACTATTAAAACTAATTTAATTTCTTTCACCAAAATGACAATATTCTTTTTGTTTTCTTTCCACACACTTACACATTCACCATTGTAGTAATAATTTAGACTCTTGCTTCTTATTGGTCTAAATACCTTCACATGGATCACCAAAGGATAAAAGAGAAGATTTTGAACTTTTCTAAAGCTAAATTGAATGTCTTTTTGAAAACTAAGACAACTTAGCCTCTAGGTTACTTAACAAAAACAGAAGGAAAAATAATTTCATGATGTTAATTAATGGTAAATATCTAAAGCAATATAGACTAATTTTGAACAAAGTAAGAATTTCAACAAATAAAAAAGCCAAAACATTGTACTAAGTTCCTATAAGTTGGAACTTATAAAGGTTACAGCAAGAAGTTAAAATGGACTTTTCTTCCTCATGACATCTGGATGTTCATCAGCTCCTCCAAAAAATTTGCTGAAGTTGTAAGAAATAGCTTTAGCCATATTGATGAAATATTGTTGTTGCTCTAAGTTTTTCTTTTTGGTGGCATCAAGTCGTGTCTTCTATTTCTTAACCTATTTAGGCCATCTTACAACTTTCTCATTTGTTCATAAAGATCTTTCTTAGTTTTTTTGAGATGCGTTGAAGAATTATATTCACCATATTTAGGCTTTAATTGGGTAACTCTCTTTTGCACATCTACCAGTTTTTCGTGATATTGTTTTGTTTCGATTTTGATCTTGCCAACTCGGTCTTGGGGTTTCTTTTGACTATTGAAGACTTTTTTCGCCAGCATCAAGGAAAGATGAGATTTTTTCCTTAAGTTCAAGCATTAAAGCTTTAGGAAATTCTTCTAATTCGTTGGTTGCTTTCTTTGAGTTTCTGTTTATAACCTTCATCTTCGAGATAATTGAATAGTAGTTTTCCAAAAGTTAAATTGCGAAAAACATTAAGAGTGTGTTCAAGTAAATTTCTCCATAAGTACTTGTAAGAGAGAAAATTAAGAAGAAAAAATAAAATAAACTTTTTCCATAAGCTAAAATTAGCTTATGCATAGCAAATTTGTAAAAGTTCTTTCATGTTAGTTTATCTAAAAACTTATTATTAACTTATGCATAAGCTAATTTTAGCTTATGGGGAATCTTATTTCATTTTTCCTTCTTATTTTGCCTCCTATAAGTGCTTATGGAGAAGTTTACCTAAACAAATTCTAAGGGCTAGCTCGAAATTTTTGTTTATTATAGATAGTTACACCAGATTCTAAAGTCTTTAAAGATAGTGAGCCGTCCAACATATAAGTTAACATTATGAAGGAGTCTATTTCAACCATTTGTAAGCATTGGTTGTGATCTATGTTGCTAGTGACATGATACTTAAAAGTTTTTTGAATTGTTTGATGACTCTCGATTTCTGGTTTCTCTTTGTCAAGCGAAAACCTATTTCAACTTTAATTGTGCATAGCAGGATTAACTTCCTATAGGAGGGATTACTTTGAAACTTTTGTAACATGTTGACTCAAGTCAAAATTGAAAGGGATAGATTTGTTAATGAGTCGAAGAGCACAACTTTGAGCTCTCATTTTCTTAAGGAAATTTATGAGTTTGAGCCATTTACTTGGCTTTTCAGGTTCATCTTCAGGACTTGAGGAAGATGCATTAGTATTTGATTTGATCCCAATGTTTAATGATTGAACAAGCTAAGAAAATGACAATAAAAATTGAGAAAATTAAGGAAGAATTTGATAAAAGAAATAAATGGAAATTACCTTTTGAACTTTGGGTTTTGAGTGAGGTTCATGAGAAGAAGAAACCTTGATCATGTTAATCTGTTGTAAAAAAAACAAAACCAATATCCAACTTATGTTATCAAGAGTCTCAAATTGAGATGATCGATAAGTACTTTTAGAGATTAAGGTTTTGTTCAAAAAGGTATAAAAGTTTGTGGTATATATACCTTTCATTTTTCGAGAGTAGTCAAAGAAATTTCTTTCTCGATGGTCTTAGTTTGGCTATCTTTGTTGGTGGAAATTTATTTCAAGAAATTAAAGTATTTGATTTCTAAAAAGATAACTCTCATAAATATTTTAATCAACAAATAAAGTATTTATTTATGAGATTTAGAATTGAAAACCTTTGTGTGAATTCCTTTTATTCGAACCAACAATATAAAGTTTTTAACATGAGAAAACTATGGTATTTTTAATTACAATATGATTCTAATACGAATTTTTATTAAGATATTGATATTATGACACTTATAATATTGAATATGAATTGCAATAAACAAATTGCCTAGTTTAAAAACATTAGAATTTACAGGAAAAACATTTATAACATAACTCAAAATAAGATCAAACAAGTAATATGATTCAAAATATATTATAAAGCATGATAAATAATAATGGAATTAAAATATTAAGAAGGAGTAATAGAAAGTGGAAGGGGTTATCAATAGGGAAGGACCCATTGAAAGGAGAAGAGGTTGTTGAAAGGTAAACATTAATTTAAAAGTTAAGTGAGAGCATGCATT
Source organism: Mucuna pruriens (assembly GCA_025330945.1). NCBI lineage: Eukaryota > Viridiplantae > Streptophyta > Magnoliopsida > Fabales > Fabaceae > Mucuna > Mucuna pruriens. The sequence continues at coordinate 2,023,092 of JAENHJ010000047.1, forward strand.
CCACTCTTCAAACAAGAAGTCATTTGTCCAGCATGTGAGTTTTTCTTTAAGTGTTTTTGACAAAAGGAAAATGACTACCATGTCTCTAATTTATAGATTTCTAACCTAATTTTCGAATTACAATTCTTTGAACATGTGTAAGACCCAACAAAACTATTTTGTTGAAATGCTGCCACCTATTTTGACTCTATATTTTCTCTGTAACTGTTGTAACAATTTGGAGAACCCATCTTGGAGCGTATTTTTGTCTTTGTAACTGTTTATCATGACTTCATATTTTTTTTTTTGAGTAATTTCCTTTTTTATTGTCTCGAAATCAGACTCTTCATAATTTTCTTATGTTTTCAAAAGGAGAATGTATGCTTTCATCAAAAAACTTTTCAATTCTTTCAACATTTAGAAAAAAATCACCAGATAATACCAACAAGTTCCCCTTAAAATAGTATACTTCAGAAGGATTTTGAAAGTATATTACTTTTCAAATTTATTGTCTCGCTGATTTCTTTTAAGTATACTTTGGATGAAAGTCACAACTCTTCAACTTATCTATAAGCAAACCCTAATACCTCATCATGATAAAAGGGATATTTTGATAAGATTTAATAATTTTAATTACCGTCTTTCATATCATTTAGCGCAATTTCCATTTCCAATAAAACCTCATGATTACTTATAAAATAGGCTCCATTTGATTTTAAAATTCAAATATTAGTTTCTTTTCTTTTCTTTTTCTTTTCTTCGGCCCTTATCCTTTTGAGAACAACTTTTTCTATACTGCACCCTTTTTTATTGGTGGTAACTATTATGATTCACACAAGAGAGTAATAGCTACTATATGTTTTTTTTTAAAAATTACTAACTCTCTTTTTTTGTAGGATCAAAATCATGATCCGAAAGGTAAATCTCGACATAAATATGAAGTCGTGAAATTCAAGAATTTTTATCATGTATGTTATCAACCAAATCGAATCTCTTCAACAATTCAATACAGCCCATTCTTTGAGGGGAAAAATCGAGAAGAATAGAATAAATGGGAGGATCTTCAATCCTCAAGGTAAATCAAATTTCAAAAATATTTTCCTAAAAAACTTACCTTTTTTCCTATTGCACTGTTTAAAGTTGCTAAAGATCTTTATTATCCACCCTAAGTTTGAGATCTCCATACTTTCAAATATATTTTAATGCAAGATAAAATAGTAAAAAAGACAAAATACTTTTCTCTAAATGTTACCTTGGTGATTTTCCCAAACCTCGTAAGTGGTTGCATTACAAGAAAGAAGAGGTTTCATCAGGAATAAAAAACATGGATGGTAAGTAGAGTGAGCAAAAAATCCATTTTTCCTAAACTTTTCATAAGCACACGGGTTCAATCCAATTTAAATCCAATTTAGTGGATTGGATTTTTTTGTCTAAATTATTTTTCATAATTCATTTAGATTTGGAGCTCCATTCTATGTCAGTTGTCCCAAAACTGAAAAACCAGTAATGATGCATCCATGGATCAACAAATAACACGTAGTCAAGAACAAATTCGAAATTGGGGATTAAGATTCAAGAACACAAAATTGATAGAGGAAAATGAAAATATGGAAGAAGAAAGAAATGAGGATTTACCACTAGTTCATAGAACTAGATAAGAATGGTAGAAATTCATCATAAGTTCCATGAGAGCTTGATGAGAATGAGTTCTTGTTCAAGACAAGAAACAACTCTCAAAGTTATTCTAGCACAAGTTTCATTTAATGTAAAAATGATTAATGCTAATTATATTCAATCCTTATATAGGTTGTGTTAATCACAATTAAATAGCCTAATCTAAGCTTAAGACTAATCTATAAGCCCAATAAAAGGCCACAAACGTAAGCCTAAAAATGCTAGCAAAATTTGACAGCATTTTAGTGACTACATTTGGTCACTTTGGGCCAATAGGCCCTAATTGCAAGAAATCAAAATAAAGTTACATGAAAACACCACTAAATTATAGTGGTTTAAAGATCTAAAACAGATTTATACAAGGTCAAAATGACACTCCATAAAGGTATATAAAAATAAACAAGTATTGGATTCTTCTTGGCTCTTAAGGTGGCTTATCTCTCTTTGAATTTATTCTTGAAGTTTCTTTCGTCTCCCCCTTATCATGGGACCTTCCAAGTCCATGGTATTCATGTTCTTCATGTTCTTCAAGCTCCTTTGATGGTTATGATCATGCCCCCACCATATTCATATCACCCTCCCCTTTTCAAAGAGAATTTGGCCTTAGTTTGGTGCTTGAGTACTCATCCTTTCTCAATTAGCTTGCCAACTTGATGTTGTATCTCCTTGGCTTCCTCAAGATTGGTTATGTATGCTGTCTTATTGGGAAATGTTGTTGCAAGAGTCAAGTCTATATGATGCTCGATGCACCTCAAATTTAGTAATCCATAGGGCACTTTCTTTGGGAACACATCCTTAAAATCTTCCAAGAGTTGGTCGAAACTTGTAGGCAAAGAAACTAAAGGAGAATAAACATTTAAACACATGTTAGTAGGCACAAAAAGTAATGGCTCTCTCTTGGACAAAGAAACACTCTTCACCTCCTTTTTACTCATAAGAAGGACTTTTTTCTTCACTCTTTTTCTTGCTTTTCCCACTCTAACTCTTTTCTTTTTCTCTACTAACCTTCTAATTTTTTACCTCTTTTATTTTTTTTCTCTCACACTCTTGCTTTTCTCTTATTCTTTTTCTTTATCCTTTTCAGTTGACGCGAACTAAATCGTGCTGGGGCGATTTAAGAAATACAATCGATTAAACAGAAAACTAGTTTGAAATTGGAAGTCGAATCCATCTCTAGGACAAAATCGACTGTACTGAGTCGGTGTCGGCTCGGCCAATCCAGGTTGACCAAACCTGATCTGGCTCTGATAGGAGTCGCCACCGACATTTCAAAGGTACATCGGAAACCGAAATTGGATAAGGCAAGTCTACGAAATGTGGAGTCTGGGTAAGGATTTGGTTATGTGTGGGAATGACGTGTCATCCAACCCATCTATCATTTGGTAGTTGTCCTATGAATTACATGAGCTAACATAACCTTTACTTTTACTACTTAATTGAGGAATGACTTAATGTATTGACGGGGCGTGTGTACAGAGTTTGGGTGTTTGGAATGCAGAACTTGACAAGAGTGTGCCTCTTGTTCCTATGTACCTCTCCTAGCTTAGAGGAATCAAGGTTCATGTAGTTTTGGATGAATTGGATGAATGTAGAGACGAACTTTCCCTTAGGCGTCCAAACTCGAATGACCTTAATGTAGGCGAACTTTCCATTAGGCGTCCGTGGGGATTGGAGGGTGGGGAAGCCTTTAATTCTTTACTTGACAGTGCTGGAAGAATCCATGGAGAGTATCCTAGGGCAACAAAACGCTTTCGGGAAAGAATAGGCCATCTATTACCTCAGCAAGAAATTCACAGAATGTAAGCAGAGGTATTCAACACTAGAGCGAACGTGCTGCGCTCTAATCTGGGCAGCAAAAAGGCTAAGGCAATATATGTTGACCCATACTACATGGCTCATTGCCAAAATGGACCCCCTCAAGTACATTTTCGAAAAGCCAGCACTGATAGGACGGATAGCACGTTGGCAAATGGCTCTATCGGAATATGACATAATCTATACGAAACAAAAGGCTGTCAAAGGGAGAGCCTTGGCAGAACAATTAGCCCATCACCCTCTCGATGAATACCATCCCTCTCGTATGAATTCCTAGATGAACAAATTATGTTGACAGAGGATGTCGGACCAGAAGCGGTTTTGGACGAGTGGAGACTCTAGTTCGATGGAGCTTCGAACCTACTAGGGAACAACATAGGTGCGGTACTGGCATCCCTGGAAGACCAGTACTTCCCTTTCTCAACAAGGCTAGGCTTTGATTGCACCAATAACATGGCAGAATATGAGGTTTGTGCCATGGGCATCATAATGGCCATTGAGTATCAAATCAAAAGGCTCAAGGTCTTTGGCGATTCAGCGCTAGTCATCTACCAGCTCTACGAGGAATGGGAGACATGCGACTCCAAGTTGATCCCTTACCATAGCCATGTGATAGCAATGGGCGAGCATTTTGATGAAATCTTGTTCCACTATGTCCCGCGAGACGAAAACCAGATGGCTGATGCCCTAGCAACTCTATCATCCATGCTCCAAGTGAACCAGGGCAAGAAAATGACTATAAACGTCTGACACCAGACTAAAATAGCACACTGCCAACAATTGGAAGAAGCACAGGTCGATGGAAAACCCTGGTACCATGATATCCGGGAATATTTGAGAGAAGGAGTTTATCCCCAAGGGAAACGGAGAACGACAAGAGGACGTTAAGAAGGCTGGTCGCGGGTTTCTTCCTAAGCGGAGTAATCCTCTACAAGAGGAGTATCGACTTGATGCTCCTGCGCTGCGTGGACGATTGGGAAGCCCAAGAAATTATGGAAGAGGTACACGAAGGAACCTTCAGTACTCATGTCAATGGCCATGCCTTAGCTCCCAAAATCCTTAGAGTCGGCTACTATTGGACCAAGATGGAGTCTGACTGCTATCAGCACGTGAGAAGATGCATAAAGTGACAAGTCTATGCGGGTAATATCCATGTGGCGCCATCTGCCTTACATAATCTAACATCCCTATGGTCGTTCTCCATGTGGGGTTTAGACATGATTGGTCCGATAAAACCCAAGGCATCTAACGGGCACAAGTTCATCTTGGTGGCCATCGACTACTTCACGAAATGGGTAGAAGCCGCTTCGTACGCCAATGTAACAAAGAGCGTAGTGGTTAAGTTCATCAAAAGAGACATCATATGCCGATATGGTCTGCCGGCTCACATCATCACAAACAATGGAACAAACATAAATAACAAGATAATGGTTGAGCTATGTAAACAATTCAAAATCAAACACCACAATTCAATGCCTTACCGTCCCAAAATGAACGGGGCTGTAGAGGTGGCTAATAAAACATAAAGAAAACAATACAGAAAATGGTGGTGACATGATCATGCCACGTGGAGTTGCCCCGACCTTCTAATTCAGGTTGTTAGCCTTGGCAATCCCTAGGTTGATATTCGTTGGGTCCCGCACCTAGTCATGGCACGTTCTTCCTAGAATCGCGGCACGTTCTTTGGGTAGTGGCTGACCTGGCAAATTCTGTTTCACTTGGGCTTCTGTGATTGGTGAGGATCTCCATGTCACTGAAGTCAGTGGGGTCCTTGTCCCCTTGACGTGGCCTCATCGAGGGCTCTTTTCAGCTTTTGATGGATCCGACGGCTTAGGGCCTCTTGGATCTTGTGAGGTGGTGTCCCCTTGTCAATGATTCTACTTGATTTTGCTAACCTGGCTGGTTCCATCAACGCTGAGCTAGAGCTCTTGGATCCCTTTTGGGCTACATCTGGTTAGCTTGGTCGCATCTAGCTAATTGGGCCGCACCTAGTGCCTTATTTGGGCTTAAGTCGTTCTAGGCCTTCTTTTGAAGTGAGCCAATCCGGCTCCCTCTTTTGTGTGGTCACGTCCGCGTCTTCTATTCTTGAGCAGCTTCCGATTTGGGCCTCTTTCTCCTGTTGGGCTGAATCTGGACTCCTTTAGATTGGGTGGATAGATTTGGGGTTATACATTAGCATTCTCTTGTTCTTTCCTCTCTTCTTCTTTTTTTGCTCTCATTTTTATTTGGTCCTCACAAACTTCCTTTGGAGACAAAGGTTTGGGTCTACCTTATGTCCCAAGTGTTCAAAAGTAAACTTATTGGTAACCCTATCATGGTCTGATAGTACACATTTTGTACCCTTTATAAGGTCTGTAGATGGGTAGAATAGAATATAAATAGTAGTTAATAATCATGTATTAGCTAAGATTTAAAGTTCCAAGGTTAAACTAAGGAAAATACAAATGCAGGCTAAGTTACTGATTTTAGCTAACAAAAATATACGTATTGTTTTGCAGGTCAGAAGAGAATCCGACAAAGTCAAATCAGCTAGAGGAAGTCGTCCAAGCCAAACAAGACCCTCCAGGCCGACTCGTCCTAGTCAGAATGAATTCATCCTAACAAATACCGGATGCATCTCGACCGGATGAAGTCGACTTCGTGATGCCGACTTTTTCATTAGCAATCAAGATGTCGACTCTTGTAGAGTTGACTCCGAAGGCCGACTTCGTGCCAAGGTGATATCCGCATGCCAACTCCAGATCGGATGCCGACTCCAGACCGGAAGTCGACTCCATATCGGATGCCGACTCCAGACCAAAAGTTGACTCCATACCAGATGTCAATTCCAAAGCAAATGCCGACTCTCATCCAAAACCGGATCCATCCTGGCATTAGAAGACCGACTCCACTTTGGCAAATTCAAGCACGTGCATAAAATGTAATTTAGCATGTGGTAGTTAGGCAAGCCTGTTAGAGATGTTATTTCAGTTATGTCTGTTATAGTCAGGCAATTAAATATGTTATTCTAGTTATTACGGTTATAGAGTTAGCTAGGTAGTTAATGTATGTACAAATAGAGGTGTATAGCAACATTCATTAGTTAGCAAGTAGCAAAGCTTTGCCAATACACACTCACACATCCATTTTCCATTTCAACACCTTTGTTCAACGGTGCTTCAAAGAGGTTCATTCAGGCTCGAGTGAATGTAAGGAAAAGTTCAAGCTGAGTACAAAGAGGTTCGTTGTTCTCCTTTGGTTGAACACTGTAGCTACTACTAGCAATTGTCGTGGGAAGATGATCATCATCCTTTTCCGTTGAATCCACTTTTTTGTATCGGTATTTTGACTAATCAATGAATGCATATGTTTACATTTGTATGTTTGTAATCCTTATATTTTAATTTGTTCTTAATTTTGTTATGTTTGTGCATGTTAAGAATAGACCACGCTTAGATTAGGGTCTGGCTAGAAACTACCTATAGATAATCGTTAGATAATCTACATTAACCATGAGCTTAATCCCTACTAACTCGAGGTCGTGGTTGCATAAGCCCTCAGTCGGTAATGGATGAACGTTAGACGATCGCCTTAGGAAATAGGTTAGTGAGGAAACACTTGCATGCTAGGAACCTAAAACAGAACCATTCTTTGATCCCATTGTACCCAATATCATAAATATATGTTAGATAGATATAACTTGTAATTCTTTACTTAGATTGTAAATCTTTACTTTTCTGTTAAGACTTTAGTTAGCCGTTACATTTCTTGTCAATTTAATTTTTCTGTTCAAAACCCCCCATTTATATTTCTTGTTGAGTTTACTTCCTACTTCCCAGCTTTGTAATCTTTTTCTAGCCCTTACACCTTAGAAACATTAGAACAAACATGTTCTTGAGAAGAATGACCTAGGTTGACCCTGTGCTACTATAACATAGGAAAAATCTAGTATTTGATAGGAGAAGTGATGACATTCTTATAGACTATCAGGGTCACTATCCTATCATATTGACAAGGCCTACTTAAAAGAATGTGTGGCCTCCATTGGCACCACATCACACACAACCTTATCCTCATAGCTCCTTATGGTAAAAGCCAAGTACACTTGCTTGTCTACCATTATCTCACCTCTCTTACTAAGTCATTGTAACTTATAGGGTTTGGCGTGACGAAAGGTAGGGATAGATAGCTTCTCTACTAGCCTTAGGCTAGTTACATTTACATTACTCCTACCATCAATGATAATGAAGCAAAGTCTTCCTAACACAAGGTGCCTAGAGTGGAAAGATATTCTCTCTTTGATTTTTGGTTTCCTCACCTAGTAGGCTACTCATAAGCCTTCTCACCATGAGAAGGTCACCCTCATAATGAGAATCATCACTAAAGGACTCAACCTCACTAGAGGAACTTTTACTCTCCATTTCACCATTTTCTCTCAACATCATGGTATTTGGGCATTGGGAGGCTATGTGCTTTTTACCCAAACACTTAATATTGCTTGATCTAGAAGAACTAGAAGGTGATGGTGTCTTATCTTCTTTTTGGCCTCCTTGGGGTCACTCCCCTTCTTAGGACTTTTGTCCTTTCTAAGCCTATCTTTTTTCCTTACCCTTCCAACTAGAACTAGAATAAGGCTTCTTAGACACTTGTCTCCTCTTTAATTGCAACTATACCTTAGTAGCTTGGTGGACTAAATCCTCTAGGAATTTTGGAACACCTCCATTTTTATTTTATATATTATTGGTTGTAAAATATGTTATTTTATTAATTATAGTTAATAAGTGATTTAATTTTTATAATTAAGTAAATAATTTTTCGGAGAAATATATGTTGGGTTTTAATTAATTAAATTAATAAAAACAGGTCATTTAATTTATGATAAAATCTAAGTCCCACATCGAGCAACATAAGCTCGTGCATAAGCTCGTGCATCACCTCCTTCTCCTACATAAGGAGTGTGATAGTCCAAGTCCTATATTGAGTAACATAAGTTCATGCATTATCTCCTTTTTCTATATGGGATACTAAGCAATAGAAGGGCAAGAGAGCCTCCAATAAGATGGGTTTAATACAAAACATTGAACCTATCATAGTTTAATTTTATTTTCTCATATCTTGGAGAGGTTAGAAGAGGAAAACAAGTTGTTTGAGCTCAAGTTTTGAGCAAAGCTATACTCAAGTCATCGAGCACAGTTGTGCTCAATGGAGCATGCCTGTGCTCATTATGGGTCATCATATGGAGCTACGAGGCCGATTATGGGGCTATATAAAGGAGTGACATGTAACACCGTTAATGTTACACATTAGTTTTTTGAAAACATCCATGCTTCACTACAGAAGGTCAAGGGGAGGAGCCCCCAAAGAAGATGTCGGAGGAACAAGGTTTTTTCTTAGGGTTGATAATCTAGGTAAGAGGGGAAGTTGGAATATCTCATTGTGAGGTATTGAGATGCATTGTGGGTAATAGGGTTGTCTCTAAGATCCCGATGTTTGTATGTTTGAAAAATAAGATTATGTGGTCAAACCATAGACTAGGGTTATTATCTCCTACTCGCTATGTTAATGAATGTATGCTTTAGTGGTCTTTAAAGGGGAGGTTGGACTCCCTAGAGTAGGAAGCTTGATATTGCCTATATTTATTATTAGTGATTTAGAGCCAAGCATGTTTTAGGAAAAATGGGATAACCAATGTCTTGACTTGAATGAAATTGTATGGAGAAATCATATATGTATTTTAGTAAAGAAATGTACAAAAACCACTAGACTTCCTCGAACCTTCATTCCGAGCAAAAATTTGGGGACCATAGAGTGACGAGCATGCTTATGCAATAGTCAAGCACGTTTGTGCAAAATTTCTTACACGAGTATGATCATGCTCAATTAAGCACACTTTTTCTTTCCATGTAGTGTAGTAAGGTGCATTCTTGTGATTAATATGTGTTTAAAGAATGGTGACTGTTTATGTTTGGTTGAGATTACTATATACAATATGTTAATTAAGACTTGAGCATAAGTTACATTGAAATGAATATTGAGAAACGAACATGAAAAACGATTAAAGGGGGTTATGGGAACCTTGATGAGTTACCTAGTCTTAGGAGGCAAGAATGGGCTCGAATGGCATTTCCCTAGTGAGTTACCTAGGCCAACAAGAGGCAAGAATGGTGCTCATTACTTTGTGTGGTAGTTAGATGAGTTGTCTAGCCCTAGCAAGGTGAGGACATCACTCATCGACCTAATCTTTGCAATTAGTAAAACTATGAAAACAACTAAGTGACATGCATCATGTAATGCAAGTTGTGAAGGAAAGTAGACACGATCCAATTAGTAAGGTCACTAAATCTACTAGGTGTTACTTGATATAGAAACCCCAATGGTCATGCTTGATCCCACGAGCCAAGGCATACAATGCAAGCTGAGTAGATCTTGATGTGCTGCTAGAGGATTTGATGCTAGTGAGATATGACTAACCAATGAGGGTTAAATTGCATTAACCCTAGACTACTATTCAGAATGTGATGGTACCGCATGAATATGAAGTTAGAAGACATTGTGCATTTCTATCATAGCATACACATTTTGACTATACCTTGTACTACCTGTGAGTGTGCCTTGTAAATATAGATGTGTATTTGTTGTGTGGTCTACTTGGCCTTGTCGAGGTACTCCTGCATAGCAGTGAGACATATTCTCACTTCTCTGCATTTGCATGTTTGTTTATATTTGGGTTGAATGTCACTTGCAAGTGATGATGCTGAGCTGGAACTTGTAGACTTAAATGTCCCCTTTATCGTTGTATTTCGCTTAGTAGTTGTGTAAGGGATTTTACTCTAATAGGTTTTGCATTGACGCTAGACTATAGGTTTTGATATTGTTTTCTTTTAAATTGTTTACTTTTGTGTTGTATTATTTTAGATTTTAAGAATATGGCATTTCAGAGTGTCATCGCTTTGTTTTGACATTTATTTTTGCACATTTTAGTTTGATGTATATGAACTATTTACGCTTCGAATGAAATGAGGCTTTATTCATTATACTTTCTTTTATATATAAGTTTAAATGCTAGAAGGTAAAGAGTGTCACAAATTGTAATGGTGCAACTCAATAATGTCTTGTTTTTCCTTATTGAGGTCATGGAGAAATTTAGCCATAATAGCCTTTTGAGAATCTTCCACTTAAGCTCTCATGGGAGCCATCTCTACTTCCTTAAAGTAATCCTCCATATTCTTACACCCTTGGTATAATCTTTGAATTATATTGTAAAAGTCTCTAGTATAATAGGAAGATATAAACCTCTCCATTAACTTAATTCGGCCCAAGTCTCCACATTAGGCCTCCTTCTCCTTCTAACATCACAAAACACTTGATTCCACCAAACAAGAGCATAGCCATTAAATTCAAGTGTGACTAGCTTCACCTTCATCCTATCATTGAAGTCAAAGCACTTAAATGTTTGTTTCACTTTTATTTCCCAATCTAAATGGGCATCCAAGTTGCTTTCTCCTATAAAGGAGGGGGGGTATTTTGCACTTCATCCTGTCCATCTCCCTTCTCCTAGGTTCCTTTCTATGCCTCCTATGTCTTCCATTCCTCCCATGTTTCTCTTCCCATAGTGGATCTAGAAGAGCCATTATGTCCACTCACATGACCCTCATCATGGCTTCTCTCACTTTCATGCATGGAGGGGCCTTTTTGCTTCTCATTATCTCTATTTAAGGCTCCTACTTTAGCATTGACACCTTGTGTGTCTCTCTTGACCAAACCCAAGCCCTTATTGTGATCTTTACCCATTTAGTCTAGTTTCTCTTCCAACCTTGCCTCCGACTTCTTCATTTGTTTTATCATCATCCTAGTCTTAGGAGAATAGATCTCCATTTCTTCACTAGAATCTCCCATGTTTCTCTTCTTTATACTCCAACCTCAACTACACAACCAACAATTACAACCTAACCAAAACTGAAAGCAAAAGGTAAGGCAACCTCACTACTCCTAAATGTTTACGCTCTACACTCGTGTTTCACACTTAGTTCACTTTTTCTCTAATGTTCGCTTTAGACTTTTACCTCTACTCTCACTCTAGACTTTTACCTCTACTCTCACTCTAAGCTTGTACAAGAATCACTATCTACTAATCAAAAAACAAATAACTTGTGAAATAGGAGCAAATTTCTACCACACTTAAGAAATTCAAGAAAAAGAAAACTCTAAGACAAAACCAAGGAGCCCAAAGAAAGACAAGTAAAAAAAAGTACAAGAACAAAAGCTAAACTCAAAGGCAATAATGATGAGACAATTCACATTCAAAGTCACCTAAGCATGCAAGTTGAACTTTAGAAGGCTTAGGTATATCACTCTTATTTTTGGACCATACATTAACTTCTTTTTATTTTCTTATTTTGCTTTTGCATGATTTTGCTCTATTTTTCCAACACTTGTTCTTGTTACTCATAAATTTTTCTTTTCACTTTTGTAAGAACTTTTCACAATCTCTTTGGTCCACAATGTTACTCACTTTTTTTCTTCACAAATATACCACAAAAATTCTTCTAATAAGTCATGGAACAAGAAAAGTTCAACTCAACATTTTCATCAAACACATGGTGAACATTTAAGAAAGTAAAAATGTAGTACTTTTCGTGAATCAGCAAGTTTCTGATTCAATTAGCAACAAATATGCTAGGTGCATAGATCTAGGCATTATACATATAAAAATTTGCTTCTATAAAACATCATAAGTCTCCTACCCAAGTGTTCACAAGAATAAAACAAGGAATCTTTAAAGAATCTTAAAAGAATATTCTCAAGAACACTCAAGAACACATGTATGAATTACGACTAAAGAAAACCATAGGTAGATGTAGAATTGTTAAGAGAACAAAACCTAACAATAATTAAATCAAAACAACTTAAGAACCAAGCAAAAATTCAAGAATTCTTACTTGAAGTAGCATGCCAATTTTAGAGGAAAACTCCATGGAAGCTTGATTCAAACCTTTAAATCCAGAACTAGGTGTTTAAGCAAGCTCTAGATACCAAATGATGCATCTATGGATCAATAAACAACAGATAGTTAAGAACAATTCAAAAATTAGGGATCAAGATTCAAGAACACAAAATTGATAGAAGAAAATGAAAATATGGAAGAAGAAAAAAAATGAGCATTTTCCACTAGTTACTAGATAAGAAAGGTATAAATTCACCATATGTTCCATGAGATTTTGATGAGAATAGCTTCTTGTTCAAGATAAGAGAGAAAACTCTCAAAGTACTTCTAACACAAGTTTCATTCAATGCAAAAGTGATTAGTGTTAATTACATTCAAGCCTTATCTAGGTTGTGTTGCTCAAAAATTAACTAGCCTAATATACGATTAAGTCTAATCTAGAAGCCCAATCAAAAAGGCCTAAAACGTAAGCCTAAAAATCTTAGCCAATTCTAACAACATTTTAGTGACAAAATATTTAGTCTCTAAATGTGTTTTGGTAAATTTGGGCCTGTTGGCCCAATTGAAAGCAATCCAAATGAAATTACATGGAAACACCACTAAACTATAGTAGTTTAAAGGTCTAAAATAGGTTTATACAAGGTCAAATTGGTACTCCATAAAAGTATACAAAAATAAATAAATATTGGGCTCTCCTTAGCCTTTAAGGAGGCTCATCTCTCTTTGAACTTCTTGAAATTTCTTCAATCCACCCCCTTGTCATAAGACCTTCCAAGGTTGTAATATTCATGTTCTTCAGGTTCCTTGATTGTTTTTTACCACGTCCCACCATATTCATATCAAGTAACCACTTCATAGAGTAGATGTTTTTGTCCCAACTCTCGAGTCTTATATTTTTTTTGTTCCAAACTAACAAATATCCAATTTGGCACAACACATGAAATGTAACTATGTAACTCAATATTATTCAATAAATTTATATCTAAAACATGATACTCCTTCTCGCTTTATACACAAAAAAATATATATTTAGTTATTAATAACTAGTATTTTGGACATTGCATAAAATAAATTTTATTTTATATAACTAAAATTTATAATGAATAAATATTTCAGAATATATAAATTAAATTATAGTTAAAACTCATAATAAGTAATATTTTTTAACATATAGTTTATATTTTAAATTTATAATAAACAATCTATATTGTGATACAATGTTATTTTTAATTATTGATAATTTATTTTTAAAATATTAAAATCCAATTTAGACTAAAGTATTAAAAAATGATAGATTGAGGAGATAAGATGTTAAGAAATTGTTTACAAACAATGCTCTCGTTGAAGAAAAATAGCTAAAATCGCTTTCATTAAAAAATGACTATTGAAAATACTCTCGTTGAAAAATGACATATGAAAAATCTATCATACAAGATAGATGATTCTAATTTATATATATTGAGGATATTTATAAACAAGATAATAATTATTCGATAAGTAATATTATTTTATTAAAGTCAATGAATATTTTCTCTTAAAAAAGTTTTTCCATCTCTATTAGTTAATTTCAGTTATTTTTTCATTTTTTTCCTTATATTTGTTCATTACTATTTTTTATTCAATAAAATTTTACATTAAAAAATAATAATTATCACAAATAATAATTATCTTCAATATTTTTCATTTACTTAATAAAAATTACCATAGGATAGTTATAAAATTTTTTAACATTAATATTAAGAAAATCTTATACAAAATAAATAATATCTAAAAAAAACCTATCTTGATTGGTTTATTGTTCAAAATCACTTTTAAAATCAAAACTAGATTTTAACCATAAACTAGTTTTATAACTATCTTTGAACCATAGACTAGTTTTAAACCTATTTCAAAGTGGTTCCTAAAATTGATTTTAAAACATATTTTAAAATTAATTTTTAGGTAAAATTGATTCTAAAATCGGTTGTAGGGTACATCCGAATTTAAATTTAGTTTATAGTTTAAAATCAATTTCAAAACCAAACTAATTTTTAAACTTGTTTTAAACCATAAACCAATTTTAAAATTAATTTCAAAAAAATCCAAACTGTTTTTTTTAATGAATATTGATTTAAAATCAAAACCATTTAAATGGATATGGATTGGATTTTGAAAAATCCAATCCATGCTCACCCCTAAATTGGTGAGACAATAGTTTCCATCAAATTTGAATATGTCCAATTACATCCTTATTTTATCTTTTTATTTGATCTCTCTTTTTTCTTTAGCTTTAATAAACCAATCTTAGGAAAACAAGAAATTTGGGACAATGAAGATAAAGAGTAACTAACTATTCAAAAGTCATTTTCTCGAAAACGAAAAACTTTGTCTTCAAAAGAACCTAGTGCACGTTCTGAAAAAAAAAAAAAAAGGTATTTCTTTTATTGAATTTCTCTTTACTAAGTTGAGTGTTTGATCTCCTAATATTTTTAATTCACGTGACTCACTCAACAAGCTAACCCAAAAAGGAATCTAAGTGTCTTAAAAGAAACCTTACGATTGGACATGCTACGGATAGAACGAACCTGTATGGTAACTTAAGCAGTAATCTTAGTTCATGGCCTATTCTACTAGTTATTTACAACTTGCCTCCTTGGTTGTGCATGAAGCGAAAAAATATAATGTTATCTATGATGATTTCGAGTCCAAGACAACTAAGAAATGACATAGATGTTCATTTAAGTCCCTTGGTTGAAAACTTGAGAATATTATGGGAGGAAGGCCTCAATGTAATTGATGGATGTTTCATTCAAAATTTCGAGTTGTGTGTCATGTTATTTTGCACCACCAATAACTTCTCAATATACGGGAACTTATGCAAGTATAGTATTAAGGAACATAGATTAAAGTATGCCTTATATGTGAAGAAGGCACATGCTACCATCAACTAACACATGGAAGGAAGACGTGTTACATTTGGCATTAGAAATTTCTTAGAACTAATCACACGTATCATTGATTGAAAAATGCTTTTAATGGATGTCAATAAAATGAAGTTGCTCCAATGCCCTTAACTAGAGCCAAGTTTGGATGGATGAAAGTTGGATGAAACTATAGTGATCTACCCTAGTGGTCCAAGCTTGATGTAAGACACCGTATTGATGTGATGCATGTGAAGAAAAATGTATGTGATAGTGTAATAGGAACACTTTTGAATATTTAGGGTAAGATAAAGGATGGTGAGAATGCAAGTCTAGATTTGATTAAGATGAGTATATGGCAATAGTTAGCTCAACAATCTTACGGTAAGGAAACATACATGTTCTGAGCATGTCATACTATGTCAAAGAATGAGAAAAAAAAAGTTTTATCGAGTGTCTATGGGCATCAAAGTATTGCAGGGCTACTCTTTAAATTTCTAAAGGCTTGTTGCAATGCAAGATTTGAAATTAGTTGGCTTAAAGTCTCATGATTGTCACATGTTGACGCAATAACTATTACCAATGGTTATTCATGATATCTTGCCAAAAAATGTTAGACAAGCCATAATTAGGTTGTGCTTATTCTTTGATGTTATATGTAGCAAAGTCATAGACCCTTAGAAGTTGGATGAGTTGGAAAATGAGGTTGTTATTATCTTGTACCAATTGGAGATATATTTTACTTCTTCATTTTTTGACACTAGGGTTCATTTAATTCATCTAGTGAAGGAAATTAAATTGTGTGTTCCTGTTTTAATAGATGGATATATCTAATTAAGTGAAAGTATGTAAAGAATTCACATCATTCTTAAGCATCTGTTATTGAAAGGTATATTGTAGAAGAAGTTATTGAGTTTTGTTCATACTACATGTCAACAACAAAATTTGTTAGGATTCATAAGTTTCAACATGAGGGAAGATATGTCGGCAAGGGTGCACGAGGTGTAATGGTTAAGAGCATGGTTAGAAGAAAGTTATTCAAGAACATTTGTAATATTAAATATCACTAATAAGGTCTTACCTTACTTATCTCCTCACCAAAACACTATGAAGAAAAATAACCTTGGAGAAATGAAAAATGGATTATTAACAAGCATAATAGGACTTTCTTACAATGGTTTGAAGAGAATATTTTGAATGATGATACTATTTCTCAAACATTAAAATGACTAGCACATGAGCCTAACTTTGATATCATATGATGAAGAGGATATGATATAATTTTTTCTTTTTATACAAAGTTGCAAAATGATAAGAGTATCATTCAAAACAATAGGGTTATGGTCGTGGCAGAGTCTATGCATTTTTGTTGTTCATAGGATAAAAACTTTGTTATGGCATCTATATGTTACTTTGGAGTCATTGAAGATATCTTCGAGATCAACTATACTAAATTTAGGAAATTTGTCTTTAAATGTAAGTGGGTTGACAATAACATGGGTGTCTAAATCGATGAATTATGATTTACATTAGCAGACCTTAACAAGGTAGGTTATAAGGGAAAGCCTTTCATCATGGCATCTCAAGTAAAGAAAGTGTTTTATATAAATGATCCTTCTAACAAAAGGTGGTCGGTGGTTCTCCAAGAAAGAAGCTTGATGGAAGTGATGGAAATCAAGACACTTGTCTTGATATTTCTAACGCTCCTTCTTTCTCAACATGCATGCATACCTTTAATGATAAAAATGAAGTAGATGATGTACATTTCACTCGCCATTATCATATTGAAAGTTTATGGAACAATATTGTCAGTTGATCATGTTATAAAATAAATTATTTGAAATTCATTGTTCTATAATGTTTATGTCATATTTATTTTAAAATTTATAAGATAAGTTATGCTTGTTATTTATTTACTCTTTAGACAACCTATTGACTTTCATTATTTATTGTGTAAATAGGTAGATGATTAATCGTTCACAAGGCACATCAAGTTCTTCTAAGACAACAAATAAAAAAATGTATAAATGTCACATGGTTAAAAGAGTTTAGTCTTGTCCATAGTGGAAATTAGAAGGGCCTCATTCAGTTCAATGAAAGTACTAGCAATCCTAAGTGAAGAACATCACACATTATAAGAGTTATGTTATGATCTTGGCTCGAAGCAAGGTTGGTATTCTTTATGGGGACTGGGACCATGTAGAGGAGATCATGAAGAACATGATTTAACAATGTATCACTATGTCATCTTTACCTTATATGTTTGTATCTATCTATTACATTTATTAATAAAACTATAAAACTCTAACTTCTTCATTTTGTTGTGTAATTTAGGCCACCTATGACATTCCACATATGGACTATCATATGTGATAATGGATTTCATATGTTGGTGAACAGTGGAAGGCATTTAAGACAAAACTCACTAGATATTAAATATATAGGAAGCATAAGGACAAGTCTCCTTGTAAGACTTATCCTTACATCAATGAGGAGATGTGGCAAAGATTTGTTCAAAGCTGACTAAACCCTACCTTCTATATTAATTTACATTCCTTTCATTTTAGTGTTTTACATGTGAAATTTCTATTTGTTTACATTTATTGATATTAGTGTTGTGTTCTTATAGAAGAAAAAGGTAAAGGACATTCAGTCCAAGAATGTCCAATCCCACATTTTGTCTTGTGGGGGCTATAAGTTTTTCCAGTAGAAAATGATTGAAGAAAAGATGAAACAATCATAGGAAGCAGGATTACAATTGGATGCTTCTTATGTTATAGTTGCATGCCATGAGTCGCAGAAGAAAGCCTAGTTAAAGTATTCAAGTGAGTATACTACTAACTCCTCATGGGAAGTTGTTGAGAAAATTGTAAGTAAAAATTCATTCATTATTGTAATTGTAACACAAACTTGCATAATCTTACACATACTATTCATTGTATTCTAGGATTTCTTAGTTGAGCAAAGCATATAATGTATATATTTTCTTTTATGTAGTAATGACTTGTTGTACTTCTGAAACATCTTAGTACTATCAAAACACGTTAGTCATCACTCTTTAGTCATAATGTTTATTATCATTAATACATATGGGTCTTTTGGATGCTAAACTACATCATATCTCATGCATTAAACTCTATTTCTAACCATCATATAATATAGTTTAGACATTAAAACATAGAGAGACAAGCTTCCTTTACCTAGAGTGAAGATTGGAATGGAAAACTTTAGTGAAAGGGCTTGAATTAGCAATAATGGTGATGCTAGATGGGTGGGAAAAATTTTTAGACCTGAGAGGTGAAGAAAGCTTTGGTTTTTTTTTTTTAATAATGGTGTCTTATAGAAGAGCTTGAAACAGCCAATTTCCAAGGGTTAAGGGACTTGAATATCCAATGGATTTAGTAATGAATAGAAAAGTGATCTTTACCAAAACTGGTAAGAAAGTGAGCTGATTGAGATTTCCTACAATTGGTTAATTTCACTTTTGAACTTCATACCGCAATTAGTAAGGTGATTAACTATATATGGTATAATCATCTTTTGCCAAAAATGGAAAGTCAATTGGTTATTTACTTTAATTTACATGTTAACTGGATCGAGAAGTGTATTGATGATATTGTGTTATTGATTCTCGATACTTCTAGACTAAGTCACTTACTACCTTCGCGTAAGTCATTGCCTTGGTAAACATGCATCAAATTGTCTTGGCCTCGTTCGAGACTTTCTTGAAAATGTGCAAATATTTCTTATTAAGATTTTCTATTGAAATTAAATTTAACTCTATTTTATAATTCATCTTGATCACTTTAATTAATCACAAAAGGGAACACGATGTTACATTATAGATGGTTTAAAATGTTTACAATATTTATTATTTTGAAACTATAAATTTTAGAAAGTATTTGTATTATATTTGTTGTCTTGGATTTTCTTTCTATATTTTTTTTGTGACTTGAGACCATTTTATAAGAAATGTAACAAAAACAAACAAAATACTAAAAAAATGTACTTTTTACATTAGTTATGCACAAAACCAATGTAGAAAGTAGACTTTTCATATCGATTATGTGTATAACTAATGTAAAAGTTTACTTTTTACATCAATTAAACACATAACCGATGTAAAAAATTCACATTTTACATAGAACCAATATAATAAATCTAACTTTCTACATCGGTTGAATCTAGAATGGACTTGTAACTAATATAAAAAGTCATTTTTAACCAATGTAAAAAGTCCCTTTTGTAGTACTGTGTACCTTTAAGTTGAAAACACAACGTAACTAGTTCAAATAAAAATAACCCATAATTGATATTTTATTATATATCCCACTAATATAAAATAAATTTGTTTATTAGAGTCACAATGGAGAATCATCTATTCGAGAAACAAGATACTTCGATTCATGAAACAAATTTCCACCATCAATAACACTCTAACTTTTGAAGAAATTAAATAAAAAGAGCTTACACAAAAATATGTGCATAAGTTGATTTTAATTTATGTGAAAAGATCAATTCATTTTACCTTCTTATTTTTCTCTTTTATAAGAATTCACAGAGAAATTTATTTAAACAAGATCTTAAAACCAGTAGTTAGTAATAGATAGCATTTTCATTTTTTCTAACTAACTAATTATTGACACAATTATAAGTTACAGTATTAATAATTTTATATAGAATTTGATTTTTATGTATCTGAATTATAACTATATATTAAATTAATTGTATATCAAATTTTATTAAAATCAAACAACTATATAAGTATATAATCAAATAGTTGTTATTTTTATTTATTTTAAAAATATATACTATGTTTATAAAATATATATATATATATATATATATATATATATATATATATATATATATATATATATATATATATATATATATATATATATATATAAAGAAGATAGATATTAGAACGTTATAAACTACATCACCTATACATTATTCAATAACTATTTTATCCAATAATTTTATATCAAATCTACTGATGGAGTCTACTAGTTCAATTGTAAAGGAAAAAATGAATATACTTTTAAAGATATTTTAATGTCAAGTAAATGTTTAAATCAATAGAGTAACAATATATAAAATGTTGTGCTTACCTTATGCCTCTACATGTGGTCTGTTTATAAAGTCTAGATGTGGGTAAGTAAATGCTTAGATGTAGACGAGTCATTGTCTAGATGTAGTTGAGTCATCAATGGAACACCTAAATGTGATTGCAAGGTAATCTTATAAGATCCTATAGTTTTTATGGAAGAAACCTACATGTTAAACAAGTTGGGTCCACAAGTTAATAGGTGAATCAGTAGATCAATTATCTTTTTAAAATATTATTTATTATTTTATAATTTTATTAGATAATTATAGAGTTATCGAAATTGATCTAATTCGACAAACTAGGTTGGGTTGGAGTCTAAAATTCAAGACTTAAAGAACCAGATCAATTTGACTCAGCCTAATAAGTTAGATTGGGTTACAAATTGGAGACCCAAAATGTACAGAGCCTGTTTTGGCCCACAATTATTTTTTATTTCTTTCGTTTTAGAATTTGTATAAAAATAGAAAAAAATAGTGGGCCAATTTAACCTAATCCAATAGACCATGAAAAACATAGCTCATTTGATTTTTTGGTTAGACTGGTTCAAGTCACTTTTACATCTTAACCAGTTGGATTGAACAGCCCATTTTGCCGACTCTATATAATTATACTTGGTGTTGATTAGTATATATTAACCTTTTTCTTTGAATATTTATAAATTCTTAATGTAAAAAATTAGAAATTTTGAGATTTTTATGTTTTATTTGATGTTTGAGTAATGTAGATGAAATTTTCTTTTAGATTTTACTATTTCATAAATCTATGCATATTTTCTTATATTTTTCATTAATCTTGGGTTAACATTTTCTAATTTTTATAATAAAAATTATAGTTTTCATGTTTTTCAAACATTTTTCAATTTTTTTTATTTTTTATTACTGGTCTTGCAGACCAGTCCATTAACCTGCAAATTAAGTAGGCTAAACACGAATTAGGAAAAAATATAGCCCATTTAATAAGTGGATTAGCGTGGTTTAATCTATTTAAATGTAGAATAAAACGGAATGGAGTTACCCGTATATCTAGCTGTAGTCATTAATAGGTGACAGGAAACCTCTATGATAAGTACAGAGGCCTAATGTTTTTAAATTAACTCCTCATTTCAACAAGAATTTGAGAATAAAAATGCACTCTTAATCAAATTCTATTGAATATTGATCTTAATGATGTAGACTAATAACATACATGTAGTTTTTGTTTCTTTTTCTCTAATATATAAGAACAATAGTCATTAGCTAACTAGCATAAACGAAGGCTGAAATTGTCGGAGCTAACGAGGAAGATTATAGGAAAGTTAAAACACACCACGGAAGCAACTTTTAACGGAACCTTGATTAAATTATGATAAATGCTTGATGTTCCGAAATCTAAACTCACAGAAGGGTTATGAATGCTCGTGATGGATTTTTCTTTTGTCTTTTAATTCTTAATGTTTGATTTTAGTTGAGAAGTAGTGTTGTTTTGGTTAGCACATCATTTGTAATCACCCTTTGTAAAGAAAAGGTATCGTGCTAACTAATATTACTACACTCTTTTAACCGTTTAGGAGAGGAGATGAAGTCGTTACTAATAGCAGATCAGAAATTGAAGACGAGAGCTTTCAATGTCAACTGCCATGTACGTATTTGTGTCTCGTGGCTTTGGAGAACATTAAATGTGACTATAGGGACATTGCAACTGGCTAAATCCGTCGTGTTGGAACATTATCAAAATTTTGTTAGGTTAAAAGATATCTACTCATTTAAATTATTTTTTAAACTTGACTTGTTTAACTTATAGATTAAATAAGTAAATTCATTTTAAAGTTTCATTAATACGATCATAGTATATATAAATTAAATCCTTAATTTAATTGCAGGCTTATTCGTTGGTCTCTTTTTTTTTTTTTTGTTATACAAAATATTAATAAGCTGATATTTTTATTAGAAATAATAAGCTGATATCAATCAAATACGATTATACATACGAAGACTCAAAAAGGATAAATACAATGTCATACAACTTAGCATTTTATTACTAAGAGTATTAGATAAAATTAAAAAAAAAAAAATAGGAACACATAATAGTTACCATATAAAAGTTCAAATTTCATTTTGTTTTAGATTGAATACGTAATTTTCAAAATAGGATGATGGGTAAAAGATGAGATTGTGAAAAGACTCATATCAATCCAATAATTAAAATAGTTTTTACTATATATTTTTATTTTTTTCATATATATATATATATATATATATATATATATATATATATATAAAGAAGATATTAAATTACTTCATGAATAACTCTAAGTAAAATTATTTTATTTAATAATTTTTTTATATATATTAAATTTTACTAATTTAACCATGAAATAATTTTTTTTATTCAACATATCAAATCTATAAAAAAATTTATAAAATTTTAAAATTATTTTATATGTTATTATATTAATTAAATTTAATGTATAATATTCATTTTCAAAGTACAAGTAAATATATATAACTATAAATGTTTAATTTATCTAAATTTAGTCGAATTAATATCAAAATTTCTAACAATTGAATTAATAAAATTTAATTTGTACAAAGTTTTATTAAATGTAGTAATTTTACCAAGAGTTACTACAAATGATTAAAATTAATAATTTGGAATAGATATTAATCGTTAGATCTTATTATGAATGGTCAAGATAAAAAAAATATACAAATTATTATGAGTGGGACTAGAACTAGTATAGCAAATGATGAAAAGTGTCAAAAAAATCCAAGACAACATGAGGATCGCATAAAGCCGATAGTGAAGAAAAGCTTGAGTTCAAAGCGAGGATCATGTATTCTTAAGAGTCGCACCAGTAACTCGGGTAGGTCGAGTAATAAAATCCAAAAATTCTCTCCTAAATTCATTAGACTACATCAAATTTTGACTTGAGTAGGTCTAGTGGCCTATCAAATAGCCTTACCTCCTTTTCTTTCAAATATTCATAATGTTTTCCATGTCTCTCAGTTGATAAAATATACTCGTGATCTCACACATGTTATAGAACCAGATTCAATACAAATAAGAGAGGACTTGACCTACGAGGTTCAACTGGCTAGGGTTGTAGATTAGAGGCTAAAGCAACTCAAGGGCTAGGGCATCAACTTAGTTCGTGTGGTGTGGAACAAAATGAAAGGGAACTCTATGTGGGAGCTAGAAAGCAAGATGCAAGAGCAATTTTTGCAACTCTTCCTAGGTAAGAAAACTTTTTGGGATGAAAATTCTTATTGTTGGGGGGAGTGTTGTAACGCTAAAGGCTTTTATATGTGGTTAATAAAAGTGAATGAGTAATTATAAGCATAAATAAATTTAATTTAAGTAGAAAATGAGTTAATAAAATGTTATGTTGTATGATTTTTGAAAAAATCTTGAAAGAGGATGAAACAACTAAAAGTACATATCCGAGACAGAGTTTTCCTCAAAAGTGGGTATCCGAGTTAAGTAAACATCTAGAGTTGAAGGATTATGGTCTTGGATACATTCCATATAGAGTTTGTTGAGTCAGTATCGTCGGCAATCTTTTTAGTGTAGCGATAAATTTTTCAAGACGAAACACTACCCAACTAAAGTTTTGTGAAAATCCCAAAAACCCCCAAATCGTTGTTTGACCCTAAAAACCTTATTACCCATTAGGTAATAAACCCCCTAAAATCCAAAGGAAATCCAAACTCCATGGACCAAAGGTCCATAAAACCCTAAAACCCAATGGTTAATAACCCCATCCTAAAGGCTTATAAAAGGCCATGCAAGGATGAGTTGTGAGGCTGATTTCTAGACTTGCTACACCTCCAAAATTTGATATTTTCGTCACCTTTCACCAAGCCTTGAAGCTACAAGTGTTGATTTAAGATTCTAACTCCTTTACTAAAGTATTCACATCCTAGTTTGTTGGAACATAAGTCTATGCGTCTAAAATGACCTAAGTGTTTTGATGATAACAAACATTATGGAAAGGACATTCTTAGTGTCCATAGTGAGACTCACCGTCCAAAAGACATACTTTGCATCTATAGAGAGACTTAACGTCCAAAGACGCATTCAAGGGTCCATAGAAGAGCTCAACATCCATAGATGTGGTGATCTTCTAAAGAGGGACTTACCATCCAAAGGACGTATTCACTGTCCAAAAAAGACTTATTGTGCAAATGACGTATTTACCATCCAAAAAGGGACTCACTATCCAAAGGACATGTTCACCATCCAAAGAAGGAATCACCATCCAATACGAGAGCTCAACATCCAAAGGACTCATCAAATATCCATAGAAGAAGAGCTTAATGTCCATAGACGAGTTCACCGTCCATACGCGAACTTGGCATACATAGAGAAACCTATTGTCCAAAAGCAAAATGACTGTACTATTCCATTCAGGAAGTATCTCTCAAAAAGTGTAAAGATTTATTTAAGTTATCTAACTTATCACATAAATCAATTCTTTTAGATATACAGCTTGAAATCATAATCCAATGTTCAAATTCTACCTAATGCACTGTTTTGAGAACATGGCAGTTTTAGATTCACAAAGGGCTACATGAAGTTTTGTTTATTGCAAGTCAAATCTTCAACCAGATCATGACTCCCATGAGAAGGGACCAATAGAAGCTTCCTCTCTCATTAATAGAAGATAGCACATTAAAATTTAGAGAAGAACAGTCTGACACAATCTTCTCTGTCTTCAAAAAAAGAGGAGCCTTTGCAGAAATCAAAACTACAACATTTAATACTGACTCAACCACTCATCATGCACAAGCAACGTTCAAATTTCTACATGCTACAAAAAGGAAGATTGATCAAGCTCAGAATAGATGAAACAATAATGAGAAAAGCACAACAATGTGAAAAAGAAAGATTAAGTGATATACTCTAAAGTTGTTTTGGACGACTCTTTCATTATTTATCTTTAAAGCTTACTTTGTTTGGAAAAGCTAAGCCTTCATGTATTGTATTATAATACGCTTATTGTGTTAGTAGAGTTTGTTGTAAAAACTCATTGAGTTGGTGTGATAGCCTAAAGAAGCTAAGTGACAAAAAAATACTTGGTTTTCTTGTAATTAGGTAGATTACAAGGGTTGGAATACCTAGAGAGGTAGGGAATACTTGGTTTTCTTGTAATCAGGTAGATTACAAGGGTTGTAATACCTTGAGAGGTAGAGAATACTTGTTTGTAAGTTAGGTAGACTTAGTGAAATTCCTTCGCGTTGAAGGGATTGGACGTAGCTTTGTTGAAAGAGTAAACCAATATAATCTCTATACGTTTTTCTCCCTTACCCTACACTCCTTTATTTCTACACTTTTTGGATGACCGATTTGGATAGTCTTTATTAGACTATCGGTTTGAACACTCCTTTTAGACAACCGATTTGGACACTCCCTTTGGATGACCATATTAAACTGTGTTTTAAATCTTCCAATTTGCAAAAAGCTTTTAAAAACCACACACACACAATTCAACCTCCCCCCCTTCTTGTGTATTACCCTTCAACCAAGAAGGGTAATTAAAATGTATGTGTATCTCTCTGTACCTTCATAATCTTTAACCAAGTAAGGGAAGATATCCTTGGTAGATTTTCGTGATTGTAGGCTATTAAAATGTATGTTGTTTTACATGAGATCATATGTTTAGAATTGTATGTAGGTAATATGTTTAATAGTTGGTAGCCATTATTGTAAGTTTTAAGCTTTATATGGAAATGTTGAGTTGATGATGATTATGCCAATGCATGTTAATTTTGTTGTTATTTTCACATTGAAATGTTGGTTTATATGATAATATGGAGTTGTTGATGAAGTTATACGATGATTTGGTTGAGTTTTTGTAATTTTGATGATTTTGCATGCTGTTGTTTAGGGTATTCATTGGGCAAGTCCTTAGCTCGCTAGGCGAATCCCTATTTTTTGGATTTCTATCAAAAGTTCAATGAATGAGAAAAGACTCTATTAAAGCTTTTGATTGGATTTGATTGGTTTTATTATGATAGTAAAAAATAATTTAATTTATATAATGAGTATTGTTCAATTAGCAATACACACTAAGTTTATGAGCGAATACCTAAATTCGATTCACATGTAATATATCCAGAGAAGGAGGATGAACTTTTAAGTGTAACTAAACTCTCCTGAGGCTTGGCCACATAGCCAGCTCAAAAGACCGAAGTTTGTAGAAATACCTCAAAATCTTATCAGAAAGTCAAATATCTTAATTATAATAGTTAAACATATATATATATATATATATATATATATATATATATATATATATATATATATATATATATATATATATATATATATTTATTAGAAGAATCATGTTAATAAATTATATACATTTAAGTATATTTTAAAAAATTAAAATTATAACTTATCAATATATTCTTTTAAAAAAATAAGTATATGTTAATAAACTTCATATATAATTATTAAAATTTTATTATTTTTATCAATAACTTATAATTTAAATTATTATTTATGTATTTCGATGAATGTGATTAATAATGTCAATCAACTATATTATGACTTTTGATATTACTTTGTTAGAATTTTGAATTGTTTACTATATTTATTATATATTTCACGATTTATTTATTATTTAAATAAAAATAAAAATAAAAATGAAATAACAATAATTTTAATATTAAATTAAATTGAATTTGACTTTAAATCAAAACTGAATGAACGTGGAAAAGAAAAAAAAACACGTATAATTTAATTAGAAAACTTTCACCTTCTAATATTTAAACCTTTTATTTTTAAGAATGACAGGGACACTATCGTATATTTTCTTTATGATACTCTTTTTATTATTGAGTAAAGTTATTAAAAATAATAATATAAAATTTTTAATTTCAATAAATTTTAGTTAATAATAAAAATTATTAAAAAAAAATCTAAAGGAGTGTTGCTCCCGTCCTTGTACTACTAAATCAGGTTCTATTTCGCTGTCAGTTACTCTCCCCAAGGAAGTCAATCGCTGTATCTGGTCGGTCCTGACATCAAACGGGCAGCCAACCATCACCAAGAAAGGGATCAACGCACCGACCGTACCATCATCTATTATCATAAGAGCAGTAAATAACTATTAATCTCTCGGTCGGCCAAAAGAAGTACCAATGCAATGCACTGACCACGGACGTCTCACTCTGCCGACAAAAAAAAAATAGTATTTTGATTTTGGGGTGAGAAAGACTTGGACTCATAACCTCAAGGATTCTACAAAGAAGAGACCAACATGTTAACCGCCTATGCCACAAATATTTACTGTTATAAGAGTAGTAAATAGATATTAATTACTCAGTTGATTGGTGAAATGAAAGAGGAAGAGAGGAAAAGAGACATTTAGGAGCAGTTCAAAAGTACCCGCACATCCTCCATCGGCATGACCACAACGCCATGAAAAGAAATTTCAATCCTTGGTACGCATATTTTTAAAATTTACATGACTATAATCTACAACTCATGCAGGTATAAAAAAAAAGGTTTTGGCTTTTCCCATCTCGAATAGAATGAACAAATCATAAGCCCGGGGGCGCGACAAAGTGATAAGCCCAATAACGGATGGCCGAAAAGGCTAGCCCGAGGGCGTGACAAAGTGAGAAGCCCGATAGCGGACGGTCGAAAAGGCTAGCCCGGGGGCGCAACAAAGTGATAAGTCCGATAACGGACAGTCGAAAAGGACTAGCCTGGGGACGCGACAAAGTGATAAGCCCGATAACGAATGGCCAAAAAGGTTAGCCCGGGGCCACGACGAAGTGATAAGCCCGATAACGGATGACCGAAAAGGCTAGCCCGGGGGCGCGACAAAGTGATAAGCCAGATAACGGACGACCGAAAAGGCTAGCTGGGGGCGCGACAAAGTGATAAGCCCGATAACGAATGGCCGAAAAAGCTAGCCTGGGGACGCGACGAAGTGATAAGCCCGACCCAATCATTACACTCACCTCGAGAAGGAAAAACGACATGTAGTTATTGTGCCACGTCATCGGGCATGCACGCTTAATTTGAATTATTTGAAATTTTAGGAAGCCCAAACGACATCACCACAAGAACGCTAAGGCGCTAGAAAGAACCTTCGGGAATGCACGAATGAGTTAAACTTATGCCCAAGAAGAGCAAAGTTCAAGGGGCTATGTACCGTCCGGTCAGTTCGACCGAACAAACTTTTCCCACATCCTGTCCCGTCGGACGGACGTTCCTCCGAATGCATTAAGACCAGAGAAAATCCAGCTGATGGGATGTGTATTACTCTCCCTAAGGAAGTCAGAGCAGAGGCGCCGCCACCTTGACATAAACGAAAAGAAGCCCTCCAAAGAAGTTTCGTCCCACTGACATTGATAGATTTGGTAGGAATTCGCGCCACAAAGGACAAACAGTGATCTTTTCCTATAAAAAGAGAGCAAGGCAACCTGATCAGACAACTTAACTCGTGGAGAGCACAATAAATAAATAAATAAATAAATAAAAATATATATATATATATATATATATATATATATATATATATATATATATATATATATACTAAAATCAACATAAGCTATAATTAAATATTTTATTATAATTAACCATACTTTTCTTATATAGACACTTTATATACCTACAATATTCATTTATCTGTAATACACGCTCTTTTATTTTATTATTTTTTATTTTTATATTTTTTATTCTGAAAGACAAGTATTTTTAATTTTATTAAATAATTCCTTGTATTTTTACTACATAGTATTAATGAAAAACAAAATAACACATGGGGACAAGGGGGAGTGAAAAAGCTTTTCTACTTTCAATTATTACGAGGGAAAGTCACGCTATAAAGGAGAAAAAAATATAATAAATTAATTTATGCGCAGAGTTATAGATTAATCTATTAATTTTCTACTAACTTCATTTGACTTCACCAAAAGAATATTTCTACCTATTTTTAAATTAAGACTCATAGAGAGTGAATTGAGTCATCTTAAAAATATTTTCACAAATTTATTTTTTTTAATTGTTATGAATATAATGTGCCAAAATATATATGGTTGTGATCACAACTCTTGACTTATGTCTAGTCCTTTGGTGAACCAAAGAGTTTTTTATTATTTGATTAAAAATTACAATGTATAAAATATTTTACACTAAAGGAAACCTACCTTGTGAACCTAACTTGGGATGTTCTTCACTTCACTCTCAAATCACTTAATAATATTTTCTTTTAATTAGTCTCTTCTTTTTTGTTTAATGAAAAATCATTATTTATATGAGTTATTGAGTGAGAATGAAGTTTAATTTTGAAATGTAAGAAATGGTATTTGATTATGAAAGATAGAAACCCAATTAAGAATCAAATCATTTATATAAAACTTGATTTGCTTTTTGGGAATTAATTTCTTCCAAAGGGGATCAATTCCTTCACATGAGAATAAATTCCTTGGAAAGGGAATCGATTTCTTGGGAGAAAACAAAGCTCTAAAATCAATTTTCTCATATGATATTTAATTCTTTTGTGTGGAAATCGATTTTTAGACTAATTTTATCTTATTGTGAGATTTTTTCACTTAAAAAAACTTTTTTCTTTTGTTAAGGATTTATTTTATGCATTCTCATTATATCTTTTGAACTAGATTTAATTATAATGGTAAAGGTTTTATGTATTTCTTAAGTTTGGACCTTTTATCTTTAGTTTTGTCATCACTTATTCTTTTTTATATTAGTTATAGTTTGCATGGAGTATTTTGTTTTTTTTTTTTTGTCATTATCAAAATTTCCCATTGGAATCAAGAGGCATATTCAATGGTTTCATGATTAAGAATCAATTAATAAAGTTTGTATCTGTTTCCATAATTAAACATATCAATATTGATTTTCCTCTTATTCAATGTAATTTTAGTAAAAATAAATAAATAAATATTTAATTATTTTCAAGTAAAATGTTTTTGCCTTCAAACTTTAGTTTGACTAAAAATGATAAAAACTAAACTTTTAATTGAAGTTAAAAAAATTTACACTAAATTTTGTTTAAATATGTTTTTAGTCTTTATAAAATGAACAAATTTTGATTTTAGTTCTTATAAAAAAATTATTTGATTTTCAATTTTCTTCCCCTAAAAAGTTAAAATAATTATTCTTGGTTATTATTATGTAACACTCGTTAACTACATATGTGTTAACAGAAGGTCATATTATCATCTTAAGTGGTACTCAGTGATATCTACTATACCATATCAACGTTTGATATTTCTAATTTTTTTTCTAAAATCCTTAAATAAATGTTATTTATCTATATAAAAATGAATGTTAGAGAAAAAAAATAGTAATTTTAAATTTTGGAGAGACGAAGAAACATATTTTACTATGATAAAAACCAGAATTCTCTCCTTTTATAAAAAATAATTTTAAATTAAAAAAAATAAAAATTATAGAAATCAAAATCAAAATTCATTTATCATGTTTAAATCAATACAATTTCATAAATGCTAAAAAAAATAAATGAAGAGAAAATTCATCATAAAAAGAGTTCAAAGTCTCTTGTTTGATTGGAGGGAAATGAAAAGGAAAAAAATTTAAATTTTTTTTATTTGGTTCATTTTGTAGGAAGAAAGGGAAGAAAAATGGAGGAGAGCAACATTCTTCCTAATCTAATTTTTGTTTTCCTCTAAAATTAGAGAGATTTGGAGTAGAAGAAAAATGACTTAAAATATTTCAAATATAATGGGTAAAACATTCCTACCTATATTTTGAAATTTAAAATTTTAAAATTACAAAAATAAATTAAATTTTAAAGTTTCTTCCCTCCTTTCTTGTTTACTAAGCAAAATATCCAGAGAAAATCTCTTGTGTCCTTTAAACCAAAGAGAATCTAATAGTAGCCGGCCATTGGTAAAACAAAAAAATAGTGGCCACTCAATATTGCTTATGAGTGGAGGATGTGTTGTAATGGCCTGTACTTGCGGGTGCCAGTTTCCAACTTGCATGTCATATCATAATAGTTGTCTGTACTTAACACACTTCAAAGTTGCACGTTATATCGTCATGAATTCACGTTGAAATTTAGGACTCAATGCACCCTAAATTAATTGGTAAATTCGTGCATAAATAGTTAAATACCCTTCAAGAAAACAGTTGTGGGCCTTGTTAATTTACTTCTAATTTTTATCACAAACAATTCTAGGCTTAACACTATTTATGGATGGAAAAAGAATTAGACAAGAAAGAAAAAAGTAAAGTAAAAGGAAGATAGAAGAGAAAATGATTAAAACTTTAGGTTGTTTACTTTGAAAAAATAAACAAAAGAAATAAGAGAAAAGAAGTTAATTTTTTTTTTGTTTATTTAATTTATGCATATATTAGGATTTAATATTTTTATGTGTATTTTACATAATACTTTCGGAATTAATAAAAAAAATCTTAATCATCTCAAACTATTTTCCATTTATTTTGATACTTGATTTTCTTAACCACATACCACTTTAAATATACTTTATCTCTAAATATAATTTCAATAATACTTTAGTAAAAAAAAAATTGTCAATAATTAAAAATAATTTTATATTATAATATAAATATTTATTATAATTAAAAATATATAATTTATATATTTAAAGATATTTATTTATTATGAATTTTAATTATAATATAACTTAGATATTAACAAATTAATTATTTATACAAATTTTAATTATATAAAAATAAATATTTATCATAGACTATACAAGGTTAAAATATTAGTTGGACAAAAAGTGAAAAAAAAAATATAAAGGTATTATCCTTTATATAAAAATACATAATATAATTAAATAAATAAATTTATAATTGTTATCAATTAAATTATAAATATATTTTTAATTTAGATAAGTTGTGTGTAATTAATTATTGGTAATTTTTTCATGTTTTAAATAAATCTAAATATGATACAGTATGATGTTTATTGTAATTAAATGGATAAGTTTTATTATAAAATATTACAATTTTAATACCGGCACAACTTTTATCACTAGGGAAGATAGGAAAAATATAGAGAATGATACTCTCATTCTTCTGGCTCTCTCCATCATATATTTTTAATATTATTTTTTTAAACGTGTTATTTCAATCATCTCAAATTATCTTTATTTTATATTTAAATAATTTTAAATCTTTTTACTAATTTCTGTACTATAAATATTAAATATTTTTTATGTTTCTAAGAGATTAAATACATTACTTATGCTACTATTTATCATAATTAATTATATACTTTGATCTTATTAACAACATATTTCCTAAGATTTTTTCTCTTACTTATATCTCTAAATTAAATTTTGATATTATTTTAAAAAGTAATACTTCAAAATAATTTTATATTATATTTTAAATTACTTCATCTCTATATAAATAAAAATAATTCAAAATAATTATCTTGAATGAGAATATTTTAGAAGATATTATTTAACGAGAATATTTTTAGAAAATTTTCTTCAATAAGATTTTTTGAGAAGTTTTTCTTCAACATGAATGTGTTTAAGAATTTTTCTTTAATATTTTAATTCTTTCAATTTATATTTTTATCTTTATTTTAAATTGAATTTTTATATTTTTTTAACAATTATCAATAGAAAAAAATATTGTAACACAATAAAAATAGTTTATCATAAATAAAAATACAATTTATGTGTTACAAATATTTATTTATTATGGATTTTAATTATAATATAATTTATATATTTAAAAGTATTTATTTATTATAAACATTAGTTATATAAACAAGTATTTATCATGTGCATTCTACATGCCAAAATATTAGTTTATTATAAATTTAAAATATGATTTATATATTAAATAATATTTATTTATTATAAATTTAATTATAATATATATTAAAATATTTATTTATTAAAATTTTAATTATATATAATAAATATTTATCTTATATATTGTATAGGTAAAATAGTAAAATACTAGAAAAATTGAAAATAAATGCACCATTCTCTTTACTTTTCTTTTGCATTAGGAGAGAGATTTATTTGAAATAGGTTTGATAATTGTTTTTCTCTCCTCTTAATTTTCTTTATCATCTCTCAAGTAAGGTAGCTGAAAAAAAAAATCCACCAAACATGGCGCCCCCAATTTCTATTAAAAAATCGTGCAAAGGGATAAATCAAAATATAAAAAAAGGGGAAAATGGATGAGAAATATTGAGCTTAAATTCACACTTTAACTTGTCATACGTTATAAGTTTTATAAATACAAGTTTAATTTCTATATACATCAGATCATGGAAAAAATATTATACTATAAACTAATTAAAAATTACCATTTGAATAACTTTAAGATAGTTATGATAAAAATTAATAAATTTATTATATATAATAATTTACTTAAATAAAAGTCTAAATATCATTTATACTACGGCTGTTTACTCTGTAAATATATCACTTTTAATTCTTTTCTTATTAAATTTGGGTTTAGGTTCATGTTATTAATGTTTACAAATTGACACTTTCGGATTTGATACTTCTTTTTTCTTATCATATATTTGAGTTTAAATTCATGTTATTATTTTGGATGAGTGGAATCTACCAGTGTTTGGTATGTTTGATTACTGAGTGCGCTTTGTGTAGTACAGCCGTTTCTTTTTATGGTGTTTAGGTTTGTCAAAGGAAGATGCCATGGTTAGTGGCTTGGTGACTAAGGAGGCTATTTGGGCTATTCTCTAACACCAACTCTCTTTCATCATTGATGATCACGAATCCACCATTTTCAAATAGAAAAATCAGTTCATTAGGGATATAAAAGGGTCCAGCACTTCAAATTTAAATTTGACTTATAAGAAAAAAAAATATTCAACTTCCATTATTTTTTTAAATGAATAAAATTTAAAGCTTATACTTCACTTAGTTAAAAATAAATATGAAGTTTGGATTGTTTCGTTAAATTTTTTATTTTACACTTATAATTGTAAAAGAATATTTATCACCTCCAAAAGATTTGTAGGCATTCAATTGTCTCTTCCAACAAGATTTTTTCTATTTGCACAAATCAAAACTTAAATTTCTAACCACATGTTTAGGAAATCTAGACCCAATGTTACTCCAAAGGTGGAACAACCACTTATTGGTACTTGCTCAATCATTTTCTACTCTTCTAATACTTTTAGTTTGGATTATGTAATTTTAATATATTAAATTTCTTTTAAGTTAATAACCAAATGATCCAGAAAAATGAGTGTATTCAAAAAATAATTATTGACAACGATTAGAAGTTAAATTTAGTAAGAATTAAAAAAAAATATATACTTATAAGAACTAAAATTCCTTTTGGAAGAGCTTTAAATAATTTATTTAAACTTATTTTATATTATAAGTGACAAAAAAAGTTTATAAAAATATCTAATGATTGATCCATAAAATATTTTTAGTTTATTTTTGTAAGTTCAATTTTTAAGAAAATCTCGTTTAAATTTAGTTAGAGCTAAAGATAGAGAGTGTGCATATTTTTTTTCTTTTTTAAATTAAATATTTTATTTTTTCATTTCTTCGTTCAAATTAATATAAATATGACTTAAATATGTTTTTAACTCTTATAAAATAAGTAAATTTTGATTTTGGTACTTATAAAAAGAAATTATTTTTTATTTTTATAAAATTTGAAATCATTATTTTTTGTCTTTATTATTATGTTACTCATTAACTATTTATTTGATAGAAGATCAAGTAAATATTTCAAGTGACAGTTATTAGTGTTTTATGCAATACCATGTTAATATGTGATATCTTTAGATTTTTTTTAAATCCTTAAAATAAATGTTATTTATATACTTTCAAATGAATGTTAAGGACCAAATATAGTGATTTAGAAATTTTATTAGGATGAAAATAATTTTTTTTACATTAACTATAACTAAAATTTACTCATTTTATAGTAACAAAAAACAATGATTTTAAAATTTATAAGAATTGAAAGAAAATAAATTTTTTATAGGAATAAAAATCAAAATTTATCTATTTTATAGAGATTACAAATATATTTAAGTTTATAAATATTAACTTCTACATAAAATAAATTATAACTAATTTTTTGGTGGGAAAATAAATTATAACTATTTGTTGCTTGTAATTTTTTTATATATATATTTATTTTTTCACTAAAAAATTATACTTTAGTTAAATATTAGTTATCACACTTATATCATTTTCAATTTTAAAATTACATTGATATTTTTTATTTTAAACTTATACTTATTTTATACAATTCACAAAATTCAGTATAGATATTTTTTGGGTACTCATGAGACAGAATTCAGTATAGATATACGTATGTATACTAAATATGTTTAAGAATAAAAACATTAAAATGATATTAGTAGTCATAAGAATGAACCAAATTTATCTCTTCTCGATTGGGCTGAATTTGGGCCAAGCTATTGAACATAACAAATAAATCTCGTATTGCATCTTAGGCCTAAGGCCCTGCCTACCCTATATTCCGTAGGTTTGGTTAAACAGTGTACTGCCTTCTTAGAGTAAGATTTTTCGGCTTTTCTCTATTTACATCTCCCAAATTTACTTTGTAGACCTCCCTTCTTCTTCTTTTTAAATATAATTTTACCTAAAATACCTTTATCTTTTATGGATTTTCTTTTTTCAAATAATCTTGCATTTGATTTATTTTTTTTTTCTTGTTTTTCGGAAATTATTATTCGTTGAAACCGTTTTATTCCTTCACATCTTTTTTATAAAAACGTCCTCCTGAATGACCTTTCACAGTTCTTATCATCATTTCTTAATTTCTCAATTTCTTCTATTAGAGTTTTTCTTTTGAGGCATTTCTTTTTTCAATGAAACAAGTTTGTGACTTGAAAATGATAAAGACAAGTAACATTTTCTCATTTATACATGTTCGATTAAATATTACTTTATGAATAAAAAAGAAAATAAAATAAAGTTATAATGAGATAAAAAAAATCAAAATTGTCTTTTTGGAAATTTATATATATTTTGAAAAAGTAAGTTTTGAAATTAAAAACATAACTTTGGATCTTACTTTTTGGAACATGTATAAAATTTCCAAAAAGATAGCTCTAGTAAAATGCAAATAAATTACATACAATGAAAATAAAAATGCAAGATAACGATGTACATTCAGATAAAATAATTGTTGTGATTATGGAGGAAAACACAATTCACATTATGTTTTAAGGCACAATATTATATATAGATTTTATGCAATATCCAAATCATATTATTGGAATTGCATAATACTAAAAGAGTAATAAAGATGAAGATGAAGTGTAAAAAAATAGAATTTAAAAAGTAACAAAATGGAGTATAAAATTAGAGTTTAAATAAAAAATGAGATAGAAATGTAAAAATAAGGTTTATTTAACAAATATAAAAAAGGTGTATTTAGTAAATTTGAAAGCATAAATAGCAAAATTTGATTCTTTGGACGGATAAGTAAAATGAAAAAAAAGTGTTAGTTTGAAACAATTTATTGAATTTAATCTACAAAAGTAAAAAAATCATTAATAAATAATTATTTTCATTTGTACTGTAAATTCCTTCCCCCATCAATAAGTGATTCATTAATAACAAAGATAAGTAGATAGCTAATTTTTTAACTTCTACTTGTCCCAGAATAAATAAATATTTTATATAACAAAAATTTATAATAAATAAATACTTTTGAATATATAAATTATATTATAATTAAAATTCGTAATAAATAAATATTTTTTTAACATGTACTTTACATTTTAAATTATAATAAACAATTTATATTATGATATAATGTTTTTTTTATTGATAATTTCTTTTAAAAATATTAAAATTTAATTTATTTTAAAAATTAAAGATATTACGAATAATAAAAAAACTACTCTCGTTAATGAATGTTGACCGAAAACTTTACTTTATATAAAATGCGAATTTTATATTGATAATTTCTTTTAAAAATATTGAAATTTAATTTATTTTAAAAATTAAAAATGTTACAAATAATAGATTAAAACTACTCTAGTTAATGAATGTCGGTCGAAAACTTTATTTTATATATAATGTGAATTTTATCGATTAAATTATTGAATTGAAAATTTTCTTAGGTAGATTATATATACAAATTTTGTATTAATTCAAAGTTTTTTTATACATCATATACATTGGTAAAAATTAATAAAATATATACATTTCAAAATATATTAAAATGTGAATCATTTATTATTTTATTGTTGTTAAATTTTAATAAAATTTGATACAGACAATCAAAATAATATAATTATAATTCAACAATTAAATATTTAAAATTCACAATTTATATGAAGTTATTAAATATATATATATATATATATATATATATATATATATATATATATATATATATATATATATATATATATATATATATATATATTGATAGGATCAAACCTCCAATTAAGACTTCATGCCTAAATCGATAATTAACCTTTAAACCTTAATTAAAAATACAAGTAGTGAACCACTTGTACCAATAACCTTTAATAAATTTAATTTTTTATTGATGGATAATATTGATAAATTACTTTATTATTCGTCTATATATTCTCAATTTGAAATTTCACTCTTAAAAAAAAATATTTTAAGGATTATTTTCTTTATTTCTTTAGTCATTTGGCTTACATTAGGTATTTTATTTTTTTATTCTTTTTAAATTCTATTATTTAAAATTTAATTTTATTTATATTTAAAATATCGATACACCATATCAAATTAAATATATCTTTGTTTTATGCTAAAATATATCTTGTTTTAGATAAATTACATTTTAAGATTATTGTAATCTTAATCAATTCTAAAATTAATTTAATTTTTCATATATGGTATCAGTAAAGATGACTATTGATTCAAATATTTATTTTCATAATTTCCTTTTTAATTAAAATTTTTTGAGTGAATTGTTAATTTAGTTTTTAAAATTGTAATGATCGATTAAATTGAATCTTAAAATTAATAAACTGCTAAAATAGTTTTTGAAATTGTACATTGTCAATTAATTTAACCATTGAAATTGTAATGAATGATTAAATTGGTACTTGAAATAAATAAAATAGAAAATAGTCTTTAAACTTGTAAATTTTCATTAATTTAATGATTAAAATTATAATAGTCGATCAAACTAATCCTTAAAATAAAAAAATAATTATACCTTTTGTCTCATAATTTTAAAAATTTTGTTCCTTAATTTCAAACGATTGTGCATTCCCTCCTCACCCAAATTTTAAGCCTTTAAAAAATGATAGATGTATTAAAATTGGGGTTTGAATCCTTGATCTCTTCCTTCTCCACGACCATCAAAGTTACTAAGTCATTTGACTTATTTGGTTTATATATAAAAATATATTATATATATCATTTTGCATTTGTTAATTATATTTTTGGTTCTCTAAGTATATATTTATATTTATTGAATTAAAATTAAGATAATTTATTTATTTACTAATATTTTTATTATAATTATTTATTTTTATTTCTAAATAACTATCTTGTAAATAAAAGGGGGAAAGATGTATTCATATTTTATAAATAATAAATAATTTTATATAATTAAATAAATAATTTTTTATAATTAAAATAAAATATTTAATAAATAAAATTATTATCTTAACCTTTAATATTTTTTAATACAAATATATATATACATACACACTTAAGGAATAAAAAAACAATGAACAAATTATATAATTTTTTATTTATAAATTAAATAAGTTAAATGGCTCAGTTAGGGTGGAGAATGAAGATGTGAAAAGTTCAAACCTCAATTTCAACATGTGACACCCTTTACCAAACTATATTTATCCATAATATCAACTAATAAAAATACCAATAAATTTAAACTTTAATCATATCAATATGGTAAACGATTCACATTCCAAGGGTCTCATTAGTTTGTAAATATGAGGAATAAAACATCTTAATAACACTCTAAAGGTTAACTAAAACGATTAAAGTAGTAATTCAAGTAAATATAAAATAAATCATCATTACAAAACTTGCCCCAATGTCACATCCTACCATGACATAAAATACAAAATAGATAAATGATAAAGAAGTAAGTAGGAAAAGGAATCCTAACTCATTCTTCATGCTCTTATTTTATGTCATCTGCAAATAATAATCAACCCAAACACAAAACAACACAAAAGAAAAGGAAGTGAGAATACATCTCACTACAAGCTTGTGGTATGAGTAGAGGACCAAGTAGAAACACATAGAACACACACAATACTATATCAACCACAAAGACACTACAAATGCACATGCTATGACAATGATGCACTCTTAATTATTACTTCATATGCAATATGGTACCAACTCTAATCATAGAAGTAGTGTAAGGGAACACTACTTAACCAATTGTGGCTAATCATACCACTATAATATGATTTCCTCTGGTAACATGTCAAGTAATACTTGACTTGCATTATGTGTCTTAACCTGTGGGATCAGTCACAACCATTGGGATTTCCGTACTAAGTACCCCCAAGAACAAACGAGAGTCATTCTCTCAATTGCTGACAACCAAATATCATTCAAAATGAACCAAAATTGTTACAATGCGCCTAAGATTAACTATTTATACAAGGAGAAGGCACACCAAGTATTCAAACTATCCTAATTGGGCCTTCGGACGCAAATCATAAACTAACTCCCACGAACCTTCCAGAAAAGGCATGCCTAAGACTGTGTCCAAAGATGAGAAACTCAATAGTTAAGTCAAATGACTTCTAGGCTTCCTCTAGGGCCTAGAGTTGTCATAATGAGTCTTCATCCAACAACAATTGACCTAAGAGGTGCATACCTTGAAGGGGATTTTCCATCACCCAAAGGAAACTAGTAGGAGCATTCATAGGCCTCAACGTCCAAATGCGTCATCCATATGGGTCGTCCAAAGGACACCCCTTGTCCAAAGGCTTCACGGAAACTCCAGGAGGCTTCATATGTCACATTGAGCCCATCATCCAAACGAAGCATCTATAGACGTGAAGTGCGTCCAAAAGTGCTACGAGCGTCCATAAGGTGCCATGTGTCGAAAGAGTCTTATGACGCCCTCCTACTCATTACGCACTATGTATAGAAACATACAAACAACCCTAAACTACACGAGAACATTATGAATACATAAACAAAGTATTTCCTACTTTGGATGCCCCTTGCCCTTTAAGGAGGTCTATGTTCTTTAGGACTTCATCCTCCAACCTCTTCAATATGCCCTTGGTTAAGGGTCTTTGAAGGTCATACCTTATAGTTTGTGTCATGTCCTTTTTTGACTCTTTCTTGTCTCCTCGATTCGTATCAGACTCCCCTTCTTGAAAAGAATTTGTCCTCATATTCAGAATTGGAGTTGCTACAAATGTTAAAGACAAAGATGAGTTATATCAACAATGATTGATAGGACAATCATTTACCCATAAGGAGACTAGCTCCACGTTTCTCCTAGATCAAAGAAATGAATGGAGGATCCATGATTGGCCTCATGAATGCACTTGTAGATAAGGCATTTGAGATACACTTTACATCTTTCATGTTTGAATGAATGATCGCACAAGAATTCATGCAATGGACTCTTACTGTTAGGATCATCCGTAGCTGTCATCCAATGGCCTAGACACCATCTTTTAATGACGACTTGAGACTTCATCACCTTGTGAATGCCTTGACTTAAAGATTTACACCTCGAATTCCTAGGCATTTTAGTCCAACCATGCTCTACTACGTCCATTCAAAATGCTTACAGCCCCGTGTGATGAGACATTTGTTCTTAGTTGTAGAATGCTCTAACATACCTATCTACATGAACATGAAGTTCGAAATGACATGAATG
Source organism: Mucuna pruriens (assembly GCA_025330945.1). Taxonomy (NCBI): domain Eukaryota; kingdom Viridiplantae; phylum Streptophyta; class Magnoliopsida; order Fabales; family Fabaceae; genus Mucuna; species Mucuna pruriens. Next base: position 2,064,322 of record JAENHJ010000047.1, read on the forward strand.
CATCCTTATTAGATTAAGACTTTCTGATTTCAAATTATTTCCCATTGATGATGACAATAGGGACCAACCAAAGGTTCCAAGACTCTACTATTGTTGTAAACTTCCTAATTGCGTCTATAGTGGGGGAACACATCATTTCAAACATGCAAGAGTCTAAAGATTCCATAATTACAACATGCAACCACAAACTATATAGTACAATCTATCCAACATAGATGCGACATGCAGGACTAACTTACCTCGTCCATATGCATGCATTAACACTAGATAAGGTCCATTAGCATTAACAAAAATATGCAACAACTTAGATTTAACATTAAAGATTATGCTATCAGTACAACCAATAATATTTGCAGGAGTAAGTGTCAAGGCATCTTATTGAGGTACATGTGTGTTTAGACGATGAAACTCATAAGTCCCTTGAGCAGGGGTTTCACTTCCAAATGCATCCATAGTCTATATTAGAGCTATAAGGCATAAAAGGCCAAGGATTCTTCTTTTCAAGCATCTCTCTAAATCCTGCAGTAAAATCAGACAATTGCAAATATATAGGGAAACATACGTTAGTAAGAGATAAGTATACCCAGACCTAGCCCTTATCTATGAGCTTGTCCAACTATTGTTAGATTTCTTTAGTTCCCTCAGTTTTGGCTTTGGAAGCAGCTCTGCTTGGCAAGGTGACTCTCATTGAGAAATCAATTTGATGTTCTATCCCCCTTATTGATGGCAACCCACATGGGATGTCTTTGGGGAAGATATCTTGGAAGCCCTCCAACATCTGTTTAAAACCTATAGGCATTTTAGAGAATTGTGCAAACAAATGAAAACACATATTAGTTGGTAACAAATATAATAGTTCCTTGCCAAAAAACACCTTCCTTACCACCTTCTTGCTCGTTACCAGCACTTCGTTTCCCTTCTCACTTTCTTTTTTATCATTTTTTTTCTTTAGATGCTCAGGGTTCTTTGGAAGTTGAAGGTCCTTTGGACTTTGAAGATCCTTTGGACGCGCTCTTCTTCTCCCTTCATTTTTTTTTCTCTTTTCTCTCCTCAACTTCATTTTTACATGATCTTCATTCCTCTTTAGGTGACAGAGGCTTGAGGGTAACCTTTTGTCCTCTATGGAAGAACATGAATCTATTGGTAACCCCATCATAGATCACCTTGCGATCATGTTACCATGGCCTTCCAAGGAGGATATGTGTTACCTCTATGGGTACCACATCACATAACACCTCATCTTCGTATTTACCTAGGGCAAAGTGTAACATTCTAAAATTTATTTCATTATTTTTTTAGAAAATAAATTACATCATTGTTATTATTATCAATTTTATTTTAATTATGAATTATTAATTATTGCAGGAAATTATTTTATTAAATAATTGTATTTTGAAACTGAAATGTTATTATTATTGTTATTATTCTTAATGATGGCAGAAAATTAATTTAGTATTTAAATATTTACAATTAACATTATTTTAATGGAGGAGCTGATGGTTTCATAAACTGATGAGGCATTAATCTGAATTATTTTGATTTATTAATTTAATTAATCGAATTAACGAGGGGAGGCTGACGGGCGGGTCGGGGTTGACCCGACCCAGCTAGAATATTAGATAAGGATTAATTAGTTTACCCTAATTGGTGGTTTGCACGTCAGACAGCCAGACCTAGAGGAGAGGGAACACAGACCTGCAAGGAGGAGGAGCTAGGATGTTCAGATCGTCTTGGAGCCGCATCAGATCCTCACTGTTCTTCGCATCTAAGGTACGGGGGAGATGAGTTCGGTTATAGTGAATGCGGGGGTGTAGGGTAGTGAGGGCAATCCTTAAGTCCCTCTAGGATCTAAATTCTCAAATTTGTTTGCTTATTATGTTCTAAAAATGTTTTAATCGGTAGAAAAGATTTGTCAATTTGTACTGTGGTTTTGGTTGACTTAATTGATAATGTAATCGGTTGCCTTTAGTGTGAAGGAAAACCTCTAGAGGGAATCCCAAAGGAACAAGAAGAATGACTTTGATGAACATGTTTTCTTCATTATGCTTCCAAGTATGCAGAGATGTCAGTTCTATCTCACTATTTGAGTTTCATTTACATACGAAAGAGCAGTAGTATCTTCCCTAGGGCCCTTATTAATAATTGTTATTATATGGTATCTTGTGGAAATTGAAGGGGGATTAAATTCTTGGATTAACGTTTTGTCTTAATGTGATTTTCGTTTGAAATTGTATGGTTAATCGTCTTAATTACTTGATTATCGTGGTTGTTCATGGTTATTCATGGTTGAGGTTCAATTTGGGACTCGTGTGTAATGGTGAAATTGGGTGGAATTCAATGGTGTTTTATTTGCGTTTCTGCGTGTTCTTATAGATGATTTATGGTAATGATGGCTAAATTGATATGATTTTGGCATGATTATGGATTTTGTGAATGATGTATGACTCATGAGAATGAGAATGTGAATGAGAATGCATTGAGCATGGACATGAGATGCATGAGAAGCCAGACGTGGCTATAATACCCTGGCCATATGTGATGTTTAACAGGGGACCCTGACCAAAAGTGGTGTTTAACAGGGTGGACTAATGATGGGGGACATTCATATGCATGGGCCATAGGTGGTGTTTAACCATACTACACGCTAGCCATAGGTGGTGTTTAACGGTTGCATAGAATGTCTTCGCACGGGCCATAGGTGGTGTTTAACTGTGCGACACACCGGCCATATGAGGTGTTTAACAGTGTGGCCATCATTAGTGATAACTAAGGGGATTGAGGAGGTTCGCCCATGGTGTGGAGTTTCGAATCGAGACTCTTAGGTGTGGTGATGAGCATATGTATTGTGCGAGCATGTGTATTTTGTAAACATGAATGGAATGTGATTGATTTTAAATGCGATGAAATATGTGATTGATATATAAGTATTTGTTAACTGTTAGTAATTGGGTACGGTAATGGGTGGGATTTGGGATACTATCTGCATTTATATATGATTGAATGCTATTTCTCACCGTACTCTCTCGGGGTTTTCTTTTAGGTAATGTTGAGGGCACACGTAGTGCCGAGTTTTGAAGAGGCGGGGTCTTGCTCTAATTTGTGTGACATCGGGGCTTGGGATTTAGCATAGTGGTTCTACGTCTTTAACATACGTACTTTTGCATCTTAAATATTTGAAAATGATAGGCATATCAATAACTCACTAAATGTATACAGAAATGAAAGTGATTTATATATTTGAAATATGTGTCAAACACATGAATGACGTGTTAGGATCAACATTAAAATTTATGTGATAATTTTTTTTATGTGTACTTAATGTTTGAACATGATAATGACCATGTGAACCTTTTATCCTTAATACGAATTGAGTTTCCTTGGTTTTATCTATTATCTTGTCTTCCTTTTTATTTACTTGGTTATTTTAATTTAAGTATTCGGGGTAGAAGGGTGTCACAATTAGTGGTATTAGAGCAGGTCGATTCATCAGTCATGAGTTATGTGTTTACTATGCTTGTGTTGTGCTGTACTGTAATATTGATTGGATTTGATGATTGTCTTGATTGATTTGTCCTATTTTGACTACTCCACTTTCTGCATCTAAGAAAAGTAATGGCTGGAAGAGGTAGAAATGATCGTGCTATTGTTGATGCCTTGATGGCTATGGCTCAGGCTGTTGGTAATCTGAACAAATGCCAAGAGGTAGACTGGCTCGCTCGGTTCCAAAGGAGCAATCCACCTATGTTCCGTGGGGATTACGACCCAGATGGTGCTATTGACTGGATCTTTGAAGTAGAAAAGATATTCCAAGCTATGGAATGTCCGCTAGTGCAGAAGGTGACTGGAGATGCTGGCTTCTGGTGGTAGAGTACACTTCAGAGGATGATTGCTGAAGGTAATTAAGTGAACTAGGATAACTTCAAGAGGTTGTTTCTGGAGAAGTATTTCCCTCATGACATCTGCAACAAGAAGTAGGTTGAGTTCCTTGAGCTGAAGCAAGGAGATGATTCTGTGGTGGACTATGTGTCTAAGTTTGAGGCATTGGTTCGGTTATGTCCTACCTATGAAGGTGTTGTGAATGAGGAAGCAAAGTGTGTGAAGTTCATTAACGGCCTATGCCCCAAAATCAAGCAGGTCTTCAACTATCAGGGTATTGCTCGATTCCATGAACTAGCGAACAAATGTAGGGTGTATGATGAGGACAACTGTGCTAGAGTTGCCCATTATAGGAGCGGAGGACCGATAAGTGATCAAAGTAAGCATGACTCATCTAGCAGGAGTAAGCCTTATTCTTGTCCTGCTGAAACTCTAATGTCAGAGGAGGTAGTGAAGGTTTAGTTTAGAGGAGGTAGTGAAGGTTCAATTCAGAGGAGGAGTCAAGCTCCAGTTGTAAGCCAAGCATCTAGGGGAGGAAGTGTGGGTTCTACTCCTCCCATTAACTATTATAGGTGTGGCAGACTGGGACATCATGCGTACCAGTGCGAAACTAGAGATGTTACTTGCTTCAGATGCAACGAGTGGGGGCACATTTCTAGTGATTGTCCTCGTGCGAGGCAAAAGTCTGCGACGACAAGTGGAAGTGCTAGAAGGAGTGCCATTAAGCCAAAAACTACTGGAAGAGTATTTGCCTTGAGTGGTACTGAAGTCGCTCAATCCAATGACTAAATCCAAGGTATGTGTTTCATTGATCGAACTCCTTTGATCGTGTTGTATAATTCTGGTGCGACTTATTCCTTCGTATCACATGCTTGTGTGTCTAAACTTAAATTGCCCGTGTCTTCCTTGTCCTTTGAATTGATTTTAGAAACGCCAACTAGTGGGGTTGTTTCTACTTCTGATGTATGCTTGAATTGTCCTATACATATTAATGACAAATATTTCTTGGTTGACTTGATTTGTTTGCCTGTAAGTCAACTAGACATTATTCTGGGTATGGACTGGTTATCTTCCAACCATGTCCTATTGAATTATGCTGATAAGACTATTGTTTTCGGTCAACCTTCTGTGAGGGAGAGCAAAGACTTTTTGAATTCCAACTAGGTTAAGGTGTCTTTGAGAGAAGATGCCCAAGTATACATGTTACTAGTTTCTTTGAGTTCTGAGAGTAGTGCTATTGTGAGTAATCTGCTTGCCTGTTGTATGTGGTTTCCCTGATGTGTTTTCTGAGGATATGTCTAGGTTACCACCTGAGAGAGATAGAGTTTTCTATAGACTTAGCATCGGGGACGAGACCTATTTCAGCTGCACCCTATAGGATGTCACCCTTAGAATTGACTGAACTTAAGAAACAATTAGAAGATTTGTTGGAAAAGAAATTTTTAAGGCCCATTGTATCACCTTGGGGAGCACTTGTACTATTAGTGAAGAAGAAGGATGGAAGCATGAGGTTGTGCATAGGCTACCAACAATTGAATAAGGCAACTATTAAGAATAAGTATCCATTTCCTAGGATAGATGACCTTATGGACCAGTTAGTAGGGGCATGCATGTTTAGTAAGATTGATCTCAGGTTACCACCAGATTAGAGTTAAGGAGGAAGATATACCTAAGACTGCTTTTTGGACTAGGTATAGACATTATGAGTATTTGGTAATGCCTTATGGTGTGACTAATGCTCCTGCTATTTTTATGGAGTATTTGGTAATGCCTTATGGTGTGACTAATGCTCCTGCTATTTTTATGGATTACATGAACAGAATTTTTCATCCCTACTTGGATAAATTTGTAGTTGTCTTTATAGATAACATACTAGTTTACTCCAAGACTAGAAAAGAGCATGAAGAACTCTTAAAGGTAGTACTTCAGGTTCTTTGGGGTAAACAACTGTATGCTAAGTTATCTAAGTGTGACTTTTGGTTAGAGGAGGTGAGTTTCCTAGGTCATGTGATTTCTAGGGGAGGTATAGGTGTTGATCCTTCCAAGGTGGAAGCAAAGTGGGAGACCCCTAAGTCAGTGAGTGAGACTAGGAGTTTCCTTGGGTTGGCTGGATATTATAGGAGGTTTATAGAGGGATTCTCTAAGATAACATTACCTTTAACTGAGTTGACTAGAAAGGGGGTTGCTTTTGTATGGAATAGTAAGTGCGAACATAGTTTCCAAACCCTTAAGGAGAAATTAACTAGTGCACCAGTTTTAGTTTTGCCAGATCTTAGTAAATCTCTTGTGGTATATTGTGATGCATCAAGGATGGGTTTAGGCGGAGTCTTGATGCAAGAGGATAAGGTTGTAGCTTATACTTTTAGGCAATTGAAGGTTCATGAGAGGAACTACCCTACCCATGATCTTGAGTTAGCAGCTGTAGTTTTTACTCTTAAGATTTGGAGACATTACCTATATGGTTCTAAGTTTGAGGTCTTTAATGATCATAAGAGCCTTACGTACTTGTTTGATCAGAAGGAATTGAACATGAGGTAGAGGAGATGGTTAGAATTTCTTAAGGATTATGATTTTGACATGAGTTATCACCCAGGTAAGGCTAATGTCGTAGCGGATGCATTAAGTAGAAAATCTCTCCATGTATCTTCGTTAATGATTAGAGAGATGGATCTCTTAACCCAGTTTAGGGATTTGAACTTGGCTTGTGAGGTGACTCCTAGTAGTGTAAAATTAAGAAGGATTTGTATAAGTAATGATCTTTTGAAAGAGATTAAAGAAGCTCAATTAAATTCATTTTTGGTTGCTAGACGTGAAGCTATAGATCAAGGTAGTGGTGGAGAATTCGTCTTGGGTGTAGATGGGGTAATGAGATTTGGTGATAGAGTTTGTGTACCTAGTAAACCTGATCTTAGGCGTTTGATACTTGAGGAAGGCCATAGGAGTAAGCTTAGTTTCCATCTTGGAGTGACTAAAATGTATCAAGATCTCAAGAAGATGTTTTGATGGCCTAGGATGAGGAGAGATATAGCGGACTTTGTTAGTGCTTGTCTAGTTTGCCAGAAGGATAGGGTAGAACATCATAAACCTTCGGGACTACTTCAACCTCTAAGTATACCTGAGTGGAAGTGGGATAGCATTTCTATGGATTTTGTTGTTGCTTTGCCTAGGACTGTTAGAGGACATGACTCTATTTGGGTTATTGTAGATAGATTGACTAAGAGTGCACATTTTTTTACCTATTAACATTAGATATCCTTTAGAAAAACTTGCTAAGATTTACATTAGTGAGATTGTAAGGTTGCATGGGTTACCATCTAGCATAGTATTAGATAGAGACCCTAGATTCACATCTAGATTTTAGGAGAGTTTACAAAATGCCTTGGGAACCCAGCTTAGATTAAGTTCAGCTTATCACCTGCAAACTGATGGTCAAACTGTTAGAACTATCCAATCTTTGGAGGATTTGCTTAGAGCCTGTGTACTAGACCAAGGGGGTAACTGGGATAGCTTATTGCCTTTGATAGAATTTACTTATAATAATAGTTATCATTCTAGTATTAGTATGGCACCCTGTGAGGCTTTGTATGGTAGGAGCTATAGGATTCCTTTATGTTGGTGTGAACCAGGAGAAAACCTTGTGTTAGGGTCGGATGTAGTGCAACAAACCATTGATAAGGTTAGATTGATTCAGGAGAGGATGAGGACAGCACAGAGTAGGTAGAAAAGTTATGAGGATAAGAGGAGGAAAGACTTAGAATTCAAAGAAGGAGATCATGTATTTCTAAAAGTCACTCCGTGGACTGGGGTTGGTAGAGCATTGAAGTCCAAAAAGCTTACACCTCATTTCATTGGTCCTTTCTTGATTCTTAAAAGAGTCGGTAGAGTCGCCTACCAAATTTCTTTGCCTCCACATCTTTCGAATCTTCCTAATGTCTTCCATGTTTCTCAACTCCGGAAGTACATTCACGATCTTTCGCATGTGATCAAGTTAGATCATCTTGAGGTGAAGGAGAACTTGATAGTGGAAACTATACCGGTGAGAGTTGAGGATCGAATGGTGAAACAACTTCGAGGTAAGGAAATTCCTTTAGTTAAGGTAATTTGGGGTGGAGCTACACCAGAAAGTGCTACTTGGGAGCTTGAGGAGACGATGAGGGAGTCATGTCCGTACCTATTCGTTTCAGGTAAATTCGAGGACGAATTTTCTTTTAGGAGGAGGGAATTGTAACATCCTAAAAATTATTTAATTATTCTTTTAGAAAATAAATTATATCATTATTATTATTATCAATTTTATTTTAATTATTAATTGTTGCCGGAAATTGTTTTATTAAATAATTGCATTTTGAACCTGAAATGTTATTATTGTTGTTATTATTCTTAATGATGGCAGAAAATTAATTTAACATTTAAATATTTACATTTAATTTTATTTTAATGGAAGAGCTAATGGTTTTATAAACTGATGAGGCATTAATCTGAATTATTTTCATTTATTAATTTAATTAATCGAATTAACAGGGGGAGGCTGACGAGCGGGTCAGGGTTGACCCGACCCAGCTAGAATATTAGACAGGGGTTAATTAGTTTACCCTATTTGGTGTTTTGCGCGTCAGACAGCCAGACCTAGAGAAGAAAGAACACAGACCTGCAAGTGGGAGGAGCTAGGGTGTTCAGATAGTCCTGGAGCCGCATCAAATCCTTACTGTTCTTTGCATTTAATGTACGGGGAGATGGGTTCGATTATATGTGAATATAGGGGTGTACGGGTAGTGAGGGCAATCCTTAAGTCCCTCTAGGATCTAAATTCTCAAATTTATTTGGTTATTATGTTCTAAAAATGTTTTAATCGATAGAAAAGATTCGTCAATGTGTATCGTGGTTTTGGTTGACTTAATTGATAATGTAATCGATTGCCTTTAGTGTGAAGGAAAACCTTTAGAGGGAATCCCAAAGGAACAAGAAGAATGACTTTGATGAACATGTTTTCTTCATTATGGTTCCAAGTATGCAGATATGTCAGTTCTATCTCACTATTTGGGTTTCATTTACATAAGAAAGAGCAGTAGAATCTTCCCTAGGGCTCTTATTAATAATTGTTATTGTTTGGTGTCTTGTGGCAATTGAAGGGGGGGTTAAATTCTTGGATTAATGTTTTGCCATAATGTGATTTCGTTTGAAATTATATGGTTAACCGTCTTAATTACTTGATTCTCGTGGTTGTTCGTGGTTGTTCATGGTTATTCATGGTTGAGGTTCAATTTAGGACTCTTGTGTGTAATGGTGAAATTGGGTGGAATTCAGTGGTGTTTTATGTGCGTTTCCGTGCGTTCTTATAGATGATTTATGGTAATGATGACTAAATTGATATGATGTTGGCATGATTATGGACTGTGTGAATGATGTATGAATCATGAGAATGAGAATGTGAATGAGAATGCATTGGGCATGAACATGAGATGCATGAGAAGCCAGAAATGGCTATAATACCCTGGCCGTATGTGGTGATTAACAGGGGACCCTGGCCAAAAGTGGTGTTTAACCAGGTTGACTAATGACGGGGGACATTCATATGCATGGGCCATAAGTGGTGTTTAACCATGCTACACGCCGGTCATAAGTGGTGTTTAATTGTGCGACACACCGGCCATATGGGGTGTTTAACAGTGTGGCTATCATTAGTGATAACTAAGGGGATTGAGGAGGTTCGCCCATTGTGTGGAGTTTCGAATCGAGACTCTTAAGTGTGATGATGAGCATATGAATTGTGCGAGCATGTGCATTTTGTAAACATGAACGGAATGTGATTGATTTTGAATGTGATGGAAAGTGTGATTGATATATGAGTATTTGTTAACTGTCAGTAATTGGGTACGGTAATGGGTCGGATTTGGGGTACTATCTTCATTTATATATGATTGAATGATATTTCTCACAGTACTCTCTGGTGGTTTTCTTTTAGGTAATATTGAGGGCAGTCACAGTACTCTCTGGTGGTTTTCTTTTAGGTAATATTGAGGGCAGTCGTGGTACCGAGTTTTGAAGAGGCGGGGTCTTGCTCTGATTTGTGTGACATCGAGGCTTGGGATTTAGAATAATGGTTCTATATCTTTTCATACATACTTTTGCATCGGAAATATTTGAAAATGATGGGCATATCAATAACTCACTAAATGTATATAGAAATGAAAGTGATTTATATATTTGAAATATGTGTCAAACACATGAATGACATGTTTAGATCAACATTACTATTTTATGTGATAATTTTTTTATGTGTACTTAATGTTTGAACATGATAATGACCATGTAAACCTTTTATCCTTAATACGAATTGAGTTTCCTTGGTTTTATCTATTACCTTGTCTTCCTTTTTATTTACTTGATTATTTTAATTTAAGTATTCAGGGTAGAAGGGTGTCACAATTAGTGGTATCAGAACAGGTCGATTCATCGGCCATGAGTTATGTGTTTATTATGCTTGTGTTGTGCTGTACTGTGATATCGATTGGATGTGATGATTGTCTTGATTGATTTGTCCTATTTTTGACTGCTCCACTTTCTGCATCTAAGAAAAGTCATGACTGGAGGAGGTAGAAACGATCGTGCTATTGTTGATGCCTTGATAGCGATGGCTCAGGCTATTGGTAATCTAAACCAATGCTAAGAGGTGGACTGGCTTGCTCGGTTCCAAAGGAACAATCCACCTATGTTCCGTGGGGGTTAAGACCCGGATGGTGCTACTGACTGGATCTTTGAAGTAGAGAAGATATTCCAAGCTATGGAATGTCCGCTGGTGCAGAAGGTGACTTTGGCCGCCTTCATGCTATCTAGAGATGCTGGCTTCTGGTGGCAGAGCACCCTTCAGAGGATGATTGCTGAAGGTACTCAAGTCAACTGGGATAACTTCAAGAGGCTATTTCTGGAGAAGTATTTCTCTCATGACATCCGCAACAAGAAGCAGGTTGAGTTCCTTTAGCTGAAGCAAAGAGATGATACTGTAGCGGACTATGTGTCTAAGTTTGAGGCACTGGTTCGGTTCTATCCTACCTATGAAGGTGCTGTGTATGAGGAAGCAAAGTGTGTGAAGTTCATCAATGGCCTATGCCCCGAAATCAAGTAGGTATTCAACTATCAGAGTATTTCTCAATTCCATGAACTGGTGAACAAATGTAGGGTGTATGATGAGGACAACCGTGCTAGACTTGCCCATTATAGGAGCGGAGGACCGATAAGGGATCAAAGTAAGCATGGCTCATCTAGCAAGAGTAAGCCTTATTCTCGTCCTGTTGGAAACTCTAATGTCAGAGGAGGCAGTGAAGGTTCAGTTCAGAGGAGGCATGAAGGTTCAGTTCAGAGAAGGAGTCAAGCTCCAGCTGTAAGCCAGGCATCTAGGGGAGAAAGTGTGGGTTCTACTGCAACCATTAACTATTATAGGTGTGGAAGACCGGGACATCGTGCGTACCAGTGCGAAACTAGAGATGTTACTTGCTTCAAATGTAACGAGCAGGGGCACATTTCTCGTGATTGTCCTCGTGTGAGGCAACATTTCTCGTGATTGTCCTCGTGCGAGGCAAGAGTCTGCTACGACAAGTGGAAGTGCTAGCGGGAGTCAGTAAGCCGAAAGCTACTGGAAGAGTATTTGTCTTTAGTGGTACTGAAGCCGCTCAATGCGATGACTGAATCCAAGGTGTGTTTCATTGATGGAACTCCTTTGATCGTGCTGTATGATTCTGGTGCGACTCATTCCTTCGTATCACATGCTTGTGTGTCTAAACTTAAATTGCCCGTGTCTTCCTTGTCCTCTGAATTGATTGTAGAGGCGCCAACTAGTGGGGTTGTTTCTACTTCTGATGTATGCTTGAATTGTCCTATACATATTAATCACAAAGATTTCTTGGTTGACTTGATTTGTTTGCCTATAAGTCAACTAGACATTATTCTGGGTATGGACTGGTTATCTTCCAACCATGTCCTATTGAATTGTGCTGATAAGACTATTGTTTTCGGTCAACCTTCTGTGAGGGAGAGCAAAGACTTTTTGAATGCCAACCAGGTTAAGGTGTCTTTGAGAGAAGATGCCCAAGTATACATGTTACTAGTTTCTTTGAGTTCTGAGAGTAGTGCTATTGTGAGTAATCTACCTTCCTGTTGTATGTGGTTTCTCTGATGTGTTTTCTGAGGATATGTCTAGGTTACCACCTGAGAGAGATAGAGTTTTCTATAGACTTAGCATCGGGGACGAGACCTATTTCAGCTGCACCCTATAGGATGTCACCCTTAGAATTGGTTGAACTTAAGAAACAATTAGAAGATTTGTTGGAAAAGAAATTTTTAAGGCCTAGTGTATCACCTTGGGGGGCACCTGTACTATTAGTGAAGAAGAAGGATGGAAGCATGAGGTTGTGCATAGACTACCGACAATTGAATAAGACAACTATTAAGAATAAGTATCCATTGCCCAGGATAGATGACCTTATGGACCAGTTAGTAGGGACATGCATGTTTAGTAAGATTGATCTCAGGTTACCACCAGATTAGAGCTAAGGAGGAAGATATACCTAAGACTGCTTTTTGGACTAGGTATGGACGTTGAATATAGTTGTTGAGAATGTTTTCCTTCTTTGTTGATTTTGAATGTTAAGGTACATTAAATGATTTTTCTACTTTAATGAATATATTTTAATAAAGCATATGACTTTTCCATTCCTTTTTTATTGTTTTTGTGTAAGATGTAAAAGTTTTCAGACATACTTATACTCTATATTTGCTGACTTGATGAGTAACATTATCTTGTCGACTTTGCTTTTGTACTAGTTATGTTCTTTAAGGTACAAGAATCTTCACTTTGATATAATTACTTTACGTTTGCTTTCAAGTGTGACTATTACAAGTAATAGATTAATCAAGGCTACAAACATCATTTTCCAGATGTCATTTTCTAGGTGTCTTCTTTGTTTCTCTACTTAAGCTTGCTAGACTTCAATAATGACTTGGAGTTGCTAGATTTCATGTTTTATTTCTTCCATCTTAGCTTCATGGATAGGTCTTTGTCTTAAAGGCATTTTGTGGTTTGGTTATTGATAGTTAAGATTTAGTCGTTATTTCTACTATCAAAATACTAGATTTCCTATGTTATGGGTAGCATAGGGGCAACCTAGGTCAAATCTCTCAAGGACACTTGGTTCCAATGTTTTCTATTGTATAAGACTGAAAAGATGCAGACTTGGGAGTAGACTACGGACAGACTCGACAAGAAAAAGTAAAACGGGGGGTTTAAACAGTGGAAAGTAAGTTGTAAAAAGTAAATGATTATCTACGGAATTACAAAACTACCTATGATTCCTACAGTTATCGGCATATATTTATCATAGCACTATCCTGAGTTATCAATTAACTGGTTTTAGTTCCGGTTCCTCCTATGCAAGTAATTCCTCACCAACCCAAAATCCTAAGACAATCGCCTAACATTTGTCCGTTCCCTACTGAAGGCTTACACGATCGCAACCTCGAGTTTGGCATGGATTACGCTCGTGGCTAATGTAGGTTCTCTATCAATTACCTATCGTATTGTTAGAGTGATTTCGATTGACCCCTAAAACTAATGTATTATATTCCTACCATGCACAATCATAACACAAGCAAGAACAGATTAAGCTAATAGGAATTACAACAAAGAAGTAAAGAAACTCTAACTCATTCATTGATTAACCAGTACAATGATACATGAAAAAGTATATGATTCATGGAATGTGGACTCAGCTTCCCACAACGATCACCAATGGTAGCTGCAGCGTTCAACCAAAGAAGAACAGAGAGCATGAGAGGTGGTACCCTCTAGAGCGTGCCGTGAAGATAGAAGAACCTATCCCTCCTAGTCGGTCTATCTCTAGCAACTCCGCTCAACTCGAACTCTACCCTATGCCCACTCAATCAACTGAGAGTCAATGAACCACTGTTGAACTGCTAAGGAGTGAAGCGCGAATGGAGGTGTGTGCGGGGAGTATGAATATGTAGTGTGTTAGGCATCACTTTCTATGGATATGGCTATGGCTAATCGATGAACGAACTACTTCTCAATATTTATACATGTTAGCCTACCTAACTTTCTAACAGAATTAACAGACTAACTGCCTAACATAATAGAAATAACTAAGTTTTCGACCATTAACTAATTTCCTAAATGACCACGTACTAATTCACAATTGTCCAAGTGCTCGAAATTGCCGGAGTGCATTCGGTCCTTGATGTTGGGATGGACCTGGACGGATGGGAGTCAACATTTGGAGTCAACATCTGGTTTGAAATCGGTATCTGATTTGGAATCTATGACAATCTTCTACCCCGAATACTTAAATTAAAATAATCAAGTAAATAAAAAGAAAGACAAGGTAATAGATAAATCCAAGGAAACTCAATTCGTATTAAGGATAAAAGGTTCACATGGTCATTATCATGTTCAAACATTAAGTACACATAAAAAAAACATATCACATAAATTATTAATGTTGATCTAAACACGTCATTCATGTGTTTGACACATATTTCAAATATATAAATCACTTTCATTTCTGTATACATTTAGTGAGTTATTGATATGCCCATCATTTTCAAATATTTAAGATGCAAAAGTATGTATGAAAAGACATAGAACTACTATTCTAAATCCCAAGCCCCGATGTCACACAAATCAGAGCAAGACTTCGCCTCTTCAAAACTCGACACCACGAGTGCCCACAACATTACTTAAAAGAAAACCACAAGAGAGAGTACGGTGAGAAATAACATTCGATCATATATAAATGCAGATAGTACCCCAAAATCCCACCCATTATCGTACCCAATTACTAACAGTTAACAAATACTCACATATCAATCACACGTTTCATCGCATTCAAAATCAATCACATTACATTCATGTTTACAAAATGCACATGCTCGCACAATGCATATGCTCATCACCACACCTAAGAGTCTCGATTCGAAACTCCACACCATGGGCGAACCTCCTCAATCCCCATAGTTATCACTAATGATGGTCACACCGTTAAACACCCCAAATGGCTGGTGTGTCGCACAATTAAACACCACCTATAGCCCGTGAGAAGACATTCTACACAACCATTAAACACCACCTATGGCCAGCGTGTAGCATGGTTAAACACCACCTATGGCCCATGCATATGAATGTCCACCTTGTTAAACACCACTTTTGGCTAGGGTCCCCTGTTAAACACCACATATGGCCAGGGTATTATAGCCACATCTGGCTTCTCATGCATCTCATGCATCTCATGCATCTCATGCATCTTATGCATCTCACGTCCATGCTCAATGCATTCTCATCCACATTCTCATTTTCATGATTCATACATCATTCACACAGTCCATAATAATGCCAAAATCATATCAATTTAGCCATCATTACCATAAATCATTTATAAGAACTCACAGAAACACATATAAAACACCATTGAATTCCACCCAATTTCATCATTACACACAAGAGTCTCAAATTGAACCTCAACCATGAATAACCATGAACAACCATGAGAATCAAGTAATTAAGACGATTAACCATACAACTTCAAACGAAAATCACATTAAGGCAAAATGTTAATCCAAGAATTTAATCCCCCTTCAAATGCTACAATACACCGTACAATAACAATTATTAATAAGGGCCCTAGGAAAGACCCTACTGCTCTTTCTTATGTAAATGAAAATGAAACCAAAATAATGAGATAGAACTGATATCTCTGCATACTTGGAAGCATGATGAAGAAAACATGTTCATCAAAGTCATTCTTCTTGTTCCTTTGGATTCTCTCTAGAGGTTTTCCTTCACACTAAAAGCAACCGATTACATTATCAGTTAAGTCAACCAAAACCACGGTACACGTTGACGAATCTTTTCTACCGATTAAAACATTTTTAGAACATAATAACCAAACAAATTTGAGAATTTAGATCCTAGAGGGATTGCCCTCACTACCCGTACACCCCCGCATTCACATATAACTGAATCCATCTTCCCCGTACCTTAGATGCGAAGAACAGCGAGGATCTGATGCAGCTCTACGACGATCTGATGCAGCTCTAGGACGATCTGAACACCCTAGCTCCTCCTCCTTGCAGGTCTGCATTCTCTCTCCTTTATGTCTGACTGTCTGATGTGCAAAACACCAATTAGGGTAAACTGATTAACCCTTGTCTAATATTGTAGCTAGGTTGGGTCAACCCTGACCCACTCGCCAGCCTCCCCCCTTTAATTCGATTAATTAAATTAGTAAATGAAAATATTTCAAATTAATGCCTCATTAATTTATAAAACCATCAACTCCTCCATTAAAATAAAATTAAATGTAAATATTTAAATACTAAATTAATTTTCTGCCATCATTAAGAATAATAACAATAATAATAACATTTCAGTTTCAAAATGCAATTATTTAATAAAATAATTTCCTGCAACAATTAATAATTAAAATAAAATTGATAATAATAATAATGATGTAATTTATTTTCTAAAAAACTAATTAAATAATTTTTAGGATGTTACAGAGTCGGCATCCGCTTTGGAGGCGGCTTCCGCTTTAGAGTCCGCATCTGGATAGGACTCGAACATGGAGTCGGCCTACGGAGTCGACTCTATAGGAGTCGGTTGCTGAGTCGGCATCCAACTACTGATGATGGTGTCGGCATTGCAGAGTCGGTTTCATCCAGTCGGGATGATTTCGGCCTCAACTGGGATGACGTCGATCTACCATCTGCTATATTCGGCCAGGATGGAGTCAGCCTGAAGAGGTTTCGTTCGCCTGGGACGTCTTCATCTAGCCGAGTTGACCTCGTCTAGACTTTAGTTTGACCTGCAAAATAAGACTTCTCTTTTTGTTAGCTAAAATCAACAAATTAGCATATATTTATATTTTCCTATTTTAACCTTAAAGATCTGATTCTTAGCCAATATGTGATTCTTAACTGCAAATTAGAGTCTATTCCACCCATATTAAGACCTTATAGGGTGTCTAAAATATGAATTATCAATTATCGGACAAAGGTGTACCTTTGGAAAGATAAGGAGAGAAGTTGTGATTTAAAAGAAAAAAATGGGGAAACAAAATAAATTTCTAGAAAAACTTAAGTGTCAAAATGAAATTTAAAAAATAGGGTTAGAATGATTTAAAAATAAATTAAGTTAAAAATTATATAGTTCAATTTGATTGATTTATAAACTAGCTCGTGTGTATATATATATTATAATAAAATAATATATTTTATTTTATTATATTTATATAAATTAAATTTATTTTTATATAAATAAATAAATAAAAACATGTAAACTAATTATAATTTTAAAACGAATCAAGCTAACAAGTTGAATTGAGTTGTTCATGAGCTAGAATCGAGTTGAGTTTGAGTTAAAAAAGGTTCATATTAAACTCGAGTCGAGTTTTAAGTTAAGTCATTTCTTATCAAGTTGAGTTAAGTTGAACCAAAATTGACTCAACTCAACTCATCTTCAGCCCTACACATTAACAACAATATAAGGCATAAAGAAAATAACACAAATCCTGAACATGTGCCATTCATTACAGCACAAAAGAATCTAAAGCTATGGACTAAACATTTGCCCACAACATAAAGAAAAGATACATCAAGGGGATAAGGATAACAAAATACCTTATGAGTTGGTCCTTATGATAGAAACGCCAAAATAACATCCAGATCACTAAGGCGGTGGTAGCAGAGACGACAAAGCTCCTACATCACCCCTAACGCCCGTGGGTCCAATTCTAAAGCGACAAGGACAAGGATTGTGAGCTAAGGTTATGACGTTGGTTTTCAGCTAGCTCAACCCTCAATATACTAGTGAGGTGGCTCCACATCTTAGTATGGGTAGGAGTGATATGATCTTACTAAGGGATCAAAAGGCAGACCGTCTTGAAAATAGGTGAAAGCATGGCGTGGTGAAAAAAAGGAACTTGACCCTAACCGTAACCTGTCGGTAGAACCAAAGTTATCAAGAGAAAGCGTAACCCTAACCGTGACCTTCCAGTAGAACCAACACTATAAACCATTCTTAATCCTAAGAACAAAGGAAAAGTTCTCACAACAAGAAGACTTTATGAAATTCCAAATTGTGAATTCTGATTGATTACAAGAGCTTATTTATAGGCTTAGCTAGGCAGCCTGAAAGTTAAAGCCTAATAATATTTTAATTGGCATAAAATTTCTATCAAAAATAAAAAAATCTCTATCTCTATCTAAAATCTCAATCAAAATCTCTATCTAAAATCTCAATAAAAAATCTCTATCTAAAATCTCAATAAAAAATCTCTATCTAAAATCTAAAATCTCTATCTAAAATCTCAATCAAAAACTCTATCTAAAATCTCTATCAAAAATCTCTATAAAAAAGTCTCTAACTAACTACTTAGCCTAAATTACATGACAATGACTTTGGGCTT
Source organism: Mucuna pruriens (assembly GCA_025330945.1). Lineage (NCBI taxonomy): Eukaryota > Viridiplantae > Streptophyta > Magnoliopsida > Fabales > Fabaceae > Mucuna > Mucuna pruriens. The sequence goes on from JAENHJ010000047.1 coordinate 2,082,669, forward strand.
TATTTATGTTCTTCAAGATGGGTTTTATTCTTCATCAACTTGCAATAAAGTGACCTATTTTGGTGCAACCTCTGACTCACTTTGCTCTAAGTTTTCCTTAATTCCCGAACTCAAGCCCGCCACGGATTGCTTCATCGTTTTGGTTTTGGACCTAGTCATGGGGCCTCCAGTGTTGCGCAAATTATCTTTATCTTTGTCAGTTGGGTTTCTATCATTCCTTCCCTCTTCAATAGGATTCATCCTCGAATCAAACTCCTCACCTACATCAAATAAGGATAAATCAGCAACATTAAAGGTAGAACTTATATGATCATATGTGGTTGGTAGATCCAGCTTGTAGGCGTTATCAATAATCCTTTCTAAAACTTGAAAGGGTCCATCTCCTCTTGGTTTCAACTTGGAATTTCTTTGAATGGGAAACCTTTCCTTTCGCATATGAACCCAAACCCAATCTCCAAGTTCAAAGGTGACTTTAACACATCCTTTATTTGCTTGCTTTGAATATTGTTCATTCTTCTTCTCAATGTTAGCTCGAACTTTAGCATGCAATTCCTTAACAAATTTTGTCTTCTACTTTCCATCCAAATTAGTTTGCTCATTAGTTGGCAACGTTAAGATATCCATAAGAGTCAGTGGATTAAAACCATACACAATTTCAAAAGGAGAATAGGAAGACATAGAATGAACAGTTCTATTATATGCAAACTCAACATGGAGTAAACATTTTTCCCAAATTTTCAAATTCTTTTGAATGATTGCACGTATCAATGTAGCAAGTGTTCTATTTATAACTTCAGTTTTTCCATTTGTTTGTGGATGTGCAATAGTGGAAAACAAGAGCTTAGTTCCTAATTTGTTCCACAAAGTCCTCCAAAAATGTCCTAGGAACCTCACATCTCTATCACTTACTATTGTTCTTGGTAACCCATGCAAGCGCACAACTTCTTTAAAGAACAAATCAGCAACATGTGTTGCATCATTGGTTTTAAAACATGCAATGAAATGTGTCATTTTCCTAAATCTATCTACAACAACAAATATATAGTCTTTTCCACTTTGAGATTTTGGTAACCCTAACATAAAAACCATTGAAACATCAGTCCAAGGTTGATTAGGTATAGGCAAAGGTGTATAGAAACCATGGGGCATGACTTTAGATTTGGCTTGCTTACATGTAATGCATTGATTACAAATAGATTGCACATCATGTTTCATATTAGGCCAATAAAAATTCTCACTCAAAATTTCTAGAGTCTTCTTTACTCTGAAATGTCCCATCAATCCCCTACCATGAGTTTCTCTAACTAGCATTTCACGCAAGGAACAAGTAGGCACACACAATTTATTTTTCTTAAACAAGAACCCATCATACCTATAATAATCTCCAAAAGAATTTTTAATACAAGAATTCCAAACCTGACCAAAAATCAGAATCGTTGACATACAAGTCCTTTATCATCTCGAAACCAAGTAACTTAGTTTACAACAAAGTAAGCAATGCATGCCTTCTAGACAATGCAAAAGCCACAATATTCTCCTTACCTTTCTTGTACTTGATCACATAAGGAAACATCTCGATGAACTCCAACCACTTGGCATGTCTCTTTTAAAGCTTATCTTGAGATTTCAGAAACTTCAAACTTTAATGGTCAGAATGGATTATGAACTTCCTTGGCCATAGATAATGCTGCCAACTTTGCAATGTCCTCACAAAAGCATACAACTCCTTGTCATAGGTAGAGTAGTTCAACGTATCCCCACTTAGCTTCTCACTAAAATATGTAATTGGTTTGGATTCCTGCATCAATACATCTCCTATTCCAACACCAGAAGCATCACATTCAATTTCAAAAGCTTTATCAAAATTAGGCAGACAAAGCACAGGTGCATTGGTCAACTTATCTTTCAACAAATTAAAAGCTTTCTCATGCACATCCTACTTGAACACAACATCCTTTTTAACAAGCTCATTTAAAGGTGCAGCAATAGAACTAAAGTTTTTCACAAACCTCCTATAAAAACTTGCTAGACCATGAAAGTTTCTTACCTCATTTGCATTCTTAGGTGTAGGTCATTCTCTAATTGTCTTTAACTTTTCTTCATCCACACTTATTCCTTTTGAGCTTACAACAAAACCCAAAAACACAACGAATTCAACACAAAATGAGCATTTTTTGAGATTTCCATACAATTTATTTTCTCTTAAGACATTAAGAACAACATGCAAATGCTCAACATGTTCACGTAAAGTCTTGCTATAAATCAAAATATCATCAAAATAGACTACTACAATTTTCCAATGAAAGAACGCAACACATGATTCATTAACCTCATGAAGGTGCTAAGGGCATTAGTTAAGCCAAATGGCATCACTAACCACTCATATAAACCATTTGAAAGTTGTTTTCTACTCATCACCTTCTTTCATACGAATTTGGTTGTATCCACTTTTCAAATCAATTTTAGTAAACATACAAGAATCAAACAATTCATCAAGCATATCATCTAACCTAGGAATAGGATATCTATACTTTACAGTGATTTTATTGATGGCCCGCCTGTCAACGCACGTGCACCATGTTCCATCTTTCTTTGGAACCAAGATAACGGGAACAAAACATGGACTAAGGCTTTCCCTCACAAAGCCCTTTTGCAGCAACACACTCACTTTCCTTTGGATTTCCTTTGTTTCCTCGGGATTCGTTCTTTAGGCTGGTCTATTTGAAATTGGACAACTAGGAACAAGGTCAATTTGATGTTCAATACCTCTTAAAGGAGGTAATCCATGTAGTACTTCATCTGGGAAAACATCAGTGAATTCCTGTAACAAAGATGCAACTTCACAAGGGAGAGAAGAATAAAATTCATTAGTGAAATAAACATCCTTGTACAAGAGTACAAGTAGTCTCTCTTTTTCTAATAAGGCACTCTCAACCTCTTTTTTCTTTGTAAATGCACTCATTTTCTTACTTTTCTCTTCACGGCACTCAATTTCATGTTTTCCTTTCTTCTGCTTATTTTTACTCATATTTTCTTTTCTCTCTTTTTCTTGAATGCTCAATTGCTCTTCTCTCAACTTACACTCTCTTGCAATTCTAATTTGATCAAAGTATGCTTCAGCTGGTTTAAGAGGGGTTAATACGATGATGCGTTGGTTCATGGTAAGGGTATACCTATTTTTGTACCCATCATGAGTGACATTTCTATCAAATTGCCAAGGTCGCCCAAGAAGCAAATGCCCAGCATGCATAGGTGCAACATCACAAAGACCTCATCTTTGTACTTGCCAATGGAAAATGATACCAACACTTGTTTAGTCACCCTTATGTCTCCACAATCGTTCAACCACTGAAGTCTATATGGATTAGGATGTTTTTTTGTTGGTAAGTTTAATTTCTCAACCAATAAGGTGCTAGAAACATTAGTACAACTTCCACTGTCAATAATCATTCTACATACCTTGTCATTTATGTGACACCTAGTATGAAAAATATGCTCACGTTGCTCCATGTCACCACCTTCCTTAGGTTGTATGCTAAGAGTACGCTCGGTGACAAGAATATCTCCACTTATAGGTTCAACAACTTCCACATCACTATAGTATTCTAATGGTGGTATTTCATCATCACTTGAGCTCTCACTTTCTATTTCTCCATTATCCCATATAACCATTGCTCTTTTATTTGGGCATTGAGAAACAATATGTCCAACTCCTTGACACCGAAAACACTTGATATCACGTTATCTATAGGATGTATTAGGGTCAATTTTACCTTTAGGAGGAGCATTTGAATATTTGGCCTTCACATCTTCTTTAGGCTTTGCAACAACTTTATCGTTCCTCCAATTTGATCTCCATGAAGAACTGGAAGATGAAGCGAATCTGGAAGAGCTTTTAGACTTCAATTGCCTCTCCACTTGAATTGCTTTGTGTAGAAAATCCTCTATCTCCATATAATGCTGCAACTCCACCACATCAGCGATCTCCTTCTTTAAGCCTCCAATGAATCTAGCCATAGTTGCCTCACGGTCTTCCTCCACATTGGCTCTGATCATGGCTATTTCCATCTCCTTATGGTAATCCTCCACACTCATGGAACCTTGTGTCAAACTTTGCAATTTTCTATGCAAATCCCTATGGTAATAGCTTGGCACAAATCTCCTTCTCATGATAGATTGCATATCTTCCCATGTATGAATGGGCCTTTCTCCATTCCTACGCCTGTTAATCACAAACTGATCCCACCAAATACTAGCATAGTCAATAAATTCAACAGCTTCTAATTTTACCTTTTTCTCCTCCGAGTAGTTGTGATAATCAAACACATGTTCAACTTTTCTTTCCCACTCCAAGTATACTTCAGGGTCATTCCTTCCTTGAAATGTAGGGATTGTCATCTTGATGTCACCCAAGGAATTGTCACATCTTGGTTCACCTTCCCTTCTCCTGTCATTTTCATTATATCGTCCATCTGAATACTCCTCTTCTTCTTCCTCATCATTGTGTTGACTAGTAGGGTTCCTATGCCTGGGCATAAGTTGTAAATCATCCAATCTCGCATTTATTGCCTAGAAATGTTCCTGAACTTTTGACGAATAATTTGAGGTCAAAATCTCGTTCTCTTTCTTCTCTACTCATGATTAATTTACTGCAAAAAATAAAGTTAGAAAGAAAAGAGATCCTCACACAAACACTCTCTGACATCTTTACACTCGAATTAAGTGTAGTCACTCGTGTATCACTCAATTTGGCTTTTTTTTCTACTCTCGCCTTTTACCACTCAACTTTTACTTATGAGCTCTTAAGTAAGAACTTTTAAGAATGATGCTAAGCGGCAAGAAATTATAAGGATTTGGGTCATGTGATTATTTTAGACGGTAAGAGTTAGCAAGAAGCAAGGAAGCCCTTTTTTTGGGTGCTATTTTTTTTTATATGTGATTTTTTTTGTACGATTTTTTTTTGTACGATTTTTTTTTGGGTATGATTTTTTTTTCCAAAAAATTGACAAAAAAATAGAAATGCAAATGAAAACAACACCTGGTTTCAAGAGTCGAAGCTCTAATACCAAATGATATGATCTTACTAAGGGATCAGAAGGCAAACCGTCTTGAAAATAGGTGAAAGTGTGGTATGGTGAAAAAAGGAACTTAACCCTAACCGCGACCTGCTGGTAGAACCAAATTTATCAAGAGAAAGCGTGACTCTAACCGCGATCTGCTATTAGAACCAACACTATAAAGCGTTCTTAATCCTAAGAACAAAGGAAAAGTTCTCACAACGAGAAGACTTTATTAAATTCCAAATTGTGAATTCTGATTGATTACAAGAGCTTATTTATCGGCTTATCTAGACAGCCTAGAAGTTAAAGCCCGATAATATTTTAATTGGCATAAAATCTCTATTAAAAATAAAAAATCTCTATCTCTATCTAAAATCTCAATCAAAATCTCTATCTAAAATCTCAAAATCTCTTTCTAAAATCTAAAATCCCAATCAAAAACTCTATCTAAAATCTCTATCAAAAATCTCTATAAAAAATCTTTATAAAAAATCTCTAACTAACTACTTAGCCCAAATTACATGACAATGACTTTGGGCTTTATTTGTCTTCTTCAAGATGGGCTTCATTCTTCATCAACTTGCAATAAAGTGACCCATTTTGGTGCAGCCTCTGACTCACTTTGCTCTAAGTTTTCCTTAATTCCCGAACTCAAGCCCTCCACGGATTACTTCATCGCTTTTGTTTTGGACCTAGTCATGGAACCTCCAGTGTCGCACAAATTATCTTTATCTTTGTTGGTTGGGTTTCTATCAAGGAATATTTAAAGTACAACTAGGAAACACACAAAAAAGGAAGATTGAATTGTGTATGATTTTTGAAGCACTTGCTAACTTTTTCGCATAGGGTGAATGTTTAACATGAATTCACAAAGATCGTCCAAAAATATTTTTCAAGGCATCTAAAACTGTAGTTTTAGGAAGGAGTCAAAAACAACCTTTTAAAAAGAGGCATCCAAAACATGTTTTAACAGAGGCATCCAAAAAGGTGAAAGCTCGTTTATGAAAGCTTAAAGTAATGAAGAGGATAAGGATAAAAAGATCACACAAATACTTTTATATTGGTTTTATAACCCAGAGCTACGTCCAATCCCTTCAGATGAAAGATTTCATTAAGTCAATCTGACTTACAAGTATTCTTTACCTCTTTAAGTATCTAACTGCTTACAATTAGCAACCTTGATTGCAAGACTCCAACTATTCTTAATTTAGCCTCTCCGGGCTTTACAAAACACAGTTTTGAAATAAGGTTACTCACAGAGTAAGTTTACAAGAAGACTTTAGCTAAAACGTTTTACAAGCGAAACAAAGCTTTAAAAGCCTTTCTAACAAAGATAGTCTAATAGGACTTAAAATAAAAAATAGAACAACATCTAGATAAGATATGAACAACGTCATCTCTCTTTTTCTCTTATGTACTGATATGAAATTTTCATTTGCACACTACAGAGCTTTTTTCACCTTCTTTTTCTATACTTTTTTGCTTTTTTTCTTAACTTCGAACATATCCTTTTTTTTATCACTTGATCATTTTCACACACTTCTCTAGTATTCTTTCTCTTATACTATTTTTTTCATTCATGTTGTGTACTTGTATACTTTCAATTATTATATATATATATATAGTTTCATTTTCTACTTGCACATCTCCTGTTCTTTTTGAAAGAGAGGATACTCATGGATATATATAACTTCTTGAAAAGCTTAAAATAAATTATTATTGAGGCTAAGAAGCTTCAAGCAACAGTTGACAAAGAGAACATGCACACAAGTCGTACATAACATATTCTAAACAAGAGAATGTTCTCACCAAAGAACATGCAACGTAAAAACAATTGGCATAGCATAGCTTTGTCCTTTTGTGAACATGACATTGACTAAAATCTTTCTTAGATATTCTCAATCAGATAAAAAAAGGTCCTATGTAGAAGTAAGTGTAGTTAATTTTTCAAATGCACTAGGTAAAACTTAAAGGTTAAAACGTTACTTCCTGAAACAAAGAGATCCATTGGATGCTTATCTATTGGATGCTTTTTTGGTTAAGGACTTTTGGACGGCTTGCTTAGATATAAACATTGGCACTTTGATATTCTTTGTGTTGGACACTTTATCTCAAAGACAACTTAAGCATGGAATATCTGAATCACTTAGACTTTCAAATGTTAGTAAAAAGGTGGATATTTGTAATCATCAAAACCTTTTGGTACTATTTACGAGTGTTCCAACAATATCTCCAAATGTGTATAAAAGGTGATAAAAATGTCAAAGCTCTTACTGGGCGCATACTAGATTATTATCTCGACCCTATACTGGACTCACTACTTGTCATGGTGAATTCTTCATGCCCCTCTTGGACTCACTGTAGTTTCCTAGAAGAAAATGAAAAACAGTCCTAGATAGACCCTGATCCTTATAAGGCTTGGGAACCCTAATCCTTGTGGCAACCTCGACATTTGCTCCCACAAACATGTCGTTTGAGGTCATGACAATCATACACATACTACACAAACATAAGGGTAAGTTACTATAAGAATATCCATATATATAAAAAGTAAGACAGTAATTTCAATAATCCACTATACATACCCTTAGCATCCAACATTATAGATATAATAATCATTAACAGTGAGCCTTGGATCTCAGTAGGTATAATCAACATTCACCATGGTATATTCAACAAGTCAACAATTCATACACACACACACGCACATAGACAACTACTCCATGGAGATTTATAAGTCGAGTGGTCACTCTTTTTACTTCATTAACATACCCTCAGCTTGGTATTACGGAAAGAGGATGTGATCATGCGGATTGGAAAACGTTCGGGTCGAGATAGGTTGTACATGGGTAGCGAGTTTCCATGATCAGTAACCCTTGCAAAGACTACACCCATTTGTTTAGTCACCCAACAAGTGCTTCACTTGCCCAACGAGTTAAGCCATAATGGCTTAACTCCTAAAAACATCACATGCTCACCTAATGAGGGTGCATCCCTTGCTCAACTAGAGGAGCCACAATGAGCATCCTTCAAAAAATCTCACTTATTCGCTTAGCAAGTGAGATGTCTTGCTCAATAAATGAAGCCACAAAGACTCACCTAGAAATTCTATGTGTTTCTAGATTCTCAAATCCTCGCTCAACAAGTAAGGTACTCACCCAGCTAACACTCAATAAACCTAGATTTTTCTCACTAAGTTACGAGGCTTCACCTAGTGAGTAAGGTACTAACCTAGCTAACACTTAATAAACCCATATTTTTCTCACTAAGTTATGAGGTTTCACTCAACGAGTAAGGTACTCACTCAGCAAGCCTTCATCCAATTCATATGTCTTGAGCTTTCGCCCAACAAGTGAGTTCCTTGCCCTACAAAACTCATAGATTTCCAAAATTTTACCCAAAAATGCAAGGTTGTTCAACGAGAGTATCCTTTCGCTCAGCGAACCTTCAATGAAAACCCAGAAAAGAGGAATTTGCATAGTAAGCAAAGGACTTGCCTAGTGAAACCCTAGAATAGCAACATATAACTTCACTCAAATCATCAAAACTTCAACCAAAACAACGTGCAATCAAACCAACCACTTAAAAACATCATATAATCAATATTTAAATGTAAAAACAACAACAAATTCAACATGCATCCACAGATTCATGATCGACTCAATATTTTTATAAAAGCTTAAAACTTATACACTTGGCTTCCAATTTTTCAATAGATTCCTAAACATGAATTTCTATCATTTATCAACATATATAACTACACAACGATAACATACAACCACAAAAATATACCCAAATATAGCTTCATTTATTTGGTTGAAGACAAGGAATAAAAAACTTTATAGAAGGGGTCAAGAACTTGATCAACAATGGAGAGCTTCAACCTTGTAGGGAAAGTGACAAAAATGCAGAGGATGTGGTGTTTTGATTATGAAAAACTAGCCTCAACTTCAGCCCCTGGTAGCCTGTATATAGGATTTGGGAGGTAAGTTATTGTCCAATGAGTATTAAAGGTTCTTTTAGCCAAAGGTTAAGGGGGTTTGAGAATCCCTTCGACAATAGGGTTTCCTTTGTCCTCTAGACAATTAGAGGCAACCTCACCATGACAAAGATGGGGTTTCTAAGGTTTTCTCGAAACTATAGTCGATCGGTATTTTGCCTTGAAAAATGTGTCATTACACCAAAAACTGTACCAACGATACCAGTTCAATAAATCTCAACTAGATTGTGTTTAAGGTCATTATCTATCAACTCTCGATGTTTACTTAACTTGAACAACCATTCACAGAAAAACTCATCTCAGTATGCATGCTTCCAGCCATTCTAGCCACTTTTGATATTCACTCAAAAAATGCACAACTCAACATTTTCTTAATTCTTTTTAATTAAAATTAAATTTTTAATTATCCTTTTAAATTACTTAATCACTTTAATTAAATACATACAAAACCTTCAGTGTTATCGTTGACATGACAACTAATATAACAGAACTTTCAATGATGGGGAATCTCTCACACCTAAAGTGTTTTTACCATCTAACATGATAAAAACATAGCTCATCTAAGAAATGACTACAAAATGAGATTTTAAAGATAACAGTAGTCTTTGTACCAAACACCTTTTCAAAATCTTAATCTAGGAGTTGTGTTGGATTAAGATTTTAAAAGACTATTTTGGCATAAAAAGTCTTGTGAATATTAAAAGACTATGTAATGGATCTTCACAATCAAGATTATTTTGGCATAAAAAGTCTTCTGAGTATTAAAAAGTCCTTTTCAAAATTTTAAAAGACTTTCAAAATCAAGATTTTGTACTTTGAATTTTAATGGATTTACACTATTAGAATTTATAAAATTTTAAAGGACCAATGAATTTTTAGCAAACATTCAAAGTTACTTGTTGCACCTCTTTATCCTTTCCTTTGTTATTTTCTTGTTGGAAATTTTCTATCTGAATTACTAATACAACATATGTAAGAATAATTATCACCTTCTCATTAAAAAAAATATAGTTATTTTTAATCAAGAAAATTAATTTCACAAGAATACCTATTATACTAACCAAGTAATATATGCTTGTAGATATTTGTAAATAATATTACTTTTAAATAAAATTTCTATATTTACCTTTTAATTATTTTCATAAACAGTGGATTAAAAAGACATGAAAAGACACATACATAATAAAAAATAATGATCCACATCATTTTAATTGTATTAAAAAATGATGTAACAACACAAATGTTCTTATAATAGAATCAATTTACAATACTTGTATAAGTAGAAGATTATCTTTATGTGTTTTGATCGAGTGTAGAAAATGATCAAGTATCCAAAGATCTTTATGCATTTTTATATTAATTTGTCGAAATAAATTGATTAGAGACATAAAAAAAAAGTAGAATGATATTTTACTTAATTGCATATAAGGCATATAAGATCGAAAGGAAAAGATGACTAAATATTGTATCAATATTTGTATTGCATTTAATAAAAAAAAAAGAAAAAGCATATGTAATGAAAGAGAGAAAAGTTTAACAGTTGTAAAAAAAACAAAAGGTTGAGAATTACTGCTAAAAAATATTTTAAAATCTCAAGAATATGCGTGAAATTGTTGGATAAGTGATTTCCAGTTAAACGAAGTCTTTTAAAAAATTTTAAAATCTACCATACAAAATAATCCATCAAAATTTATATAATTTTTACTAACAAGAAACTCTATAAGTTATAAAAAAAATTTATTGAATATCACTAAATTTTGACTCCTTGTTCAAAAAGTCATAATAATTTTAACTAAATACCATAATACTTTTTTATATTATTTAAAAACTTAATTAAATATCCCAAACATTTATCACAAAAATTCCTAAAATCTTTCAAAATCTCAACTAAATATATCCTCTTAAATTAATTCCAAGCATTTCTCCCACTCAAACTTGACATTAAAATTTGAATTCGAGCTCAAATATTAAAATAGCTCATAAAACTCAAGAAAAAGAAAAAAGAGAAAAAAATTCTCGAAGAACTGTTTTATTGCTTAGTAAAAATGACAAGGAGAAAGAACCTATTTAAACTAATTCTTCAGCCTATAGGGTTATTTTCATCCAAATTTTAAACAAAGAAATAGATGAAAAATAAGCTACGGATTACAAAATATTTCCTTTATTGATAATAGGATTTGTGTTACATGGTAGCATTTATCATCGTTATCAGGGTGCCTGTCCTTACTTTGGAAGCTTTTAAATTATATAATGGTATCAATCACACCTCGTTTTTTTTTTTTTTTTTATTGATTCAAACATCACGTTGGAACCCATGCTCTCACGGTGGTCTGAAAATTCAAACCACCTTCTCGTTCAATAACTAGCTAATCAACCAGCATAGTTTGTAGTAATGATATACATATTGTTTAATCGAATCTATACTTCTGGACGGTCATTCTGATCAAAAACACGATTATGACAAGTAGGGTTGCAAGGGTAGGCGCAATCTATCTGACGGAAAGGCCTTCGATCATAAAACCAATCTCCCACTGCCTTTGCAATTGTCTGCAGAGAATGTTATGCAAATAAGTCAACTGGATATAAAGGGAAAGACAATAATAAACCTAAGGACAAAACTTTAGATACAATTTTTAATGTTATGTTTGTATTATTCTTCTATCAGAATTAGAATTTCACCTTAATATTTAGCATAATCTTTTGATGTAAACTTTTAGATTTAAATGTTTTTTATCTTCCAAATTTAAAATTATTTTTTTAATTTCTATATTTTTCAAATCTATTATACAGATTATCCAACTCTAAGATGCACATATTGCGTGGAAAGGAGAAAATAATGGCAGTTTCTTACTGTATTGGCCAACACTGGAGAGTCATTTCTCATCCATGTCTCTTGCGTTCCAGTTTGGCAGTGTGCATAGCAACCATCTATGAAATTCCCTTTGGATGGAGAGTTCCCAACAGCACTAAATGCCCTTAAGAAATCTGTTCTGAATCCTGAAATCATGGATTAAATGAGGTCATAAACTGCTGTAGAATGTGGATGTCAAAAATCCCACAGGCAGAAGCTTTCAACCAAAAGGTAGAAGACTAAGCAGTTATAATTCCAGTGCTTTTGTTTTTACTCATGCCAGTTTTATTTATAAACAAATGATATGTGAAGTAGAGTGTTTGACAGATGCAGGAAAAATTTTAGAATGCTTTGAGGTTGATTAGAAGCCTTGAGAAGTCCTAAAGTTTAGGTATCAGCAGAATGTCCACCTTGCATTACACCGAGTTGAGTCGGTGAGCAGTTTTTGATATCAAGCTTGCATTCACGCCAAGTGCCATGGGGATCAGCAACACCAGGAGCCACAATGTTTTTTATCTGAATCAAAGTAATATGTTGGGGATCAGAGAAAATATTACACAGATGGCATCACTAATTAAGAGCAATATGTCGTGGAAACATCAATTGTCAACTTCATGATGGAGATGAGTTAATCCTATTGGAGGGCAAATGTGATTCAGCAGTCAACCATATACCATTTAGTTACAGTGTGATGCTGAGAATAGAATGATAAGATTATGTAGAAAAATATTGGCTCAATTTTTTACCATATCCTGGTGGACAAGTAGAATTTTCACCATCGAGTTAATTAAGTAATCATAAATTTTTTCACTGGGAATTCCAGGTTAATTATCTGAACTCTATTGTCTTGTTCTGTATAATCAGAAGAAACACCAGAGTTCTCTCCTATAGTATACCGTCTTCTATTTGCTTAACCTTATACACAAGCCCACCAATTGATCAATGAATATAAACATACTATCAGTTTTATGCAGGACCAATATATTCCAAAGGAACACGGTTCCAAAAATAAAATTGTTTCTTGAGAAAGAGAATAATCTGACCTGCCATGAGTCATAGGCTGCATTTACAAAGAAGATTGGCGTACTGATTTGTGATACCACATTTTGTGGGAAAAAGCACTACACAATTGTTAAGTATTAGTAACACCAAAGAAGGCGCAAAGGTAGTGCAGGATGTAGGCAAATTCTACTTACCAGCCCTGGGCTGAGTCTTGAAGTGCAGGATGTAGGCAAATTCTTTGCTGAGCCCTAAAATAAAGAAAATAACAAACTCAGTCTCCATTGAATGAAAGCTTCAGAAAGTTTCTTCTATAGAAGGTGTGAAAACATTAACAGCAATTTTTTTGGCGTAAAAACAGCATATGCTAATGCTATCGCAAAGGGAAAAATAATAAGAGAAAGGACGAGTACATGTGTTTTAACAACTTGACTGTAGAACTCTTCAATGAGCTGTGCTCCAGAGATATCCTTTCTGTTGTACAGCAATAACATATTGAATCATTAAATGAATTAGGTTCTTTTGGAATAAACTTCTCCAGAAACACTTATAGGAGAAAGAACAAATGAAATAAGCTTCTCCATAAATTAAAATTAACTTAATGCATAAGCTAACATGTAGAAACTCTCGTATTAGCTTCTTCAAAAAAATAATTTTAACTTATGGATAAGTTAATTTTAGTTTATTGAGAAACTTATTTTATTTTTTCTTCATATTTTTTTCTTTCTATAAATGTTTTTGAAGAAATTTACCCAAACAGGTTCTTAAGAAACTCCAGAAGAATTCAGGAAAAAAGGACAAGTGGAAAGCAAATTAAAGCAGCTTACACATTGATAAAATAACCAGCATCTGAAAGGCATTTCACTTTAGTTGTTCTAGGTAGAAGAGATTTGAATCGATCACAATTTAAAATAGTAGCCAATCCTCCAGCTGAACATCCAGAAATAATTGCCTGCAGTTACAAGTTTCAGAGAGTGAATTAAGAAATTACTCGACGAAGACAAAAGTTGACAATTATCAATCAATATGTCCCATACATTTTGAGCATTTTTCATTCCTTTTGCTAGTAAATCCTCAATGACAGCAACAAAAATCCTTCCTCCTCTGAAGTGCAAATTGGTTGCCTGATTTATAAATCATATTATAAAACCTCAGCAGAAAGAAAATTAACATATAAAATTTATGAAATATTAATATTTTCCTAGAAATATACATTACAAAATTCCTTTGAACTTGTAAAACTTACCGGATCGACAGCTTCAACATCACCAGTGAATGATGATCCATCACAATACCTAACCTTGATTCTGTTCCAATCATAGAAATCTGGAATATACAGAATTATTAGGGATTGGTTCATGAGGACAGACAGTCAAATAACATATATTGACTAGTGGACAATACCTGGATTGAACTTTCGGCCGTTACTAAAAAATCCAGAGAAGGAAAGTTGCGTATCCATTTTCTTAGATGAACCTAAGCGAGTGTCCCTACGGGAAAGGCAAGAAGTAACGTTGTTGCACCATCCTCCTCCCTATAAAAAATTGTATTGAAGGTCATTAACAAAAAATATAGAACTTTCCAATATTTCATATATTGTATATAGAGAATATCTAGCATTTACCAAAAGAGACAAGCTAATTGACCAATGTTAGCATATTTATAAAATGTATAAAGAGATATGGTAACAACACACAATTATTGGTTCATTCTCTAAAAAATTTACAAGGCAACTATAGAGACTTTTTAGAAAATGAACAAAAAATTAAGAGATTGATGTTGATATTCCAAGTGCCAGTTTTGAACTGAGAAACACCATCGGTTGATGCTTATCAACCATGCTAACAAGTCACTGGGGGAACCAGCTAATTAAGATTATGCTGGTAGCCGTAGCATTCCTCTAATATAAAAAGAGGTTAGTGATTTTACTTTCGTAATACGTCATTACCATGCATTAACGTTATTTTAAGTTTATTTATCATGCATGATCAGTATAAAAAATTTTCCATTATCAACCAATCAAAAATTATTCTTGAAATAATATTTAAAGTAGTTATTACAAAATTCAATAAATTTACCCAATATTATGATCTTTAATTGGATGACAATATAAAAAAAAAAATTATACTGGCCGCATATCAACTAAATTTTATTTGATTATTCAAAGTCATTGTGTCTTTCACTCCTCTATACCTAAATCCTTATAATTTCAACAACCAAATTTGAGGCTTACGAATTGAAATATATGACTCTAAGGGGACATTTGTTTCAAGTATATTATTACATTTCCAGGAATATTGGTATAAGAATGTTATTATTGAGTGAATTCTTAAATGGTTAGAATTTAATATTCCTATTGAGAATATATTTCGAAATTCAAGCGATAAGAATAAACAGTGGGAGTGAGAAGGGATGTCAGTTGTTAAGTTATAAGAAAACATACAATATTCTCATGTTAAGCTACATTTTACATTGAAATAAAAATAAAGGAAAACATGGGAGTAACAGTTTCTTGGGAATCAACAATGACCAAGGAACTTTTAAAAAAAAAATTGTACCAAATATGGAAATATCACATTCCCAAGTTCATTTTTGTGGGATTAACTTTATAAACCTCAAAACAAACACAACCCATATTTAAAAATTAAAAATTAAAAATTCACCTTCTGATCCAGTTGGCAGTATAACAAAGCAATATTTGTACAAGTACTCACAATACATAAAAAAGGAACATATAAATAAAATAAAAAATTAAATGAATTTTTTCTTGAGTTGGTAAAGAATCATTATAGAAGCCATTTTGCAGAAAGTGACATACCTCAAAGTGAACTATCCAGTTGTTAATCCCTGCTCCAGATCCCTTATGGAAGTGGTAAGCTGGTGGACTCCCATCCAAACAAACTGCACAAGATGTTAAACATCAATTTCCAAACTATTATAAACAATCCTAAAAATAGTGGTGAAGGAGATGAAGAGCATAGCAGAAACAGCAGAAATTTCTCACCAGCTCCTTTTGCTACCGCATTTTCAAGAAAAGTGATTCCCACAGGAACCCCTTCTGCCTTTAGTAATAGTAGTACACATATCAGAAAACTTAACCATTGGCCCATTCTAGTGATTTCCATTCTGCACGAATCCAACAAATCGAAAACAATAAACTTATGCATATAAAACTAGAAATACAGAGTACGATGTATCAATATGGCGTGTAATTAATTAACATTAAGCAACGTTCTTTTGGACAAAAATAAAACAAAAGCCACATCATAATAAACCATTTCACGTATCAAACAAGAAAATTTTACAACATCTTCCTATCGTGGCATTTGCTACCCCATCACTTGTGCATTCAAGTTACCAAAAAAATATCAACTCTTTTTTCTTCTAATTCCAAAAATCAATGAACCAATAAGTTTGATTTTATTTAAAGTGAATAAAAAAAGTCAGAGATCCTTGAATCATGTATGAACGGCACTTTTGACATTGTCTTGTTTTAATAGAGAGAGTTTTCTGGCTTATAGAAATTGTTTTTTAAACTCTTGGGGAGAACCTTACTAGAGAGAGGAACAAAAACTATCCATCTCGAAATCTTGCATTGAAAGACATGAAAATTAAAAAAGAAAAGAAAAGAAAAGAAATATATAGAGAATATGGAGAGAAATTTATGGACACTTGCACAAGAATCTAATCTACACATAATTACAAAATTATCATCATTAGTACTGTTGTTGCAGAGGAAGGTAAAATATTTCAAATCCACAGAACAATCTTAGTTAGAATCAGCGATCTTCAGATACTACTGCATAGGTTAAATGGGGCACTCTAATACCCCCATTTGTACCTAGAATGGAAAATCCACAAACTAACATTTCCATATTTGAATATCAAGTCATATCAACACAAAAAGAAAATATATTAACCAGCATTCACCCTCCAAACTTAGCCTAAAACCAGATCATTGATCTCATCCCAACACTTCCTACATCAACAACTCCACTATGGAACTAAAGTTGATACCTTTTCCTGCATTATAAATGTCCCAAAATAGAAACTTCCAACCACATAAACACTGATGAAAAGTGGTGAAAAAATATCCTAAAAAATAAACAATTTATAAAGCAGATAAATATGAAACTCACTAAGCTAAACCTTAAATGGAATCTGGGGTGGTGTACTTGAAAGAATGTATGTGGAAACCAGTTCAGGAAGAAGGTGGCTTATATAAAGCTTCAGCTACCGACACGTCTTCGCAGAGGAAAGATAGGTTGATGCACTTGGCACTTGCAAAAACACAATCTTATGTAAGCTATTTTTTTTTTTTTTTTATTTTATTGTACTACTACGAGCACATTTGCTTAATAGAGTAGTTATGTTAACGCGTAACGCCTGTGTATCTTTATGGCGAGAGGCAAGGAAAAGAACAGACGTAGAAAAGATAAAGACATAAAGGAAGGGAGTGATAGAGAAGCATAAAGGAATTATAATTTGTATTTTCATTTTTTCTAACATATTTAATGTAAAAAAGAAAAACATAAGAAATGACTGCTGACTCTTGTCATTCAATCATACATATCATATTTATTGTAAAATAGTTTTGTTAATTTTTATAAATTATTTTAAAAATATATGAATAAGATAATAATAGTTTGTAATTAAATTAAGTGAAATTATTTTCTCGTATAAATGTATGATTATTAAACTTAAAAAATATTTTATTTAATTTTATAAGAAAACAAAAAATATTTAAATAGTTATTAAATTACTATAATATATGTGAGTATAATATTTCTCACACATTATTGTAAATATAATTTACAGGATTTAACTTATTTATATCCTATTATATGTATGAAATATTTATTAATTATTAATTTTTATTAAAATATTTACTTGATCATTTTTAATATATATTTTTCATTCTGAAAGAGACTTGAGGACTTTACTTAAAATATGTGAGTATAGTTTCAATTAAGAAAATTTAACTTTCAAAATGTTATAATAATAATTTTTTAGATTTTATTATACATATACCTAATGTCATCACAAATTTTAGTTGTTAACTAATATGATTAATTGCCTAAAACACATCTTTCCGTGAAATCCTTTCTCACATGGGTGATTAAGATATAAATGTTATTATTATTTAGGTATGTACTCATTTTAGCCGATGTGCATGTTTAGAAATTGATGAATTTATGGTTTCAAGAAGGTTGGTTGAGGATATTGGTTTGTGGAAGGGAAGGGTGCAGCTACAACTGGCACGCAGATGTCGGTGATTATTTTGAATGGGACCCAACATAAATTTGGTGTTGACATCGTTGACTATTTGACGGTGGAGTTTTCTCCAATAATTTTTCTTATCTTCATCGTCGCTGCACATTGACATGACATTATTACACATGCATCTTCACATTCACTGACTTACTTAAAAGCTGTCATCCAATAACATATGGCCTTTATTCTTTAACATCTTTTCGGTTCTAATCGGTCCTGTTCGGGAACATCCCCACGTGATCATACGGTAAGGAAAGTTGGTCTACCAAGTACTCCGGTCTCGGGTGTCTGTACATATATGTATATATATATACATAGTAGATATAGAAAAGCATCATTTAATAGTAATATTTTTATTTAATAATAAATATTTTTTAAAACTAATTTTCATTCAAACTTATATAAATATAAAATAAAGCCATTGAAAATAAAATATCTAATAAATAAATAATATTTTAGAAATATTTTATTAAATAAACTAAAATTAGTTTAGATAGTTTTATAATTGAAATCAATACTTATAAAATATTGAAGATTGGATAAAGTAAAAGTCAAGTTTATATTCTAAAAAGTAAATTCAAATTTTGGCATTGATATAGAATTTTTGTTTTTAGATAATTTGTAAATACATGGTAAATACTAGTTAAACTTGAAAAAATTTATCTAAATTTTCTATAAAAAAAAATATGCCAAGGAAAGTATTTTTCCATTTTCTAAAAAGGAAAATTCTATAATTTGCATTTTACAATATTTTAACAAATAAATAATATCTTTTTGTCCTATTTTATTTCACATTTTAAATTTTGACATAAAAATTAAAACTAAAATTAATATTTTAGATTTTATAAAAAAATAGTACAATTTTTTTAATATAGTTTCATTTTTATGTTGATTAGATTCTTTTTCTTTTTCAGTAAAAATATAATAAAAAATATTTAATGTAGTTGAACAATGTTTAATAAAATATAAAATAATACTATTTTATATTTTAATGTATTATTCAATAAAATTGAAATAATATAATGACATTAATTCGGTAATAATTATATATATATTAAAGGGAAAAGTTATACATTTTTCATTATATAATTATTTATAAAAAATGGTTGAATTCCAAAGTTTATTTAATACCCTGATATTTATTTCGTTCTTGCAGCCTCAGAAAAGGAAAGATCACGCATGAGTCACGGTTTTTAAGGAAAAAGCAATTAAAATATATAAAAATTTTAAACTTTGAAATTTGCTCTACTGTTATAAGCTAAATTAATTATGTATATTTAACCACACCAGTGTACTTTAATATTATTTTATATATTGTTAAATCATATATTCCAAAGCAATGGATAAAATCTATAAAAGGCTAGTGATTGAAATCTGACACAAGTGTTTTAAAAATAAAAAACAAAATAATAATTAAAAAAAAATAAACTTAATAACACATCACAATTTCTGCTAGTTTCCTTTCTCCCTCTTCCATGCAATTTTCCTCTTCCCTTTTGTCTTCTCACCAGATCGACTACAAACTATAGGAGCATGCAAGTGTTGCTACTGCAAGAGGCCTATCCCCGGTGCTACTTATTCTTCTTTTTCTTTTTTCTTTCAACAAGTGTTTCCAATTCCAGTAACTTCAGAATAAGAACCAGTTAAAATCGGTGAACCACCGCTTTTCACCACTTTACTCAGTTTATCATCGACTTTTACCTGTTTTAGTCAAGCTCTTTTATGGTTGATATGGACTAGATGCTAGGTCGGTGGATAGGTTAGTTAAACTGGCTCAATCGGTCAGATTTTAATAACCATGATTAATATAATGAAAATGTATTTAAATAGCGAAAAAAAATTACTTACAATATTTATACGAAAAAGTTACTTCATTGTATATTTACATTTAAGACTATTGAACTTGTTAGTTTAATTGCAAAGATAGTTTCGATTTTTTTTTTATGAAATAGATAGAAGAATTTAGAATAAAACATGTTTTTTTATTAGTAAGATGAGTGATAAATGTATACATACCTAGTATCAAGTGTTAAGGTAAGAAACATAAAGTAGGTAAATTTTAACTTTAAAGGGTTGATCGAGTGAAGCAAGTAAGGGTGGTCATGGGTCCGT
Source organism: Mucuna pruriens (assembly GCA_025330945.1). Classification (NCBI taxonomy): domain Eukaryota; kingdom Viridiplantae; phylum Streptophyta; class Magnoliopsida; order Fabales; family Fabaceae; genus Mucuna; species Mucuna pruriens. The sequence goes on from JAENHJ010000047.1 coordinate 2,102,965, forward strand.
GTACTCGATTAATCTAAACTGATCCAACAACAAAAAATTATCTAGATCAATTAAAATTTTATTTTCTCCAAATTTGATGTCTTTCATTCGATTCTTAGATCAGAGAATCTGAAATTCGAAAGCACCAAACACGAGGAATTTCTATACTTTTTCTTGTTCACCTTCTCTTGCGCCAAGAACATTGCCATTAGCTTCCTTTTTTTTTGTCATTATTTTTTTCCGTCCTTTCCTTTTGCTTTATTTTTAGTTTCCTCCTCACGATAGATCCTATAGATCCTAGAAGAACCTTTGTCACATTCGCGCTTGCAACATCCATACATGTTTATTGTTAGATTATTTTTGAACTCCCAACTATATGGACAAAATCTCAATACTCTCAAGCCCGCTAGGTCTCTCTTTATAAGAGGAGAAGAGGTCAGATTTGGAGATTGAGAGAGAGTGGATTTTTCATAGAGTGAGAGAGAGACAGAAGAGATTGATAACTCTTGTACTCTTAATTAATCATAGTTGATTGATTTCTTTGGTCTGGACGACCCGTAGTTTTTTACTTCTCACGTTAAAAATATTGGTCTCTCTTGTGCGATTCTTCTCATTGTTGCTTTCATTCTCATTTGTGGTTACTCCTTAGAGATTCTTGCAAGTGAGGGGAATTTATATCCGCTACGTTGGTGCATCATTGCATGTGCCTTATTGCTTTTTCCCATCAGAGTGGTATCAGAGCTCTCTGGTTTTAAGGGTGTTGTACTTGCCAAAATAATGGAGGGTAATACAAATAGAATGGTGAATCTGAATGGCACTAAGTATCAATTGTGGAAAGGGAAGATGAAAGATTTATTATTTGTGAAGAAAATGCATCTTCTTGTTTTTGCTGCTTAGAAGCCAGAATCTATGTCTGATGAAGAATGGGACTTTGAGCATCAACAGGTATGTGGTTTTATTCGACTATTTGTGGATGATAATGTTTATAATCACATTGCAAGTGAGACACATGCCAGGACTTTGTGGGAGAAGATTGTATCCTTGTATGCCTCAAAGTGTGGGAATAACAAATTATTTTTGATAAATTCTATTGTGAGTTTGAAGTTCAAGGAAGACACTTTACTATCAGATCACTTGAATGAATTTTAAGGGATTATTGATCAGATGTCAGGAATGGGGATCAAGTTTGAAGATGAGATTTTGGGATTACTACTCTTGAATTCTTTACCTAAGTCTTGGGAGACTTTTAAGGTCTCTATCACAAATTCAGCCCCTAATGGTGTTGTCTTTTTACAAATGGTAAAGGGTAGTGTACTTAACGAGGAGATGAGAAGGAAGGCACAAGGTTCTTCATCTCAATCTGAGGTATTGATCACTGGAAATAGGAGGAGAAGTCAGAAAAAGAAAAGAGAAAAGAGTAGAAGTAAATCCAAGTCTAGATACAAGAATGTGGAGTGTCACTACTGTCACAAAACAGGGCATATATAAAAGCATTATTTCTTGTAGAAAAAGGAGAACAAAGGTAAAAAGGGCAAGTCAAAAGAGAAGGATGATGATCGTGTCACTACTGCTACAGGTAATGGTCTTGTCATTCTTTGAGACTTTGAATCGGTTAATTTTGTATCCGATGAGAGCATGTGGATTATTGATAGCAGTGCTACACTACATGTTACACCAAGGAAGGAGTTCTTTACATCTTACACTACAGGCGATTTTGGAGTGTTGAAGATGAGTAATGATGGTGTGACCAAGGTGATCGGTGTTGGTGATGTTTGCTTACAAACCAACACAGGAATGCAATTGTGGCTTAGAGGAGTCAAACATGCTCCAGATGTTCGTTTTAACTTGATATTTGTGCATATGCTTGATGATGGTGGTTATGATAATCACTTTAGTCATGGAAAATGGAAACTCACCAAAGGTAACTTGGTTGTGGCCAGAGGGGAGAAGATTTCTAAATTGTATTGGACAAAAGCTTTGGTTGCTAAAGATAGTGTGAATGCCATGGATATGGAGGCATCTTTGTGGCACCGAAGGCTTAGTCACATAAGTGAAAAATGGTTGACTTGTTTAGCCAAAAAGGACATGCTTCCAAGATTAAAGAAAGCGGAGTTGGAGAAGTATTCTCATTGCATGGCTGGTAAGCAGACTAGAGTATCCTTTAAGAAGCATCCTCCCTCAAGGAAGTCAGAGTTGCTAGAATTGGTGCATTCTGATGTTTGTGGGCCATTGAAGGTAAAGTCATTTAGTGGTGCACTTTATTTTGTTACCTTTATTAATGATTGTTCTAAGAAGCTCTAGGTCTATGTTTTGAAGACAAAGGACCAAGTGTTGGAGAAGTTCAAACAATTCCAGGCTTTGGTTGAGAGACAATTAGGCAAGAAGGTGAAATGTATTCGTTCTGACAATGGTGGTGAAAGTTGTGGACCATTTGATGTATATTGCAGACAGTAGGGTATCAGACATGAAAAGACTCCTCCTAAAACTCCTCAGTTGAATGGCTTAGCAGAGAGGATGAACAAGACATTGATTGAGAGGGTTAGATGCATGCTTTCTAAAGTAAGGTTACCTAAATATTTCTGGGGTGAGGCATTTTACACAGCAGTGCATGTTATAAATCTCAGTCCTATAGTTACTTTGAATACTGAGGTGCCAGACAAGATTTGGTTTGGCAAAGATGTCAAGTATGATAATTTGCGAGTCTTCAGTTTAAGGCCTTTGTGGATGTTCCAAAGGATGAAAGATCCAAGTTGGTTATGAAGATTAGGCAGTGTATCTTCATTGGGTATGGTCATGATGAGTATGGTTACAGGATGTATGATCCTGTTGAGAAGAAACTTGTCAAAAGTCGTGATGTGCAATTCATGGAAGATCAAAGCATTGAAGACATTGTTTAGAATGGTGAGCAACATAATTATGGTGATCAGCATCTTGGAGATGGTTTTGATATTCCTCTTGATGATGATGTTGAAGAGGAACAAGAGATGTCACAAGATGAGAATCTGGGTGATGCTCCTGAACCACCTCCAGTCCAACTCATGAGGTCTAATAGGCAAAGACAATCATCTACAAGGTATACTTCTAATGAGTATGTGACCTTGAGAAATAGAGAAGAACCTGAATGTTACCAGGAGGCCATGGAGAGTGAAGAAAAGCAAAAGTGGATGGATGCAATGCAAGATGAAATAAAGTCTTTACATGATAATCACACTTATGATTTGGTGAAGTTGCCTAATGGCAAGGAGGTCTTGGAAAATAGGTAGATTTACAAGATAAAGCAAGAGAGTAACTCTTCATATCCAAGGTATAAAGCCAGATTAGTAGTGAAAGGCTTTAGACAAAGAAAAGGTTTTGACTTCAATGAGATTTTCTCTCCTGTGGTGAAGATGTCATCCATCAGAATTGTGCTGAGTTTAGCTGCTACCTTTGATCTGAAGGTTGAGCAGATGGATGTAAAAACAACTTTCATTCATGGTGATTTGGAGGAAGAGATATATATGAAGCAACCTGATGGTTTTCAAATTAGTGGAAACGAAGACTATGTGTGCAGGCTCAAAAAGAGCTTGTATGATCTGAAGTAGGCTCCAAGACAATGGTACAAGAAGTTTGAGTCTCTTATGTGTGAGCAAGGCTACAAGAAGACTACTTATGATCACTGTGTATTTGTTAGAAAATTTTCTGATGATGACTTCGTTATCTTGCTGTTGTATGTTGATGACATGCTTATTGTTAGGAAAAGTATTTCCAGAATTGACAGGTTGAAGAAGCAATTGAGCAAGTCATTTGCTATGAAAGACATGGGAGTTGCTAAACAGATTCTTGGTATAAGAATCATTCGTGATAGACAAGCAAAAAAACTTTGGTTGTCACAGGAACACTATGTTAAAAGGGTTTTGCAAATATTCCATATGGAAAATGCTATAGCAGTGAGCACTCCTCTTGCTACTCATTTTAAACTGAGTTCTGGACATAGTCCTTCAAATGAAGCTGAGAAGACTAATATGAGCAGAGTTCCTTATGAATCTGTAGTGGGTAGTTTGATGTATGCAATGGTGTGTACAAGACCAGATATTGCACATGTTGTTGGTATTGTCAATAGATTTTTGTCTAATCCAGGTAGAGAGCACTGGAATGTTGTGAAATGGATCTTGAGGTATCTTCATTGTACTAGTGATTTGAGGCTTTGTTTTGAAGGTGATAAGCCTACTTTGGTGGGTTACTCTAACTCAGATATGGCTGGAGACATTGATTCCAAAAAGTCCACTTCGGGCTATTTGATTAAGTTTGCAAGAGGAGCTATGGCTTGGCAATCTAAATTGAAAAAGTGTGTTGCTTTGTCCACTACCGAGGCAGAGTTTATTGCCATTATAGAAGCATGCAAGGAGTTGCTTTGGGTAAAGAAATTCTTGCAGGAGCTTGGTTTTGTTCAAGACAAGTACTTATTATTTTGTAATAGTCAGAGTGCAATTCATCTTGATAAGAATTCAAATTTTCATTCTAGGTCCAAGCATATTGATGTGAGGTATCATTGGATACGTGATGCTCTGGATGCTAAGCTGTTGGAGTTGGCTAAAGTTCATACTGATGATAATGGTGCTGACATGATGACCAAGGTAGTTCCAAGAGGAAAGTTTGAAGCTTGACTTGAGATCGCCAGACTGGTGATTACCTCCACATAGTTGTGATGGGGGAGATATGTTGGGTTATTTTTAGGCTCTCAACTATATGGACAAAAGTCCAATACTCTCAAGCTCGTTAGGTATCTCTTTATAAGAGGAGAAGGGGTCAGATTTGGAGATTGAGAGAGAGTGGATTTTTCACAGAGTGAGAGAGAGACAAAAGAAATTGATAACTCTTGTACTCTTAATTAATCATAGTGGATTGATTTCTTTGGTCTAAACGACCCGTGGTTTTTTACTTCTCACGTTGATGGGGTTTTTCCATGTTAAAAATATTGGTCTCTCTTGTGTAATTCTTCTCATTGTTGCTTTCATTCTCATTTGTGGTTATTCCTTAGAGATTCTTGCAAGTGAGGGGAATTTATATCCGCTGCGTTGGTGCATCATTGCATGTGCCTTATTACTTTTTCCCCATCACCTATAACATCCCTCCTTAGCTCCCCATCATTGCACTTGGCAGCACCTCTACCATTGTCACGTTTGTGGCATCTTGTCATGTCGATCTTAGCAAGATAGGAAAAGGTCTTCAAGCTGCTCCTTATCACCTCTCAAGCTATTAGAGGTATCATCTCTATTGTGAAGTGGAGTCCTAAATTTAACCCTTTGTTGCAAGCACTTGTTTTTCTCAAATTTTGTGTATTTTAATTTTATTTTTTTAATTGTTAAACCTGCCTATCCAAACTAAACCAACTCAGCCTATAATGGGATAGTTCAATTTAGGCTCTTAACAAAATTTTGTAGGAACCAAACCAACCCAAATCAATAGAATTTAATTGGTTTAAACTTAAAAATTCTCCTAATCTAAACCAAATCGACCCATGAGCACCACCCCTAAAGACATGGTCTCGCATATGTCAGGTAGCACACCACCCCTAAAGACATGGTCTCGCATATGTCAGGTAGCACGTTCGAGCTCTCACTTATCTTCTTAGAGTGAAGTAAATATAAGAATCTATGCAAGTGATCTTTGAGTTCATAGACTTTCTACCTTAAACTAAAGCATTATTCTCTCCCTTAAATTTAATTGATATACTAGAAAAACATAAAAAGGATACTTTAAGTAAAAAGGACTTCAACAACTATTGAGTAGTCTATGACAACCATAAACCTAAAATAAATAATTAATTGTATTGTCTTTTTCTTTTACTTAAGGTGCTCAAAAATAAAACTTAATATGCATCATCTAGGAAATAAAAAACACTAAGTAACCTCAACTTCGAAGTTTGAATTTTAGAGTAATTGTAGGACTATTTTAACGTCATGTTGACGCTACATGAGTCTAACTAACATAAGATGTGAAAGATTCAATTTTTAAATAAAATGTTTGTTAATTTAATTATAAAAATATAAGTAACTTTTTCATAATTTGAAATTGACAACATCCTACACCAATAATTGCATAACTAAACAATAAACAACAATCAATTTCTAAATAATAACATCATTCATATTAAAGATAATAAAATAAAGTGTTGTGTCTCCTAACACTACATAATTGAAGTTGGGATCACTAGGGTCAAGACACTAATGTATGTCAAAATAATAAATACAGGTTAATGGATCAATCGTCAAATAAAGATACATATGAAATAACGAGAGAGATAACCTACTAACTCTTTGATGGATCATTCTCCTACTATTAATAAGACTTTGATGGATCATTCTCCTCATAGTTAGGAAGGCAAATGGCCAAGGTCCTACAACATGGTCCTTTGCACACTCTGCTAAGAGCAAAAGAAGAAATAGAATAGTCCCTCAACATAGAGAAAAAGACATGCCACATCTTAGAAATTGACAACCAAAACTCCATTGACACATTGATTATGAAGAAGAAGATTTGTATTCTAGTAGGGATATAGGTGAGAGTTAAGTCCCCCATATTGTAAGCCTATTGGTTGTCCCAATTCACCCTCCAAACACCTCTACACCTTGTCATCATCTCAACGAAATCCATAAGTCCCTAACATTTGCGAACGTGAATGTCATGATTATCTCGCACACACAAAACAAACAAACAAAAGGGTAGCCTTAAATAAAAGTGTGCATGAATAATCATACTTCAAACGAGAAATATAATAAGAATATAAATATTCACATAGATCATAAAATCATTTAACAAGACATATGATGTAATGATCCATTGTCACTACATAACATCGAGACAAATATTTATTTCAAAAATAGATCAATTACTTTTTTTAATTTAAAATTTCTTTATAAAAATAAGTATGAATTTTTCTTTTGAAAAGTGACACTAAAAATCTACATATACACAAATATTTCCTTTATTATAAGGATAATCCAACACAAGTCAAATGTAAATACTATAATATAATCATTAGAGTCTTTTGAGTTCTTGCATAGTTAAAGTCTTATTACAACTAAAAATATTATACATATAAATAGAGAAACACTATTGTTAGTTGGTACTCTTAAACAAAGGTAAGAGGATAACAAGTAGTCACATCTCGCGACATCATCTCCATACTCTCAATCATAAGCCAACCTCGTCCAACAACCTACACTCGTGAACACATCATCACAATCATAGCAGTCACATACACACAAACGCACAAGCAATGGTAAGCTTACTTAAATAAAACTTAACCATAAGTTCTTAAACACATAAAGTAGTAAAGCACATAAGGGGTGGGGGACATCAACGTTCAAATAAAACTTTATATATATACACACACATACACAATTCATTTCTATTTCAAAAACATGTTAATAGTACCATTTCATAATAACAAAAATGTCGTAACTCTAAAGATTTACTATCACAATTGTTTCAACTATGCTTATACAAGAATAATAATCATTTCAATATTACTACACTTCAATAACGAATCATCATTATGCAACAATGATGTTATTCATGAAATGCTATGCCAACACAACTCTATGGAAACTTTCATCAACTCAGCAATCAATACTGATGCATTCCTTAACATAACTGTGAACTTTTGTAGCAAACCCTCTTGGTATCTACTACTGGATATTAGGGAAGTTGTGTCTTGATCGATGGATTAGTGATAGGTTGAGATTTAGTCGTTATTTCTCTTATCAAAATACTAGATTTTCCTATGTTATGGGTAGCACAAGGTCAACCTAGGTCGATTCTCTCAAGGACACTTAATTTTAATGTTTTCTATTATGCAAGGCTAAAAAGATATAGAACTGGGAATGTAGGATGCAGACTGACTCGACAAGGAAAGTAAATAGGGGGTTTTTAACTAGTAAAGTAAATTTGCAGGAATTAAGTTGTCTACTTAGAAAAGTAAAAGATACCTACAGTTACTACAATTACTAAGACATATTTATCCTATCATTATCTCGGTTTGTCACTTAATTGGTTTTAGTTCCAATTCTCACTATGCCAGCAACTCCTCACCAACCCAACTTCCTACGACGATTGTCGAACATCCATCCATTTCCTACTGATGGCTTACACAATCACGACCTCGAGTTTGGCAGGGATTACACCCTTGGTTGATGTAGGTTCTCTATTGATTACTTATATTATTGTTAAAGTGGTTCCAATCGGCCCCTAAACTAATGTATTATATTCCTACTACGCACAATCGTGAATAAGCAAGAACAGATTATGCTAACAGAAATCACAACATAGCAATAACAGAATCATAGTCATTCATTGATTAACATGTACGTTGATACAAAAGAAGAGTGTGTGGTGCATGGATGAAAGGTGGATCAGCTTCCCATGACAATTGTCAGTGGTAACTACAACGTTCCCCTAAAGATAATCAGAGAGCATGAGAGCTAGTACTCTCTAAAGTGTGTCGTGAAGACAGATGGCTCTATCCCTCCTGGTTAGTCTATCTCTAGTAACTCTGCTTAGCTCAAACTTTAATCTGCGCCTACTCGATCAACTAGACATCACATTAAAGCACCATGGAACCGTTGAGATGCGAAGTGAAACTTAGGCTTTGGGGAATGGAATATGTGTATGCGTTAGGTTGAGAGTGTATCCGTGTGTTCGCTTGTTGGGAAGGATTCGGACATATGGGAGTCAACTGGACTAGAGTCGGCATCCGGTTTGGAATCAACCCTGGTTAAGAATCGACTAGAGTCAGTACGTGAAGCCTCAATGCGAGGTCGGCCATGCGGAGATGGAGTTGGCTGGCGATGGAGTTAGCTACTGGAACGGAAATGGCCAAGAGAGGAACTCGTCTCGGCCGAGATGACTTCATCTGACCAGGATGTCTTCAGTGAGCCGAGAAGCCTTCAACTTGCTGAGACGCCTTCAGTTGGCTGAGAGCATTTGGTCTCGGTCTCGGTTGGGACAGCTCGAGACTCTAGTTTGACCTACAAAACAAGACTTCTATTTTTGTTAGCTAAAATCAACAACTTAGCCTAGATTTGTATTTTCCTTAGTTTAACCTTGAAAATCTAAATCTTAGCCAATACATGATTCTTAACTACAAATTAGAGTCTTTTCTACCCATCTTAAGACCTTATTAGGGGGCTAAAATAGGAATTATCAGACCCCTCACACTTACATTTTTGTACTCTTGGGCAAAATTAGAACAGATCATTTAAGGAAAAAATGAAAACAATTGATTGTGAGAATAAGATGTATTTTTAAATGAAACCCTTAAGTTGACAAAACAGACTAAGTAGACATTCACCCCAAAATCAAGGCACTCAATCAATCGATAAAATTACTTTCTCCAACATACAAAGTGAACAAGCAAACAATAAAAATTTAAAGTGTAACCGAGAATGATAGAGCTCTCTCAAGGTATGTGCTCTCAATCTCTCAAGTGTTTTAGGGTTTGTGTTTACACTCGAACACCCTATGTTAACTAGTACTACTAAGCTTTAACTAGCCTCTAATTTTTACGACTTTAAAAATACATGCAATTAGTGATTAATAGGACTTTATTAGGGTTGTAACGTGGCTTATGGTAAGGTAGGATATATGAGAGGTGAAGTAAGCTTGAATAACCAAAGGGGAGAGAGGAGCAATAGGGAATAAGTCCATAAGTATGGAGACTAACCCCATAAAAATATTTCACATAACACTCCCTTTCTTTCCTTTTATATTCTTTTCTTTCACTTTTTATTTTTCTTTTGTATTTTTGCGGCCTTGTGTTGCATTTTTCTTGCAACCTTTTTGCTTTTGTCACTTCCTCTTTACTTATCCTCCATTTTTTTTCTTTTTACACACCTTTTCTTTCTTTTTCAACAACCCTTTATCACAATATAAACTCATTACTTGGTACCAGCCAATCCTTCAGTGTACCACTCGAAACACCTTGAGGTACTACCCCCACACTTATGTGACACTTACTCGCAAAACAATTCCAAAGCTCCTTTGATCCCTAAGGTTGAGGTGGATCATGGTTTTTCGGCTTTTGGTTTGTAATGAGCTACCATAAGAAAAAAATGGTTATTTAGGCTCAACGAGGGTAAACAAGGAATTTTATTTGCAAGGTAGGTCCATTTGGCTAGTAGCTTGTGAAGAAAAATGACCTAGATCATACCATTAATGCATGTGGAACAAGCAGTATAAACAAGAGTCAAGACAAAACCTAGAGTATTCTAGCAACATAGATGCAAAAATCATACAAGAAAGAAGAGAATGACAAGATGTAAAACCATTTCATATATAGCTCAAAAAAATCTCACACGACTATTTCTCTATCATTAATGGTTTCAACTTTAATTTTTTAGTCACTTATTTCTAAGGATGCAAAAATTTTGTTCCATGTCAAGTTGAAAACCTCTTAATCTAGGATTATGCAATACTTCTTCATGTTTTATTCATCCTAAAGAAATTCATTTAAACTTTGCAAAATTATTTTTCTCATCAATCAAAAAAACAGAAAAACAACTAGAGAAAACAAAACAAAACGGAATACATCACGGAAAAAGAAATGAACATCAAAAATGAAAAACAAAACGCAATAGAGCCAGAGTTGACACGGACTCGGTCGACAACAACATACGAAAAAAAAGACAGTAAAAATAGATGAAGAAAAAAACAGAAACAAACACCTACGACTAACCCCCCCCACACACACACTTAAATGAGATATTGCCCTCAATTCAAAACATATATACACATACGGGGCAGGGGGGAAATAAGAAAAACTTCTTCCTCAAGGTGGGAAGAGCGTGCAAAATCTGATATCCAATATATGTGCTCCGCTCTTGTTTGTAATCACCTGGGGGGTCTCTTCCTCATCCATCTTGATAATTTTCGCATTATATCTTCCATTGGCTTCTTCAACAAAAATTTGCATGGTGACTGCTTGACTAGGTGGCCATAGAAACTAATCGGCTTCTTCAAGTCTGGTAACAGCCCTTCTACGTGGAGTTGGTTGGCTATACTTACTAGAACCTGTACTAGCGGCACCCTAGACACCAAAGGGAATTGCACTGCTACAACCTATGTAGTACTTGCATTGTCTAAAACTCCTACACTCTCGTTAGCAACATTGCTGATTTTTTCACAAGGAACATATTCACAGTTAATAGGAATCATAAAATAAGAATTTCCAGCAAATTTAGAGTTTTCAGACAATTTAGAATGCAATTGTGCTGAGGCCTATAACGGTTGCACCATGGATGACACTGATATTGGTTTTGCTACTAGTGAGGGAAATGAAGAAGATTTACTCTCTTCTTCTTGACTCAGCTGTCGGGATTGGGTTTGACTGTCCAAGTATAGAGTCGACTATCTTAGAGTCATCTCGGTTGTCCTCATGTAGAGTCGATTACCGGGCATAGTCTCGACCCCTATTTGGTTGCGGACTTGGTTATCGAGATCGAACTCGACATTTGTTTGGTGATGGACTCAGCTATCTAGAACAGATTCATCCTGTTTGCGGTTTCGGCTTCCAAGGGCAGACTCAGTTTCTTCCAAATTGTTGGAGTCGGAATCAGCTCCCTCCAAGTTGTTGGACTCGGCCCTGACTTCCTCTCGAATATAAGAGTCGATCTTAGCCTCCTTTCGATTATTGGAGTTAGACTCGGCTCTTATCACTACTGCCGCTTCTACCCTTATTGGCTCTTTTGCAATAGCAATGCAAATTTCTGCACAAATTGAGCACTATATGCTTCCATCACACCTGCATTCACAATTGGCTAAACAAGGCAAAGGAAAATCAATCATATCAACCATGTTAGCAAGGTCAGAAATATCAAGAGTCGGCAAGATCCGGCACATCAGCCAAAAAATTATTAACAAGGTCCAAGACTTCAGTCCCAGAACCTAAACCGTTAGTTAAGTTGGACCTGTTAACCACAGAATCCAAAAATTCACTCCTATCAGGCAAAATCAGAAATATTGACCACAGAGTCAACCCTTTCAGTCATATCAATATTGCTCGAATCCACACTTACATACTTAACAATCTCAACCCTATTGATCGAAATATTAATCACAGAATCAGCATCCTCGATCCTCTCAGCAAGGTTAGTAGCAGCATGTACACAGTGGTCAATCTCGACCATCTCAATAGAATCAGATACATCCACTATATAGGTAGAAACTTCAGTCATCTCAACAGATTCGAAAAATCCTCTACAAAGTCAGCAACTTCAGTCATCTCAGTAGAGTCAGCAACATCCACTACAAATATAGAAACTATAGTCATCTCAACAGAGTCAAAAAATCTTCCACAGAGTCGGCAACTTTCGACATAGCATCTGCAAAAAATGTGACTACTGAAGGTTGTACTACTACCACTTCTGAATTAGCTATCACTCCTGCACCTACAACAGCACTACTAGCATTACTAATTTGTACACAATTAGAACACTTAGTTAAATCCTTACAGGTGTAATTACAATTAGTAACATAATTTTCCAAATTCAGAATTTTCGAAAACTCATAATACAAACTAACTAATTGCTATTGTGGTAGCTCCTTGCCACTCATATTTTCCTCTGGTGGACTGGGGATGGTCTGAGAAGGACTATGTCTAAATATCTTGGAATGGAGCTGATTTGCCGTGGTTGTTAAATCTCCAACTTGTGTTTGCAAATCCTACAATGCAGCATGGATGTCCACTTGAAATTGCATGTTGTTCATTATCAACTGCTTCATGAATTCTTCTAGCAAAGATGCACTACTCGATTGCGAAATCGGTTGTTGGAAAGGTGGTGCTTGGTATTGTTGCAGTTCAATGTCATACAAAATGAGACAAACCTTAGTTGGATGTCCTAAAGAACCGCACATACCACATTCTTGCACCGGTAGCCTGCTATGGTGTTGTCCAACGGCTTTCTGCCTAACCAGAGAGGTCAATTCCTCTATGCTATCTTCCCATCTCTGGTTACCAACAGTAGCTACCACCTTCCTGACTTTGGATGCAGTCGATCCCCTAAAATCATATCACTGAGTACTACCTACAGAATCAAGAAACTTAGACAACACAAGTTAGTCCATACTGGTAATGTTCCCATGTCCGGACTTGTTCCCAGTCAAAATAATTTGGACACCCCAGTTAATACATCATAACATATATAGCTTATGCCCGCCAGGTCATAACCAATATTAAAATTACCAAGAACAGAAGAATTATCAGGATAGCTAATATTATAGGATTTTAAAATCGATACCAGAATCAAGATGAGATGAACAGAAGAATTATCAGGATAGCTAATATTATAGGATTTTAAAATCGACACTAGAATCAAGATGAGATACACGTTGTATTATTAACAGAAGCAAACAAAAACAAAAGAAACAGAATATTACTACAATTAAAAATTTCATGCAGAAAAGAAAGAAACAGATTATCCTTAGTAATAGCAAAACATTGACCGAAAAATACTGCAATGATCCGGATAACAAAAAACAATTTTCAGAAAGAAAAAAAAAAAGGAAATCATGCACTACGTAATCAAGAAAAATTATACAGAAAAAGAACGTAATGATTAGACTGCAGTAAAAAAATTTATGCAGCAAGATTGAATGCAAAATACAGAAAAGACAATTATGTAAAAAAATGAATGCAGGATAGAAAATCTAGTAAAAAATTATGTAGCAAAAAGGAATGCCCGATATAGTAAACGGATGATGCGGAAAAGTGAATGTAAAATATAGTAAACAAAAATTATGCAGAAAAGAAAACGAATGCCACATACAGAAAAGAAGAGAAAATTTTATGCAGAAAAATTTTATACAAACTGGCCTCTTTTTTTCTTTTTTTTTCTCTAAAAAATTACTCACACACACGACAAGACTCACACTCACGAACTCGATACACTAAAAAAAAAGAAAACACAGACTCGTCAACTTAAAAACACAGACTCGGTGAACAAGAAGGAAAACTTAGACATGACACAGACTAAAAACAAACACAGATTCAGACTCGATATGAGAAAAAAAATGGACTAGGCAATTAGTAAATACAAAAAAAAAAATAAACAGACTTAGCAATTAGTGAAAAAAAAAATAGACTCACAGTTAGTACCTACAGACTTAATAGTTAGTAACAAAACAGAGTCGACTCAACAGTTAGCAAAAGAAAGAAACAGAGTCAATAGTTAGTAAAGAAAAACAGTCAATATATTAAAAAGAACAAACGCGCCACTAATACTTACTTAGACACGACACTCTATAGATTCAGGTCTGGCACTAAATAGACTCGACACACTAGGAATACAAAATGTGTGTCTTCGGCAACGGCGCCAATTTGATAGGTTGAGATTTAGTCATTATTTCTCCTATGAAAACACTAGATTTTCTTATGTTATGGGTAGCACAGGGTCAACCTAGGTCGATTCTCACAAGGACACTTGGTTCTAATGTTTTCTATTGTGCAAGGCTAAAAAGATGTAGAACTGGGAATGTAGGATACGGACTAACTCAGCAAGGAAAGTAAATAGGGGTTTTTAACTGGTAAAGTAAATTTGCAGGAACTAAATTGTCTACCTAGAAAGTAAAAGATACCTACAGTTACTACAATTACTAAGCCATATTTATCCTATCACTATCTATCACTTAACTAGCTTTAGTTCCTGTTCTCACTATGCCAACAACTCCTCACCAACCCAACTTCCTATGTCGATCGTTGAACATCTGTCCATTGCCTACTAAGGGTTTACACAATCACGGCTTCGAGTTTGGCAAGGATTACGCCCTTGATTGATGTATGTTCTCTATTGATTACCTATACCTATATTATTGTTAGAGTGGTTCTAATCGGGCCCTAAACTAACATATTCTATTCCTACTATACACAATCATGAATAAGCAAGAACAGATTATGCTTATAGAAATCACAGCATAGCAACAACGGAATAATAGCCATTCATTGATTAACGTGTGTGGTGCGTGGATGGAAGGTAGATCAGCTTCCCACGACGATCGCCAGTGGTAGCTGCAGCGTTCCCCCAAACATGACCAGAGAGCATAAGAGGTGGTTCTCTTTAAAGCGTGCCATGAAGATAGATGGCTCTATTCCTCCTAGTCAGTCTATCTCTAGCAACTCTGCTCAACTCAAACTCTGATTTGCGCCTACTCGATCTACTAGAAACCACACTGTGGAAGCACTAAGGTATAAAGTGAAGCTTAGGCTTGGAGAATGGAATGTGTGTATGCATTAGGCTGAGAGTGTATCCATGTGTTCGTTTGTTGGGACAGATCCGGACGGATAGGAGTCGACTGGACTAGAGTCGATATCCGGTTTGGAATCGACCCTGGTTAGGAATCGTTTGGAGTCGGTATGTGAAGCCTCCATGCGGAGTTGACCATGCAGAGATGGAATCAGTTGGCAACGGAGTCAGCTACTAGAACGGAGACCAGCCGAGACGACTTCATTCGACCGGCATGTCTTTAGTAGGTTGGGACACCTTCGGTTGGCCGAGACGCATTCAGTCTCGATCTCAGCTGGGACGGTTCGAGACTCATTTTGACCTGCAAAACAATACTTTTATTTTTGTTAGTTAAAATTAGCAACTTAGCCTAGATTTGTATTTTTCTTAGTTTAACCTTGGAAATCTAAATCTTAGCCAATACATGATTCTTAACTACAAACTAGAGTCTTTTCTACCCATCTTAAGACCTTATTAGGGGGCTAAAATAGGAATTATCAATGAGCTAGGTAGTTTGTTGAGATAAGTATATGTGGGTAGTGACTTACCACGATAAAAGGTTTACAATAATCTTGGACCCTTGTGGAATCACTCATCTCCTTATCTCCAAAACCTAATTGTTGCACACCCCCCTATTTGGCACTAGGCTAGGAAGCCCAAATCTAGACAGCCAACCAAACTTATGTGCTTGCTCACAACGCAACTACTGTTGTCAAACTTATGCATAATGTATGCATGTCAGGTCATTATCAAGAATAACTTTAACACATGCAAGGAACATCAACATTTCATTCCCTTGCAATTGCTACCTATTATGCTCGACCTCAAAGTGTTAAGCATTAATAACATAAAAATGTAGAGGCATAATAACCAACTCTAAAAAGTAGGGGCCATATGCACACCCTACTATAAACATCATGCATCATTTGCTATTATACAAATAAGAGGTATTTTCAAGTCTTATAAGATCTATATTAATTAGTATTTCACTTTAGTCCTTTATACCCATCATACCTATAATTCATCTTTTACAACATCTCAACAAAGCCTTTAATATATAGATTAAATAAAATATTTTATTTCTCCAATCTAACAAGTTTTCTCACTAGTAGTGGATTCACCTAGCGAAATGGATCATTCGCCTAACGAATCCCACCTAGTATTGTACTTCCTCGAATATATGCATTTGCTCAACGAGAGCTTAGCCTCACCTAGCATCTAGAGCCATAGAGAACTTTTACTATGTTTAGTTTCTTAATGAGCCAAGCAATAGTGGCCAAAATTCTAAAATCCCCACACCTTCACTTAGCGAGAACACATCCTTACTCAACCCAAGGATCCATAAAGAGCATCCTCTAAGAACCCTCACTTATTCGCTTACCGAGTGGGACTACTCGCTTAGCAAATGAAGACATAGAGACTTCACACTCACAATTGTACTTATCTCACATAACGAAGGTATCTCTTTGCTTAGCGAGAGGAACCACAAAGAGTTCCTTGAAATCTCCCCTCTTATTTGCTCAACAAGTAGGAGGTCTCGGCTAGTGAACAAAATCGGATTGACTTCACATTCTAGATTCACCTAACTAGACATTGGATTCGCCTAGCCAGACATTGGACTTGCTTAGTCGAAGTTTAGGTTCACTCAATCAGTCATTGGACTCACCTAGCCAAAAGTCAAACTTAGCCTAGTAGATGTTCATCATGTTCATGTGTTCTTGAGCTTTCGCCTAGCAAAAACTCATGTTTTCCATAATCTACCCAAAAGATGCAAGGTCGCCCAACGAGAGTCTCCTTTTGCCCATAAACATTATATAAACATGATTTTAATAATAACAAAAATCTCATGTGTGGACAAATCATCATCGTTCTCATCAATTTGCATAAAGATCAAAAACTCATAGCAATGGCTACCAACTCCAAAAATATTCTACCCAAGTAATCCTGAGCATATAACTACATGCAAGCACAAAAAACTCTAAGGCAAACTTCCCTTACTTGTTGTAAACAAAACGAATGGAAAACTTTAAGGAAGAGACTAGAAATTTTATCAACACTCAAAGCTTCAAAGCTTATAAGGAAGGAAAACAAAATTGCAGAGACGAAGGATGGTTTTTGCTCTGAATGTTAGTCTTAAACTCAGCCAAGAGATGGCCTTTTATATAAGCTAGGGGAAGGGTTATTGTTTAAGGGCTAAAAGAGGTTTATTTATCCAAAGAGTTAAAAGAAAGCATGGAAAAATGGTTTTTACCATTAATTTTAAGAAAGTTGGTTGATTGGATTTTACCACAATTGGTTAGCTTCACTTTTAAATTTATACCACAGATGGTAAGGTAATTTAGCTATAAATGGTATAACCAACTTTTTAAAAAAATAAAAAGCCAACTAGTAATTTACCTTGAAGTACGTGCTAACTATACTAGGAAACATGTCAATGACAACATGTTATTAGTTATTGATATTCTTAGACTAGGTCATTCACTTATTTAGGATAAGTTATTGCCTCAATAAATGTGCTTAAAACCATTTTTGGTCTCATTAGAGATTTTCTTAAAAAATATGTAACACAACTCAACATAACCTGTTATTAATTATTTTCCATCAAAATTAAATTTAATTACTCTTGTAATTCATCTTAATTACTTATTTAAGCATACTAGAAAATAAGGTGTTACAATACTCCCTAGCAAGAAATTTTTCATCCTCAAAAATTCATTTGTTATAAGTAACTATAAAACACCACAAGCATGTATGACCTTTTTCATGGAAGTCATCTAATCACTATAGCCAACTAGTTTGAGTCGTTCTCCCTTCATGTAGATTACTTTCCCTTCCAAGTAGCACATTGTCAGCAATCTCATTTTGACTTGCACCGTATGACTCTAAGGAAACTTTCAGAGGATTCCTCCTCCTTTAAAAACATGAAATTAAATCCACTTGTAAAAAAGAGAAAACATTACTCTTTTTAAATCCAAATCAGCCCATTTTTCTTGAGAAAGAAGTTTTCCTAATACAAGCAAAGACTTCTTTAAGTTTTTGAACATGTTTTTAAATTTGTTTTTAAACTCACCTAAATGTACTTGGCACTTTTTACAAGGAAAAGAAAGGGTATAAAAGCAACACAACTAAGCTTTTGAAAAGACAGTAGGAAATGACTATCAAGAACTCCAAACACTTTTGTCAAAGGTTTAGGTTTTACTAACTTCATGAACCAAACTTTCTTTCTAGTCCTTCATAACTCATCTTGCTCCAATCATCATGTAATCTTTCTTATGGTAAAGTTTTGTCTCAAATCGAATTTTGCCTCCTAATATATTCACTTATGCTAAGTTCTGGTAAGTTGTTTGAGGTGCTATCACTATCCTTAACCCCAAGGGTAATCCATAGAGATTCTTTCAAGATATGAATCTATCAATATCTTAAAGGCTTTGAATGTAAAGTCACTCCCCACTTTATGCTTTCCATCGTGTTCTTAAGATTTTACTAACTTCTTAACATGTACTCAACTTTGGTCTATCCATTGTCAAAATTAAATCTTAACTCTCGCTATACGACTATTCTTAGATCTTGATCCACCATCTTAAATCTCCATACACATATCACCTCATTTTTCAACATACTTCTTTTAATACATTTTTTATTTTTTAAAACTTATTAAAAATTACAAAATAATGAATGAGACTCCTAAATAAGTGAATCCTATACATTTTTATTATTTCTAATAAATTTAAACTAATAGTAAATAGTATATCTAAAATAGTATGTTAGAGAATTTTAACCTTTTTGTCTCTTTGAATTCTTGAATGACACTCGTATGTAATGAAAATTCATAAATGTCCTAGATTTATACTTGTGATAGTACAAAAAATGGGGACTTATATTTTTTGAGAGAGTGGTTTATATATGAGAGTGAGATAAATAAATATGGATTATACAACCATACTTAAATTGTCAAGATTTAAATAGTTAAGTCATAATATTTTTTAAATGTCATATAATAATTTTTTAAGTGGTCACATGATATTAAATATTGACTATCTATATATGGTTGAACAATCTAGATTTATTCATCTCACTCTAATAAAAATAACCTACTCACTATATATGCTCTTATGAACATTTATTGGTTAGGGTTAAAACCTTTATACTCCATAGTTTTTCCGTGCATGTCTCTTTACTACATAATTAAAAGTGTTAGTGAATAAAAATTACTTATTCATTTATTACTACTTGTTGTCATTAAAAATAAGAGGAAATCACACTCTACACCCTTGAGAGATGTGGATATTACATTGTTCTTCCCTTAAAATATACAATTTAATTCATTTAACTTAACACCATTAAACCAAATTACATTTTCCTCCCCGAGAGATATGAGTATTACATTCCCTTCCTCTAAAAGATGCAAATATTACATTTTTCTTCCTTCTTGTGTTAAAATATAGAATAAATTACATTTTCTCTCTTAAAAAATGAGAGTACTATATTATATTTCTTCTCTTATGTTAAAATATATAATTTAATCTATTTAACCAAATATTATTAAAAATATTCATTATAAGATTTTAAAAATATATTAAAATATTTTTAATTTAAGAAGTTATTATTCACTCACTCGATATTTTTTTATAAAATATATAATTAAATTTAAATTAAATATTTTTTTATTAAAATGACAATTTAAAAATGTATTAAATTTTTAATAATTACATTTTATTTAGGAATAGATTTTTAATATAAATAAATTCATTGAAAATATTGTATGTCTAATATGCATATATTAAAATTACATTTATTAAATTAAATAAATATATTATATTTATTAAATATAATATTTAATAATATTCTTGAAATTAACTATATATTAAATTTAATAGATATACTATTTAATACTATATGAGAAAAATATCAATTTATTTAAATATTTTAAAAAATATTATATGAATAGAAAACTATTTTAATCCTTGTGTTTAATTTTATTTTACTTATATATAAATTATTTTTAATTTTATTATTTTAAAATATGGTTTGAATAATAATAATAATTAAAAATAAAAATAAAATATATAAATAAATTTAGCATAATTCGTAATAATATTTTTTAAATAATAATTAAAAAATAAATTAAGAGATAAATTGTTATACATAGATATAGAAAAATATGTACAATTGAATAAAATATTTAAAATAAAATTTATAAATAAATGAAAAACAAAATTTTAATATATATTATATAATGAAGTGATGTAATATTTACATTTTTGAGGGGTAGTAGCATAAAAATATTTTGATAATAAAAAAAATTAATGGAAATTAACAAAATTTTAACAGAAAATTTATAAAAAAAAATGAGTATAATACATATAGTTGAATCTATTACGAGGAGAATATAATTTTCAACATAAAATGAGAAGGTAATGTAATATATTGATCTCTTAAAAAAAATGAGAGTGTAATTTCCTCTAAAAATAAATATTGGATCATCTTAGACCCAACTATAGCAACTTAGAAAACCTATAGGAAGTCACACATGTAGTAGAAAGTACAGGGGCAAGATGCTCAATGCCAAATGGCAATGGCTAAGTTAAAAAAATTGAAATTTAGTGTTGAAAAAAACATACAATCATTAACTTAATAACATTCAAGATAGGGTACAACAAAGCTTCAGTTTAAGAACCGTTGCACGCACGCACCAGCTCAAAAATTGGTCCAACAGCCAAGAAGGATGAAGCTTCCAGCAAATATGGCTTTAGTTTTGTACTTTTTGTCTTATTCGAAGGTACTTGGTTGGTTTTGGTCCTAGATTTGGTCTTAGGAATGGGATTTTTGCTCTTATTGGGTTCAATCATTTTATAATGTCCATTTTGATTATATATTTTTTTTGGATAATCATTTTTAGAAGTGTATTTAGTTTGTTTTAGATATTGATATTGATTGTTGAAACTAGCTTGCAATTGGTAATGTCGAGACGTTGAAGTTGGTTTTTCTTTTCATTTTGCACAATTTACTGAATTTAGTTGTTATTCTTAATGAACTCAGCTTTGACCATCAATCGAAATTACTCTCGTTCCCAAATTAATCTTTTGGAAAGTCAAATCATAATCCATTCATTTTACCTGCTATTAGTTACAAACTTCAGCTTTTTGCAAAAGTATTGATTCATAAGCAGTAAAATTAACCAAAATTGGCCAATAAAATGTAAAAGCAAAATAATACAATCAAACACAATCTCCAATGCTAGTTCTTAGAAGAGTTCTTAAGATAAAAACTAATTGAGTCCAAGGACATGGCTTCCACATGTTTAACCAGTTTTTTTTAATAAAAACTCACAAGAACCATGTTCTTGGAGGAAAAAAAATGAAGGAATATAACAGCTTTCGGTTCTATGATTGAAGTAAAAAATGAGAAGTGATATTAAGTCTTACATATCACTACGAGACCTACAAAAAGTAAATTAAAAACTCAAAATGAGTTCTACCATAGTGGACCTACTTAGTATGGAATCACGTAAACATTGACAAAGACTATATAAACGTTGTTAGGCTGAACTTAATCCTCTTTACACATAATAATAGTTATATTGAATAAAAATATGTTTATAAAGTTTTTATAACGAAAAAAGGCTTTTTTTTTTTTTAATGACAGCATTTTCTAAAATTTTTCGCAACATCTTATCTTTTTTAATTTATTTTTTATTTTTATTTTTAAATTAAATTTTAATATTTAAAAAATATATTAATAATTAAAATAATCTTATATCACAATATAAATTATTTATCATAAATTTAAAATATAATTTATATATTAAAAAAATTATTATTTATAATATAAAATAAATATATTCATACTAAAATATTAGTTCTATTCCCAGTGATACTTTACTGGTACCAAATGTCCACACAATAACCAAAGTAAAACATGAAATGCATCATAATGGCCTATTCCATTTCCGATGCAATTCCACTGATCCGCAACAACATAATCCTCCCCTTTGTCTCTACAATACAATATTTTCTGTTGTTACCTTCACTTTTTTTTTTTCCAAAATATTCAATAAAACTCTAACCCAACCAAAATCACAAATAAATGAAAAACCATAACGCAAATTACCATTGTTGTTACAGTAAAAATAGCCACAACATAAGTTAGAGATTTACCGTGTAACTTTGACAACCTTAAATCTTCCACCTTGGTTCCTATTTGTGCATCAAATAGTTCCATCCCGACAACAACAAGTGGACACTATAAACATCTCTGTGAATATGACTAGTTGGTGTGTTAACTGGCATAAATAATTAAAACATGTAAAAAAATACAGATAAATAAAAATAAATAAGAAAAAGCAAAGAAATATAACATTTTTAAAAACAATGAATGAAAATAAAAATAAGTGTGAATAAAAATTAAGAAATAAGAATTTTGAATTTAAGTTAGTATTCGAAAACCTAGACCTAGAAAAAAAAATAAAAATAAAAAATGACCGAATGAAATAGGTCGGTGGCCTCGACTTGCCAGTAAGGTGAGTTAACATATGTAACTCAACCTGCTAAAAATTAACAAAATAAGTGGGTTATACAGCATCCATGGAAAGGGATGAGCAACACAACACTCACCCTTTTCATGAGCCCTAGCTTAAAGCAAACACTGACTTTGGATTTCTATGTCATATTGGATTAATGTTATTTGGATGTTAGGTAAGACGTTTTAATGTAATGGTGTCATATTTGATTATAACATTACTGGTAGGAATGGATCATTAAAAGAGTACAAATTAGAAATTTATATTAAACAAAAGAAAAGAGCATTCAACCAATTCTGTCAAATACCAATATGTTCATTAACAGATAATTAATTATAATATTCAAATGCAATCAGTTAAAATGACCCATTAGCCCGAAGAAAGCAAATATATTTACCTACATTTATTATTCTTTAAAAATTTACGTTGAAGTAAGGAAAGACAATGTACTTGAAGGGTCTTGTTTGCATATATCCACAATTACGATGGAGATATTTCCCTTTCATATTTCTATTAGTTCTTTCTGTCCGTCCTCCTTCAGAATTTTCAGCCTTATTCAGAAAGGGCTCAGAAGGGACAATGAAGATGGGGAACCAATATAGGTCACTGGCCAAGACGTATGATAGCTCTATCCAGAGCCTGTATCATCACTTCCAAAGTGTAAAATTGTTAACTACCAATCATTCAAATCACATGTTCCTTGATGCAGGGAGGCACCTTGAAGCATGGAAACTACCATGTTATCTTGCCACCACCAGCAAGTGCCTGAAGAAATTCATAAGAATTTATAATTACGTAAGATCAAATACATCAAAAGTGGCATAAATAGAACGGAAAATTCCAAGGGAGGAAAAGAAAATGCCTACGTTCAACCTAGAAAGTGTGTCCACTTGTCTTGTATATACTTCAAACACTCTAGGCTTTATTCCTGTAGCTTTTTCTAAAGGAAAAAAAAAAGTTTTTGATCTTTGTACTTTGGTCAAACTTGGTGTTAGTTCTTGTACTTTCAAATCAATGAAATTAGTCTTCCAACTTTCAAAAATGTAATTTTTGTCTTTCTCCACTATTTCCATTAGTGAAAAAATCACATATAGAAGGGATGAAAATCACATATTTTTATAAGTTAGAGGATTAATTTTATCGATTTATCGATCTGAAAGTACAAGAACTAAAACCAAGTTTGATCAGAAGTGCAGGAACCAAAAACACATTTTTCCCTTTTCTAAACCATGTTTCCCTCCTGCCCTAAATAGGACAGTAAAAAATCCTTTGGTTGTTGAATTTCTTATTAATTTCTTTCTGTAACTTAAGGGGTTGTTGGTGATGGGGTTGGGAAAAACAACTAAGCATATAAAATTATGGTTAAAATTAAAGAGCAAATAAGAGTGTAGTTACCGTTTCACAGATTGAACTTATTGCTTTATTCTGCTTTAGCTATAACATTATATCTGACAAGTGATTTTCATCCTTGCTCTGCTGAGGAACCAGTAAATGTACCATGTTTACTATTGGAGATCCCCCAGTAGTTTTTCTTCAAATCTTTAATGTTATCTCCAATACCCCGAGGTCTGCCATCCAACCAATGCCCCGAGATCATATGACAGAGATTCAAAGTTAAAAGAAAATATAACATACATACACACAAAAGAACACCAAATGCACATAACTCACAGATTGGACATATAAATGAACAAAATTATCCAATTATGAGGTCCTCACCATACAACAAACGGAGAAGATTGATAAGATATTAATTTGATCCTTTGACTGTATAACTCCTTTTGTTCCAATCATACCGGGGTAACTTGGCAACTGGCTTGAGTGGATCACCAAATTACATCAGCAATAACCTGGAACATGGTTAAACAGCAACTAAATCCCTGCTTATATCTGCTGGATCACCAACAAATAAAAATCAAATATTAAATAAGTCTTATTATGTAAAATAAATAAATCTTATGCAATACCAATATCAGTATTATGTTAAACATTCTTTTGGATGGTAAAAGAAATTTTATTAAAGAATAAGGGGAGAAAGCACAGCAAGGATAAGAATCCTCCAAAACTGAAAAAGCATAATACGTATAGTCTAAACTCTAAAGAACAAGAATGCAGTAAAGCTCATGAAATTGTAACTCCTTTGAAACAGCACTTAACAGAAACCGACAGAACCCATAAACACAACGTATCCTATAGCAAATTGAGTAGCAGAGGTCGAAACCTTTAAAAGTATGACTATTCTCCCTTTATATCTGATAATCATGAGAATCTGCTCCAAAGTAGGACACACCCATTGCATGCCAAAAATCCCAAATAAAATGTTCCAAATAAAGCAGTCAACTTACAATGCAAGATCTAGTGTCCAACTTTTCTGAACTAGAGTTCAAAATTGGAAGAAAATTGTGAAAATAACACACCATACAACAGGAGTCCAAAACCTTCCATCAGGCCTCAGAGAACCAAGCATAATCATGTAAAATAATCAAAACAGTACTGGCAAAATAGTTATATCACCGATATAATTATCAATGCACCAATGGATCTTTAATATTAAGAAAAAAATGCAAGATAGAATATGGAAACGGTTCTAACATCGAGAGGACAATGTGGAATGAATAATGCTTGGGTTTAAGAGAAAAGCACATAGTAAATGCTCTAATTAATTAACATTGAAATCATGAATAACATAGGGCATGTAAAGAAGTATTTATAACCCAAGGGTGATCAGAACCCTCCCATCCTAATTTAACATTAATTTCCTAAAATTAATAATTTGTTAAAATCAAGATACAATCCCCAAATTACCAAAAAGAAAATAACATAATAAACCCTAAAATAACTCATAAATCCTACTCATTCTGGATCAATAACACCAAATGGAAATATTTGCCTATGGAGAAAATGCATAAAACAGCCATCTTCCTATAATACTATTATCAATTAATTCTTTCAAAAATCAAATCAAAACAAAAAGAAAAAGAAAATTAACAAATACAATGAAAAGAAAAAAAAAACTAAAATATTAATCTTAAATGACTAACCTCTGAAAACCAAGAAACATTTTTTAACTAGGAAGCCAAGTTAAGAGTATGCTGCTTCAGTTGTAGCTGACACATCTAGAGTTCAAACATATGAATCCTCCATTTTCCAAATAACAAGCCTTTTAGAATCAAGCTAAACAATGGCAGGCTCAACCATATAAGCCCTGGTATTAATTAAGCATCAAAAGTTTGAGAAGTTTCCTTGTCATTCTTTATTGTCAAGTGCTGTATGTGGATGCAATCTGTGAACCAATGTGTTATAGGTAATTTCTTCTAAAGGTAGTCCTGTGTTAGACATATGATCACTTTGTACAGAAAGTTCTGCCTCCCTTTCCTTGCAATATCCTTTTTGCAAAGCATTATATGTGACGGTATCTGGTGCTATTCCATTTCTTATCATCTCATTTAAAAGTTTTGTAGCTTCTTTCATATAGCCCAATTTACTATACCCATCAATCATAATAGTGTAGGTAATTTTATTAGGTTGTATACTGTTTGAAGACATCTCCAGTAAGATACTCCCCACTTTGTCCATCTGACCTAACTTACAGTAACCACCAATTAGAGCAGTATAACAAACTACATTTGGAGGCAAGCCTTCATTTCTCATTTCTTCAAAAATTTCCTTTGCCTCATCAATGCGGCCAATACAACACATTCCATGTATTAGAGAAGAATATGTAGCACAGGTAGGTAGAATGCCCCCACTTTTCATGGTATCACGCAGTTTGAAGGCTTCAGTCATGTTCCCAACTCTACAGTAGGCTGCAATAAGTATGTTATAAACAACAGAACTTAGCTCTACTTTCTCATAAACTAACTTCTTAAACAATGTCACAGCATCTTCTATCCGATCAGCCTTACAATATCCTTCTAATAAAAGTGCATATGTATAGACATTTGGAACCAGGCCATATTCTTCGGCTTCATGCAAAAGCCTATGAACATCATCTATTTTACACATATCAGCCAACCCTTTCATTAGGAAATTGTAGGTATACAAATCTGGTTGGAATTCATGCATAACCATCTCTTCCTTAAGTTTGAAAGCTTCCTCAATTTTACCCCATTTACAACAGCCAAAAATAAGTGTGTTGTATGAGATCCTATCTAGCAACAAACCTTTCTCAAGCATTTGTTTGAGTACTTCGAAAACCTCCTCCATGTTCCCTCGTTCACAAAGTCCATGGAGAAGCGCATTTGAGGTCACTGTATTGGCTGCAAGCCCTTTACCTGCCAGCGTAAACCAAAGCTCAATTGCCTCCGAATGATTTTCACATTTACAAAGTCCACAAACCAACAGGGTTAGCAAACTATCACTAGCCTTGATGTTCCTCGACAACAACTCTCTAACAATTTTTAAAGCTGAATCAAACCTGGACTTTTCCAATAACCAATGAACCACATAAGAACACGCATCCATGTTCACAGACAACCCACTCGACAATATGTAACCTAATACCTGCTCAGCTTGCTCCATTTGATTGCTCCTGCAAAAGCCTTGCAAAAGAGTATTAAAAGTAACAGAATTAGGCTTCATACCCTTCAATACCATGTCATCCCTAATCCTCAATGCCTCAATCATATTCCCCTTCCTGCAATACCCATCGATCAGCGCGTTAAAAACAACCTCATTGGGAGCAAGCCCCTTGCTGTACATTTCCACCAACACTTCACTCGTCTCCTCAAACTTCTCCAACTTCATCAAACCATTGATAAGCACACCATACGTCACAACACTCAGATTCACCTTGCTTCTAACCATCATATCCTTAAACTGAAACGCTTCTTTCAACCTCCCACTCTTGCACAACCCATCAATCACATTGTTATAAGTAACGACATTGGGCAAAACACCTAGCCCCTCCATTTTACAGAACAAATCCACAGCATCTCCAACCCTCCCTCCCTTGCAAAACGCATTAATCGCGGTGGTGAACGTGAAAACATCCGGCGCAACGCCTTGACAAGTAACATCAAACACTTCATAACTCTTGTGAAGCTCGTTGGCTTTCACCAACGAGCTCAGCAAAAAATTGCAAGTTTTCAAACACGGAAAAACACCTTTCTTGGAAAACATGATGAAAATATCAAAAGCACAATGAAACCCGAAGCTCTTAAACTGAGAGCAGAGAATGTGAAGCAACAAATCCAATTCGCCGTGTCGTTTATCCAAAACCCGATTCAGCTCCAGCATTGAGGAAGCTATTTCGCGTAGCCTATTCTCGCGGTCTTGAAACGACGTCGGAACGTTGCCGTCGATTAAGCGAGTCAGCAAAAACCTGGCGCGCGGCAAGAAATTCGAGGCCAGAAGCGATCGAACCAATAGGCAATACGACCGAACGGTGAAGCGAAACTTAAAACAGTTATTGGCGAAACGGAAAAAATCGAGTGTCGTTTTGAGGTTAACGACGTGGTGGAGGGAAAAGAATAAGCGATCGAATTCGTGAGGGGACAAATGAGGCAAAATGGAATTACATTTGGAAGAATCTAGAACTTTGCTGGTGAGAATAGAAGATAGAAAGCTGAGAGGAGCGTGGTTAGAGGTTTGGGGAGGTGTGGGGTGACGTGGCGGCGGAGTGGGGTGATGAGGAGGCGGAGGGAGGTGGCGGCGCTGGTGGCGGAGGGCGGTGGAGGTGACCCAGGTGAGGGGGCGCGTGAAGATAGGGGGAGGCTTAGGGGTAGAGAACCTTGTGAAGTCCATTGCGGAGTGCATGGAGTGTGGAAAAGCGATGGGTATGGTTATTAGTGCATTTGATGACTGAGGATGTGAAAGTGCCACGATTGAAAAGAGTAACTTGGTTGATGGCTTGTTTCCCTAAGGTTTGGATTGGTATTGAACTGTTCCGTAGGCAAGGAAGGAGACGCAGCAAATTCGGCTGGCCTCTGCGAGTGCGCGAGGCAACACCGTCAGCCTGGGACGAGGGGGATTCAAAAACGGGCCCTCTACTTTCAGGGACCTCTCCAACCCGGCCCAATATTACGATTCTCATTTTTTTTATTTGGGTTCCAGTCCAGTGTAATATGATTAGGAGCATTAATGTTTTTTTTTTTTTACCAAATTTATACTCCTAAACAAAATACTTTCCAGTATGATTCAAATTAGAATTTTGTATTTATTTTTTTAATAATTAATTTACAATATTTTATATATTAATTTTTTTATAAAAATATTTTTAATTATAAATTATTTTTTAATCTTAATAAATAATAGGTTAAATAAATCTCTAGATCCTTATAGTTTTTTTTTAGTTTTTAATTAGGTTCATGTAGTTACAAACACTTTAAAAAATTCTTATAATGTAAAATTTTTATAATTAAATTCTCAGCTAGTTTATGTTGATTAGATATTGTAATAGGATAATTTGATTTTTTTATTATGCTGACTTAGTATTTTAATATGTTAATTGCTCTTTTATTTTTATTTTTTTAAGAATTTTTAAATCATAATTTCATCTTTCGGTAGAGTTACTTAGAAATACTTTGTTATGTACATAGAGAGAAGTTTTATCATTATATTTGATATTTTTTTAGAGAGAAATAGTAAAAAAGATAAAGATGGAGAATTAAAGAAAGAATCCAAGTTTTGCTTTAATTTTTATTTTATTATCTCATTTATGGATAATTAAAAAGGGGAAGTAAAAATCAGCAAGGTTAATAAATTAAATATTTTCTTAGAAAATTGTATTCTTGGTATAGTATTTTATAATAGGAAAAGTATAAAATTTTCATTCAAGTCTTGCCCTACTCTATAAATAAGAAGTACGAATTTTTTAAACACCAACTAATTTAAGTATCCACTACATGCAATAGGAATATAATTTTTTCAATCCAAGATGTTACGTACTATATGCAAATCCAAGATGGTATGTCCTATATGCAATGTAGTGTATCCCTGAACTTTTTACTCATGTGAAAAAAGTGTTACGCATAAAAGTTTCTTCTACATGTCTCTGTCAATAGTTAAAATTATGGTTTAAAATATAAAAAAGATGAGAATAAAAGAGTAATTAATACCATGTCAACATAATAAAAAAGTTAATTAACATGTAATAATATTTGAATAGCATAAACCAACTGAATGAAGGATTTAATTACAAAATTTTAAATGATAAGAACTGTGTAGATTATGTGGGAGTGTTTGGCATTAAAGAAATAAATATATTAATGATAAAATGGACTAAAAAAATTAAAACTAATAAAAACATGACTTAATGATGTTTTGATTCTTATAGTTTATTAAATAGGTGTTCAATTACACAAATTAAATTCTCACATTTTTAAAATGAAATTCAGTCTAATATTTATTTACTGTCAAATTCTTAATTGTGTTAAATGATATAATATAAAATATGATGTGACATGTTTCAAAATTATTTTTAAAAATTAAAGAAGAATTCAAATTATGATTTAAATTCACTATCTAATTTTTAATAGCATAAATAACAACCAATTGACCAATTAATTTATTTAATATATATTTTAAAAAATATATTATATATAACTTAAAATGTGTGAGAAACGAGAAATATACATACATTTATTGTTAAACAATATAACACTATAAAATCAAGATAACATATATTTTTTAATAATATGTCATAATTAAAATTTAATTGTTTCATATTGAATAATTTCTTTTTATAAATTTTTTTTTTTAATTTCTTATATTTTATTTGCATTCTCTAGTAAAAAAAAGATAAGATACTACTTTTGACTTAATAAATTTGTCAGTATTATACCTAAAAATATTACTAAATATAATTATACTTCTATAATCAATTTTATGCAATAATATTTTTAATTTAATATTAAACAAGTTATATAATATTAAAATTAAAAAAATTATTTTAGTTATTGATATATGATATTATTATTAATGTAATAATTTTTTCAATGAAATGCAAAAAAAGGTTATTATTTTATAAGATATTATTAAAAGGGTTATTTTAATTTTAATTAAGATATTGAAATACAAATAAATTTTGAAAACATTAATAAAAAAAATTAATAATTTTATTAAAATGCAACAAAAAATACTATTACATCAATAATAATATCTCATTGAATCATCAAAGTATCGAAAGAAAAAAATAAAACAACTCAATTCTATAAAAAAAAATATATATATATATATATATATATATATATATATATATATATATATATATATATTAATAAAAAAATATTAGTTATTATTTGTTTAGTTTTATAATATTAAAATATTTATTTATTATTATAAAATATATGTGTATTTTTTATTCTCTACATGTTTAAGTCATATATAATATACTTTATACATATATATATATATATAAAGTGGTTTAGTAGTTTTTGTGTTGGATGCTAAAAGTGTCATGTAGTATATTTAAATTCCATCTAAAAAAAATTTAATTCAATTTTTTAGTGTCATGTCAACATGTCACTACCACATCATTTTTAATATTTATGTCATTTAACAACATTAAGAATTAACTTGGGACTAAAATCACCCATTTAATAAATTATAAGGACCAAAAATACAATTAATCCTAAAAATATTATAAAAAAAAATAAGTGTATGTCTTATTAATTTTAAGGATAATTTTGAAAAAAAACATAAAAATTTAAGACAAATTTAATGCTACAATGAAATTAATTAATTTTCTTAATCTTAATGAATTAATTAATTTCCTTAAAAAGGGTCTATTTCTAACATAGAGTATAGTTGACCTTGTATGATGATATTTTTTAATAATTGTTATATGAGTTAGCATGAATGACTACATAGAACATAATTGAGTCTTGTATGATAATATTTTTTAATAAATTATTATGAACTTCCATGAATAACCAGATAAAATATAGTTGGGCTTGTTATTATACTATAATTAATTAATAATATATACACCCACCTTATTTTTAGTTGGAATATATTAGTAATATACACCAAAACTTTTTGACAAAAAAAACCTAACTATCCTTATGTTTTAATAAATTTAGTTTAAGGATATCATGATAATTTAATGTTTTTAAAAAATAAAAAATTTATTTATCTCTCTCATTATGTTGATTTCTCTCTTTTCTTTTATTATCTAATGCTAATTTCTCTTTCCTCTCTATCAATGATTTCTCTTCATTTTTCATCAATGATTTCTCTCTCCTCTCTTAGGCTGATTCCTCTCTCCTTTTTTCCTCTCTTACGTATCATGTTTAGTTCTCTCCCAAAAATTTTAAACTTTATTTTCTCATGCATTCATCTTCTCTTTTCATAATAAAAAAAATATTTTCTTTTCATTTCACGTCTTACCTAACTTTAGACTCAAGATCCCTAACTGGCTTCGACTCACTTCCTAGAAATCATTTTCTACTGGGCCCACTATGGCCCAAATCTAAAGAATGAATGCTATAGCTTTTCGAGAATTGGTTGCAAGAAAAGCTTGTTGGTTGGAGAAGTCATTTTTTATTGTGCAAAGCATATCCTCACTTGGATGGAGGATAGTTGTTTATGGAAGGGTAAAATTGCTTTAGACAACATTGACAATTTAATGTTCCTTTTGTCCATTCATTTTTTCAAGTCTAGTTATATTGATATCATTTTATTTATTAGAATGAAATCAATTTTAGAATATTGGATTATCCTTAATATAAATGATATCTCCATTTTTTAACTATCTCCAATTTTTAACTATCTCCAATTTTTAACTATCTCCAATTTTTTAACTGGTGAATGCATAATATCATTTTTTTAGTAGATGCATGATATTTCATTTGATATCTTTAAGACCAATTGCTCATGAAAAAAAAAAACACCAAGTGGAGAGGAGAAAGATCAACATAAGATGTGGGGGAGGAAAAGGAAATCAACATAAGAGATGAGAGATGAGAGAAAAAATCATTGATGGAGAGAAGAGAGAAATCAACATAAGAGATGAGAGGAAATAGAGAAATCATTGGAGAGAAGAGAGAAATCAACATAAGAGATGAGAGAAAATAGAGGAATCATTGATAGAGAGGAAAGAGAAATCAACATTAAAAATGGAAAGAATAAAAAGAAATCAATATAATAAGAAAGAGAAATGATTTTTTTTTATTTTTTAAAAGCATTAAATTCCAATAATATCCTTAAACTAAATTTATTGAAACAAAAGAATGGTTATATATTTTTTTCCAACAGTTTTTGTATACGTTGCTAATATATTTCAACTAAAAATAAGGTGGGTGTATATAAACAATCCCTATATATATATATATATATATATATATATATATATATATATATATAAAACCTTTCTTAGTTAGGGACAAAGTTTCTGCCTTTCAGGTCTAGTGTCCCCAACTATTTGTTTAGAACTTAACCTTTAGAAGCATCTCTTTCTTTCCTTATATGCTAGGCATATCATAAAGCAGCTTTCGCCATTTTCTTCTACCACCTGACAAAGGATAAAGAGTCGTCATCAAGGCACGTTCTTACCTGTCTTCTACTAAAAACATCTCCTAATTGTTAGAACATAAGTCTATGCGTCCAAAATGGTCCAAGTATTTTGATGATAACAAACATTATGAAAATAGATAATATATTATGATTAACCATTGTTCTCTAAATTTTATAATAGTTGCATGCTATTGGATTTAAAAGTTGGAATGCGTCAATTTAAGGGAAACTAACTTAAAAAGAAGTCAATTTAAGGGAAACTAACTTAAAAAGAAGTTCATCTACTACGTCCATAAGGAGCTCGCCGTCCATAGATGCATTCATCGTCCAAAGGATGTACTCAAACGTGCTCAGCGTCTATAGAGTCACTTACCATCCAAAGGACATTCCAAGCATTCATAGCGAGACTCGCCATCCAAAGGATGTACTCAGACATTCCTAGCGTCCATAGAGTCACTTGTCATCCAAAGGACATATTCTGCATAGAGGGACTCAACATCCAAAAACACAATCAATGGTCCATAGAAGAACTCAAACATTTCTAGCGTCCATAGAGTCACACGTCATCCAAAGGACATATTCTGTATCCATAGAGGGACTCAACATCCAAAAACACAATCAATAGTCCATAGAAGAACTCAGCATCCTAAGGCGTTCCTATCGTCAAAAGAATAGATCGTCCAAAAAGTGGAACAATTGCACTGCTCCAATCAAGAAGAATCTCTCATAAAAGCATAAAGTGTTGTTTATCTTGTTTCATGAACTCTTTCATTCGTATAAAGAGCTGATTATCTAGATCTGACGTTTAAATGTCTACTTAATATACTATTTGAGAATGTGTTAAACTTTCATATTGATGAAGAACAATAATAAATATTTTATAATACAAGTCAAGCCCGATAAAAGGAAGTTCTAATTATGACTCCATTTAGAAGGAACCAATAGAAGCTTCATCACTCATCAATAGTAGACATGTATAATTCAGAAAAAAAAAGCTTTTTCCTTACCTAACCTTTCTCTATCTTCAAAAAAGAGGAGTCTTTACAGAAGTATTGCCAGAAAAATCAAGTAGCATTTAATGTAGATCCAACCACTCCTCATGCAAAAAGCAACATTCAAATTTTTACATGTTATATAAAGGGATCTATCAAGCTTGAAAGAAGGTGAAGCTAAACTACAACACATTCTATCAAAAAAGAAAAAACACTCTCTTACGCTTTGGACGACTGCCTTGTAAAACTTTCTTTACAAAGCAAAGTAAAGTTGTGTTATGTATTGTAAACGCTCACTATGTGAGTTACTCTTTTATAAAATCTCTATCGAGTTAGTGTGATAGCTTGAAGAAGCTAAGTGTCAAAGAATACTTGGGTTTTTTTATAATTAGGTAGATTACAAAGGTTGAAATACCTGGAAAGGTAGTGAAATTCCTTCATATTGAAGGAACTAGATGTAGCTCTGTTGAAAAAGCGAACTAGTATAATCTTTATGCATTTTTCTCTATTATCCTACTCTATTTTATTTCTGGACTCCTTTGAACGACCATATCAAATAGTGTTTTTAAATCCTTCAGTTCTACAAAAAGCTTTCAAAAATTACATACACAATTCAAACCCCCTTCTTGTGTGTTATTTTTTTCTTCAATTGGTATCAGAGCTCATCCTCTAGGGATTAAGCATTTAACAATGTAAGGGAAACAATCCTGAAAGGTATGGAAATCGAAGGACACACAGTGAATATACCTCCTCTATTCAAAGGCCAAAACTATGACTATTGGAAACAAAGAATGATTGCATTTTTTTATGCATGTCACATTGACATGTGGAACATAGTTGAAAATGGCAATTATATCCCTACCAACAAAGAAGGAGTAGAGATTCCAAGATCTTCATGGAACGAAGAATAGAAGACAAGGTACCTTCTAAACTCAAAGGCTAGAAACTTTCTCATGTGTGCATTAATGGAATCAAAATATGAGAAAGTCCATAGTTGCAAGTCATCCAAAAAAAGTGGGACACTCTTGCTCTAGCTTTTGAAGGTATGTCTCAAGTAAGAGACACTAAAATTAGCATGCTAGTACAGAAATATGAATTGTTTAAAGTGAAAGATAATGAAACTATTGATCTAATGTTTGGAAGATTCCAAATGATTATTAATAATCTTAAATCACTAGGCAAAACTTATGATAATTATAACCACATAACAAAAATTTTGAGAAGTTTTCCTAGAAAATGGAGACCATAGGTCACAACCTTAAGAGTGTCCAAAGACCTTAAGAAGCTTCCCATGGAAGAACTTCTAGGTAAGCCCAAAGTTCACGAGATGAGCTAAACGAAGATGAGGGGCAATAGAAAGGAAAGTCCATAGCCTTCAAAGCTTGAAAGGCTCCTAAAGGCTCAACGTCCAAAGCCTTTAAGGCAAAGGAATCATGTGGAAACACATCAGACAAAGATTGTTCTAATGAGGATGAACTCTCCTTCATTTCAAGGAAGATCCAATCTATGTGGAAGCATAAGAGAGGATTAAGATGGAAGAACAACTTCAGGAAGCACACCAAGGAAACGAAAGACAAGACACAAATGGTGTGTTATGAATGTAAGAAATCGGGATACTTCAAATCCAAACATCTTAACCTTGAAAAGGAGGAAGAGAAGGAGAAAAAGAAACCACTCATCAAGAAGAAGAAAAACCTCATGCCTACTTGGGAAGATCTTTACCTGTCATTCTCAAAAGATGAAGATGAAAATGAAGATGAAGAAGTCAACTTATGCTTGATTCTACAATTTAGGACTTGCAAACACAAATTGGACAATTGGCTACCATTGTGAACCAAATGTAGTAAAGTTATTCTAGACAGATCTCTTCTCAAACAGTTATAAATCCAAAATGGAATGTGATAGCCATAACTTTGAGGAGTAGCAAGGAGCTACCATAATAGTAGCCAACAACATCTAATGCTGCTAAAGGAAAGGGAAATGCGTCATCCGATAATGATGTTGTTGTAGATGTAGTTGTGCAGTAGCAGAGTTCAACCAAAATAGTCTCATTGCCTTTTCCAAGCAGAACAATCTAAGCAAGAAAAGTTGATATGGATGATGAGTTGTTGCAGACATTCAGAAAGGTGGAAATTGATATCCCTCTTCTTGATGTTATCAAACAAATTCCAAAATATGCAAAGTTCCATAAAGAATTATGCACACATAAGAGGAAGAAGTTGAAGGGTGATATAGAAATGATAAGGAATGTTTCTACATTGATAAAGAGTCAACAAGTTTTTGCCCTGATTCAGCCTACTATGCTAAAGAAGTGTAGAGATCTTGACATTTGTACTGTTCCATGCACCATAGGTGAGTGTACTTTGACAAATGCTATGTTGGATTTAGGTGCTTCAATTAATGTCATGCCTTCATTAGTATACATATCACTAAAACTTGGTGATTTGGAACCAAATGGAGTAATCATCCAATTAGAAAACAGAAGCATTGCATATCCACTTGACATCTTAGAAGACGTGCTAGTCCAAGTTAATGATTTGATTTTTTTCAACAAATTTTTATGTGCTAGACATGGAGGACGAGTCATCTAGCAAAGAATCTACCTTAATCGTAAACAAACCATTCTTAATGACAACAAGGACCAAGATTGATGTGCATGATAAGACTCTTTCTATGGAGTTTGGTGATAACATGATATAGTTTAACATATTTGAGGCCATGAAACATCCTATAGAAAACCATTATGGTTTTTTTTATTTAGATATGATTGATTTATTGGTTGATGATTATATACAGTTGCATTATGAACTTTTTAGATATTCTGGACATTCTAAATTTTTTTGGACTTTCCAAATTTTCTAGACTTTCTGAAGATTTTACTCACTTTAAGTGCACCTATGACCGATATGATGAGTGTTCCATTTATGTATAAACTTGTGTTGCTATTTATGTGGGTGCAAAAATTATGGAGGTTGTAGAGCTTGTAAAGGTTGCAACAAATCAACCTCCATTGGCATCCATTGTGCAACCACCATCTTTAAAGTTGAAATCATTAGTTGAGCACCTAAAACATGCTTACTTATAGGCCAACCAAAAGCTTTCAGTGGCCATAGCCAACAACTTTCAGTTTGAGAAAAAGGATAGGTTGTTGCATGTTTTGAGATAATATAGGAAAACCATTGGTTGGACTTTAATTGACCTTCTAGAGATCAATCCTTTCGTATGCATAGGATATTATTGGAGGATGGTACCTGACTAGTTAGATAGCCATAGAGATGGCTGAACTCATACCATTCTTGATGTGGTAAAAAAAAGGTCATAAAGCTACTTACAACAAGGATCATATATCCAATATTAGATAGTCAATAAGTTAGTCATGTACACGTGGTTCCTAAGAAATCTGAGATGATTGTGGTGAAGAACCTGAATAATGAATTAGTTCCAACTAGTGTTCAGAATAGTTGGCGAGTGTGCATAGACTTCAGGAAGCTAAATCAAGTGACTCACAAAGACAAAATTGATATGGCTTCTCTTACTCACCCCACATCTGTGTGAAGGTTTGTTTTTCCTTGGACATGCAAGTTTTTACAAGTGATTCATCTAGGATTTTGGTACAATAGCCTTATCATTGTTCAAGCTTCTACAATAGGATGTGGAGTTTGTCTTTGTCCAACCATGTGTTGAGGCTTTCTAGGAGTCGAAAAAGATACTTACCACCATTATCATTCTTCAGGCACCTTGGAGATCCCTTTTGAGCTTGAGTGTGATGCCTCTAATTTTGCATTTGGGGAAGTTTTAAGCTAACGAGTTGGCAAGCATTCCCATGTCATAGCTTATGTCTTAACACATTGGATTTGGCCTAGGCTAATTACACTACCAATGAGAAAGAGATTTTAGCTATTGCTTTTTATTAAATATATTCCATTCTTATTTGCTTGACTTTAAGATTATTGTTTTCTTTGAGCATGATTATGTTTCCAAATGGGTGGAGGCCAAGGCCACCAAAACTAATGATGCTTGTTTGTGAATTTTGTGAGATCCAATATTTTTTGCAAGTTTGGCATGTCTAAGGCACTCATTAGTGACTATGGGAGTCATTTATACAATAAGACCATGTCGACCATGCTTTAAAAGTATGAGGTGGTGCATAGACTAACTATCGCTTATCATCCCTAAACTAATGGGCAAGTTGAGGGTTTAATATGGAGATCAAGCAAATTTTGCAAAAAGTAACACATATTAATAGGAAAGATTGGAGCTAATTGTTAAAGGATGCTTTTTAGGTTCACAAGATGGCCTACCAAACACCATTAAGAATGTCTCCTTATTGGATAGTTTTTTGGTAAGGCATGCCACCTTCTGGTGGAAATAAAGCATCATAGATATTAGGCGGTAAAGAGATATAACTTACCCTTTGACCAAGCAAGTAAGAAAAGAAAGTTTCAATTGCAAGAACTTGAGGAGCTTCACTTGGAGGCTTGTGAGATCTCCAACATTTACAAAGAGAAGGTGAAGCACATGATAACATGATCTTAAGAAAGGAACTCAAAGTGGGCAAAAAAGTGATTTTGTTTAACTCTTGCCTTAAGCTCATAGCAGATAAGCTTCGTTCTAAATGAGATTGACCTTTTATTGTTACTAATATTTTTCCTGTGGTACATTTGAAATAAAGAATAAGACTACCGACAAGATTTTCAAGGTCAATGGGCACCAACTCAAGCCATTTCATGATATCCCTACAACAGTGGAGGGTAATGTGGAGGACCTTTCTTTGTTCAAACCTACCTTCCTAGAAGTATAAATATTTGCACCTTGAGAGAATTTTTACTCTCGTCCTTCCTTTCTAGTTATCGCTACATGGGTGAGATAGGTGCAGTAGTGAGTATGAAGTCTTTATGACTTCATTCACTAAGCGGGCAATTCCACCCACTAAGCAAATAAGTAAGGATTTTTAGAGGATACTCTTTGTGTCACCTCTATCTAAGGGAGGACTAGTTCTTGCTAGGCAAAGATGTGAGGTTTTTAGGAGTTAAGCCACTATGGCTTAACTCGTTGGGTAAGTGGTGCTACCGTTGGGGAACTAAACTTAGCATGATGGTAATTTATATGATAAAAACTTTATAAAAAAAATGTTGTAAAAGACTTATTTTGGGTAGGATAAAAGAATAAAGTGAAATCGTAATCAAGTTGAAATTCATAAAATGTGAAATGTTGCTATCTTTAAAGGATATAAAACTTATTGATAAGTTAAAGTGATGACTTTGCTCTTGGAGGATATGGTTGATGGACGAGACCTTATTGTTGTGATTCTAGTTTGCCTTGGGGTTAGCCATTTGAAAATGGTGGGTACGTGTTTTAGTACCCAGATGTCCAAGGAAATTGGGAGTGATTAAAGGATCATAATTATTGTTGTTGACTTCCTAGTGGACACTATTGATGAGTAGACACGTAAGTTAAGAATTGTCATGAGTTTACGAGGTTCATGATCAATGTTGGATTGGGAAAGGCGAGGCATTGTAGCCTTGGGGATAGGTGGATGAGAAATCCTCAACTAACGAGTGTAATCTTTACAAGCACCACTAACCATGGTAAACCACTACATCTCAACCTAAACGTTTTCCAATTTGTAGGATCATGTCCCATTTCCCTAATAGAAAGATTGAGGTATGTTAAATAAGTGATAAGAGTGACTGGTCGACTTATAAATCTCCATGGACTGGTTATATGTATGTGTATTCTTGTTGAATATAAATTGTTGATGACAATTGTATTGTGGAGAGTTGAGGCTACTCATTAACCTATGATGTTGTAAATTCTATAACTATTGTATAGTATGTATGTTGCTTTAGTTATCTTTTTAGACATTAGGTCTTTTTTGCAATAGCTTACCCTTATGCTTGTATGTTGTATGTGCACAATTGTAATGACTATAATTGGTGTTCGTGGGAGTAGATGTTGAGACCACCTTCGGGGTAGAGGTTTCTAGGCATCTTAACGATGTAGTTCTTCTTGGGAGGGTCTTGTATAAGCTTTTGGGACACTTCAGTGGACCTGAGAGGAGCGTGGCAGATCAGGCATGACTAGTAATGGGTTTGGTACTAAAGAAAGGTCAACATGGAGTGCATCCCCGTCACCATAGTTTTGTTCTTTGTCACCTTCCATACCCATATGGAGATGTTCCTCCCCATCCTAGCAATGAGGAGCCAGCTAGCGAGTATGACGAGAGCAAAGTTGGCCAAGAACCAATGTTGTAACCCTAATGCTCGAGGCCTTTGCCCTCGTTGCTTTAGGATAAGACCTTCAAGCATTAGAGTGATGCAATAGCTTCAATGTTAACACTGTCATCGCCTTAATAATGTTGTTATTTGTTTTATAGGAATTGACTCTTAAGGTGTTCTGGTTATCCCTTTTCCAAAAATGTATTTTTCCTCTTTTATTTTGGGAACATGTTTAACCCTTAAGTTCAGTTTTATTTATGGTTATTGTAAGTGTCTTAAGATAAAACTCATAGTTGTAATAACTCCTACATATTTTCTTTTATTTTATCTCATTATGCATGTTTTTATTCATTTGTTAAGTAGTACATACATTGTATATTTCATTAGTGACGCATATCATGTAAAAGAAAAAGGTTTACTTGAATTTTTAGAAATTAAATTAATTAAAAATTTTACTAAAATCAACATTCCATACTTAACATAACGGTGGTTATTGAATATGATGTGCCGACACTGTGACCACACAGGAGCAATAAAATTTATACAATGCATGATAGAAATTAATGTTGTTATAAATTTAATATTTATACTCAATATAAAACATTATTTTATAGACCTTTTCAATACAAATTTGAACACTTCATTGCATTATCTTATTCAATAACATAAAATTAATGTTGTTATAAATTTAATATTTATACTCAATATAAAACATTTTTTTATAGACCTTTTCAATACAAATTTGAACACTTCATTGCATTATCTTATTCAATAACATAATGCAGCATCAAGGTACAAACTTTTTTAAATGCTTATATAAAAATGTTTTACATTTAAATTAAACTATCTTTAAAATAATTAATTTTTTAAGGTGATAGCGGTTTTGCCTTGCATTAGGAATTGGTTTTCAGGCCAGCGAATCAATCTAATTGCTTGTATTGCATTTATGCAGAATATATATTCAGCATTTCAGATCAAAACATTTCTCTCACGTCATAGAAAAAAAAAAAACAATTTCCTCTTTTGTGGTTCACAGTTTTTGCTGATCAGAACCACATGGTTTTGTTGCCGTTTGCTTTGATGCCAGCTAAGATAGAGAGCATGATGAGTTAATATAAATAAGACATTTGTTAGAGAAAGAATATAAATAAGGCATTTTGTATTAAAGAATAAAAAAGTCTCTAAGATTTCTATAGTACAGCTTATTATCAAAATTAAAAACCCAGGTGCCGTGGCATCACAGTTTCTGAACAGATTCTGTAGGGCACATTTAGTATGTCATTCCAAAATCTCAAATCTTTTATCATTTCTTTCAATATTTTTCGTTAAACTTCTTAAAATCAATCGACAAAAATAAATTATTTCACAAGTATATAAATTATATCTCGGTAATTAAAATAGATAATTAATTAGACCCTTAGTGTCAGGGGAAGGGTTGCATGCTTGTTTTTTCTAAAATTAATTATGGGTAAGAAGGGAATTTTGTTAGAATTAAAAATATTTACAGTGGAAATAATTCTTTCAGAAAAAGTAATTACATGCATGTCTACACTATTATAAATTAATTTTTCTTATTTTGGTGTCCAATTTTATTTTTTATAATTACTTAATTAAAAATTAAATTATATTTTAATGACAAGAAATAAAAATAAATTATTCGATAACTTGCTCAAATTTATAGGACCAATTTATGATTTATTTATTATAATTAAAATATAAATATAAATAGGATAAAACTATACATCTTATCAATTATTTAGAGATACAAAGAAAAGTATAAACATTTCAAAACCATATATATTCGTACTCTCTAGTTACAATTATCAGTAAATATTTTTAACTTTTCATTATATAGTTATAATTTACTTCAAATGTTTTTATTATATTTAGTAGTTTTATCTTTATAAGAAATAAAAAATGCAATAACTTATTTCTATATTTATAAAAAAATGAAAATTTCAAATTGATAAGTACTAAGAGAAAATTTATATATCATATATAGCACATGTGTATTTAAATTAAAAAAAAAACCTCAATCTAAAATTAAAAATGAGAAACATTTTGAAAATTATTTCAAAATATAACAAAAATATATGTAAAATATTACAAATTATAAAAAATGTATAATCAATTGTGAAAATATAATTTTAAATTGCAAAATAGAGTAAAAATAATTTGTTACTCTTTAAATAAAATTAAGTTAAAATATTAATTCATATTTAAAAGTCTAATTCATATACGTTCGTGGATTATCTCATCGCCGCTCTTAGATATGTGCAATATCAAAATGTTTTTTATGTTTTTAAAATGTATTTTTTTATGAAAATTAGAAAATTTAATAAAATTGAAAGATACAACATTTATTTTGTTGTATTTTGTATGTTAAAAAATTCTAAATATATTTATCTACTTTGGTGATGCATATGTTTGTAAAAGAAATATTTTGGTCAATTTTCAGATTTTAAATTTTTTTTTTTCAAAAAATCTATTGACACTCTGTGTTTTTTTTTTAATTTTTTTATATATGCTAGTTATAATTTAAATTCCTGAGAAAATCAATCTCAATATCACTCCCCCAGCCATTTCTTGTTACTTGCTCGTGCATGTGTAGCAT
The DNA here is from genome assembly GCA_025330945.1 of Mucuna pruriens. NCBI lineage: Eukaryota > Viridiplantae > Streptophyta > Magnoliopsida > Fabales > Fabaceae > Mucuna > Mucuna pruriens. The sequence goes on from JAENHJ010000047.1 coordinate 2,145,996, forward strand.
CTGCAATTGAGATCCAAAAATTGGAATCATATAAATATTTTAAAAATATATGATTACTGTAGTGAGATCTAAAATATAAGTAAGCGATTTTATTAGTAAACTGGAAGAGAAAACAATAATGTTAAATCCACTGCACAAAAAAATTATCGAACCACTGAGCAAATTTTGTGTATAATAATAAAATATAAATAGTTGATTAGTACAGTAATGTCAGTCATAGATATCACCGGATCCTCAAAATTATGTAAAAGCTATGTGAATAATTTTGCGCCAAGTTTAGTTTTTTTTTCATATAAGTTTTTTAAGTTAAACAGATTTAAAATTAATTTAATCTTAAATTATAAATTAAAATATATTATAATTTAAAGAGTGAGAAATTTCTCTTCCTTATAAATTAGATATTTTAATATTTCTCACATTGTTTACATAAGGTTTGATACATCCCAACGTTTATGAACTTCTTTGAAAAATTTTAACAAGATCTCTAAACTAAAAAATTGTAATTCAGATTTTAAACTTTTCAAGATTTTGTAATTAAGTTTTTGGAGTAAGATGTTTATAAAATTGTCCCCGTTGACAAAATATTTTTTATTTTTTTAGTTGGATATTCACATAAGATTATTATATCATGTCATCATCATGTATACTAATTCACTAATCTCTCGATAACCTAAACTAATATGTGAAAACCTCTTACCTTCTACCAATTCATTCGAAATTTTTGAATATATAAATGAAATCTCTCAAATTAATTATAATATTCTAAATTGTTTCTCAAATCCCCCAAATCATTTCCATTCTCTCAACATGTAAATCAAATTCCTAAAATTGATTCCATTAATGTATTTTCAACTTCTAAAATTCCAAATCCTCATTTTCAATTTCACTTGCAAAATTTGCTCATACCTCTCATTATTTTATTAAAGGTGTTAGTTTTGTTGATTGTTGAATGAGATATGAACGAAATTTTTTTACATATACTTGTTTGTCTACTAAGATATGTTGTTCATCATTTTGAATTGGTTTGGTTTGGTTTTTGCATCATGTTAGAATAGAAAAGGAGAAGGAGGTGAAGGAAAAGAGAAGATGAAAAAACATGAACAAATGCTACAAAATTAAGTGAATGGAGAAGGAGACGAAGGATAAGAGAAAATGAAGAATGTAAAGGAGGAGGATGCATGAATGAGTGAGAAGATGAGTTTTTGAAATCCTAAATTGATTCTTTAAGGGGAGAAAACTTCAAGTCATGTTCCATTATAATAAATGGAGAGCTAATAGAAAGTTATTTCAAGGACCTAATTTATAAAACTTTAAAAAATTCAAGGACCCACTTATAATTTTTTAATTTAGGGACCTAACTAAAATTCTAAAAAAATTTAAGGATCTACAAATGTATTAAACATTTATATAATTAGTCAATAAAATTTTCTTTTAATTATCTTATATTATTCTTCTTTTATTTTTATCTATATTTAATTTATTTAACTGTCTATTTTTTTCGACTATCATCTTTTATCTATATATCTAAATTTTAATACTTTTTAAAATTATCAATACATAGAAATAACCTCATATAAATTATATACATTTAAAATATTATTTATATTTTAAAAACAATTATTATTATGAATTTTAATTATAATACAATTTATACATTAAAATATATTTATTATAAATTTTATTTACATAAAAAATATTTATTCTATCTGATATACAAGTTAAAATACTAGTCATTCTTTAAAATATTTAAATGTGTTTTTTTGCCAAAACCTTATTTATGAATTGATACCCTTAATATTAATATTTTTCTATTTTAAAAGAAATATATGTAAACTGAAAATATAATTACTACTTTTATTTATAATAAAATTATTATTAATTTTTAATATAATTTTTACTATTATTTATTTCTTGTTTTAAATAAATATATAAAATATTTACAAATTAAAAAGACTAATAGGTGCACTTCGGTCATTAGTCAAAGAATAAAAAGTGAGAAGTTTATATAAAAAAAAAATTATCAATACATATTCACTGTGATTTCAAGTCACTATTAGAAATCCACAATTTTTTTCACAGATTTTCCTGTAAAAACTTTTCGCAGAAATTTCATGAAAATTTTATTGCAAAATTTGTTGTTATATGATTTTTTCCCTTCAATTTGAATTGATAGGAAATTATGCAGGAAACATTTATGTTTTTACAAATTTTCTTACAAATTTACACTTATCGGAAAATTTAAATATATTTTTTAGATATCATTGAAAATTTTGAAAATATTCTTCCTATTAATTTTATTACAAATTTATTTTCTTTTTTAATTTTTTTTAAAAAGAATTTGCATGAAAATTCACAAATTATTCCTACAAACTTTTCTGCAAATTCGTTCGATTGACACAAATAAGTATAAAAAATAAAAAATATACCTAAAAATTATTTAAACAGGCAATCACTTTCTATTTTCCAAACATACTCAAATTTATTACTTGCCTTATTCGTGATTGACTCTCTATTATCCAATAAATTAAGTTATTTAATCTTTTTTCTAAAAAAAATTATCATCAATCTCTAATTTCATAAGTGTTTTTCATATCTTCTACGGTCTAATATATTTTTAGTTCTAATACAAATTTGTGAAGGCAAGAAAACCATGGAGAGGACACTAAACATGCTAAGCATGAGGAGATTGAAGTCCTTCAAGGATCCACAACTAGATGGGAGGTTGATGAGGAAGTTCAAAAGAAGATGTGCCTTCTTAAAGGGCAAGGAGTGTCTAATGAAGGCTTAATGCTATTTACACTTTGGGTTGTGTGCAATGCACTTGAGTAATTTGTAGGACCTTTGTATAATTTATGTAATTTGCTTTCATTTGTAAAGAAGTAGTCTAGAACTTTGGACTTGTCTAGCATCTGGAACCTTTGGATGCACATGGTTTGGACGATGCCTAGGTCCTTTGAATGACTCCTTTGGACACCCTATTGTTTAGCATGCTTAAGGCCTTGTTTTTGGGTCGCACTTGTTCCAAGGTCAAAGGACTTTCCCACTTACTCTATTTCGCACCTAAACTTGTACTTAGGATCAATATATAAGCACAACTCTTACTGATTTGTAACAACTTTGATTCATTTGTGAAAGTTGTGTTGCAAACATTTGAGAGAGATCTCTCGACTTGCTCTTGAGCTAAGAACACTTAATTCTCATTAAGTTCTCAAAGAGGCTTGGGGTGAATATTGTTTTCTCTTATCTGATTTCCACGAAATCAATGACGATCAATTTCTAAATCTTATTCATTTTATTCTTTTCAATTCCCCCTCAATCTTTTTGGTTTTTGTAATTATACTCTGTTTTCATGCAAATCTTACTTTGTTCTTTGTAGTGTTTAACAATTGTGTAAGTGTGAGGATCCAGGCATAGACCATATCATATCAAGGTCTAAAAGGATTTTTTAGGTAAGATCTTTTAAAAACTAATATCGATATTTTTTGACAAAACAAACTAATTTCATAAAAGTGGTTTTTACCTTTAATAAGGTTCAAACCCCATTGACTAAGAAAAAAACACACCTAATTAAAATTGCATTTGTTTAGCTAATAATATAACTTGCATAAATACTAATACTAAGTAATTTTGTCTAGGAGTTTTTTTTCGTAAGGGCTTGACCACCATATGCTTGCGCTAACCCTAAACGATTTTATATATTAGGGGATCATATCCTACATATTTATGTTTCACTTACATTGATGTTCTCTAAAGTAGGGTTCATAATAGGACTCAATCTCGTTTGAAGATGAAGCTCTAAAATCAATGGCGCTACAAGATGAAGAAAAAAAACCATCACTAATTCAAACAATACAGGAAGATGCTTGCATAAAGGAAGAAGCACAATTGGTTCAATAATTGTGATCTATTTGGTATTAATAACTTTTTGGTATAGAGTGTTATGAACCAATTTTTAACTAATGACAAGGATTGATATAGATTTTTTTTTTCTTCTTTAATCCATCCATTGCTTAAGCCAATATCCAAATGTATATTCCATTCCTATAATCTTAGTGAATTTGGCTCACTAGCTATAAGAGTTATTCTTTTGCTTTATCAAATGGTAATCTCTCCCAACATTTTTTTTCATGTGTGTGCAAAAGGGATTTTACAAGAGAGATATATGTGAATAATTTAGAATTGGTTTGTAACCTTCAATTTGTTGACACTTTGAGTTTTTTTTGCTTGATTATTGTTAAAAGGCCATGATGGTGTTTCCCTTTTATGTGAAAACTTTGATTTATAATGGTAAATATTCTTAAATGTTCCTTCATCTATAATAGTTTATATTGGTAGAAGAATAATATTTTTTTCTCATACTATAATCTTTCTTCTTAACATGTCATGTTAGTGAAGAAGAAAGATGATAGTATGAGATTGTGTATTAACTACCAACAACTTAACCAATTGATGATTCAGAATAGATACTCACTCTCTTAAGATAAATGATTTTCTAGATCAACTTAAAGGAGCCATAATTTTGAACCTCATGCTCATCTTTCATCTTTATTAGAAGAACATGCACGAGAAGGAGAAATGCTAGGCTTGATGAATTGTTAGGATATCAAGTCTCCAATTTAGTTCTTAAGCTCATTAAATTCTAGAGATGACATCTTATAAGGTGCTATAAACATTGGTCCTTAGTTACCAATTCTATAGAAAACTTAATTTTCTTTTCTAGAGGTAGGGTGGTGATTTCATTAGAAAACACATCCTTAAACTTTCCAATGATAAAGATAGTTGCAAGTTCTAGCTTAACTTCTATTTTTGAGTAAAGTAGCAAAAGAAAAAAAATTTCCCTTTCCACTAAGCTTTAGGAGACTGGTGAAACTCTAAAGAACAGAAAAAAAATTTAACTTTAGGGTGGAAAAAAATATCAAAGAAAAAATTTATAGTGAAATTGAAATAGTTCAACATAACTTCGTTGGTTGCCATAAGAAAAGAAAAGAATTGGTGGCTCCTATTTTATACTACACAACTAAGGGTTATTGGTTTAGGAAACATATAACTTGAATCAAATCATGGACTCCCTTGCCTTTTTCCCACTTAGGGCGAAGACCCTCCCTTTAGTTTGAGGTGCTTGGGTGGAGATGAACCAAGATAAAACCTCTATGTTATCTTTCTCTTTCTCTCTTAGCAAACCTTTTAGTTAAAATAGTTTTAGAAACATTCTTTTGAAATATACACTTTCATATAGTCTTTTCATAAGATAGATGTTATTATGTCTTATTGCAAAATGTTTGCAAAAAAGTTTTAAGCACAATTCAACCTCATTCTTGTGTTTCCTATGTTATACATTAATAACTCAAACTAACACATATATCGTATACAACCCATAGTCGAAAAGATTGAACTACTTTGAATAAAAAATGTAACACCCTAATGGATATTACCTTAAACATGTACATTTTTCACATACCAAAGAGTGGATAATAAAGTATATGATTACATTATTGAAGAATCTTGTTCATTAAAGTCATATGTTGTTCTGAATACAAAACGTAAGACGAAATTACCATAAACAAAGGATCTCTATACAAAAGAATATAATTTTTTTTACTAAAATAACTAGCCTATACACAAAACATGTATTCCCAAAGGCCTTGTGATATCCTGGTTTGTACCTATTTAGTTTAGAAAATGGAAACTAAACAAATGAGACAATGAGTGCTAAAACAAGAATTTAATATATAAGAGTGCCCTATTGATGCATGATGTTTGTAAAATCTTACTAAAACATTACTGCAATTATAAACAATTAACTTTGGCTTTTTTTAACATTTATCTTTTACTATTTTTTGTCCTACAATAAAGTATTAACTTTGAAGGAGTGACTCCCTTGTCCTTATGCCATAACCTCGTACTTATACCCCCCCTTGACGTGAAGGCCTCTTTATTGCATCTTTTAGGGATAGGAAGTGACAAAACCCCATTTATTATTAACTAGAGTATCTCAATTCTTATAGCATGCTTTTATTTCCTTTATTGAAAAAGTTGTAGTCATTTTTTGGTATTTGGAGGGTTTACTATCCTTTGTCATCCAAAGGAAACTCCTTATAATGCATACATAATATAGAATGTCCTCACACAATAATTTGTAACATGAAAACATAACATGCACAAATAGAAACAATATGAAAGTGATATGTTGTTCCAAAGGTCTCATGCTTAATGTAGGCATGACCTTGCTTAGCAAGCTAGACCTTAACACTTAGCACTACCAAATGTTACTTAGCATCTTTCTACAAGGTTTTTAGACTTATTTTTCTAATGCCCCTTGTTGAGAGAGTGGAATGACATGCTTAGTGAGGTTGGATGAGCCTTTTAGACATGGTCTTTGGAGTCCCTTTTCACTTAGTGCACTGTTAGGATGCTTTGTGAGAAAATAACATCCTTTTTGTACCCATTTTCACTTAGCATCCTTCTACAAGGTTTTTAGACTTATTCTTCTAATGTTCCTTGTTGAGAAAGTGGATGACATGCTTAGCGAGGTTGGATGAGTCTTTTAGGCTTAGTCTTTGGAGTCCCTTTTCACTTAGTGCACTATTAGGATGCTTAGTGAGAAAATAACATCCTTTTTGTACCCATTTTCACTTAGCATGAACAATCCCACGCATAGAGACACTTTAACATCCTCTTTGTTCCTATTTTTGCTTAGTGAGAGTACACCCGAATTAGTAAAATGCTATAGGTCTCAGACCTAGATCTTTCATGATCCTTGCTTAACAAACAAAGGCTCATATAACAAGTACAACAATTCTACATAATCATGAGACTTGCAAACAAGGCCATTAATGTCTACCAAACCATCCAAACCAACTACAACTCTATAAGTGTTCCACAAATAATCCCTTATACTTGTAAACATCTAATCCTTCCAAAACAACCTATGAATCATTCCATTCAATGGAAAATCATAAATCCTTGAAAGGTTAGGTTTCTAAAACCAACTCTCAAATCAAACAATAATAAAGCAAGGTTAAGAAAGATTAAAAGGAAAAAGAATGAGGGAAAAACAATAATAATGTGATCCTAAGAATGATTGAATATGTGGGTCTCTCTAAATCTTCCTCTTTACCTTTTTCTTTTTTCTCCTTCTATTTTCCTCTTCCTTTTTGCTCTTCTAAAAGTGTAGTATGTGTGGTGAGTAATGTGGGAAAGGTTTTATGACTTCAATGGGTTATAGGTCCCTATTGGGTCCTTTGGATATTTTTTCCAATAATCCTAACTCTATCCTTGTTAGATACTCTTAACATAGAGCACTAACCCATATTACTTAGAGCACTTATAAAAATAAAAAGTTTTCCCTTTTTTTCACCAAAAATTCAGGTAACAAAACATAATTTGAATATAATACATTGACAATGTTTAACTTCTTCATTAATGTGTACAATTGCATACAAACACATATATGACAATGACAATATTCGCCTCATGTGGACTAGGAAAGTAAAAACCCATAATACCATGTTTTTAAGTGAATAAGTTTAAACATTATCTTTAAATAGCATGATCTACTTCATTGGTTACCATTCTAATTAGTTATTAGCCTTTGTTAATTCTCGTTTTCTTTGTTTGATAAGAGCATTAACATAAGATATGAACTCTTACTTGAAGGATATTTTTTCACATATAAATATTTAAGGTAAAACAAGAATATGATGATGATTTAGTTGATGATTATTGCTTGTTTGAACTTATTCTCTCTGAATTTTTAAAAGAATGCTTTGTTTTTTTTTTAATTTCCTAGTTCCTATAAGATCAAGATTGTCATTGTCATATATGTGTTTGTATATAGTTGTACATGTATGTGAAGCAATTAAACATTTTCAATGTATTATATTTAAGTTATATCCAATTACCTAAATTCTTGGTGAAAAGAAAGGGAAGCATTTTTATTTATGTAAATTTACATCTTACCTTCTAATAGTAAGAATATAAACCTTTTTGCTCATACTTTGTATCTCATCAATTTTCCTTCTAATAAAATATCACCTATGAATAATGATATGTTTATGAGATGCAACTCAACTAATTGATAATAATTAAATTGACATCCACGTCAATTGTTTTCCAATAAATTTCATGAACCTATCTGCGATGTCATTTAGGAAATTTTGTTAATCTAGTTAACTCCTTATCTTAATTGAAACTAAATCATGAACTTTGGCTACTTTAGTTTCAATTGAATAACCACCTGCCAATGTTGATTAAAAAAATCCAATAAAATTAGTATCAATGAAAAACAACACAAAGAAAGTAAGATTCATATAGAAAAACCTACATTTGTCCTTTTCAATTACACTAATTATGTGAGGAAAACCAATATTTTATTTTCAACTATTAACATTAATATAACAAATATTTTATATAGAAAAATATTTGTACTTACCTATATAAATTGTAGTGATTGAAGGAACATTCAAAAATATTTGTCATTGTAGATTGGAATGTCAAAGTTTTTACATTAGCAAACAGAAAACCATTATAGACCTTTATCAAATGATTAAGAAAAAATAAATCGAAGTGTCAACAAATTGTAGGTTAAAGATCAATTTTGAATCATTCACATATATCTCTCTTATAAAATCCTTTTTGCATATAAATGAAGAAAAAATTCTATGTTGAAAAATTATCATTTTCATAGTGCAGAGGAATAACTCTTGTAGTTATCAAGCCAAATTTATTGAGATGGGAATGAAAAATACACCTAAATGTTAGCTTAACCAAGGGATGGATAAAAAAAGACAACTTATATCTATTACCGTTATTGGTTTAAAAACTAGTTATACTAAATATATCATAATAGTTCAACCAATTGGATTCTCTCTCTATGCAAGCATTTTCCAACATAATTTGAATAAGTGATATCTAATTAAAGATTTTAAATTCCTCTAATCAAGTCAATTGAATTTAATCCAATTAAAGATTTATATATATGTTGTCAACATACCCACTTATCATGCTTGTTTTATTGAGAAAATATCAATATTTAACATTCTTAGTTTCATATTAATGAGTAATTTCTACCATTTTTTTAGTTTATGAGTTTTTGATCCTTTATGGTGCTCGATTACAAGTTCTTTGGATTATGCTTTGTAAGGAACATGTATATTATGTTTTAACCTATGTCCAAGTTGAAAGAATTAATGTTTTATAAAAGTAACCATTATCTGTGTACTTAAGTTCAAACCAGGTATTACTAGTTAAACTTTAACTCATTTTTTGGTTAATGAAATTATTAATGATCTAATAATATTCTCTCCTAACTTTTAATTATCTCCCTTTGTTGAAATAAACTTGTGTACATTAATGGTCACCCTTTTGTTTTACATGATGTAGAGTGACTCTTCTCCAACCTTGAGTATATGGTATGTTATTACAATGTCTCTCAGTTTCTTGTTGACTATCAACCTAATAGAACACTTGGGGATTAACTTGTTTAGGTTGGATGAAGTGCACTAATGTTGTAATTGAAACTATTTTGGGATCTAACTTGTGTTTCATTTTGTACTTAATCAAGGAATTAAATAAGGGAAAAAGGTTTTATCAATGGAAGCTCTTATTTGAAAGAATAAATCCTGATGGAAGTTGCAAGGTATTTTTGTGACTTGGCTTTGTGTTTGTCTCAAGCTTGTCCCATGAATTCATGGTTGCCTTCACTCTTTAATATTAATCTTAATTGCAATTTCTTGGTTTGGCTTCATATTCATAGCATTAATCTTGAAATTCAATTTCTCTTCTTTCATGGGTTTGATAATTGTCATTCTAAATGTTGGTAATCTCTCAAGCTTGTAGTAGAAATCTTATGTCTTACAATCAGTTTTCTTGATGACTTTATTGATTGACAATGGAGGTCTAACACATGAATTGTCATACTATTAGGAACAACTATGTCAATTTCAAATGATGGGTGAATCCATCTACCGTTCTTGATAGTTGGAATCCATAAGAAATATTTGCTAAGGAGATTGTACTTAGAAGTTACTTAGTAATGAAAGAAATTGATTTCTTCCTTCTAAAAAATATTAATTGACATATATTTAAGTTCTTGTTGTGATAAAAAAAAAAACACTCCTTGATTATTTTTGTATGAAAAGTTTGGAGTTAGACATCTAACTCATGATAAAATGATGTTTGCTTTGAGTTTACAAATCAATATAGTTTTCTAATATCTAATATTTGTAACTTGTTCTCAAAGTTAGTCTTATGTTTAATGCCTTTAATTGTTTTTAGTTTTCATTCTTTGTTTATTATTGTTGTTATTATTATTATCATTATTATTTCGCATATAAATTCAATTTACTCAAAGGTATTATAATTCATGGTAGAGGTTTATTACTTAAAAGATTTATGCACAATTGTTCTTAAGGAAACTTATCATATAAATCATTGCAAATATGTGAGAAAAAATGACTAAAATGGAAACATTTAATTATGAATGAATGTATGAGTTGTAGATTCAAATTAATTATTTATCTGAAGAAGCAAGTGCTGTAGGAAAAGACAATTTTACTTGAATTTTCTTAAATAGCATATTATAAGTGTTGCTTTTGTCCTTCTTGAAAATAAAATGCCTAGATAGTTGAACAAGGCCTTATTTTTTGTTTGGGAGGGATTGAATTACCCTTATTAAGCTTTCTAGTAAAGTATTCCTCTCCACTAGTCTTTATTTTGTATTCTGATGGGTGTTGTCCAAATTGAAAGAGTTTTCTTTCATTGTTGATCTTATTGTATTTTCTCCCTTTCTATATTTTCTTGGTGTAGCATGTCTTGTACTTCTAAAAGTGTTCTATGTGCTAGTTATTCATGGAGAAAGTAATGGGAGTGTGAATTACATAAAGGTTTATCTCAAATCTAATTTATTTGGGCAATTAATTGTAAGCTTTGAGATGGAGTCTCTTTGGGGATTTGTGGCAAATAGTTTATGATAAAAGAGGAATAGATGGAAAAAGATGAAGAAAGATGAAAAAAGATAAGAGATGATGATTTTGTGAAGAGTATTCATAAGAGGGAGCCAATTTCTTTTGGAAGGAGATAAAAACAAAGATTGAAGAATAATATTATTGAAGTAAAAGATAAAGATTGAGGAAAAGTGAAAAAAATATCAAAAGTGATAAGAATGATTAGAAGAACCAAGCTCCAAAGAATAATGGTGAAGAAAATTGAATAGAGTTATGAGTTAAGGTTGATCCTTAAAGAAGGTGAATAATGGTGAAGAAAATTGAATAGAGTTATGAGTTAAGGTTGATCCTTAAAGAAGATAAATGCATTGTTGGTGTTGGAGAGGATGAGAGAAGTTAATATTGTACACAGTAAGAATGAAATAAATATGTGACAAATAATATGAATGAAAATAGAAAAGTGAGAAATAAAATAAATAAAAATATGTATGAAATAAAGTAAAAATAAGAGTGTATGGTTTTAGAGAAAAAAAAAAGAAATAAGAAAAAGAATAAAATTTTTCATTTGTTATATGTGAAAATTAGTTACATCTGTTTCAAGTGATTTTTAATTGCAACTAAAAAGCTACCACAAAATGTAATAAAGTAAAACTTTACTATTTAGTTTTGCGTTATTTTGTGAGAGAAATGAAAAAATCTTTCTCAATTTCCCTCTCCCAAACGTACTTTATTTTTCTATTCCTCACATGTTTATTCTCTCCACCATATTTCTTCATTACTTTTTTTTAAATGAAATTGAATGTAAAAGAGTAAAAATAACGAAATTTTAAGAGACCAAAATAATAAGGAGAAAGATAAAAAAAATGTGTAATAGTTAATGATAACAAATGCTATTTATATCCAACAAACTTCTTCAATGCACACGATTTATATATAACCATAATCGTATAATTAATTTGAATAATATAATACATTTTATTCCTTTTAAGTATTCACTGCCCGAACAGAATTATTTTATATAAAGAAGAGAAACATGTATTTTTTTTTCTTATTATGTATAAGTTTTTGTTATTGTATAGTAACTTTAAGGTAAATATTAATTAATTTAGTAGATAATTAATTTCTATAAAAAAATAAATAAATTATTTTTAGTAAAATTTTTAATTATATATATTTTTACTTTAAAAACTTAAAATTTAGAGTTTATTTAAGAAATTGAAATCCAAATATAATTGAAGCATACCTAATTGAATTAGAAAGGGGTAGAATGGTCTAGTAAAAATTAAGAAAGGATTTTATTTTAATTGTTATTTTGCTGCTAAACGAAATCTAAAGTGGCATACCGCGGCGAGATGGCAGAAGGAGGAATGTGGGGACATGGCAGATGCAAAAGGAGACACGACAGAGACCCATTTTGGCACCATTAAAAATTTCTCCCAAAGGCCAAAACGCATTTCAATTTTACCTGTTATTATATATATACACACATACGTAACATGAGGCCACGCAGGGATATTGATAGGCACAGATTCGGTTACGATTCGAGCAACTCAGCAACCCCTGAATCGCCACGGCGAAGGCCGAAACTGTGGGTTTTCATGGCGGGCCAATCGCGGAAGTGGATGATCTTAGTGGCCACGATTTGGATTCAGGCGTTCACGGGAACCAATTTCGATTTCTCGCAGTATTCGTCGTCGCTGAAATCAGCGCTAAACATCTCGCAGGTGCAATTGAGCTACCTCGCCACCGCCAACGATATGGGAAAGGTTTTCGGTTGGTCCTCGGGTCTTGCCCTCATGCACCTTCCCCTTTCTCTTGTCCTATTCATCGCTGCTTTCATGGGATTCTTTGGCTACGGCCTCCAGTGGCTCCTCATCACCGGTGTCCTCGATTTGCCTTATTTTCTGGTATTTTTCTTTTTTCTTTTTTCTTTTTTCTTTTTATTCCTTTCGTGACGTCATTCTTTTATTTATGGACTGCTATTCATTATTTTATTTCTCACATCCCTCCCAGCGGTTGCTTTTGTTTTGTTTTGTTTTGTTTTATATCCACCAACAAAAACAAATTACTACTAATAGAATATTAGCTAAATTATTTTTTATCACTATATTTATTTCTTTCTTTCATTTGTTTTCTCTTTTATCAAAACACATAACACAACCTATCAAACACAACACATTTACATGTTTTTGTCTATAAATCTGGGTTTGTCGTGGCAATCTCAAAAGGTTGAGTTATAATTGTAATAATGAAATGTGAATGCACCTGAAGAATGCACCCGTTTTCAATTGAGATTCCAAATGTGAATCATAATGCTAAGGAACTGCATTTTTTGAATGATGAATGGTGAAAGAGAAAGAGCTACTAAAACCCTTTGCAGAAAATACTTTTTTTTTTTTTTTTTACAAAATTGAAACTTTTAATAAAAGAAGGATGAAATTGAAACAAATAAATAAATAGAAAATAAAAATTAATTTAGCTTAAAATATTTAATTATTCTTCTCACTATACTCATTATTTATTTAGTGAATCTTGTTAAAATTTTATAATTTTTAATAAAATTTAATTAATAATTGAGCCCAATAACTAAATATACAGGTGCACATGTTAAATAGTGAAGATGGATATTTTACCATATCATTCGAACAAAATTATTTTAGTTTTGTTAACTCCGAAAAAAACCCTAAATCACAATTATATTATATTTAATTTTAAAAGTAATTATTACACAACATAATAATTTTACCATGTATATGAATTTATGAGTTTCTAATTTCTAACATCCAAATATGACCGTCTTGTTTTTTTTTTTTTTTTTTTACTTTTTTCTTTTCAAAATAGTAAGAACATTCCTTTTATTTCCTGGAGGAATATTTATTTACAAGTTCTAAAAATAAATATCATCATGATGTGTTTACTTGAAGCCATTTTGAAGATATATTATTATTATTATTATTTTGGATGTTCTTTTGACGAACTCAAATATTTCTCGAAATAAAAGGATTGCAAGAATGATATTTATATTTTTATTTTTTATATTTTAATTTAATTCTTAGGTTAATATATACTTATGTCAGATTTAAAAAAAAAAAATACTCCATATAAATCCTGTCCAAGTATCAAAATGCTGTGTTTCTCGAAACAGTTCTTCTTTGTTCCACTAAACACTCTTCACATTTCTTTATTGAAAATTACGGTAGTATGTTTTTCTTTTTTCAACGATTGAGTGATGATGTTATTGGTATTTTGATTCTGGTTAAATGATACTCTCTAGAAGGAAGCAGATTAATTAAAAAAATAAAATAGAGGAAATAATCATATCAGAATTTTGATCTGAAGCAAGTAATTTATTTTGTTTACTTAGGTTTGAAATACTGTTGTCGTTAGGTTTTACATTTTGAAAGAGATGATATTATATTAATATTAATATTATACAGTTTGCGGTTTCTTGCCGCAACCCATCATTAATTCATTGTGTATTCTTGTGGTCCCAACTCCATTCATGGTCTACAAGCAAAATAAAATAGTTCTTTTAAACAATTGAGCAGCCATGTTCTACAGTTCAAATACTCCACAATTTTATTTTTTATTTTTTTATACTAAATACGAACATAATTTTGATTCAAGTAATATATGTCTAATTTTCCTTCATAAAGGTTTCCACTTCTGACCTTGCATATGAAAAAAATACCCAGTTAAAACAGCTAACTGAATCATGTCGTTAATGTTCTCCATTTTTGATAGCAACATGACTACACATGACATGATTGGAGGCATAGAAAGTATGATTACAATAGTACTTTGGATCTATATTCCTTAATCCCAATTATTTGATTGAGGGTATAATCCCATGTTTTCAAAATTTTAATGGATTGATTAATACATGTCTTCAAAATGCTTTTTCTGCTGATTGCAAAAAATATTGGTGAAAATACTAACCACTCTCCTTTGACTTTCATTGCAAGCATGTGAGAACAAAAATTGCCCGAGATGTTATGGTTGAATCCCAATATTTATTTATTCTCTATTCTGAGATCCATGTATTGATGTTGCAAGTGGCGAGCTGATAAAATTGTAGCTTGCATCTAATCTAGACCAATCTCACATGATTTTTCTTATAAAAGTAAATAGCGGCTAGTTAGCTGATTTAAGCTGGAACTATCTCAAAGTCAATACTTTATAAAAAACTGAAGATGTGATTATCTAGATATGAGACAGTTAACACTTCCATGTTTTTTCTGCAATGAAGTTTTGTATTCTATATAATAAAAGTACTGTAGCTTAAAAGAATACATGTAAATAATGAGTTTCAGTAATTCTGTGGTTACAACAGTGGCTGATTAGCTCTTAAACATAACTGAATCATAATATAGAAGAAAAATTTTGCTCGTAGCCTTCGTTGCATTTACTACCCTTTAATTTTTATTGGCAGGTCTTTCTTCTGTGCCTTTTAGGAGGCTGTAGCATCTGTTGGTTCAACACAGTATGTTTTGTTCTCTGCATTAGGAATTTTCCAGTTAACCGAGCCCTTGCATTATCACTCACTGTGAGTTTTAATGGCGTTAGTGCAGCTCTCTACACCCTTGCTGCCAATTCAATTGACCCTTCATCTGATGCATTGTATCTGCTTTTAAATGCTCTTGTTCCCCTTGTCATTTGCATTGCAGTACTTCTTCCTATTCTTCGCCAACCAATTTTAGACCCTCTCCCTCCTGATGCAGTTAACCGGGACTCTGTGATATTTCTCATATTGAACTTCTTAGCCATGTTAACTGGCATTTATCTTCTCCTGTTTGGATCATCTGCTTCTCGTGTGACTTCTGCTCGGCTCTATTTTGGTGGAGCAATTTTCCTCCTCATCTTCCCATTATTTATTCCTGGCATTGTATATGCTCGGGCTTGGTTTCAGCATACCATCCATTCCAGCTTTCGGATGGAAAGCTCTAGCTTCATTCTTGTTCATGATGATGATCTGGAGATGCATAAAGAACTTCATAGCCGTCACAATAGTAGTACTGTTAGCAATGGAGATACTTACAGCCTGATAAGTGATAATGGATACGTGTTTGGAAGTCAGAAGGAAAAAGATAGTGATTTGTGTTGTGAGAGAATGATTGGCCAGGATCAGTTGGCAATGCTAGGAGAAGAGCACCCAGCTGCAGTAATTGTCCGCAGATTGGATTTTTGGCTATACTATATTACATACTTCTGTGGAGGTACACTTGGTCTAGTCTATAGCAATAATCTGGGTCAGATTGCGCAATCTCTGGGCCAGAGTTCAAATACTTCTACACTTGTCACACTCTATGCATCCTTTTCCTTTTTTGGCCGCTTGATTTCAGCTGTACCAGACTATATTCGCAAGTAAGTATTCTCTTCAATCTCTAATATATCATACCATAATTTTGGAGCTTTCTACAGGGGAAAATAATTTCTTTTTGCCTTTGTCTTGAATTGGAAGTGAGTCTAGGAAATAAAATTGTAGCAGTTATGAATTATGATGGCGGTATCTTTTGCATTGCAGTAAGTTCTACTTTGCAAGGACTGGTTGGCTATCAATTGCACTTATACCAACCCCAATTGCGTTCTTCTTCCTTGCTGCATCAAACAGTCTTCTGGCATTGCAGACAGGCACTGCACTGATTGGATTGAGTTCTGGTTTTATATTTGCAGCTGCTGTGTCAGTTACATCTGAGCTGTTTGGACCTAGCAGTGTGGGCGTCAATCACAACATTCTCATAACAAATATCCCTATTGGATCTCTTCTCTATGGCTTTCTCGCTGCACTAGTTTATGATGCCAATGCACACTCAACACCAGGAAACTCGATAATCTCTGACTCAGTAGTGTGCACGGGAAGGCAGTGTTACTTCTGGACATTTGTCTGGTGGGGATGCATATCTCTCCTCGGACTAGCTACAAGCGTGCTGCTATTCTTAAGAACCAAGCATGCATATTATCATTTTGAGAAAAACCGCATTTTGACACAATCGGTGTCTTAATTTTTGTTATGATAGGCCATGAAGATCATGATGCGGTTGAATTCATTTGTACAGTAGCAGAAGCTTCACCTGTATTAAGAAAAATATGCATATGTATTGTAATGTTATATTGTAGAGGAGAGAATTGAAGATTCAGAAGCAAGAGGATAAGGATTTTGTTTAACTCTTACAGAGTGTACAAAAATTGAGAAAAGGGGAAAAAAGTGATCTAGGAACTATGCATCAATAAAACAGAATGACGTCTGGACCTTCCCGAAGTTTTTCCTGTTTTGCAGCCATGATTTGGTTCACACTTAGTAAATAACTACTCTGCTTTGAACAAAGTTTTATGTTTGATTTGATAGTTCAGCTGTAGAAGCAGGAACTATGCTTTACCCGTGCTTGATGCATGTTGGATCCAAAGATGCTGCTACCATATACTTATTGGTAGCTTTCGAAATGAGCTGTTTTAACAAAGCTAGAGTAGACATTACATTTTAAAAACTATAGTTATTTAACACTTCAATATCTTTCAAGATCTCCAATGAATATGTGGCTCTAGTGCCCGAGTTATCCCTTTTCTTTTTCATCGGTTTCTTCCATTGCCAAAGAAAACTCAGATTTTTGAGAGCTCAATTTTGTAATTTGGGAAACACAAGACAAGCTTTGAGTGAGACTCTTTGCTTCTTCCCAGGTTCTGTTTTGAGAATTCTGATTATTCATCACTTGCTAAGGCAATCGCATATATAGACTTGTAAATTCTGATTACTCATCATGCTATACATAGAATCCTAACAGAGATGTATTTGTATATTTTCCCTCTCATTTCATTATCTTTATTATGTTCTAAATCGTTGGTGTGTGTGCATTGTTGAGACACTATAGAAACGAAGTATCTGTTCATTCTCAAGTATCAATGAATGATCAACTGTATATCCACATATAATGAGACTCGGTTTGCCCATCGATCGATACAATATATTTTGTTTCAACTTTTAGTAAAGATCCTTTATTATTGTCTCCTCCAATATTAGATACACCAATATATAGTCATCGAAGATGGAAGCCATATGTATAAAAGTGATTCAAGAAATTATAATCATTTGAAAACTATATCTGATAATTATTTAAAAATTTGAATATAATTTTATCATACTGAATAAAAGAGAAATAAATGAAAGAAAGAAAGGAGTGAAAGGAGTTTGTAGCCTAACCTAAGCTTCAAGGATAGGTACAGAATGTACGATTTTTTATACATAGGAATAACCTCTCATATGCTAATGCCATCTTTCTTGCTGTAAACATTTTGGTAGCATATTCCCGGCAAGCCTTGCCCCGCCTTGCCAGCCTCTGCGGTCCTTCCTTTACCACTGCTTCCAGTGCCTCCAACAGGGACTCCACATTTGGCGAAAACATGTAACCATATTCATCATCAACCACAATAGTCCCTTTAATGCTTGGAAATCTTGATGCCAAAAGAGGCTTTCCACTCATCATTGCCTCCATCAAGGTAAGGTCAAGCCCTTGTGGTCTGAGTGTGGGATTGACAAAAATGTCAATAGCATTATAGAAAGCTCTTAACATGGAAGGACTCATCGATCCCAGAACAAGAACCTGTCTCCCTAAATCCCTGTACCTGTTCCCCCATGGTCCAGAACCAGCAACAATCAAGTACACATTAGGGTGCTGTGTTATAAGCCTTGAGTATGCTTCATGAAGCAGAGGATGGCCTTTGTCCTTCACTAATCTTCCAGCCACACCAAGTACCAAACTTGCATTCCCTGGAATGCCAATTTTTGTTCTGAATTCCCTTCCCAATTCTGCATCTTCTCTAAAGTCATCCTCATCAACACCATTTAGTATCACATGGACTCTTTTGTTAGGAATTTGGTACACATCCCTCAGCATCTCCCCACAACTATCACTAATAGCAACATGATGGGCATAATTCCTGAAGAACCTTATCTCATTAAGCACCTTTGGCACAACACCCTGTATGCTCTTGTTGAAAAGAGGGGACATAGGCTCACCAGGCCGGCGAGCCAAGTCCTGGAAAATGCTTGATTGCAAGCTCTCAAGGGCTATGCCATGCCAAGACACTGCAAGGTTTGAAATATTCCGTGCTAGCCAGTGAGGAAGCGCCACACTTTCTGAGTGCACAACATCAAATGGTTCTCGCTGGTTTTCTTCCACAAACTGTTCCCATGCCTTGTTATAGCGCCACCTGCCAGGCTCACCTTCATGGCAATGGATGTAAGGGGAGGAAGATGCACCTTCTTGATGATTGTTTTTGTTCATCTCAGAGGATGAGATTGAAGTGCCTTCTTCTTGGGGTGGAGATGTGAAGACATGAACTTGATGGCCACGGCGTGCTAAGGCCGTGTGAAGGGTATGAGCATGGCGCTCCATGCCACCAGGGGTTGTGCCAATAGGCCATTTCCTAGAGAAGACAGCAATTTTGAGAGCAAAGGGTGGTGGGGTGTGTTCATAAAATGAGAGGCGGTTCCATGCAAATTCTACTAACTGAAGATCACCTGACCAGGTTTTAGCGCGGGAGGAAGCAAGGGTGGTGCATATGGATGTGGTGGTTGGGGCGTGGAGGAGGAAAAGAGCAGGTATGGTGAAGAGGACGATGAAGAAAAGAGTGGTGCAAAAATAAAAATTTGAAGGTGAAGTGGATTTTTTGGACCTGGTGGTGAGGGCCATTTCCTCACAGACTTCTGAGGATATGGGCATATAGATGCTTAATTTGGTTTCTTGAGGGTTGGAATTATGTGATGTTTGTGGTGAATGATAAGGGAAAGGGAAAGGGAAAGTGAAGAGCCATTGGGAAGGTAAGCACGCACTGAAGCAAGTGCGTTGAGTTTGAGTTTTCCACGAGTGCGTTCCTCACGCCTTTCTTTGAGGCCAAAAAGTGAACATGTGACATGGGTTTCGTAAGTATTTGAATAATATTAGACCATTTAACATGCACGCACAATTGGGCTTTCTCCAACACCTATATAGACTTCAGATTAAGAATCATTAATACCCTGAATTCCTGGTTAAGTTTCCTTCTTTTTTGTTAAGGAGAGAGAGAGAAACTCAATCACAAGAAGCATACCACATTTTGTGTTTCTTGTCCTTTTTTGAGTTTTTTTTTTTAATGCAACAAAGTTTAAAAGAATTAGCCTTTAGAAATTTAGCTTTTTGTTATTTATAAGTTTAAACTTTTATATTGCAGAGTTTCCTAAGTTATTTCATCTTCTTATCTTTTTTTTTTTTGTCAACAACTCTTATATTTTTACGTCTTTTCTTTTTAATTATTATTTTACCTTCATTATTTTTTCAATCCCTCTCTTCATTTTTTATTACATTACCCATTTTTATTTCTTATTTCACTCTTCTCTTCAAATATTTTTCTTTTCCAATGAGTTATAATGCGACTCAAAATATCTTTTTCCTTTGACAAACTCAGTTTCCTTGTCTAAGAAGGCTTCTTATCGACCGTTGATATTCGCTGGCTTGTTGATTACCGTTATATTTGTTTTAATTATTTTGGACAATTCAAATACATTCGATGCAACCAACTTGTATTTGTGAGTCAAAGAAATCGTGATTCGTGGCTGTGTCAATTAGGCATTGACCCTCCAGAATTTACCACATTATTATAAATGCAACTCTACCACACTATGGATATTGTATATACATGCACCAGCACCTAGGCCATTTATTTATTTTTAAAAGAAATGGTGCACATTACCTAACATATATACGCGTTACCAAACACAATTGTCATACTGCAGTATTTTTTTTTTTTTTTGGTATTTATGGAATATGCATGGAATGCAATAATTAATCTCAGTCGGAGATTGTAAACTCACTAAGCGATGAGTATTCCTCTTTCAATATAATTTTTTCCATAATCAAAATCAAGATTCGAATATGTGACATTTGGTAAAGTTATTTGTACCAATTACTGTATATATTCAAATAATTCTATTTTGGGTTTAAGATTATCATATACTAATTTTAAAATTGGAAAGAGAAAGTAAAAGTTTTAAATCAACTTTGTTGGGTAACCAAATAATAGTAGATATAAATTAACAAGGATAGTATGTTTGAAGCAGACAGATCAGCCTGTACATTTTGACTTGAAGGATACCTTTTAGGCTTGTTTGGTTGACTTGCAATTTGCGTGCATGATTTGAAAGGTAAAGTTTGGTCTATTCCCAGCATTTTCTTTTCTGAATATATTGAAAATAACCAAACCATGTGGTGCTGCGTTTGCACAGAAATATAGTACTAAAACAGCTTGAAATTTAGTAATTGTATGGATTCTCTATCTCGGGAATTGCATGTAAATTTGAGTATGCAGAATCTATACGCTAATGCAATTTCCCTTTATTTGTAAATCACGTGATAAAGCTTCAGCTTGAAGAATGAGCACCTTAGATGGATACATTGGTAACTGATAATGCAGGTATTTTCAGAAATGTTGTATGTAAATCTCTCTGGTCAAGGGAGTCCAAAATTTACAAACAACAATAACGAATCTGAAACTTGTAAATTCTTCATTCCCTTACAAAAGTGGAATTTCATCCACATATTTGAATTTCATTATTTCTAACATTTGACTAATGCTCATTTAGTAATATTCCTTGCTAATGAGGAATTTCATCACCAATACCTGAATTGAAATCCCAACACTCAATGTAATGCCCTCTCCCTTTATTAATTATCACATGAAAGTTTATTATTAATTTTAAGCTTGTTTGAGCGAGATGAAAATTCTTATTACCTATCAAAAGAATGTATTTGACATGGCCTTTTTAAAATCTTTTTAAGTATTAAAAGTAGAACATCAAATTTAAAATTAAAACTATTAGGTGATTATATAGTTTTTTGAAGTTAAAATATTGTGTAATGTGTTCTTAGATCTTTGAGATTTAAAATAAAGAAAAGGAAAAGTAGAAATCAACACTTTGTAAACTAACTTTTTCCAAAGTTTCTTTTATTTTTTATTTTTTGAACTTTTATTTATTAAAAAACTAATTTTCATATAAGTTTTATTTGACTTAAGTATCTAACTTCTCTTTTTAAAGAAAAAATAAATAAAATAAGTTAGACAAACACTACCTCTGAGCAAACTAACAAGTAGTACTCTGACAAAAAAATAAATCTAGTATCTCCTCTCAATTGTGGAAGCAAGGTTTTAAGCTATATATATAGTTCAGCTCTACTAAATATGTTGTTTTATATATAGGGTAGCCAACAATCATATTGTAGCCAGACCACAAATGATACTTACTCTTCCAAAGCACTCCTTTTTACTTGGTAAAATCAAGTTGTTCTATTTGAAACTAGAGGGAAAGCCTCTTGTGATTTGCACCTGCTCTAAGATCAATTTTCACATTATTAGATGTTCTATTTCTAGCACATTGTGGTGATGCTGGCCAGTGTCCATATGCAACTGCCATGTCCTTGAACTGTTGCAAGTTTTCAAGAGTTTCAAGAGCCGTTTGCATTCTTGGCCTGTCTTTGGGATTCAAACTTATGCACTGCAATGCCAAAAGAGCCATCTCCTTTGCACCCTTGACAGAATATTGGCCAGCAAGCCTTGGATCCATGATGCACCGCAACCTCTTGCTATTGCTCAAGTAAGGTTTTGACCAATCCACAAGGTTTTGCTCATTCCTTGCTCTTTTCTTGTCCATTGCTCTCCTTCCTGTAAGCAGCTCTAGCAGGACTACCCCGAAGCTATAGACATCGCTTTTTGTTGTCAAGTGCCCTGTAAAACCATTCACACGTTGATTATTGGTTTCTTCTTAATTCTTAGTACCTAATGAGGAAATGGAGGCTATTGATTGGTGCATCAAAGATTTACTAATCTTCCCAAGTGAGGGTAGAAGGATCAAAAAAGGTCACAAAATTAACTATTTGAAGTCTAAACAAAGAGAAATGTTTTTTTTTTTTTTCAGAACTATAATGGCTGAATTATCCTCCAATCAATTCAATGATTGACATTTATGTATTGAGGAGACATGGAGAGAATCGTGCATGTGATGGTGAGTCAAAGTCTAATGTAAACAAGGTTGTAATAGATTGAATCGCACATGATAATAAGCTAGATTATGCAATAAAATCATTAACAAATTTCAACTTTTTTTTTGAATAAAAGGATTATTTCAATCAATTTAGCTAGGAGGATATAACATTTCTCCTTAACAAATACCTGTGGACATGTATTCTGGGGCTGCATATCCATAGGTGCCCCAAACTCTGGTTGTAACATGTGACTTTGATCCCTCTGGCACCATTTTTGCAAGTCCAAAATCTGAAAGTTTGGCTGTGAAATCCTATTTTAACCAGAACCACATGATGCGATCAGAGGACTTGTTTCTAAACCAATGCTTAGTATTTTATTATGGACAATTTATATACAATTTTTTTTAGAGGTATTTGTAACTTATTTTTTTGCATTCAATTAATTTCTTTTCCCCTCAGTCAGTCTTTTAGAAGTAAAATTATACCTCCATATGCAATAAGTGGAGAATTATTTTTAAGTATTTTTCAGTATTATTTGTTTATTAGAATTAAAATTTCATTTAAATAATTTATATTAAACTTTGATACAAACTTTTTTTATATGGATTACGGAAATGAAATTCTAATTCGAATTAAAGAACAATACTATATAAGTATTTGAAAAATTATATGTAAGTTTGGGTGATTGATGAATCTGAATTTTTTTTTTATCAACTATTTACTAAAATGAGATTATTTTGAAACTTATCACTGACGTGTGATTATTTTTTAACTATTGTGATCATTTGCGGGCCCAAAAAAAAGTGCCAAAAATTGATGAACGTGCTGTGACGAATGATTTGACGGTCTGGTGACAGTACTGGCAGTTATCCTCGAATGGCTTTTTGAGACAATGAAATGACAGTTAGTAGTTTAAAACAACTCCATATTAGTCATTAATTTCAAAACAACCCCAAAGAACGTCAAATTGGTCCATCACCCTCTTTAGTTTTGTACTTATTTATTTATATACTTTGTTTTACCATGTCAACTAAAGCAATTGAAAAAAAGAATGTTGGGTAGTACGTACTGAATGAAGCAAGATATTGGAAGTGTTGAAGTGTCGGTAAATGACTGGATTCTTAGCTCCATGCAAGAATGCAAGACCTTTAGCTGCACCTATTGTAATTTTTAATCTTGTTGCCCATGGCAGTGATGTTTTTCCTGCAATCACATAAACAGAAATATGATCCATTTACAAAGAGAAATACTATAAAAGGTTTCACATATTTCATTGATAAACTCGAAATAGGATTATAATGCATACTTCGGAACAAGTGATTCTCCAAGGTTCCCCTTGGCATGAATTCGTACACAAGTAGTCTTTCTTCATCCTCGTAACAATATCCAATCAACTTTACCAAATTTTGGTGTCTTAGCTGCCCGAGGAATATCACTTCTGCCTACCACAAAAGTCAAAATTCCAATTTCCAATGGGATGTTAAAGAAGTCTAACTTTCTAAAATAACTTAGAGTTACTATTTATCTTCTTGTACAGTTAAAATTGTTAGATTAAAAAAATGTTAGATAAGTATGTATAATAAAAGGATGAACTGGATTATATATTAAATATTTATATAATTACATAAAAAATTATTTAACTTTATAATTTAATTCAAATCATTTAAAAATAGTCATAATTTTTAGATTTCTTTTTCTCATTGTATAAATACATTCAAAGTTAAGCTTAAAACTTAAATATTAGAGTTTTCTTTTGAAAGAAAGTTTTATTCATTTAAGCAATTAAATTCAAATTTTAGTTTATTTGTTTAAAAATATGAACTTGAGTTTGTCTCGTTTAATCCATTTGTGAATTATGATTAGATTATATTTTGAATTATTTTAAGTTTATTAACTTAATACATATTTTATTTTGAAGGTTGAAGTAAAAACAAAGATAAAAATAGTTTTATATTAAAAAAGAGGACTTCAAACTAAAAGATAATTGTTGTTAATGAGGAGATGGTAGAATTTTTTTTTTTTTTTGAAAAAGTTGATGGATTAATACTCATGCAAAATCTACAAAATTGAAGTTAGATAAGTGCTAGATTTAATATAATAATAAAAATTAAAATTATCCAAATAAAATTATAACTCTCTAAAAACTTATTAATAGTTGTTTATTCAATTTTACAATGATATGGTAAGAGAGGGGGGAAATTATAGTAAAGTTATTTGTGAAAGGAACGGTATTAAAAGAAAATTGTGGATTATTAATATTAAACCTACAAAATTGAGTTTTATTTAAATGATTGAGTCTAACATCAAATTCAAATTCGTTTAATTAACTAAACAAACAAGTTTTAATTAATTATATAACCAACAAATGGGTTCGAATAATTTATAAATATCTCAAACATATTTATACCCCTCGCCCTAATGTGTTAGCTGAGCAGATTAGTTACTTCTAATTTTTCAAAGAAAATATTTTAAAATTTATGATTTGGCCATATATATTAATTGGTTCTCTGGGCTAATATCTAATGTCAAACATGATTATGGTGTTTGATGTCTTCTAACTGCACAATCGTTATCCTGATCACAATGATAAAGTCGTAACTAATACGTACCTATTTTAATGTAATTTAAAATATAATAATTGATAGTCATGTACTTATATGAAAAAAAAATTCTATTTTAAATTAAAAATAAAGACGAATTGTTATATCAATGGATGTCAAGATATTAAAATTATTATTTTTTTCTAAAACACATCTATCATTCACATAAGAACAATCATGTTCAACCCGATTAAAATCTTAAAATAATTTATTTTTAATGGATAGACGTCATACTTTCGGTTCAATACGATTATTATTAACTTATAACTACGAAAAAACGTAAAAAAAAAAAGGCGAAATTTACGTCAATCAATTAAATATTTTAAATATTCTTTCTTTTATTTGGTGTTGTAACTAAATAAAAAATAATAATTCTTGCGATAACAATATAACAAGTTTTTATATTATTATCTAATCACAAACTAATACATATAATAAATTTATTAATTTACTGAAAGAATATATATAAATTAAACTTTTAAAAATTCTTTTTCAACTATCTCAACGGCCTATATTTTTCAATTTACTATCTTTTATGTATGTCTTAAAATTACATTTAATAATTTTTCTAAAAATGATAAATAATTAAAAATAAACTTATATTGTTCTGTAAATTCAAAATATAATTTATATATTTACAAAATATTTATTTATCTTGCATTTTAATTATAATATAATTTGTGCAATAAAAATAAAAGAATTTTGGAATAGTTGGTTTCTAAAGCAATAAAAAAATAATCACATGATCTATTTTTGTTATTTGTGAAACAACTTCAATTTATTTTAGTTTACATCTTAACTAATTAAAATTTTGTTTCTTTTCAATTTAAGATTTAAAATTATAATAGTTTCAATTAAAAAATCTAATTATTGTTTAAAAAATATTTTAATCCTTTTGCGGGCAATAATCAAAATTTTAATTAAAATAATTAATAATTTATAAAAAGAAAAATTTAATTGAATAAGAACTAAATTAAAATATATTAATTTTATTATTGAATAACAAAATGATTACATGGGAGAAACATAAATACTATTGGTCTAAAAAACCAAACTGATACAAAACTTTTCAAATTTACAGGGGACCATAAAATTTCTCAAAATATTTACCTATACAATACTAATATTAAAATTGAAGTGTATTGATCATCAGTCTAAACTCTTTTTTTTTGCAAAATAATTAAATATAATTCAAATTTATTCCATCATAAGAAACTATAAATAAAAATTTAAGGCTTATATAATTATATACTTACAAGCCACAGATGGTGTCCTTGTGAACCTTCAACGTTGAGAATCTTAACAGCAACTGGTTGAGGTTTCAAACCCCGTCTCAAGTTAGCATCTATATAACCTTTATGAACTGATCCGAACCTTCCTTCACCCAGCAAGAAATTACTCGAAAAATTCTGAGTAATGGCACGCACCTCCCTCAGTTGAAAATCATATAACAGTTGAAAATCATATAAATCCGAAGCAAAAGAGTGTGAAAGATCTTCATTTGATATTGGGGACGAAAATTGACTAAGATCAGAAAAAGGCAGCCAATGAAATGAATTAGGTGAACTTGAGGGCTTGCACCGACTGAGATTGCCAAAGATAGTTTGGTCCTCAATTTTGCAGCAGTTTGTGGTTAATGGCCTCCATGGCTTTGATGCCTGCTTCATTGTATGAAGGAAAAGGTCTTGTACAATTGGCTAGCTGGCTGGCTGCTGGTGACTTCCAAATGAGTACTAAGATCATAATTTAAAGATTAGGGTTTTTCTTTTTGTTTAAATGATAGAGACAATGAATTAGGAAGAGGAGGATATGTCTTCTTCAACTACTCCACTCTTTGAGGATGTGTTAGTAGAATTACGTTATTTACAAATTAAAAATAAATTAAGTTATTTAGGTCATCCTTTTGTCTTTTGTGCAACTGTCCTTTCCATTTTGCATAAAATTATGCAGTTAGAATTGTTTAACGAGTGAGTTGAATTGAATTCCCCTTTTCTTATAACTTTAAATTTTTACAAAATTTGCTGTTAATTCTTTTTATATATTTTTATCTTAAATTTATATAGTTTCATGAATTATATTTTCTATTTTCAAATTTTTACATATGATAAAAATGTTGGAGTTGAGATTTGAACCATTGAATTTTTTACTGCTACCAAAACTACTAAATCATTTGATTTATTTAGTTAAAATATATAAACATGTTAATTGGTGTATGTATTTATTATATGAAATTATTTAAATTATTTTTTAAAATATTTTTATTATTTAAATTTATAAAATATACAAATATATTTATTAAACCATATAAAATTAATTATTAGTTAAACTATTTACTATCTTATAAATTTATTTCTTAAATACTTTTATTTCTGAATTACTACCCTTCAAGTAAAAAAATTGAAGGATGTATAAATAATTTTATATAATTAAATAAATAAATTTGTATAACTTATAAATTTATATAATTAAAATAAAAAATATTTAGTAAATAAATTTAATATCTCAACAATATTTTTTTAATACAAATATATACTTAGGAGATCAAAAGTGCAATTAACAAAATATGTTAAATGGTTTAGTGATTTTAGTAGTTGTGGAGGAGGAAAGATCAAGGGTTCACACTTTTATCATTTTCTAATTGCTTAATTGCATTTGTGGTAAAATGTATGAAAATTTAAAAGTAAGGGAGAAATATTGTAAAATTATATATGCTTAGAATCAAAATATGTGGAAAAAATCAATGGAAAAATTTATAATTTTAAAATTTAGGAGGTAAATATTGCAATTAAACCTTCTTAATTGTAGAGACCAATTTTTGATTGACTATTATAACTTCAAAAACTAACTTGATTTCAAGGAACAATTTAACCATCTATTAAAATATTTCAGGGACTAAATTGATTGATAATATACAATTTGAAGAATTATTTTACTGCTTTATTATTTCTAAAAATAAATTTGACGGTTCATTACAATTTCAATGACTAAATTAATTTAATTCATATTTTTTTTTAACTTATAACAAAAAAATTTGTTTTAAAGAATTGAGAATTGAGAGAAATTAATTTAAACTAAAAACACATAAAATATTTCCAGTGAAATTTAAAGTAAATACTTACATAAAATGTTATAATGAATATTATCTGTGGCAAAAGAAAAACGTAGAATGTTGAGAAAAATATATATCTATCGAAAATATTTTAATATATATTTATTAAATGTATGATTTTTTTTAAAAATCAATGGATAAATAAATAGAAGATTTAATCATATTTAGTATTTATATCTATCTATATATATATTAAATAATTTATTTTTGTATTATTTTAAAAAAATTAGTTTATAAAAAATATTTTTGAATAGAAAATTTCAAATGTTAATTAACCAAATTAATTTGAATAATATCATTAAAATTAAATTTATTAAATATATTTATTGAAGTTACATTAATGTAATATATATTTAGTAAACGTACCACTTATATATATATATATATATGAACTTACCTAACGAGTATTTTCAACAAGTGCACTTAATTAATCTATTAACCAAAAGCCATTAATTATATTTCGAATACGATTGTCTATCATAAAAAAAAAATTGTGAGAGATAGTAAGATATTTATAATTTTCAAAATTTTCATTAAAATGTCTCTATAAATTAAATTACATTTTGATTTTTCTTTACAAACTCAAACATGGCAACAGGTGTATTTATTGTATTTTTTTCTTAATAATTATATTTAATCAGATAATTAAATCAATCTTATCATAATATATTTTAATATTAAAAAATATGCAGAAACAATTTTATATCAGAAGATACCCGGTAAAAAAATGAAATATGAGAGAAAGAAGTATATGTATTATAGGAGATATGATTTGATAAAAAAATAAAAAAAAATATGGGTTGTCAATATAGAGTATGTACATTATTTAAAAAAAAAACAATTATTACTCTTTAATATTTCACTTATATTTATAAATTTCTGCCCACATATAATGAATACATGTTATATAAGTTAAGGGTGCATAATTCTTAACTAAGCTATATTATACTTTTTTTTAGATTACAAAATCAATGGTGAATTTAGCTACATAGTTAAAGTAAGGTGGAGGTGGATGAGTATTGTAAATTTTTTTATATTTTGTTTTATTTTGATGGATAAAAAAATTTATAAAATCAATTGTTATGTGTAGCATTACATTATTTATATTCCAATCATAATTAACTTAGTCATACCAGAAAGCTAATTACTTGTTGAAAAAAATAGATGAAAGAAATATTGAAATTTGTATGTATCAACTAAACAATAAAGTCTGTTTTATATAGATTTAATGTAATAAATATAAATAAAATATAAGAGATAATATTCATATTTCTATGATATGATCTACATAATTAAATAAGGAAACTAGTTCTAAAATATAAAAGAAGAAAAAATCTTAAGAGATCATCTAAAATACTCTAAAATATTTTGAAATATAAAAGTGATATCATCAGATATTTTTCTGATTTTCCAAAACTCCCCTCAAGTTGAAGCTTACTAAGCTTTCAACTTGTTACAAGAAGAAAATTTTATTTCTTTACAAATAAAGAGAATATATAAAAATTAATTTCTATCGAAAAAATAATAATTTGAGAGGCAACTTAAGGATGCTGGAGAAATTAAAGAAAGTTGGTAGAAATATAATTTAGCCAAAATAGCTGGAATGTTCATCGGCCAAAGAGAAATTTCTTGGCAAGCAATTAGCAAAGTCCAACTTTTTGAAAACCACATTTGGAAGCTTCAAATTAGTAATATTGTTAGTGAAAAAATAGTAACCATTGAAATAAAGGTCGATGAGATAGAAGTCACATTAATATGTTTCATGTGTGAGAAAAGAGTTTCTAACGAAATGATGATTAGTAAGAATGAAGTCACCACTAATATGATTTATATGTGAGAAAATAGTCAACATCTAAAACCTGAAATAAATAAAGAACAAATGCTTAACCACTATAAAATAGAAGCAACAAAGCTTAACCATTAAGAGCAGAAGCTAAACACAATGCTTAACCACTCAAAACAGAAACAAAACATTTTAATGTGTAATCATCTATGGCAGAAGCTTAAACCAATGTTTAACAACCATATAGAGTAGTTTTTATCAAAGAAAATTATAAGAAATATTTTTCAAAAAGGTATATTCTTCATAAATCTATTATAAAGATCAACATCAAATAGAGACACAATCGAGGTAACTAGCTAAATACATTCCAAAAACTCGAAAGTAAAATCAAGAGAATTTATGATAAAATAGAATATAACAAAATCAGATTGTAGAGTTGTTTGCCATAAGAAAATAAACAAAATAGAAAGAAAAATGCTAGGTTGTCACACAAAATCCCATAAAAGTTGTTCGGTAAAAAGTATATTTATAGAATATAAAAATGTATAATGAAAAGTATATTTTTAAAATTAAATTGTGGAAAATTAATTTTATTTATATAAAAATTTTAATCATAATAAAACATTAAAATTCCAATTTTTAAAACTTTTATTTATAAAAATGCAGAAAATTGCTTTAGTTAATAAATTTATTTTAATGAAAATTTGAAAATATTTTATTATATATAATATTAGTTGAAAGAAATTTAAATATTAATTATAAACTATAAAATTATTTAAATTTTCTATTTAATTTTTACTAATATATTTTAAATGATAAACACAACATTAATTGTACATTTGAACTTGATTTCTTTAAAGGGAGGAGATTGCACTTTGTTCTGGCAATAATAGTTATTAATTAAAAAATTAATGATTAAGATTATAATTAATTTTAAATTTTGTTATATATAAATTTAATTTTATCATAAATTTT
The DNA here is from genome assembly GCA_025330945.1 of Mucuna pruriens. Taxonomy (NCBI): domain Eukaryota; kingdom Viridiplantae; phylum Streptophyta; class Magnoliopsida; order Fabales; family Fabaceae; genus Mucuna; species Mucuna pruriens. The sequence goes on from JAENHJ010000047.1 coordinate 2,177,414, forward strand.
TACCATTCTTATTATATATGATCCTTTAAAGTATATCTGTTTATTTAAGAGGGGCCAAATCCTGATCATAAAGGTCAAACAAAATTGAATGTATTTGACACTAGTCTAAACTTGTTCTAACAACTATTCTCGTTAAAATAGAACACGCTTCAGGAGTCGAAGGGGAGTTTCAACCCAAACACTTGTATAGCCAAATAATAATTATATATATATATATATGAACCACATGAATCAACTAAAACTGAAGGGAGAATAACAGTACAAAGTTCTTATAAGTTACACAAAAGCTACTTGAGTTAATTCTTATAAAAGGTCAATTTTTATATTATTTGTTTTTAAAAATAAGTCACTTATTTTTTTAAGTTTTTTTTTTTAAAATTGTTTATCCTAGCATTTAATTTTAAGAAGCAAAAAATTAAGAATAAATTGGGTCAAACACTACTTTGATATAGTCAACATAAAATTAAAAATATTTTTAAAATAAATGTTAAATGAAGTATGATATGTGTGAATGAGATAAATAAATATCTATAAAAGATTTGACTAATCAAATGTGAAGTATTTTAGGAAAAAAGAAAGTTGTATATTGAAGATGTGAATAAATAAGGATAAGACCGTAAAAATAATAATAAATATTTAATTTTAACATAAGAAATAATTTGAGATAAAAGATAAAATAATTGAATTAGTTCAGAGATTCTAAGAAAAATAAGTCAGTTGATTAATCTATAACCTACGTAGATTTATAGTTCTTTTGAGAGGAAAATGTAGAAAATTTAACTTTCTTGTTTTTAGAATTTAATTAGAAATGGATATGTGAATAAATAAGTGAATTATTTAAATTAACGGTGAAAAAATATGTTCAAATATATTATTTTATTATTTGATGTTACTATTGTAAAAAAAAAAGATTTTTTTACATTAATTAAAAATTATTTTTTTATATTGGTAAGTTTGTTATAGATACAAAGTGACAACTTTTATTACATTGATTATTGGATCGATGTAAAAAATGTTTTTTATATAAGTTATACATAGAATTGATATAAAAAATGTCCTTTCTACATTGGCATTGCCTACAAACAATATAGAAACTACACTTTTCTACGTTGGTTTTTTGAATAATCAATATAAAAAGTGAACTTTCTACGTTATATAAACAATCGATGTAAAAGTTTACTTTCTATTAATCGATTTTGGGGTCAACATGTAATTACTTACAACCACCATAATAAAAACTAAATCTGTCTCCAAGACATAAAGGTTGAATTAATTAAAAAACTCTTATTTAATTTATATAAGAAAAAATGTATAAAATTTTCACGATCAAAGCATAGCCATAATTATGTATATATATTTCAATTTACTAAAAATATATCTCCATAGCATGCATAAGTCATATAGGTCCAAATATCTTGTGTAATAGTTTGTGATTTATGGCACTTACAATCCAAAATAAATAAAAGACACATCACATAGGTCTTACAAAAGATAGTACTTAATACATCATCATAAAGGAAAGAGATATAGAACCTACACATCCGAGATTGGTCATACACTAATCTATTAAGAAGGGGGAGAAGGAGATGATGACTCTTGACGAGCGACTTCAGGACTTACTCAATGACAACGAGGATGGGGTTTAGGACAAGTAAGGTCACAACAACGAATTCTAATTAGTTCAGCTTGGGTGAGGTGCGTAGGCTAGTTCCACATCTCTTGTATAGGCAAATAGAAGCCTAGCGTAGTATAGAATGTAACTGAAATTAGGATAGTGATGCATGACGCAAAGTTGATGATGATGTCACTATAGTACTTGACGTGCTCCAAGTTCGGATTAATTGTTCAAGCACCTTCTAAGCCTACCATGGTCTCCATGAAGCGTAGGGAGAAAGTGTCTAAATGTATTTTGTTGAACAACATGTAGGATCACGACCAATTCCTCAGTGACCTCGGCATCTACTTCTAACAAAACGTTGTTCGAGATCATCGCAATCACACATGCCCGATAAGAAGTATAAGGGTATGTGATGAGTCATATTTTATACACCTCACAAGGGCTTAAGATGGGTATTATTGAGACTATTTGGTAATTAAGAATCACATCTTAGTTAAGATTTAGATTATGGACCTGGAAATAGGGAAAATATAAATTTGTGCTAATTTGAAGATTTTAGCTAATAAAAGATTGGATTTATTTTATAGGTCAAAGTGAAGGATGCCTTAGCCCAATAAGAGCATCTCGACCTAGAAGAAGTTGTCTCGGCTAGACCATCTCCCTTCCAGCCAAGTCTAGCTCAACGACATAAGTCACTCTAGGAGAAGCGTGCAGTGCATGAAGGATCATTTAGGGGTAGGAAGGTCAAGTAGGAATCTGTAAATCAGTTAGGAAGTTTGTTAGGGTTAGGCATGCGTCACAAGCTACCCAACTTGTGTTTATATAGGGTACGCTAGTGAATGCTCTAGGGGTTGTTGAATTCATACTTTTGTCCATTACCATTTATACTTCATTTTCTCGCTCTCGCTCCATTGATGGTGCACAATGCTTTAGTATTGCGTCTCTCTTAGTCGAGGAGGTGCAGGCTAGGAATTGGGAAGCTGGAGGTTATCAGAGGTGATCGCTCGGTGTAGTCGACGCATTTTGGGGGACTGAATCCTTAGCATTCTAGTCAGTATTGGTGAACCATCGCTGTTTTTCCATGGCGGTCGTTGTGGAAGTCGGGATCCATGAATTCACTCCTTGTATCAATACTCTTTCATTAATATAATTGGTTTATGTTTCTTATCTTTTGATTGTGAATCCTGCTTTAAATCTGCTTTCATTGTGTTGTTGTTACATATTTGTAAGAGTAGATCAACGTTAGACTAGGTCGATTGGAACCAGTTTAACAACTTAATTAGGTAATCGATAAGAGAACCTAAAATCAACCACATGCATACTCCTTGCCAACTGATGAGGTAGTGTTTGTGTAAATCCTTGGTATGGTAATGGACAAACCTTCAACTGTCGTCGTAAGAACTCTAGGTTGATTTGGAATCACAAGCTTGAGGGAAGAACCGAGAACGAATTGCTTAGTGAACTCTGTGTTGGTACAATAGTTAGTTAATATGGTTTAGATTGCATTTATTTTCGTACTTAGTTTACTTTTTATTTACTTTCTACATCTCTACACAACCCCCCTGTTTACTTGCATTTCCATCTGAGATCGAGTCCAATCCGACTTTGTCGCGTCCGTTTGTATCCGAGTCTGCACTTAGCCAAGATAGTGTTAGATACGACTCAATTGAGTCGATATCGAATCCGTCTCTGCCGAGAGTAAGTCGACATTCTACACGCTTAGCGTTTTCTGTGTAAAACTTTGATTTTCACATTAAGCCATAATATAACACACTATGTCCTTGAGAGACTCGACCTAGTATTACACTATGCTATAGTTAGCCTTAGTTTTTATTTAATAAACAGAACACAACTAAAAATGGAGTTATCAGTATGCTCATGATATAAAACATAAGAAGTACAATAACATCCAAGTTTTATAAGGTATGAACATTCAAATAAAACATCAATTTAGATGGCTCAAAACAACCAATATATATACATAAATCAATTTTACTCCATGGAGACTCTAACTTTCAAGTGATCAATCAAACACTTTTCCTTAACATATTATACATGCCTACCAAGTCATCACAACATGAGACATGCCAAAGAAACCATTAGAGGAAACGCTGAAATTTGATCTATGAATGAGATAGGTAATTTGTTAGGATTGGTACACATGAGTAGTGGCTCACAACGACATAAGGTTTTTAATGATCTTAGACCCTTATGGAATCACTCGTTTCCCTATCCTCAAGACCTAATTTCCACACTCCTCTTATCTCACACTAGGCTTGGAGGCTCAGCCTAGACAGTCAGTGAAACTTATGTGCCTACTCATAACATAGTATAGACTTGCAGACCTGCATACTCAATATCCTTAAAAAACAAAAGCATATATATTATTCTCAAACTGACACCACTTTTATAGCATTCTTCATATGGTAAATACCAAGTTCATTAAGTCTTATGAATCATCGGTCTTTAAGGTTTTATTTGAAATTTTGGAGTGATTTACTTCCTATTTTTATTAGGGAAACTTAGTGGGTATTAACCTATTTGATTTAGGGAAAGAAATTTCTCAAGGTTCATAAGTTCTATCACTTTTTTCCTATGAACCAATGAGTTCGCCTAGCGAGGTTCCTCAAAAGTATCCTTTATTGCTCAATGAGTACATTCCCCTCACCCATTGAGTCTTCATATAGAAAGTGTTGACTTCCTCGAGTTGATTGGCTTAACGAGTCTCTTGTCCCGCTTGGCGAGTTGCTCTTCTTGTTCGCTCAATGAAGCAATTGCTTCGCTCAACAAGGTGGTCTCCAAAGAGCTTTACTCTCTAATTTTCCTATCGAACTAATGGGTCCACTCAGTGAATCTAGTCATAGAGAGTTCTTACTCTTAAGTTTCATATTTTCCACTCAGCAAGATCAAGGCTTGCTCAACAAATCAGTCATGGGAATACTAAATTTTTCAAAGTTCTCAGTCTTCACTCAATGAACGAATGACTCGCTTAGTGATGTAATGATTTTTTAGGTTTTTAAGATCCTCGCTTAGCAAGACATAGCTCTTTATCAGTGAAAATATGAATTTCTAGGGTTTTATGAATCTCCATTCATTGTTTTCATTAGCCCATGAACACTCACTCAATGAACATAATGGTTTGCTCAACAACAAGGAAAATTTTTTCTAGATTTTAAGTTTTATTCTTGAGGTGCTCAACGAGAACCATTTCTCACTTAACGAGTACTCATACAGTTTTCTAGAAAATGAGCCTCGCTAGGTGAGTGGAACCATTTTCCTAGCGAGAGCATAAGATAAATTCAAAGCCCAACACGATTTTACTATGAAAAAGCTCAAAATGACATGAAATTTCATAAACATTGTTAAGAACTTCATTATATAGCATAATAAACTCATTCCATTTATCAAAAATACTAATACCCCCAACATATCTCAGATTTGAAAATTTTCCTACATATATTCATATATTTAAGATTTTTCTCAACAATCTTAACCAAAATCAGTACAACAAGAGCTAATAGGAGGTAAGGAGCTCTAATTTTCTACTATTGTTAGTGCCTTATAGGAAGGCTTGAGGCTGCTAATTTCCCAAGGGTCAAGGAGGTTTGAGTTGTCCATTGGTTCAAGCTAGGTTTGGAAAAATGTTCTCTTTCCAAATAAGGTAAGAAAATGGGTTGAGCACATTTTACTCAAATTGTAAGTTTGACTTTTAAATTTCATACTTAAATTACCATGGCTTGTTGGGGGAGACGTACATTTCATTAAGCACCTTAGGGAATAATTCAATATCCTTTATGTGGCCTATCTTGCTAAGCGATAAAATGAGAAAATGAAGAGTAAAGCTCTCCAAGGCTTGACTCATTGAGAGAATTAACATTTGTTTAGGGTCCTAAAACAAAACTAAAAATATTCCCTCTTTGTGGCATAACTTGCTAAGCGAGATAGGGATTTTCTAAGTGCTCAAATTTAGATTTATGGACACTACCTCTATGTGAGTAGGCTCGCAAAGTGATGGCACCTACTTGTTGAGCGATGATGTGTCACTATAAAATTGAATTTTGAAAAACTTACTCTAAATTCCATAAGACTTAAAGGATTGTCACCCATCATGGTAACAAATGATGAATAGTGATGTTGATGTAAATAATGCTTGATATCTCTACTTAACAAAAATGGTATGAATCCATTTCTTCGTTATGTTGTGATTTTCTTAGTGTGGCATACATGAGTTACACAGGTTGGCATTTGTTAACTACGTGGAGAGTAGCACCTAAGTTAGAATGCTCAACTGGAGTTGATACTTATACGAGACCTTCAACTTAGTGTTGGATTAGTAGTGGGGCAAGAAGACCTTGATGATAGGTAGACAAGCGATTTCATAGGTGGCTAAGGTTATTGCAAACCTTGAGCCATGGTGAGACATCACCCATATGTATCTATTCTAACAAACTATCGAGCTTATTCGTAAATCAAGTTCTTGTGTTTTCCCCAATGGTTTGTTACAACTTGATAGTCATGTAAACTATGTTAAAGGAAAGTTTCCTAGTTGATCAGTTAAATTCTTAGAAGTCTTCCTAGAGTAGGACTTGTACATTCTATAATGATTAAGAGTTTGTTGATTGACTTTGGTTGTTTTTGAATTATGAATCACCTTATGTATATATATATATATATATATACATTGATAATTCATTGTATTTAAATGCCTTTAAGTTTTTAGAAATACATGACTTTCTTTTATAAGCTTACCTTTGCGTCTTTTCACATATGAATGTGATTGTAATGATCTCGAACATTGTGTTTATGGGAATTAGATGCTTAGGCCACTGTGAACTAGGAGTACTCTACACATGCCCTAAGAATAAGTGCATATGTGCTATTTCCACATTGATTAAGAGAGATGACCATGGACAATGGCGAAGCTTAGAGGATCGATCTAGACCTCCAAAGGATTTGGTGCAAAGGGAAGCTCATACTTTCCTATGCACCAACCCAAAATTCCCTTATTTTCTATTACTATCTATACATCCCTCCAAATTTGGCTATCTATTAAGGCAATGTAGAAAGAGCCTAACCATATCACACAAGCTTAGATGATTGTTAATAGTTTACAACATCCATCTCAACCAAGACCTCACCAACGTCGTTGTATTGCTCTTTGTTGATGAGTGTTCGGGGATGCACCATCTTTCCTTTTCAATAGTATTAGTGTTATAGTTGGCCAGCTTGGGTACGTGCCTATTGTATTCCTTTTTTGATGCATTAGACTCTATTTTGGAGTATTTTATTTATATCCTTGACTTCAATATACTTCGTTTTAGATCAACTTTGTAAGTGCCATAAGGCACAAACTATTATACATGGTACTTACATTTATATTCCATGCATTATCATTAATTATTGGCTTAAGTCCTTTTGTTATCATTTTTGGGAATGGGTGAATCGTGTCTTTTTCTATGTTTGTGGAATTATTTTTGTAAAGAAATAATTATTGATTGCTTAAAGTCAAATAACTTTTTTGGATTTTATTTTTGATAGGAAATATTTGTGTGACGACTTTTAGCTAATCTCCTTCATAATCTTATTTTAACCTTGTAGAATCGTGATGACGAGACAACATCAAGCACCTCCTACACCACTAGTTGATTTCTCCCAGATTGTAAGAGCGATAGAAGCTATGGTAGCAATAATGACACAACAAAACATCACTAACACTTGGCACAATAACATCAAACTACAATGGAGTAGTTGAAGACAACTAGAGTCACTATAAAAGTTGCTTGAGTGGTGAATCTACTAGAATTTCATGGAATTATGGAGTTCCGTAAGAACGACCCCCCACGATTCAAGGAAGAGTTTGACCCATACATCGTTGATAATTGGATTAGAGAGGTAGAAAATACTTTTTGGGCCATGAATTGTCCAAAGAAACAAAAAGTAGTATATGCCACATACATGCTAGTTAGAGAAGTAGAGTATTGGTGACAAAGAGTCCAACAAATGATGAAGGCTTGAGAAGAAGCAATCTCATGAGCAAATTTTTGAAATTGTTTCTTGAGGAAGTAATTCCCCAATAGTGCTATGAATTTCAAAAGGAATATGTGTTCCTAAAGTTGTATCAAGGAGTCGTGACTATTAATGAGTATGCTACAAAATTTGAGTATCTATCTTGTTTCTATAGCTAAGGGATAGTAAAAGAGTGGAGATTTCATAAGTTCGAGGAATGTTTCAAAAAATAGTGATCATCCTAATGGAAATTTGAGAATTTCTAGAATTGGTAGAGAAATAAAAAGTTATGGAGCACCTAGAGTGGAAAACAAGGGTGGTTAAGACTCAAGGAATTAGGTCATTTGGATTTAAGAAAGGACACCATAAGAAGAAACCATACAACAGGCCACAAGATTAGCAGTGGTATTCCAGACCTTAGGAGTATGTTGGGGGATCAGTCGTTTCAAGTCACCCTATAACTGCTTAAATAAGTGCTTTAGATGCGAGTGACCTCACTATGCCAACTAGTGCCTAAACTAAGGTGTCGTATGATTCAAGTGTAAAAACCTAGCCATATAGCAATGAATTGCATAAGATTAGCCAAATTTGAGCCTACAATTAATGCAATGAGAATTTCCAAGCTTATAGCCATTGGGAAAATGTTTTCCATGAACATGTGAAGCCTTTAGATTTGACAATCTGATACTTGGTGAGTGCAACATAGTTGGTAACTTCATATCTATACTATTTGATTTAGGTGATACACATTCTTTCATTTCATATGATTATATAGATAGATTAAGTTGACCTACTTTTTTTTTCTGTTTCTTAGCCTATTATTTTCTATACCAATCGTTACTTCAATTGTACGTTTACCTCCCTCTAGTTTCACTTGTTGCTTGTATATGCTTCTCTTAACATGATTTAGTTGTAATTTTGTCTCTCTGTACACTTAGAATTTAAAAATCAAAAACACCTATGAAAAATATACATTTGGAGCTTCACTATGGATACAAACTTTGCATAAAAATTTTATGTTTTGAATCATAAAATGTTGTTACAAGTTGGACTTCTTGCAATAGAAAGGGGATTTGATGATGAAAGCCTATATGAGAGGATCTAAGAGTCAAAGAAAGGGAGCATGGACATGAGTGGACTCATGACTAAAGGGAGACTCAAAAGGCTTCAAGAAGAAGTTTAAGGGAAGATGGCTTCATACATAGCTTAAGAGAAGGGAGAGTTCAAGACTTTGTACTTTTATTTTGAAAGCTACTTTGGCCAAGTTTAAGTCTATTGTATTTGGGCTAGTGTCCCTTCGTTTTGTGACCCTTTTCTGGCTCAGGCCTTTTCCTTAATTTTTTTGCTTTTATTTCTTGTTTAATAAAAAAGTCATTTTGGCTACGAGCTAGATGGTAGAACTAGAGGTCGTTTCAGCCTTATGTGGAGACAAGGGAGACAATTGACTCAAGCTCCTCTAAGTTGATGTCTACTCCAAGGGGAGGAGAGTGTTGACTTTCCTTTCATTTCTATTGACCACCTTGTTGCCTTGGGTCTTAGTCCTAATTGTTTTTACTCAATTTTTATTTTACGAATTATTTTTTTTACAAATCCATCAATCACTACATTAGTGACTAGGTGACTCTATTTTTAACATCAAGTTTGAGCACACCTTAGCGACAGATGTGACAACTAAATATAAATATCATTTAGCAACCAAGCACTTTGAATTCACTATATGAGCTATAACTATTTCTATTTAGGAACCAAAGAAACTTGATTATTTCTATTTAGGAACCACAGAAACTTGATCACTAGATTGCAAGAAATAATTGACAAACTAGCCACAAAATCAATTTCGGTTGTTGGAATGTGTAAGTTAGCAACTGATACTAGTTACGTCACGAAAATGTGTAATTTTACGTGGATGTAGTGACTGAATTTATTTGATTGGTAAATTGTACAAAATTAAATAAATCAATTTAAAAAAATAAAAACTTATAGGTTTATATATATATTTTGTCATTATAACTAAACTTGCTTATTTTTTAGGAATTTAATTTTAATTTAATAATTTTTATTGTTTTAATTTAAAATACAATCTAGTTATTATAATGTTTTATTAAATAGTATAAAAAAATTTATGTGTAATCTAAATTAACTTAATTTGTTTATTTAATTCTACATAAAATTTATAAATTATATAATTTAATATATTATACATTATTATATAGTTTTTTATTAATACATATTTAATTAAATTTAATCTTGAATACACTTATTTTATTTTATTTTATAAATGACATAAATTATTTAACATTAAATTTTTATAATATTAAAATTTTATAATTTAAATTTATAAATAACTCATCTATTATAATTTTATTAAAATAAAAATTAAATTATTCATATTATAAATTAAATTAAGTTTTTTATATAATTACAAACTAATTAATTTCTATGCAACAAATTATATTATATATTATTGTAACAAAATTATAAATTTAACAAATTTATATATAAATTGGTGAAAAATGAAATAGGAAAAAGTGAGTTTATGCTTATACTTTTTAATAAAATATTATAATAATTAGAATAGTTTTTAAATTGAAATAATAAATACTTAGTATTATATAATATTGAATATTAAATTATATAAATAATTCATTAAATTTATAATATAATTTAAATTATATGTATTCTAGAATAAATTTAATTAAATATGTATTTATAGTAAAATATACAATATATATAATCATATAATATAATTTGAATATTTTATAACATTAAATAATTAAATTATTTATATAATATAAATATATAAATTTAATATTATATTATATAATTTAAGATATATAGCTTAACGTGTGTCATCATTCTTGATCGTTTGAAGAGGATCACATTTGTCCACTTCCCTCGTACCTAGTGAGGTGAATGGGTCTTCAGCAAAAACTAAATAAAAAATAAATGCTTTTTAATTCATGATTTTTGTCTTCTATTATATTATATAATTAAATATATTATTTATATAATTTAATATTAAATATTTATAATATTAAATATGTATTATTTTAATTTAAAAAGCATTGTAATTATTATAATATTTTTTAAATAATATAGGCATTCACTTAATGTTTTTCTATTCATTTTTCACCAAATTACTAATTTTTAAATTATATAAATTTATAATTTTATTATAGTAATATATAATATATAAAACTATATAATAGAATTTGAATATATAAAATTTAGTTTAATTTATAATTCTATAATTTAGACAATTTAATTTAGTTTAGAATACACATAATTGAATTTATATTATTTAATAAAATATTATAATAAGTAGATTATTTTTAAATTAAAATAATAATAATAATTAATATTAAATAAAAATTAAATCCACATGTTACTATCTCTTATAATAATGTTATATATTATATGTTTTACATCATCAAACAAATAGTCAATTAGCTTAGTGGTTAGAGAATTGTTGTCGAAGAGCTCAAGGGTTATGTTATCCTTTGCAATTTTGGGACATTTTCTATCTCATTCATCTGTTTGCTACAACTCGTGATCACTTCATGGTCAACTACAAAGTGTAATTTAACCTTTAATTATTTAATTTAATATTCACATTGTGAAATATTCGAATTAGCATATTAATATTCTCTTAATTTTAAATAACAATTGTTATCACAATTTAAACATTAAATATACAAAACTATTTAAATTTAGTTTTCTTCAGATAATGACATAAGTTCTGAATTTTAAATTTATTTTATTTTTAATATTAAATTTATTTTATATTAAATTTAATTGAAAATATAAAATATTGGTTATTATTGATCATCTAAATAATCTAATTACTTATATTTACTATTATAGTATATACTTATAAAAATAATATATAGTATATAATATTTTGAAATATATATTGAATAATATATAATAATATTTTGAAATACATAAATATATAATATATTTTGAGATACATAATATGTAGGACATATTTTGAAATATTTAATAAATATTTGTATTTTATAATATATATATATATATATATATATATATATATATATATATATATATATATATATATATATATATATATATATATATATATATATATATATATATATATAAAATAAGAGGAGGCTAACTGTTTTCTTTAATCAATTCAAGTTGCTTTTTTTTTCTAACAATGGAAACTCTCTTTTAAATGAAACATCACTATATCACTTAATTTTGGGTCGAACATCATATAATCATTTAGGTTACATTGGACTTGGTTAAACATAAGTGGATAATATAAATTTCATTGGACTTAGGTCAAACACCACAAGATCATATAAGCTTTATTTTTAACATATTAAAAGTAATATACAAATTTCAAAGATAAAAGTAAATTATAAGTGTCTAGATAAATTATAATTATTTTAAAAAGTGCAACATATTAAAAGTAAATTAATAAATAGAAAAGTAAGAACAATATTAAAAGAAAAATATTTTTTCATAAATCATAATATATTAAAAATTAAAAATAAATTATAAAAGTAAATTATACATAATATTTATATAAAGAATAAAATAATAAATAGGATATTTAAAAATATCTAAATATCTAATTATGTAAATTTAAAATATTTTTTTATTATTTTAATTATCAAAATAATTATTTTTTATTATATTTTAAATCAGGTTACCTAACTCTTGAACTTTATTCATGTTGCTTCTCTGTAGATGTCCTAGTATCGGTTAGGATGCTTTTAAATGCTTTGCTTGACACGATCTTCCGTTGTATGACTATGGAATAATGTTTCCTTTTACAGATTTTTGAAATTCTGGTATAGGGCAAAAGTAACTTTTTGTCTCCCTAATTATTATTTTTTTGAATTCCAATTTCTCGGAGTCGGGACAATACTAAATTTCTTTTAAGGTTAAAGTACTAAAAAGGAATGTCATGAGTGGGTATATCCTCAATGACCTCGCACTAAAGTAAATTGTACTGCTAATATAAAGAGCCAGCGAATTAGCTTACTAAATCATAAGCATGATGTAATAAATTATGAGTTTAACGATGATTTTGTATGTCTCTCAGTGCATAAAGCCTCTTTAGATATCCAATGTACTAGTCTGTTTCACTTATTGCTTGACACATAATTAAAGCTTATGTATGGAATTAATCAATTGGATCTAAAATTAGTCGTTTAATTTTCTTTGTGCTCAAATTAGCCTTTCATTTTTTTTTTTCACATTTTCTATGACTACAGTTCTTGCGTGCTCGAAGTGAAGTCTATGCAAACTTTTCACTGGAAAGCTTCAAGGTATCATAATTTTGGCAGGTTTTTCTAAATAATATTCTTTGAGTAATTACATGAAAATTTATTGTTATAATAAAATATAATCAATTATTCATATCATATAATTAAATATTTATAATTTAAATTAGTTATAAATATATTCTTACCTTTTATTTGAAATATTTATTTGCTTTAACAATTCAATATCATAAAAAAAACAAAAAAACAAAATTTATTTATTTATTCTCTTTTAAAATACTATATTTTTCTCTTAATATATATAAGTCTATAAAAAAAACTTGATCAATGAGTTTTTATTAAAACTCACCATGATTTTCTTTAAAATAATCCAGTGTAATTTTTTTATATAGTTATAAATTTAAATAAGAACAAAGAAAAAATAGAGACATCGATTTTTAAAACCTACTTAGTGAAAGAGACATCTACCTTTGCCTCTTATTGTTATCTTACTAAAATTGAAACAAGAAGAATTAGGATGCCTCATAATGTTGATGTATATGAGGTTCTTCATCAACTTTCATCTACTCTATGTATATCAATTTTAAATTACTCAAATTAAGCTAGTGGCAAATCCATAACATATTTGTTAGACCAATTGGACCACAAAGTTACTCACTTGTATGTTCTTTAAAATTGTGAATACAATGAGTCATATTAAGAGTACTATGGTGTCCACTCCTTATACAACTCTAATTATAGATGGTGTTGTGTCTTATACTTTGATTAATCTATTTTTTTTCTTCTAGTATTTATACCCATTTTATAAGAGAGCTTAACCTTGACACTTTGAATGCTCAAATTAACTAAGATAGTTCATCAAATTTTTCTTCATGGTTCAAAGAATATGTAGGTTACCACCTTGTAAGTTATTCAAATGTTATTTTGTCCACAATGATGTGATATATAATATTAATTGTTAAACTTTCTTAGATTCTAATGTGAAAAATAATATACAAGATCCACTTTTGCATAATTTGGTACAAGGGCCTAAGACAAAATTTGAATCATGGCCTATTTACATTATAAATTCCACATTGTTTTATCGGGTCAAGGCATGAATTTCATTAATTATGGTGTTTGTGTACAAGGAACCAATGGTCAATTAGAATCTAATTTTTATAGAAAATTGGCAAATATTATTCATTTGGAGTATACTTGCTTACCAATAATGAACAAGGGTAAATAATAAGTATGACATTGTTGAAGTAAGACAATCACAAAGATATAAAAATCCTACGACTCATTCATATTTGCACAATAATCATAGAAAGTGTACTACACGACATATCACAAAGGACATCAAGGTTAGTTGGTCGTAATCAAGATAGAGGCTTGTAGTAGAATCACTGTTAATATAGTAAGTTAAATCATGTTAGAGGTTCTATACCAAGATGATGATCTTGTACGACTTCAAGTTGTGTTGCATATTAAACCAGATGTCATTGATGATTCTCTTTCAAATGCAAATAGGGATGACGAAGAAGTAAATATATAGTTATTGGATCAAACAAACATGGATGTAAACATTGAGGATATATATATATATATATATATATATATATATATATATATATATATATATATATATATATATATATATATATATATAAATCAAGTGAAGGTGAGACTCAGAGTGATTTCAATGATACATATACAATTTAGGTAATTCATACATAAAAATTGATTGCATACTTGATTTTCATTTTTTTTTACATTTGCATGATTGTGGTTTGTAACAATTACTTGCAATGAATATGATAACAAAGATAAGTGACATATTTTGGTGTAGAAAACATTATCAAGTTTGAGTTTTTTTCTTCATGGTGAATTATTTGTTTACTAAAAACTCTACTGCGTCAAAAATTGTTTTTGTTCTTAAATGTGATATATGTAACAATTTATACATTCAGGTGGTAAATAGAGGTAGAAGTGTTAGTCGTAGACCACCTAACCATGGTAGATGTTGTAGTAGTGGTGGGAAAGCTCCAACCACCATTAACTCCCCTTCCCACCCCCACCTTTTGCCCTTTACATTTCGACCTCAAAGTCAACAATACGCATTGTTCCATGAGATCCACTTCATACGATTCAGAAGGAATCTCCCATCATCCTTGCTAGATAGGCCACACCTTCAACACTGAAAGGTTCATTAACATCATAATATCTATCTCTTGCTCTAGAGTCTAGAGGTTCATTTGACTAGTGAATTTAGTTGTCCTTAAAGGATAAAGGATAAATAAATTTTAATTTAATGGTTACTTTTTAAGATAATATTACTTAAATATGATTTTGACTATTTTTTTTTATTGTGGATTCATTCTTGTAAGGGGCCTCCTGATGTCATATCACATATCTTTAAGCAAAATTTTGAAGGAGCGCATGGCCCATTTTGAAATTTATAGATATGAAAAGGTTTGGGACATGTGGTTTGAAGATTTTCAAGTAATTAATAGTGGTTCAATTTAAAATATTTTATTTGTTGTAAGTTATTACCTAATCCATTTTTCATGCAAAAGGAATATAAGGAGTATAAGTGGGACCCACAATACAATTAGACAATTAAAGATGCTTTTAAGCATAAAGGTTCAATTCTTATGAAAAAATTCTATGAATGAAGTTAGGCACAATCAAGGTAAGGGAACTTGGGTTCTTACCAATTTTAGGGCAACTTTGGACTAACATTGGAGTTTTACAACTTTCTAAAATAGGAGTTCCATTGCCAAGGAAAATCAGGCTATAGATAGAGGAGGATTAGCCTACACTAGTGACTTCATATCTATTGTAACCCACTATGAGAAGTTGGTAAGTTTATTTATTTTATTTAATTGGTTTAAATTTAATATAATTGATTATATGTATTATTATTTTAAGTTGTATTTAAATTTATATAAGCTTTGTAGCTTAATCAACCCCTTACTGCTTGGGAGTAAGTGGAAAAGATGAAGAAGCTAAAGTCAGAGTTGTGGGTTAATGACAAGATTTGTGACATTGTTGTAAGTTTATTATGTGTTATTAATTGTAAAAAATGATATTTGACTTTTCTATGTTTTGACTAGAATTTAAATTTTATTATGTGTTATTAATTGTAAAAAGATATTTGATTTTATTTTGTAGGATAGATATTAGCAATGTCTAAACGAGGTCTATCTGGGTGTCATATAAGAAGACATATCTGTATAAGGATCTCTTTTGCATAGGGATCCTCTTTTGCCTCTATCGATGACAATCATGTTTATTTGCATGTTATTAGTATGAATAGTAAGTGGAATGTTTATGGGCTTAGTAGATTTGGCAATGAGTTCATCCACTCAACATATGCTCATAGTACTTTCACCAAGCGACCAATAGTTAGTGTAAAGGTGATAGAGGAGATGAAGTTGACGATTAATAGATTGAATGATGAGCTTTTGTAGGGAAAGCTAAGAAAAGGACTCTTAAGGAATAGATGATGAAGTTGAGGCAAGATCATGAGCACCACTTACAACTACAAAATGAAGTAGATGCAACATATATTACAGTAGCTCCAGATCCACTTTCTTAGGCATGTTCTTAGTCCACTAACTACCAAAGTAGAGGACATTGAGCATTACATTGATGATGCTTAGCATGATGGCGTTAATGAGATAGCAACAAACCCTTAATACTTCTGTTGTAGGATATTGTTATGTATTTCTCGTTTACTTAATTCATTGGTGTTCTGAATGTTTCATATTGTTATCACTTTACTTTATGGTACATTGTATTCACGTAGATACTTTTTTTCGGGTTTCATTATATAGCATGTTATTTTCAATTTGTGTGTGATTAGTAATTTTGTAATTATTAGTAGGTTAAAATTTATAAGTTACCAATTAAGAAAAAAAAACTATTTCATATAAATGAACTTAGAGACCAAAATAGCCACTAAATATTTGGAAATTATATTTTTTTAATATAGCAACAAACTTGAACAAAATATTTTAAAAATTATTTTTTGTTAGTAACAAACTTAAAGACTGAATTTAGTTTTCAAAGAAACTATTTTTCAAAGAAATAATAAAATATGTCAGTTGCTATGTTGGTCCCCATTAAGAAACACAACCACCATAATAATGACTAATAATTTTCTTTTTAGCCGTAGATTATATCGACCACTATATAACCATCAATGTATAGTCGATCGCTAGGTGACTTAGTGACTACGGTTTTATGACATACAATTTTTAGTGTCTAGGTCAGTCGCTAACATGAATAGTGATCGATTTTTTACACATATTGATCAAAATATTTGGTCATTAAACTATGTTTTGTTTTTGCAATGAGTGGTTTGTTCAAAATACATATCCAAGATTTAAAGGAAATATGTAAATAAAATATCATAGAGAAAAATTAAGTATACATGACAATATTGTCAACATCGATAATTAATTCTTAACATAACTAAAAGATTAACTAAATAATCTTGAAATTTAAATAAGATTGACAAAATAAGTAATTAATAATATTATTTTTATTTTTTTACACACAATTAATTAATTATATATATTATATTATATTATATTATCATAAGTTTTATCATCAAAAGATTATAATTTTTATTATTGTATAAAATGAAAATATTAAACTATATTAAAATATAATCTATAATGAATTATTTGATTAATTACTTCAATCAACTACGATATTTGGCATTTTTTGGATCATAACTTTATTAAAAAAATTAATAATTAATATATTTTAAGAGGATAATTAATATTGTTAATTTTAATAAAAAATGCACATATTATCTTTAAAATATTATTTACAATGAATTATTTATAATATATTATAAATTAATAAAAACTTATTGTTTCAAATAAACTTGTATAATTTGACAGGTTGACGTAGTGACTTAAGACACTATTATATTCACACAACTAGGGACAATCTATCTAGACGAAGTGTGTAAATTTTTTTTCCAACCTAACAATAGTCGTAGATCCATGAAACGAGAATAGTCCTTAGTCTAATAGACTAGGAGAAACCCGTGGGAGACAATAAAAAAAACTTGTATAAGTATTGCATTGCATCTAGTAATTCATTAATAGCATTTACTTAATTTGAATTTGATTTGATAATTAATTTATCGAGTATATCTTAAGGATATGTGTACTAATAGTCTCTCTAAATAAATTTCTCATTTTTAATATGATTTTGTTGCATACATAATTCATTTTATTTTTTACAAACCACAAGAATCTTTCACATAAGTCAAATATGCATAAAAGAAATATGATAACTATGAGTGTTTCTCTCCAAGTATTTAATGCATCTTAATACTAAAAATTCAAATTCAAGACCAATAATATAGTTGAAATAACTCTCTTAGTTGATCAACACACTTAGTAATATAACAATAATATTACTTCTTCTCTTTATTTTTTTTAATCTTACAATAAAAATGAGTTATTTATTAGATCAGATAAATTAAAAATAATAAAGAACAAAGATGATAAATAATTTTTAGAATAATTAAATCTCTCCTTCGTGTATATATATATATATATAATTCAGCTAGATTATGCGTTTCCAAATTATAAAATCAATTGCCATATGTAGCATTACACCATTCATATCCCAATCATAATTACCTTAGCTAGCCATGCCAAAACGCTTACTTGTCTTTGAATTATTTTTTTTCAAAATTAAAAGTTTCAAAAGCATTTATTTTATATTTAATATTCAGAGACATTTATTTTTTTAAAATTAGAAGTTTCAAAAGCATTTATTTTTTTACCATAACGAATAATATTATACTAATATTCATTATGATAAAACAATTAAAACGAATTTTCTTTAATACTTTTTAATTTATATTTCTTCTTGTATTTTGAAATACCTATCTACCCGAGGCATTTTGTTTGTCTTTACCTATCAATCAAAAGTGCGCAATTACAAGATCACGACCAAATGAAAATCCAACAACACACATACCATCTCACTTTTGAAATTCCAATCATAATTACTTTAGCCCTCTCTAAATAAATTCAGCAAGCATAGCACCATTTTATACACTACCATTTCATTTTCATTGTGAAAGATGGTCATCACCACCAAATCACAACCCCTTTACTCTGCCTTGAGTCTCTTAGGAATCATTCATTTCTTCTTCTTCTTCCCATCTGAAGGGACTCTTAGTAAACACTCTATTAATCTCATTCATCGTGATTCCCCTTTATCTCCATTATATGACCCATCAAGCACCCACTTTGATCGCTTGCACAATGCTTTCCAACGCTCATTGAAGCGCATAAACCATTTCAAATCATCCATAGTCTCTAACAAGGGCAAAACACAAGTCCCTATGAAACCCGGTGGTGGAGAGTATCTCATGAAAATATCCCTTGGAACTCCACCGGTTGAGATAATAGGAATAGTAGACACGGGTAGTGACCTTATATGGACACAATGTTTACCATGCATAAAATGTTACAACCAAACTATTCCTCTCTTTGATCCTCGCCACTCCAAATCATACCACACAATGTCATGCCATTCTAAATTTTGCAACACACAAAATCTAGAAAATGCAAAATGTGACCAGAAAAACAGATGTGAGTATGGTTATTCTTATGCGGATGGTTCATACACTGAGGGAAAACTTGCCTTTGAAACCTTATCCTTAGGCACTAGCAACCCAATTTCCATTTCAAATATTGTAATTGGGTGTGCACATAACACTGCTGGCATATTCGATGCGGCAGGATCAGGCCTAATTGGTCTTGGTGGTGGCAACCTTTCACTAATTTCTCAATTGGGTACTGGTGGCAAAAAATTCTCCTATTGTTTAGTTCCCATTACCAAGAACTCCACTAGCAAAATCAATTTTGGTAACGATTCCGTGGTTTCTGGTCCTGAAGTTGTTACAATTCCTCTTATTACAATGGCTGGTCCCTTACTAGTCACATTGGAGGCCTTGAGTGTAGGAAAAGAAAGGATTGCATTTGCATACAAGGGTGACACAAAGACAAATCCTGATGCTGTTGGGGGATTTATGATTATTGATACTGGGACAACACTTACTCTTTTGCCATTACATGTTTATAATGGTTTGGTATCTGCTTTGGGTAAAGTAATAACGGCTAAAAGGGTGAGAGACCACAATGGTACTTTTAGCCTTTGTTATGAAAGAAGTATTGGTCACAATATCAGACTTCCCATTATCACAATGCATTTCAAGGGAGGGGATGTGAAGTTGCATCCAGCCAATACATTCTCTTGGGTGAGGAAGAATGTGGTATGTCTAACAATGACTTCAAGTGACATAGCTGTTTTGGGAAACTTGGCTCAAATGAATTTTTTAGTAGGATATGACCTTGATGCTCGTACTGTGTCCTTTAAGCGCGTAGATTGTACCAAACAAGAGTAAGTTGCGTCGATTTATGTAGAGTTCGTATAAATTCACATACAAATTATATAAGAAAGTTGTCTAAACTATCATATATGATATTTTCTTTTTCTTAATTCTACGTTGTGTGCCTCCTGTCTGTCCAATATTTTAGCGCTAGGGAAATCAAAAGGTTCTATCTATGATTTTTTTTATTTTTTTATTCTTAATTTTTTGCTTTTTTTTAGATAATCTTACATTAGCACTCTATTCACAAGGGTCAATTCCAACATTGCTACCTAGTACGAGAATATGTGGTACGAATTTCTTAAACAGAAATCATGCTGAATTTCGTAAAAAAAAATTGGAGGTAAAAATCATGCTATTAAGCATTATTGGGTCTCTCCGATCTTAAGTTGTCTTAATATATATCATAAAATTTCTATTTACAATGATTCCACAATATTTGACAAGATTGTTTTAAAAAATAAAATAAAACCTCATGTACATTTTTTTATTGTATTTGATTAATTTGAATACAGCCAGTTTAAATGAATCTCCTTAATAAAATTTTCAAACTTAAATTTTGTGAATAGAAAAAATATATCGAGGGAATTTTATTTCATTAAATCAGTCCACTGATTCAATTTGAATTGACAGTGATTTAATATAGTCAAGATGCAAGAAAAAATATTTTAAAAATAAATGTTAAAAGAAATATGATAAGTGTGAATAAGGTAATCAATAACAATAGAATATTTGACTAATTAATTAGAAATATTTTAGGAATAAAAGAATTCTATATTTAAATATGTGAGTAAATAAAGATAAGACCAAAAAATAATAACAAAAATTTCATTTCAACATAACAAATAAATATTTCAAATATATATTATGAAATAGAAATACGATTCAAATTCTATCACTTAGGATCTTTATTGCACTTGATTAGAATCGTTTTTGTAGACTATTTTAACTCAACCTCAACTTCTACACTTTACAATTGTCATAACCATTGCAAAATTCAAGAATAGAATTTTAGGAATTATCATAGTAAAGTAAATCGTGGAAATTAAAGATAGGATAAAGAAAAATGAATTAGAAAAATGGAAAGAGTTTAGAAATGACTCACCACTGATTTTCAAATAAATCATATAAGAGAAATCGAGATTCGCCACAAGCCTCATGGAGGACTTGATGAGAATTAAGTGTTCTAATTTAAGAACAAGTCGGGTGAATCCTTTTCAAATGCTTAACTAAGCAATCTTCATTAAAAGGAACCAAAGTTGTTACAACTAGCCTAGACTTAGTTATTTATACATGAAAAGGACATGCAACCTATTCGAAGATGCCTAACTAAGCCTTGGACCGTGAATTGTGAATTAACTCTCATGAACATTCCAGTAGAGGTTGGCCCAATGGTTGTGTGTCCAAAGGCGAGAAGTTGTATCAACTACGTCCAATGGCTTTTAGGCTTCGTTTAGGACCCAGAGTTGACTTGAGGAGTCTTCATCCAAAGATAATTAACCTAAAAGGTCCATTCCTTGAAAGGGGTCTTCCATCATCCAAAGGCCGCCAACGTCCAAACGCGTTGTCCATACGGGTCATCCAAAGGCTTCACGGAACCTCTGGGAGGCCTCACACGTCAAATTGAGCCCATCGTCTAAATTGAGTGTCTATAGACGCTAAGTTGGTCCAAAGGCACTTCATGCCTCAATAAGGTGACATGCATCCTAAAAGCCTTATGGGGTCTTCCTATCTATTACAAGTTATGTATAGAAATATACACATGCTCCTAAACTACACGAGGACATTTTAAATACATTAATAAAGATGGCTCTGCTTTAAATACCCCTTGCCCTCTAAAGAGGTCCATGTTCTTCTGCACATCAACCTCCAGCTTCTTCAATTTGCCCTTGGTTAGAGGTCCTTGAAGGTCATCCCCTACAATTCATGCAATGTCCTTTTATGACTCTTCCTAGTCTCCCTAGTTCATATCAGACTCCCCATCTTGAAAAAAAAAATTGTCCTCAAATTCGAGTCGTCCATACTTGCATCAACTAGAAACAAATCAGAGACATTAAATGTATTACAAACCAAGCATTTCATACATGGTACACATCTCTTTTCATTTGAAGCTAATAAAAATGCTCATACAAGGTGTCATAAGTCTTTTGTACACCAAAATGGTCTATCAGGCCTCCCTCGTGTGCCTCTTCAACTAATAGTTCTCTGATTGAGCTTTTCTGCCACACAACAATATTTTTCTTTAAATAAGAAACATTCATGCTGATAGAAGCCTCCATTGACTGAGACAGCACAATTATCATAAGCCTCTTTGCAATCGTCATTATTCACATACACATACTTAAGGCTTTTGAAGCCTAAAAACTTTGTTTCCAACATGGCTAACAACATATGCCTCCTTGATGGGGCATCAACAACTACATTTGCCTTTCCTTGTTTGTCTTTTATGATATATGAGAATTGTTCAAGGAACTCCACCCATTTGGCATGTCTTTTATTTAATTTATGTTGGCCTTTTAAGTACTTAAGTGACTCATGGTCGCTATGGACGATGAATTCATCGGATAGCAAATAATGCTACCACACTTGCAAGGCCTGAACAAAAGTGTAGAGCTCTTTGTCGTAAGTTGAATAATTAAGTTGAGCACCTTTTAATTTCTTACTGAAAAACATAATGGGATGCCCTTCCTGCAGTAACACAAGCCCTATGCCCATATTGGACACATCACACTTCAATTCAAAAGAATTGTGAAAGTTTGGGAGTGCCAACACGTGGGCATTAGATAGCCTTTCCTTCAAGGTTTTGAAGGCTTTTTCCTAGGGTTCTTCTCACCTAAATCCCACATCTTTTTTTATGATTTCGTTTAATGGGGTAGCAATGGTGTTGAAGTCCTTGAAAAAGTGTTTGTAAACGCTTGCCAATCCATGGAAAATTTACACATCTCTCACACTCATAGGTGTTGGCTAACTTTGAATGACCTTCACTTTCTTCTCATCAACTTGGACCCCCTTTGAGCTTAAAATGAATCCCAAAAATATAACTTCCTGAGTGTAGAATGTGCACTTTTCTAGGTTAACATATAGGGTCTCATCCTTCAGTAATTGCAGAACCTACTGGTCATGTGTTACATGATCATTTATGCATATGCATGTAGAATAAACCAAGATATTGTCAAAATAGACAACCATGCAGCATCCAATAAGATTCCTCAAAACGCGGTTCATAAGTCTCATGAACGTACTTGGGGCATTCATCAGCCCAAATGGCATGACAAGCCATTCATATAGACCAAACTTGGTCTTGAAGGTTGTCATCACCTTCCCTCATGCGAATTTGGTGATATCCGCTACGCAAATTAGTTATAGAAAAAATATAAGCACCATGTAGTTAGTCCAAGAGATCATCCAAATGGGGAATGAGTTGTCTATATCTAACAATGATAGCATTTATTGGACGACAATCCATACACATCCTCCAGGACCCATCCTTTTTTGGTACCAAGATTACGGGCACAATACACAAGCTCTTCCTCTCTCGAGCCCAGCCTTTCTCCATGAGCTTCCCACCTATTGTTGGATCTATTTGCTCTCCTCGGGGTTAGCTCTATATGCATCTCTTTTTGGAAAGGTGACTCCCATTGTGAAATCAATTTGGTGCTTTATCCCCCTAATTGGAGGCAATCCATGTGGGATGTCCTTAGGGAAAATTTATTCGAAGCTCTCCAACATCTGTTTAAAACCTACAGGTAAGTCAAGGAATTATGTAGACAAATTGAAATTAGTTGGTAACAAATAGCAGTTCCTTTTTAGCCAACAACACCTTCCTCACCACCCTCCTGCTTATCATCATTATCTCCTTGCCCTTTACACTCTCTTTTTTATCATTTTTTTCTTTGGATGCTCAGTCTCTTTGGATGCTACGTCTTCTTTTCTTTTTTTCTCCTTCAACTTCATTTTTACCTAATCTTCATTTTTCCCTCCTCAACTTCATTTTTTTACCTGATCTTCATTCACCTCCTTTGGCGACAAAGGCTAAAGGGTAACCTTTTATCCTCTATGGAAGAATGAGAACCTGTTGGTAACCCCATCATGGGTCACCTTGTGGTCATACTACCATGGCTTTCCAAGGAGGATATGTGTTGCCTCCACGGATACTACATCACATAGCACATCATCTTCATATTTCCCTAAAGTAAAGACCAAGGATACCTATTTTGTAACTACCAATTTTCCCTCACTATTCAACAATTATAGCTTGTATGGCCTAGGGTGTGCCAAAGTAGAGAGTTTTAGTTTCTCCACTAGCCTTAAGCTAGCAATGTTGACATTGCTGCCTCCATCTATAATGATTAAATAAAGCTATCCTACAACATGGCAGCATGAGTGGAAAATTTTTTTCCTCTGTGAATCATCATCTTCATCGATTTGCACACTCATCAAACATCTCACCATTAGTAAATCTCCTTCATCATAAGGTGAGTATTCACTAGTCACGTCTAAGTCGCTTATGGATGATGATTTGTCTCTAAAGCTTGCACTGTCTATAGTCTCATCCTCTTACACAATAATGCTTCTATTGTTAGGACACTAAGAATCAATGTGCCCTTTGTCCAGATACTTGAATCATTTTATGTTGTTGCTTTTGGATGCTAGAGCTAGACTTGGCAGCATTCTCTCTTCTTTTCGACCTTGAGGTATGGAACTTCATTTCTTTGGACTCTTGCCTTTTTTTGGTCTCTCCTTCTCCTTTTTACCCCTCTAGTTGTTGGGGCCACTAGAATATGTTCTCTTTGAGGTTAGGCGCCTCTTATACTGAACCTCCACTTGTATAGCCTGATGCACCACATCGTCCATACATGCATAGTGGTACAACTTTACTATGTCTTAGATATCTCTATTAAGCCCATGTAAGAAACGAGCCATTGTTGCCTCATTGGACTCTAGCACATTAGGCATCATAAGAGCTACTTTCATATCCTTATGATATTACTTTATGCTTTTGGACCCTTAATACATACGTTGCAACTTATTGTATAAGTTCCTTGCGTAGGATGCTAGTATGAACCTTGATCTCATCTCACGTTTGAGATTTGCCCATGTATCTGTGTACCTCCTCCTCCCCAAAATTGGTTCCACCAAACTAGTGCATATCTAGTGAACTAATACATGACCATCCTAACTTTCTCATAGTCATGATAATAAAAGCATGCTAGCACTTGGTTCACCTTCATCTCCCAATCCAAGTACATCTCCAAATCTCTTGCACCTGTAAAGGGGGGAACATGACACTTGAGAGCATCCATAGAAGCTCTCCTAAGTCCCTTCACTTCTTCTTGATGAGGTGATATGAAATACCTCATTCTTTCTTAATGGGGTTCCTTGTATCTTCTCTCTCGCCTCTCTCTATGGGGTTTTTCTTCCTACCTCATTTCTCTACATCGCTCTTCTTCTCACCTCCTCTCTCTTCTGTCTCTTTAAGGCTCCTCCTCATATCTCCCTTCTCCGTGCTGTCTTACACTCCTCTCATTGTGGCATGAGCCTTGAGGGTCCTCAGACGGTTTCTTCAGACTCCTAGTTCTACTGCCTGAACTTTTGTGTATGGATGAGGCAGGCTTCTCCTTTGCTTTGCTGAGTGCCTCCAACTTGGCATGGACACTCGTTGTATTTGCTCTGACAATTTCCAATCCTCCTCCCAACTTAGCCAATTGCTCCTCCAGTCTGGCCTTTTGCTTCATCATAGTTTAGATTTGGGAGAGTAATTGTTGACTTCATCACTACTACTACCAACCTTAATTACACCTACTTTTTACTGAAAGTTTCTCATAGAAAATTTTAGTAACAAAGGCAAAAACTCACCACTACTTATATGTTTACAATCATTACTCGTTTATACACTATAATGTATACTTTTGTCTTTTTCCTCTCAAATCTCAGCTACGTCTTGAAAGAGAACATAGATTCTACGAATCAAGTTCTACAGTGCAAGTGAAAGCCTTCGAATCAAGATAACTTTTAAGAAATGAAAGGAAATGAAAAACTCAAAGACAAAACTAAAGAAGCCAAATGAAGACAAGAAAAAACGTAATAGAAAGAAAGCTACTCAAAGTAAGAATTCATATGAGACATTAAGAAGACTTAGAGTTAAAGACACTATCAAAAAATTATAGAAAAAATGAACACAATTTTCTTTGTCCAAAACAAGCATCCAAATGCTATGGATGTACATACAAGTCAATAGATGACTGTACAGGTCAATGAACGACTATATAGGTCAATGGACAACAGTACATGTTAACAACACTAAAACGAAAAACAATTAGAAAAAAATAACAGAAAATTTTTGAAACACACGTGGTTTGTTTGTGGATCTCTAACTAACTTTCTCTTATGTTGTTTAAAAAAAAAACTTTTTCCTCATGCTCTATTTTTGTAGCACTGAACTTGGCCATGGATCTTACTAACTTTTTCAATTCTTTTGATCCAACTCTTTTTCCAGAAAATTACCACAAATCTTTTTCACAAATCAACAATCAATTTCTAAATCAAGGATTTCATAAAAAACAAAAGTGAGAAATTCAATTGCGATGTTCTATTTTCTTAGATTTTTGAAATTGAATTAGGAAAATGCAATTTCACAAATTAAATTGACAATTGAACCGATTGAAATGGAAATTGAACAGGTTATATGATAAAGAATAGCTAAGTGAGCAAAATCCGAGCTAAAATTTTAAGAAGCAAGACAAATTGAAGCTAGATTATGCATCTATTTGGATTAACTCTTGATGCAAGTTCAAAGGATGCAGAATCGTGAAGATCGCGCTTCAATTGCACAAATTGTGAAGTGGAAACTTCGAATTGCAATTTGATAATGATCATATTCTAGAGCTCGTTAGCCTTGATACCACATGATACGGTCTGAATTCTAGGACTTAGGATATTGATTGCTCTTCATTGGAATTGCTCTCATGGGCCATCTTAACTCAACATGGATCCTTTACACTTTTACAATTTCCATAACCATTGTAGAAACTAGGAATAGGATTTTAAGAATTATTAGAGTAAAGTAAATCACAAAAATTAAAGATATGATAAAGAAAATTGAATTTTTAGAAAAAATGGAAAAGGGCTTATAAATGACTCACCATTGATTTTAAGAGAAATCAAATAAGAGAAATTAATATTCGCCGCAAGCCGTATGGAGGACTTGATGAAAATTAAGTGTTCTAATCCAATAACAAGTTGGGAGAATCCTTTCCAAATGCTTAACTAAGCATTCTTCATTCAAATGAACCAAAGTTGTTACAAGTAGCCTAGACTCAACAACTTATACCTGAAAAAGGCACACAACCTATTCGAAGATGCCTAACTAAGCCTTGGGATGCGAATCATGAACTAACTCTCACGAACATTCTAACAAAGATTGGGCCAATGGTTATGTGTTCAAAGGCAAAAGGTTGTAGCAGCTACGTCCAATGGCTTTCAGGCTTAGTTCAGGGCCTAGAGTTGAACTGAGGAGTCTTCGTCCAAAGGCAACTAACCTAAGAGATGCATTCCCTAAAAAGGGTCTTTCATCGTCCAAAGGTTGTCATCATCCTTAGGACTCAATGTCCAAACACATCGTCCATACGGATTGTCCAATGGAAACCTGTCATCCAAAGGCTTCACGAAACCTCTAAGAGACTTCACATGTCAAACTAAGCCCATCGTGCAAACGAAGCATCCATAGACGCTGAGTATGTCCAAAGGCACTATATGTGTCCATAAGATGGCATGCGTTCAAAGAGCCTTACGAGGCCTTCCTATATATTACAAGCTACGTATAGAAATATATACATACTCCTAAACTACATGAGGACACACTAAATACAAAAACAAAGATGGTCCTGCTTTGGATGCTCCTTGTCCTCTAAGGAGGTCGATGTTCTTCTGTATGTTAGCCTCTAGCCTTTTCAATCTGCCCCTAGTTATGGGTACTTGAAGGTCATCCTTGTAGTTCACGCAATGTCCTTTTATGACTCTTCTTGGTCTCCCTAGTTCATATCAAATAGTTTGTGATTGTGAAAAAAAAAAGAATAATTATATTTGTTCCATGCATTATAAAAAAATAAAGTTGGTTGATAAATCTATAAGCTACTTAGATTTAGGAAAATTATATTTGGACACTTGAATTTATTAGACACCTAAGTGACACCCACAAAAGAAAAAATGATACGTTGACTCAGCTTCCACAATTTGGGTTATGTGAAGTGGGAAAATAATTAAATATGAAATTTAAAAAAATTAAAGTGAGGCAAATTGAATGACCACAAAATTGTAACTGGAAAGGAAACCTAAGCCAAAAAGGAGCGTGGAGAAGAACAACTTACAGGAAGGAAACACGGGTCTGAGGATAAGAAATGCAAGCAAGAAAGAGAGATGTAGTAAAGAAAATAAAAGGGAAACCCTAAGTGGGAAAAACAGTACGATGAAGAACAACCCAAGGGAAGGAAACATGAGCTGGAAGAGATGAAATGTAAGTGACAAAGAAACAGAGTTGCAAAGAAGAAGAATTGAAATAAAGGAAACACATACTAAAGGAAAGAAAAACCAAGAAGGTATGAAAAAATTTGGAAGCTTGCGTTAATGTAATGATGGAAACAAAGATCGATGAAGAATCCATATTATGGAAGTATAGATAAATGCTTGCATTTCAAATCATTTAAGGTTGTGGATCATATTCACATTGTTTAGTTTGAATGCCTTCGAGGTAAGCAATGTTGTTGAAATCCTATTTTAGTTTTCACTTTGTAGTGACTATAGAAATTTTGTGATTTATTTGTTATTGGGATGTAGTCTAATAATGGATTCATCTTCTCTTCATTGTTCAGTTTGAATGCCTTCATGGTAGCTATTGTTGAAATAATGCCCTTTCATCTTTTATAATTTTTACCAGTTATTCTTTATTGCGATTTAGTCTAATAATGGTGTTCATACTTAAATGTTTGGAAGGAAAATGAAGAATGATATTGTATAAATGTTATCCTAGTGATTTATTTGTTGTTTCAATTTTAGTAAAAATGATTAATTCATGACTTGTGTTGGTTATTGATGACCTTTGGCATTTGGTTGATTATGAATAATGAGGTGGTTGATTCATGAATTGTATTAATTTAAGCTTTATTGAGCATATTTTCCATCACCACTGAGGCATTATAACAAATCTATTAGAGTAAGACCATTAACTAAACTCTATACTGAATTAACAACTTTTATGTATGTATTTGACCACATGTATCTATAACTGAATTATGCATATTTTTAGAAAGTATCAAAAAGTGTATGTTAACTATGATTGTTCTATATTAACCATTAATCAATAATGCACTAACCATCCTATTGTGTTTTTTTATAAAAAAATTTATTTGGTGGTTAAATTCAATTGAAGTATAATTTTAATCATCCCTTAAATAGTGTTCTCTTTCTCTAATTCAATATGGGATTTGATTGAGTTGTTCTATATGTGTGACATGTTTGGTTAGGTTATGAATATGATAGAAGTTGAGTTTTTTTTTTTTGGATTTATTATATATATATTTATTTACTTTCTTTTACTTGATGTGATTATCTTTGGTAGAGATGATATTAGAGTTGAAGGTTAACAAATCATTGTTGAATTTAAAAACAAAATAGATGGAAGGGAAAATAGGTAAGAAAAGCTTATATGTATAAGACTCTAAATGAGTTATGAGATGAAAGTTAAGTTTTATGGTGTGGTATTTAATTATTCTACAATTTATGCTAAAAAATGCATATGAGGTGTCAAAAAACATTTTCTTAGTATGAATTGCTTGTCTTGGGAATTATTTTCTATTACCATGCTTGTAACTTTTGCATTGAACTAATTTTTCACTTAAATTCAAACTATGTGGATTTTGTTGTAGTTGTGGTCATGTGAGATTTGGAGTCTATTTTGTAGTTTGAGATAATCACTTGTGTGAAATATTCCAAGTAAATTAGTAGCTCTTATTGGAATTATCTTTCTACAAATCTAAACTCCAAGTTGCTAATGTTTTAACCAAGTCAATGAAGATTAAGAGATTCAAAAAGTTGAGAAGAATGTAAAATGTAGTGTTTTTGAAAACTTTGAAATAAGGGGTAGTGTTGCAGAGTAATTCAATATCGATTAACTTAATTAGTGAGAGTTGTTAATTTTTTAAGTAAATAGTTAATGGAGTCATTATGTTAGTTAGTTAACTCTATTCACGAGAGTGGTTAGTTCTGTCTAGTGAAAGGTTAATGGAGACTATTTAATATGAGACTTGTACAAATTTATGCATTTAACTATATGTAATACGTAGTGTGATCAATAAAATTTTATTTTCATTCTTTTCAATTCTTGTGAGTGTGTGTGAGTTATCTCTCTTATTTCAAATTGACCATAATGTGCAAGTGTAATTTATTATGAATAAGTTAAATAATGAGTTGTATTGGTTAGCAACGATGTTTAGTGTTTAAGTGTGAACATTTTATTTATTTTTACCATAATATATTGCATATGATGCTTATGACAAATATTCATCACACTTAAACATTATGTCTAAGTTATTAGAATAATAACATTGATTAATATCTATTTGAGTTAATTATTTTAATATGATCAATTAACCACAAAGTCTAAAGGTGAGTTTTGCATTGCATGTCATGTAATTAACAAATTGTGAATGTTTTATATAAAAATTATTCATCTATCTATGCAAAATGATGCTTCCAAACATGCAACTTTAAGAATATAGTGTTAATTTATATTTTTGGAAGAAACATAACTTAACCAAACAGATAACATGATTATCCCTTTAATTATAGTTAGTTAACCATGCTTATGACTGAACACTTAAATACCATTGCATGATCAATTATAGTCCCATATGTGAAGATAAATTTGTAGGTGAAGTAACTACTATGTGCACAAGCTTTATTATCCACAATTTGCATTGCACTTGGATATTTTAACAAAAATTATCAAAATAATATCATTAACCAATGTCTACACTAAGTTAATCAATTATATGACTAATTAGCCATGAAAGTCTAAAAATAAGTTATGCATGACATGTTAAGCAAATCAGTTTATGAATATTTTAGCGTAAAAGTTATTGACTTATTTATGTAAAATGATGTTTCTAAAATGTGGAACTTAAAGAATATAATGTAAATTTTGTTTTGAAAGAAGCCTTAATTAACCAAATAGAGCACATGGGTAACAATTTATTTACATCCAGATAACCATTTTCATGATTAAATGTATAAGAATTGTAGTCTTACATATGAGGATAATTTTGTAGGTGAAATAATTTTAGCATGAACATACTTTATTATCCAAGATTTGCATCCCACTTGGGTGTTTCGACAAATTTACTAGAATAATAGCATTGACCAATGTCTATACTCGATTAACCACTTTACTATGACCAATTAACCACTAAAGTTTAAAATTTAGTTATGCATTGAATGTCAAGTAAGTCAATATTAGTGAATGTTTTAGTGTAAAAATCACTCACTTATTTATGTAAAGTGATACTTTTAAAAGGTGCAACTTAAAGAATATAATAGTTCTATTTTTTGGAAGAAGACTTAATTAACTAGATAGTACACATTATTAACACTTACTTACATTTAGGTAACCATTGCTACGACTAAACACTTAAGTAATTGTAATTTCACATGTAAGAATAAATTTGTAGGTGAAATAACTATTGTATAAACAAGCATTATTATTCACAATTTTCACTGCATTTGGGTATTTTGACAAATTTATCAGAATAATTGCATTGACCAATGTCTATATTGAGTTAACCACTTGATTATAACCAATTAACAACAAAAGTCTAAAATTGAGTTATGCATTACATAACAAGCAAGTCGATATTAGTAAATGTTTTAGTGTAAAAAATTGAGTTTCCAAAAATGTGTAACTTGAAGAATATAATATCAATTTTAGTTTTGAAAGAAAACTTAATTAACTAGACAAAGCGCATGGTTAACCATATATTTACATTCTGTTAACCATTTTTATGATTGACCACTTAAATAACCACTTGTCTATTAATCATAGTCTAACATGTAGGGATAAATTTGTAGGACAAATAAGTATCATTAAGTTGGAAAAAATCTTTATTGTCTATAATCTACATCGCATTTAATAATTATGTCATTTTTTTTTCAAAATAATTATGTCATTTAGTATCATGCAGATAACCTTTTATTATGAATAATTAATCATTAAAATCTAAAAGTGAGATTTAACATTTCCTATATATACTCTTATTTATATAAAATATTGTTTCCAAAAAGTGAAACTTGAAAAATGTGTTTAATCTTAATGGGTTTTCCATTGCACTCAACCATTATATCATATTTGTTAAATTAAAGCAATTGATCAAATTTTACATTGAATTAATCAACTATATATAAGTATTTAATCATATTTGTCTATAATTGAATTTTCCATTACATCTTAAGTTGGTCATTATTAGTTAATTATTTTTGTATATGATTGTGCAACTTTAAGAGTATAATGTCAATAAATCATAATTAATTTAAACTAAATTAACCATATAAAGCATATAACATTTTATTTACCTTCAATTAACATATGATTAAAGAAGGACATCCATTGAATGACAAATTTTACTCTACAAAATTAACATAGTATTTACTTTCAATTACCATTTTATTATATGATTGGACAATGACATCCACTAAATGATTAATTGTACTTTGACACTATTGTAAGTGAAACACCATTAAGATGTGAACATGCCTTATCAAGCATGTTTTCCATTGCACTCATCCATAATATCATAACTTTCAGATTGAGCCAATTGATCAAAATTTGCATTGAATTAACCAACTTTAAATAAGAACTTAACCATATTTGTTTATAATTGAATTTTTTATAAAAAAAATCAAGTTTCTCGTTGTTTTTATTAATTTTTTTTGTATAAATTTTCTCAAATATTCATAAAAGGATGTTAATAGTGAAACTTTAATAGCATAATGCCAATTAGTTGTAGTTAATGTAACATGAATTAATCATATAAAGAACATAATTATCCTTCTATTTATTTTCAATTAACCATATGATTGAACAATGACATCCATTAAATGATAAATTGTAGATAGACATGTCATGATACTATTATAGGTGAAACACTGACCATGTGAACAAGTTTATATCAATGGATTTTTCATCACTTCAATCATTTTATCATGTATATCATATTAAAGAAATTGACCAAATTTTACATTAAACTAACCAACTCTATATAAACACTTAATCATAGTTTCTATAATTGAATTTTCCATTAGAGTTCAACTCCACTTAACAAAACAAATTCATTCACATTAGACATGAACCATACTATCAATTACAACCAATATCTAGTCAAGTAAAGCTTAATTGGCCATACTACAAAAAATAAATTAATTTGCAAAATAAGGAGATATTTGAATTAGCAATTTTATCAAGCACCTAACATGTCATTCATACTTTCATGCTTGTTTCACCCCATGAAACAACAACGATGATTGAAGGAGACAACACACACAAAAGGGGAGAAAAAGAACTTGAGGGGCAAGAGTGAAAGACAACAGTAAGAGCGGAGAAACCATGGTAAGAAATAAGAGTGAGAGTACTTCCCTGAAGCCCTTCCTTAAACACCTTCAAACCTTTATTCATCTTCCTTGAGTCTAACTTCACACCTATTCCATTTCTTGCAATCCTCACTACAGAAAATATGATTTTTACTGGCAATTTATTTGTGGAGTTCACAGTAAACTACCACAAAATGTTACAAATTCTGACACACACTTTAACCATCACAAATTGTAAGTTAAATTTCTTTTACTGCTCTCTAATATAACCTTTTTACTGCTCTTTCAACTTCTTTTACTTTATGATGTGGGAATTTAGTTCAATCGACTAAGCAGTAACATTACCGTTGCATGCAAATCTCCATCCTTAGTATAACGTGATCTTCACTTCCACTCCCAATTCTCCACTTCCACTATTCTAGAAGACCTTCACTTCCATTATTCTAGTAGATCTTCACTTCCACTATTCTCGCATTAGTTTTGGATAGAACAATAACGTTTTTGGTGAAAGAGATCGTCAATAGTCCAAAATCATGTCATCATCAACGTTCTTCGTGAAAAAGCAATAATGTTCAACAAAGTTCATTTTATTTCTAGTTTCCCCCCTAATTTTCCCTTATAATAGTGTTCTTTGTTGTTTCAATTCATGATTAGGGTTCGTGATTGGAATTTTCAACTTTACTCTCTCCAGGCCAAAAGCTTCACAAGTATATTGATGGATTGAGCATCTCTCCTTCATTGAATTCTTCTTTTCTCTTTGTTGATTGCGTTGTTCTTTTCTCTTCGTTGATTGCAATTACTTCACAGGTATATTAATGTCTAATAGTGTTCTTTGTTGTTTCAATTCATGATTAAAGTTCATGATTGGAATTTTCAACTTTAATCTCTCTAGGCCAAAAGCTTTACAAGTATATTGATGGATTGAGTGTCTTTCCTTCATTGAATTCTTCTTTTCTTTTTGTTGATTGTGTTGTTCTTTTCTATTTGTTGATTATGATTACTTCCCAATTCCATGTCTCTCTGTTTTCCTATTTTGGCATAAACTTGGAGAAGAAACCTGCTTTATTTAATTCCTTGCCTCCCTATTTTCCCTATTTTTCTTTTCTTTCATTGAGCATATGGTTTCTTCGTATCTTGTGTGTTTTTATGCATCTTGTCATGTTTTTATGTTGCTTGTAAATAAATTAACAAATCTTCCAACATATTTTTGAAAATTTACTTATCATATGTAGGCAACTCATATGTAATTTATTTCTAATTTCTCAAACAACTAGAGGGATGAGAGATTCTCCAACTTTGACATATTATGCAATATTAGTTATTTAGGATCACCAATTTCATTAACTAATCTAAGTCTCAGTGAATGAAGCTAGTTCAACTACACAATCATCTTTGCAAGTGTGTCTTTCTCAGTTTCTGTCAACTAGAAAGCTAATTTTAATTTTTTAAGATTCTTCAGCTTGCAAAGGTCATAGAGAAGAGGGCTATCCCTATATAGGAACACACCTCATAACATGTGTAGATTTTCATGATAGTTTTCTCTCAACTTCCCCTCAAGTGTACTTCAATATTTTTGGTTTAGATACAAGTTCCTTAATTCCTTCAAATTTCTAGATACAACTAAGAAGAACACGGATACATGTATGCTTTAAATCCAGTGTCTTTAGGTTTAATAGTTTGCCTATGGATGGAGGGAATTCCTCCAAATAAGTCCCACCATTGCTGGCTATTGATTGATTCCACCTAAACCATTATTGCTATTTCTGTCAATCAAGTCTTTAGATTCCTTGATTTTCCCATTCAATGCTACAAACTCAAACTATCAACACAATCTTCCCACTACCATGTGAGATTGAGACTATGCCTTTAACAATGTCTGACTCAAACATCATCTTCATCTCCTCAATGGCTCTTTGTTCTATTGCTTTTGCATCCTCAGCTTGTTCCATTAAGACATAATAGTATACAAACAAAGTTTCATCATTGTTACAATTTCTCATTGAGATCTATATTAGTGTTTTGTATGTCATTCACTAACCTTGTTGCTATTGAAAAATAAATGGTTGAATTGGAACTCTTAATTATTAGGGAATGATACAAATAAGGGTGTCTTGCAAATATTTTTCAAGGAGAAAGAATTAAATGGGTGACTTTATATCTAGAGTTTTTGATATATTTTTGCATAGGAATTGAAGTTCACCAATTTTTTTGATTCTGATATTAGCAATATGCTTACTATTATCGCCCTTTAGTAGTTCACAATTTGCTTATTTGAGCTTAGTTTATTTAGCTATAGAATATGTTTGCTAGCTTTTCCATTGAGTTGGTACTTAAAGGGGTTTAATTTCTCCTTGCTTCTAAATTAAGTCACACAATCCTTTGATTCAATTGGAAATTCGTATATTTAGGGTCATGGATAACTCAAATGACTCATCATTGCCCTTAAATTTTGTATCTTCTCACCTATCATATTGTTATAGTAATCACATTGTGTCTTCCTCCACCAGCAATGAGCATGTGGAAAATATTGAAAATTTGAGTCTAAGTAATCTTAGTGGAGGCCTGGAGAAGCTATTCATTGAGACTGAGTATGATTATGGTAATGCTGAGTATGATTAATCATGGGACTTTGGCCATTGCCAAAGGATAGAAAAAAGGATATAATCACATAATCATAGTTGCCTGTGGCACATGCCTCGACCAAAGTTCCCTTGTTGAAATCTTGTCCCCAAATTTGTTCGTCATAAGAATCATTTGCTAGTGCTAACAAGACTAAGCACAAGAATGTGACTAAGATTGTTGATTTCATTGCTATTGCAAAGAGGACAATGTCTAAGGAATTGTTTAAAGATAGTTGAAGATTCAGGCTGCTTCTATGCCAAGAACTGGTGGGGGAGCACGACTTTTATAAAGTTCATATTGACTTCTGGGATGTATATCTACCATATATTCTGGTTGACGTATGAATAATCTTCACTTAAGGAAAACAATTTAATGCATGGTATTGGCTTATGATGGAAAAGGTAGTGGAAATTACTACTTGACTTCTTAAAATGGCTGCGAAAGTGGCCACTATGAACACTGGCCAAAACACAACTTTTGCGGAAAAAAAATAGTGAAAGTTACACTAGAGAGACAAAAAATAACATCACAATCTATAGTACTTAAAATTCTTGCATGGTATGCCTTTATAGAAACTTCTTTGAATGTCTCCATGGTGCTTAGAGAGGAATGCAACCTCACTCATATATGCCAGAATGAGGTAGAGATATACTAGACATGTGAAGGTTATGAGATAAAAGTACTACTGTTAAAGCATAATTCATTTTGGCTAATTTGGTAGATTGATGTAATGGCATCAAGTTATTTAAATTACCCTGCCAACTTATCTTTTTAGGGAAGGTAGAAAAATGACCTAAGTTTGCAAACATGGTCTCCACACCTGAGAGTGTATTTAGAGAAAAATCACTTCAAGAACTCCAATTATCTACTAATAAAATAGTTTAAACATATATATGTACATGTGATTGAAAGCACCACTCCCCTTAATGACAACCATCCTTTAACGCCAGTTGTTTTGATGAACTTCACTATGTAGATTGGAGAAAGTGCATGATATATTTTTGGGTTCCAATTGAATATGTTGTATACTAATACCACCAATACATAAGAGTAATGTTGCAACAATTATAGAAAACAAGAAAGCAACTCTATGTATGCCATGATGCTGAATGGAGAATAGCCCTACTAAAATGACACATGAGACCATTATAACAGAATTTATAGGAAAATTCACCTAAAGTTTTATAGAATGTAAATGGATGATATATGATAGGTAGTGGTAATGAAATAAGCTTGATGGACTTACTATCATGGAGTTCATTAATTTTAACTTTTATGCCTGAAATTGCAACAAGAACTAAGTGGATGAAATTGGAGATCCTACAAGTTTTTCCATTTTCTTGGAGTTCGATTATTGAGAGTGGATGAAATTGGAGATCCTACATGCTTTTCTTCAATTTTTAAAATGCTTACTATGGTTTTGTTTTGGACTTGCTATTCCTAGTTTTAGTCACTTACTTAAACACTTAAAGCAATAACAAAAGCTTCATCCTTGGCTTCAGTTTCAAAAGCTTTCTCTTCTGGCTGAATAGAAGAAGAGACAGCAACAATAGTCTCTTCAATGGCCTCTACTATTTTGGTTCCTCGTCATCCATAGTGGCTTCTTCCTTCATTTCTTTCACTTCTTCCTTCTTGCCTTCTTCCTTTTTATTTGTTTCAACATGCTCCTCCCCGATTTTCTCTAGAGTAGTAATAGTTTCAGTTACAACTTCTTCTTCTTGTTGTTCTTCTTCTTCTTCTTCTTTCTTGTCATGAGCAATTAAAGTTGGTGGTGTTGTTGGTGGTGGTTTCTTGTCTTCTTTGGAGGAAAAGTG
This sequence comes from Mucuna pruriens, assembly GCA_025330945.1. Lineage (NCBI taxonomy): Eukaryota > Viridiplantae > Streptophyta > Magnoliopsida > Fabales > Fabaceae > Mucuna > Mucuna pruriens. The sequence goes on from JAENHJ010000047.1 coordinate 2,215,778, forward strand.
GTGGTTGTTGAGAGCTTCTTGTTTTAGCTATTCTTGGAGAACTTGGACCTCTTCACTTGTTATAACAAGTTTGGCCTCTAGATTTTGTGCTGGTTTAGAGTCATACTCATTCTTCAAAGCCATCTATTTGCTTTTTGTTTCTTCCTTGTTGGTTTGGTAAAAGCTTAGTTATGCTTCTTTGTCTCCCATGACCTTTGCCTAGTCATCATGGGTTTTTGCTGAGGCATGCTTCAAGTGTTTAATTTGTTGGCAAAGTGCATTTATTGGCGGTTTTTAACCTAAACTAAATATTAAATGGAAGAAGAATAAAATTACATTTTGTGGCAGTTTTTAATTATCAAAATATGTTAATTGTAAAAAGAATCGAAACGCATTTATTGGTGGTTTTAAACTGATTTTATTATCTAGCAAAAAAACCAACGGTTAGATAAAAATTGCCAAAATTCATTTTTGGCGTATGTGACACCAACAATTATTTTAAATCCTAGAAATACCATTTGTGATAGTTTTTGACCCCCATAAATTATAATTTTAACTACCACAAATAACCTATTTTTTTACAGTGCCTACTCTCAACGCCACCCAAAATATTGTCTTTCAAGAGAGAGTGGATATTAGGACAAGAAATTTTTGCCCCCAAAATTTGTTCTCCAAATTTAGTCTTCCCACTAGTGTGACACATAATTTGTTGACTCATAAAATTATCCAAGTGATGACGAATTAAGGTGGATAGCCTTGAGTCCTTAAGCTTGTATGTCTAAGACAAGGTCAACAAAGATATTGTACTTGACATAGTTTTAGAGACAAAAATTGAGGGAGATGAGAAAAAGAATGGCCTAGGAGAATATGAGATTCAAACATGTTTAAATTTTAGCATAAGGTGATGGTGCGTGAAAATTAGGCAACTTGTAAAAATAAAAATAAAAATTGCTTAGCCATTAAAATTGCCACATAGGTAGGTGTCCATGAGGTGACTAGTTTCTTAGGGGTGTCCAAATATCATGGTCCTAAGATTTATAGCTCTTTTGAGAGGGAACGTGTAGAAAAACTTAACTTCAGTTTTAGAATTTAATTGCACACTTTTAACATTGTATAGTTTTAGAAGCTCCCTGAATTTGACTAATTTAGAACAAGGAAGGTTAGAACACTTTCTTTACTATTCTCTTTCTAATATTTTCTTTATGATTATTGTGACACCCTTTACCCCAACTATATTTAAACTTATATAAAAGAAAACATAGGAAATAATGACTCATTTATTCATTCAAGGCCTAAAGAGTTCACATATACCAAACCAAAACATGCAGAAATAAACTTAAAACAAAGTGATGACATTCCAAAGATCATATCCTCAAAATACAACACAAGGTATATGTAAATAAAAAACAGATCCAACCCCGATGTTACAACCTATCAGAGGAAGGTTCCCTAAACAAAACCACTAAACCACTAAAGCAATAAAGCAATGATGTCTCAATTTTCGAGTCCTACCTCAGCATCTTTACCTATAAGTGACATTCACATCAAATGCAGACGACAATAGAGAGTGGGAAACACATCTCACTCAAGCTCATTGTGCAAGTACAACGTAAGTAACATGCACACCACACCATGCAACAAGCAACAACACAAATATAATAATCACACAAAAATGTTTACTCGAATGCATATCAAGGACAACAATGCCACCTAGTCTCTTTTCCATATGCATGTGGTACCAATCTATCATTGGGAATGAGCTGGTGGTAACACAACTCAACCATTTGGTTGACTTGTTCCATATGAAGAGACAAGTAACACACAAAAAGAGGGGGTTTGACATGCCCTCAGATCATGAATTAAGCCTAGCAAGCAAGAATTTCCAAGAATCAAGAAAAACATAAGAACTTGCGGAAATACCAATAAGGAAGAAAGGAAAAAGATGGTGAAGATAGGAATGGATTCGTCACGAGCTCAAAAAGAACTAGATAAGAGTAGTGAGATTTTCCACGAGCACCATGGATGCTTGATGAGAATAAGGGTTCCTTAGGCAATCCAAGAATAAAGAGAAAGCTCTCACAAGTGCAATACACCTTCTATTTCACAAGTGAAAAAATGATCAAATGTTGTCCAAGCATTAGCATAAAGGGTCATTTTATAGCATGATTAGTAGCTGGAATAGGATCTACTAATCATGCTTAATGCCCCACAAAAAGACCCAAGCAATAAGCCTAAAACGCAAACCATCATAGCCATAGTCTTAGCAAACAAAAAATTGGTCATTTTAGCGACCAAATTGGAGATAGATTGGCTAGGTGGATTTTGGCAGCCAAAAGGACCTTGACATAAGGCTATCCTATCCTATTTGGAATGTACAGAAAAAATAAGGAAAGTACAAAGAAAACAAAGTGTTTCCAGCCCTATACATTGCCTTCAAAGAGGTTGGACACATGGTACAAAGTATGACTTCCTTGGTCTTCTCTTTAGTGCTTGAGGGTGGCCAAATTGTGTTGTATGAATCCTCTTAAGCCTTCCCCTAGTGATAGGCCCTTTAAGTGCAAGGGTTGCCCCTTCTATATATGTGTTAGGGTTGAATTGTGCATCTGTGATTTTCGAAAGCTTTTTGCAAAATAAAGGATATATAACAAAGTTTTAAAATACTATCCATAGGGATCGTCCAAAAAGTTGTAGCAAACAAAAAAGATAAGGTAAGAGAAAAAAGCCTTGGTTCACTCTTCCAACAGAACTATGTCTAATCCTTTCAACATCAGAAATTTTTTACTAAGTCTAATTGACTTACAATCCAGTATTATCTACCTCTCCAAGTATTACAATCCTTGTAATATATATGATTACAAGAAACCCCATGTATTTTTTGTCACGTATCTCAAAAGCTATACAAAGTTTGTACAAAAAAATAACTCATAAAGTGAGCATATAACAATACAAAGTAGATAAATTTAATTTTACTTCGCGAAGTAAGCTTTATAGAGATTTTTCTAACTGTCGTCCAAAAAGCGTAAGAGCTTGATCATTCCTTTTTGTAGGCATGTAGAGAGACAAACATTGCTCTTTTATGAGAAGTGGTGACTTCAATATTATACATAATTTTTATATCGTTTTAGTCCTTACATTCAAGTGTGTGGCTTAACTCCACTAAGTAAAACGATCACAAAATGAAAATTTGACAATCTAAAACCACTACAAATTTTATAGTAATTATTAATCCGTTACAAATTTTCTGATAGTTATGAAACTTCCACAAATTATTCTCATAAAATAAAAAGTACATAATTTTTTTTTGGCTATTTTAGATAATCAATTTTTATTTTGTGGTAATTTTAATTAAAAAAGTTAAGTCAGTGACCATAATGACTAAAATAATATAAGAAATACATGTATAAATAATAAAATGAATCATTTTTTAAATATATAAATCAAAATATAAAAATAATATAAGTATATAGACTAAATGAATAATTAAACTATTTATTTATAATTATTTAGAATGTAATTATGTCCAATGTTTAAATGTATTAGAATGGATAGCTTTTAGAACATATAAATTTTGGAGCATATTATATTGCTGTTTGTTTGCGGTGGTATGTTTTTTTGAACAATTTTACATAGAAAAAAAATAACAAAAATAAATTAATAATTTAATTTTTTATATCAAATTTTGTTTAAAATCGAAACTTTCTATATCAATTATACAATAATTAATGTAAAAAATATTTTTAGATTAATTCAATAATCAATGTAAAATATCAAAAAGTGTCGTTATATGCATCTCTCTTATTTATAATAAACTGATAACTTATATAAAATATTATTTTTAATAGAGGTTAAAACTCATGTACGCGGTGGCAATAGATAACTAAATTGGCTAAACAATAATATAATATGTTTTTTTTTTTTTTACTAAAATCTACGCTTCGTCCAATATTTTAGCAATAAAGAAGCCAAAAGCGTTTGTTCCGTGATTTGTGAATCTTTTCTGCATTTTTACAATGTTTTTTCCTTATAATCATTTTTACAATGTTTTTAGACAATCTTACAACAAAAATAATATATAAACATCCTATTATTATATACACTGACACTGTTTGTTTCGTTTTTTCTTATCCTACTATTATATCACTTATCATTACAAGCATCGATCATCAAACAAGATATAGCACAAAATTGAACTGTAACTCAACAATCCTGTGCTTCACCATATATCAAATGGACTCATACAGTTAATTTTTAAGACAAATGTGAGATATCGAGGACAATTAGGGAACATCTCAAATTATATGTTCAGTCACAGAATATGTATATTCAAACAACTTAAGTGATAATTCCCGTGGTTCCATTAATTAAGATCTAAGTAATACATTAAATTAATATCTAAAATGGCGAAAAATGATTCATTTAAAATCATAAAAATAAAGAGTAAAATAACCTATGTTTAATAATTTAAGAATTAAAATAAAATGTGATCTTTATAATCTAAGACTAAATTAACCTGTGTAATTAAATTTCATATATCAGTGGCAGAAAGTACTCTTGCCCGAACTGCAGTCTCTCAATAATGGCGGTGTTGCTGCAAACGCGTTACCCTTATCTCTTCCCAAACCCTTATTATCATCATTCCTTTCTCATAATCTCCGCCAAATCCACCAAACCCTCACTCCGATTCGATGCTGCAATTGCATTCTCCGGTCACCGGACTCTGTCGCACCGTTCGCCGTTGTCACCCGTACCCTCCGCTTCCGACCGCCAGCTGCGTCCAGAAACAGAACCTCTCAAGGCTTTTGCGCGCGTCGCCGTCTCCGCCGTGCTGTTTCTCTGCTTCGGCGTTCGCGCGTGTTTGTCCTCTTCGCCGCCGCCGGCTCTAGCCACCGCTCCTCCCTCGGTTCAGGAGGAGCAAACTGTTCAAGGTTTCAAAGCTGTGGTTAATTATAGTTGAATTCGGTAGTTACTGGTGTGGTCTAGTAAACGTTGAATGCTCTCTTTTTCTTTTTTTTTTTTTCTCATTTTTCCTAATAATTAGGACAAATGTCCCTCTGATAGTGTGATTTTAGTATATTTTTTGTAGTTGTTCGTGAAAATAAAAAATGGCAACTGAAAATATTCGAAAAATAAAAAAGAAAAGATAACGCAGCTTTGGTTCCTTGATGATAGCTGGAATGATATTGAACTTGAATAAGGAACCGTTTCGCCGAAACATAAATTAAAGCGGAATTTCTTCTCTTTAGGTTGGTGGTATCGCTAGATTACATATGCAAACCTTGATTTTGATTGAAAGTAAATCCTACAGAATTTGTCTACGGAAGGGGAATAGAAAATCTATTACTTCTTTAAAACAAATATGCTATCCCAGGAGGGACACTAGGAACTTGGAGTAGAAATGAAAACTGTACCAAAGATAGGGAGAGTTTTTGAGTGTTTTGTTTCTTTCTTTAATTTCTTCTTTCTTTGCTGCTAAATTTTGATATTTCAATTATGTTATTTATTTTACATTTTGAAATTTGTTTTAGCTACTTGCATTTTTAGTAAGGAAGTTGATTTTACAGAATTTATTATGGGTCTCCACAATTCTATCTGGTAATCAAATTCAAATAGTGCTTGCTACCAATCAGTTGTTTTGACTGTTTTAGCATAGGTTGAGAGAAGTCAGAATGATAAACACTTACCTTGGTTATGGGTATATAGTATACACACATATAATTATCCTTTTTCTTGGTGTGTGAGGTTTCTGCTTGAGGATGATCTCCATGAGGTTTTATCAAAAGAAAACGAAACTCTGTAAAAGGGTTGGCTGATGTGAATTGTGGTTTAATGGTCACAGATGATCATGATGGAAGAAAACAAGACGACAAAGACACTGTAGTAGATAAGGAATTAGAAGAAGCTTTTAATACCTGGAAATCTAAAACATTTGCATTGACTGTTCCTCTGAAAGTTGTCGCTCTACGTGGCTCTATACCTCCTTCATGGATCAAGGTTTGTGACATATATTCCTTATCCTGTTTACAGTGATTAATTAACTTGGTCTGTTATTGATTGCACTTTCTTTTTTCTCATTGCCGGTTCTCAAGAATGGTCTTTCTGTGTTCTTCCCCATCTGGAAGTGTATTGTTTGCTCAGAAGTTCTCTAAAATCCTAATAGTGTGTCTTGTTATAAACTCTTTTCTAGCATCATTAACAGTTCATTTGGTGAGATTGTGCTAGTTCATACCGTAGCTTCCTTTGAATCTTCCATGTTATTTCAAGCAATATATAGTTGCTAAAAAAAAATCAATTTAGATTTGCAGTAACTTATTTTATAGTTTGTCATGTTAATTTTTTCTTCACTTTTAGGACTTCATAAATTCTCAAGGGAGGAGAATGAAGTTTAACGTGAAGTATTATGCAAGTCTTGAGAGCATCTTTTCTGATCTATCAGTTCCCTTTACTAAAGGAAAAATTGGCCCAGCATCTGTTTTGGCAGCAGATATTGTTGGTATTGGCGATTCATGGCTCAAATTTGCTATTAACAAAGCTATAATTGAGCCAATAAGAGATGTAGGAGATCAGGAATGGTTTAAAAGCTTAGATGACAAATGGAAGGTAACACTACATTTTGTATTTCTTCTCCTTCAATCTTGTCTCTCATGATTGATTTTATGCTTCTTTTACACAAAGCATTGATTTCTTGAACTTAGTTCAGCTTAAATTTTGATGTTTCTGCATACATCATTAAGCATGTATGAAATATGAATGTCTATTTTGAAAACAGTATAGGGGCAAATCAATACGTCATAGTTGTCGGACTGCTTGTGTGCACTTGGCTATGTGACATATTTGTATGTATGCTCATTTATGTCTGAATACTTCTATGCTTATGCTAACCTGATAGAACTTATATCATAATAGATTTTTTATGAGTTCCTTTCATAGAAGAGAGAATTCCTACATATCTTATTTTTAGAGAGCCTGTTAGGCCAGGAACTGTGGAAATTGAAAGTGGGCCTGAGACTGTAAATAGCCTAAGAGTCTTGAAAGTTTACAATAGAAGGGATAAGGGTGTGGTGAAAAATGGGGGGAGTTAGTTAGGAAACTGTAGCAAAAAAAGGATGCACAATACTACCACAGAGGAGCGTTGTTAGGAGGAGGTTATATTGGATGTTAGATAAGGAAAAGCGAAGTCTTGATAATAATGGGTTGCTTTGCTGTGGTTATGGAGAGGTAATCTCTCTTGTTTGGTCTTAGTACTGAGAGGGTAGCTTCCGTAGCTACTTTTGGGGTTATTCTTTTGTATTCTGTTGCTGCATTTAGCCGACAGTTCCTTTTGCCATTTGAATTCAATGAAATTCAGTGGCCTTTCTATCTTAATATAATAATATCTTTCTTCTATTTAATGATCTGACGAGAGAGATCTTAACTGAAAGGTTGTAACTGTAGACTCTAAAAGGGGACCAGGCTTTATTGTCCTGTTTTCAAATTAAAAAGTAATTTTGGGGTAAAGGTGGAAACCTAAATCTAAATATGAACTAGGGTTAAGAGAAAACATTTGAAGTTCTAAGGAAGTATAAAATGGATAAGCTATCTGCAAACAAAAAAGTGAAACAGAGTATAGGTAATCTTGGACAGAGAAGTACCACTATTGTCTGTAGTTCTATACATATTGGTAGCTATTAGTTCTGAACCTCAGTGTAGCCATTATATTTTGTGATAGCAACCTGAATATTGATCATAATGAGCTCTTGCTTATGTGGTACGGCGACATCACTACACCATCTTTTTAATACAAAATCATAATTTTACTATAAGAACACATTAGAAAAATAAATTAACTTTGCTACTGAAAATTATAACAAAGAATCATAGTGATAACCTAATATGTCTATCTCTTCAATTTATTGGTTTTTATCCTTTTGGAATATCTCTTGATATTCATCATAGTAAGAACCTGGTCTGTATATCAATTTGATTCATGTTGCATATGCCTGAGGATAATTCTAGCATATACAATGTTTAGTTAGTTCTTATTCTTTTGGAAGGTCTCTTGATTATCATCATAGTAAGAATCTGGTATATATATCTCCTTGATTTGTGTTGCTTTTTCCTATGTTTATAGCATATGCAATGTTAAGTTAGTTATTATCCTTTTTGATTGTCTCTTGATAGCATATGTTAAGCTCTCTAACAAAGTTCCAGGTATACCTACGCAGGAACTGTGAGGGAGAAATAGATCCTAAAGGTGATATATGGGCTGCTCCATATCGATGGGGCTGCATGGTAATAGCATACAAGACAAATAAATTTCAACAGCATAAGTTGGCTCCTGTAGAGGTAAGTTGTTTTTAATAGACACTGTTAAACTCTTGTAAAGTTTTATGAGAGTATATCAACTGAAATTTCAGGACTGGGCAGATCTGTGGCGGCCTGATCTTGCAGGGAGGATTTCAATGGTTGATTCTCCTAGAGAAGTTGTTGGTGCAGTTTTGAAGTATATGGGGGCTTCCTACAATACAAATGACATCAACACAGAAGTTAATGGTGGGAGAGATGCTGTTAAACATAATTTGGCTTTGCTAGCAAAACAGGTATTGTTACTGGATGATCTCTCAACCGTTGCTGTTGTTTTTTTATTGGAACAGATGTGGAAAGCTTTACAAATCAATACTTGACAGTTGACAGAGAATATTTTCATTTCTGTTTTTCGAAACAATAATTTAAGTTGCTATTCATTTTATGTATTTGTAGGTTCGACTCTTTGATAGTTCAAACTATTTAAAAGCTTTTGGAGTTGGAGACGTGTGGGTAGCTGTTGGATGGAGTAGTGATATTATTCCTGCTGCTAAACGCTTGTCTAATGTTGCCGTTGTTGTTCCAAAGTCTGGAGCAAGTTTATGGGCAGATCTTTGGGTATTACTCTCACCGTTATCCTTCTTTTTAGGGTTTGATATCTGTTAGATTAATAGTTTATTTTGTAGAATGATTTAATATGGTATCTCGAAACTGGTAGTGACACCCTCACAATAGGAAATTGTTTATAAACTATTCGAATGGGATTCAGATATACCTATTTGATGATGGGTGCGATGAATTTACAAATAAATTAGTCAAGACTCAAGAGTTTTTGTTTTCCCAGGCAATTCCTGCTGCCACTAGGATCCAAACAAACCGGATTGGTGGACGGATCAGGGGACCATCACCATTAATCCATCAGTGGATAGAGTTTTGTCTGCAATCTGCAAGAGCACTCCCCTTTAAGCAGGAGGTGATCCCAGGTGCCTCTCCCTGCCATCTTCAAGGTCATTCAGCCAACGTGCCGGTGGAGTTAACCAAGGGTAGGCCAAGGCTAAAGGGCAACCTAGTTGATGGAGCACCTCCACCAGACATCTTAGAAAGATGTGAGTTTCTAGAGCCATTATCTAATTCAACATTGTCAGATTACCACTGTCTGCTTACCTCTATCCAGGAACCTGGCCATGGATTGATACACAAAATGTATCACTATATCTTATCGGTGCTTAAAATTTCTAATTCAAAGCTTGAACAGAGTTCCTGAGCTGTGTGGAATACAAATCAAGGATCAGTGGTTAATGATTTGAATGACCAGAAAGTTGAAAAGTTTACTGATTTAGGTTAACATTTGAATGATCACTGGTCCATTTTTTAGATTACAAGGTTAAGATGATGCCGTCCAAGGCACAACAATGCCGCAGCTGCATAACATCAGTGTTGATTCTGCCCTCCATATGGTTGAAAGCAACGAATTTTCCGTAAAATTCATCTGAAAAAAGTGATTTACTTACAACTACATCAAGTTCATTCATTTTTTTTTCTTTTCAAAACTTAGTGCTCGTCTTCTTGAAGGAAATTATTAGTACAAATCAACATATTGGCCAATGTTCTGAAAACTAGGGATTGATTCATGTGTGATTGTAGTTGAGGGGGCACGCCAGCATACACGCATAACTTTATAAATATAAAATTTTAATAACATTTTAATAAATTGTATTAAATTAAATAAAATAATAAATTGGTAAAATTATAATATTTGAAATATATAGTATCTTTTGGATATATTTGACATTAAGCTTATAATTTACGTTATATATTGACTTCTCTAAATGGAAAACTATAATATGATCATAAATATTAGACCCTTGGCCCTTTAAAAAACTTCCTAACGAAAACCAACATAGTAATACTTTAAGTAATGGGTGTCCAGCTAAATAAGCTAATTTATTGATTCTTTACTCTTCTCGTGCAGACCAAACCAAATCAGCCAGTAGATCAGTTAAGTATGAATAATCTGATTGGTGAGCTAGATTTAAGAAGCCAAGGATTGAAAAATTTCAACTAAAAAAATGATCAAATATTAGATTAACACTGAGAAATATGATAAAATAATGTATGTATATTAACATGAACCCAAGCATACAAAAATCACAAGGCAACATGGCAGCTTTTCCATGCAGCAAAGACCCAGACCAATTTAATATACATTGTAACCTTATCCCTACCCGTCAAACCAAAACCCACACACAAATATATACAAAATAAAGCCGTCAACAAAATCCAAACAAAAGTTTAACAGATATCGTAGAATAATGAAATAGACAAATAGTTGAAGATCTATGAATCACCGCACCTTTCGTTAGATGTTACTAACTCGGCAACATCAATTCGTACATAAGGTCGTGTTTAAAAATTGAGTTTTTAAACAAAATTTTTATATATATTTTTTGTCTAATACAATTCATCAATTCATACACAATCTTTTTTATTAGTAAAGCTTGTCTATAAGCATTTTTTTCATTTCTTTAACATACTACCGTCAAGTAACAAAAAAATGAAAGGTACAATCTTTGGAAAGTCTTGAAAGGACTTACATATATTTATGTAAAAACTAAAGGTGAATACATTCCTTCTAATTTCAAAACAACTCTTCAATTCCTTTGGTTATTTTGTTCAAAATAATCAACAAAAAACAACTCACCTCCAATACAACACCTTGCCATTTACCTTCAACGCCTACCTTGGTCAATTTTGTTATTTATTGTACCAATCTTCGAACCATATGTTGTCACCCGTATAATATTAGCTACCAATCTTGTACTTAGTAACAGTAACTATCGTATTACAATATTAATTCCAAACCACTAGATTTAAGAATTGCATTAACATTCATCAAACCTATATGATGCAAGCATGATATTTATTTATTACATTGTTGCATCTAAACCAATGGACTTAGAGCGAAGCTTCAATTTCACTTAACCCGTAGCTTTCATTAACCACTAACATCTTTTTAGCCTTATTTGGTTTCCCATGGGACAGATGATTATATAGGTTTAGGGTTTTCAAACTCGACACCTCCAAAGTTTACTACAAGAAAAATATACATAGCAACTTATTTTAGTGACAATAATATCCATCGCTAATAGGGATTGTCTTTGTGACTATATAACTTTTGATAACTTGCAGCAATTTAACGACTGATGTAGTGATAAAAAATCATAGTGGTAATACAGTCGGTCGCTAAACACGTCACTATCACAAGTTTTTCAAATCAAAATTATTGACAATATAGCGATTGGTTTTGCCACCGAATGTATATTTGTATACAATTTTGTGACATTTAGCAACTAAAACAGCAAATGCAATTGAATTACTATTAGTCAGTAAACTGCATCGCTTGGACTTATGTGATAGTTCTACAGGAACCATGATGACTGTTAATATATTAAGTAATTTGCAACGGGCGTAGTGATTAAACAGATTGGTTGCTAAACCCTAATTAAATTTATCATTTTTTTTCTCATTTCTATTTTTCTCCTCCTTCCCCATATGTTCACGTCAATGTGTCTTTCTCTCATTTTCCTTTTCTGTCACACTCGACCTTCTCTCCCTCCCCGCTTGCTCCTCTCTTTCTCTTTTCCATTCCCTGCCAATTTTTGTTGCACCATCACTTTTGGCGCTTTTTCTTCTCTTTTTGCAACTTTTTTTGAGAAAATTAATTATTCTTTGTTTCATGAATTGATGATTGTATCTATTTCTTCTTTGCTTTTGTTTAATTCTTTCTTTTCCTACTATTATTTTGGTCATTTAAATGAAATTGGGTTGTATATTAGATTGGAGAATTTTACTATTTTGACGGAGTTATATATTAATTTTATTTTGGTTACTATTCTAATTTGCATATTAGTATATATGAAGGGATGCGAATAATTTTTTTTACTTATTGGCTTGTATATTGGATTGTAGAATATATTGGCTTGTTATTGTTGCTTCTATTTAATTTTTTGGACTTATACTTCAATATTGTTTCTATAGAAAATATTGGTTTGTTACTTTTGTTTTAATTTTTTTATTTTGTTTCCTATTCTTATTTGTATATTAGTATGAAGAAATAAAAATAGTTTTAATTAATTAATTAATTAATTTGAGTTGTTTATTGTCTTGTATATTGGATGTCAAATTATTTATTCATTTAATTTGTTAACAAATAATTTTTAGTTTTTAGGATTGCCTATTGAACTTGTTTCAGTTTTTGGATTTCTTATATAAAGTAGATAAAAATTTGTTTATATAGATTGTTCTATTTTGTCATAACCTTTTTTGTTGAAAAAATTATACAAGAAATGTTGAAATCATGTGTATCAACTAAACAACAGAGTCTGATTTATATAAGATTTAATGCAATAAATACAAATAAATATAGGAAATAATATTCATATTCATACGATATGATATGTTTAATTAAATAAGAAAACTAATCATAAAATAAAAAAGAAGAATAAATCCTAAGAAATCATCTAGGATACTCTACAATATTCTAAAATATAAAAGGAATATCATAAGATATTTCTCTAATTTTCTAACACTCCTCCTAAAGTTGAAGCTTACTAAGCTTTGAACAATTTATTTCCCTACAAATAAAGAGAAAACTTAAAAATTGAGTTCTATTGAAAAAAAAAATAATTTGAAAAGCAACTCAGGGTTGCTGGAGAAATCGGAGAAAGTTGTTAGAAATATATCTTAGCCAAAATAGTTGGAATGACCATCAAGCAAAGAGAAATTTCTTGGCAAGCAAAGCAAGGTCCAACCTTTTTAAAATCACATTTAGTTTCAAACTAATAATATTGTTAGTGGAAAAAATCATCATCAAAATAAACGTCGATGAAAAATAAGTTACCACTAATATGATTCATGTGTGAGAAAAGATTCATCATTGAAATGATGATTGGTAGGAATAAAGTCACTACTAATATGATTCATGTAAAAAAATAGTCACCATAGAAATGATGATCGGTAGGAATGAAGTAACCACTTATATGATTCATAATGAGAAAATAGTCACCACCGAAATGAATGTCAATGGAAAAGAAGTCATCGATAATATGATTCATATGTAAGAAAAGATCCAAAGCTAATGTGAAAAAACTTAACAATTAAGTAGAAGCCACAACTCAAGGCTTAACCACTTAATAGAAGCAAACATACTTGACCACCTAAAGGTAGAAGCAAATTAATAACAAAAGCTTAACCACCATAAACAAAAAGAAAGCTTAACCATCAAGAGCAAAAGTCAAATACAATTCTTAACCACTCAAGATAGAAGCAAAACATCTCAATGTGTAATCACCTATAGCAGAAGCTTAAACCACAACTTAACCACCATATAGAGAAGCTTTCACTAAAGAAAATTGTAAGAAATCATTGCAATACAAATTTATCCTTGGTAATTCCAAATAGTTGAGTCAATCCCACCCCTAACAACCCCCCAACAACACTTGCACCATTAGATATAGACATGAAATTTGCAAAAAGAGTTGTCTCCATTCCTTTTGGACATAATCTTGTTCCTAGCACAAGAACGAACATGAAAGAATCCTGACTCGAAACAATAAGAATTAATGAATCACCAATTGCAAACCACTCATAACTAATATCAAACATTTGGTTTAGTCCAATAATAAGGAAAATCTAAGTCATCCTAATAGCTAAACCTAAAAGGGTAGTTGCAAGAAATATTTTTTGTAAAGGCACATTCCTTAGAAATCCATTATAAAGACCAACACCAAGCAGAGATACAATCGAGGTAACAAGCTTGACACATCCCAAAAACTCGGGGGTAAAACCAAGAGAATTTGTGGTAAAGTAGAACATAACAGAGTCAGAGTGCAGAGTTGCTTTCCATAAGAAAATAAACAAAGCAGGAAGAAAAACACTAGACTGTCGCACAAAATCCCACAACTGAATAATACTTTGTTTTGAAATTTCCAAAAACTCTAGCCTAGCAAAAAGAAGATTTTTCCCTCTTGTTGTACTGAATATAGGTTGTTCTTTTACAAGAACAACAACTTTAGATGCTAACAATAAAAACAATGTTGTGACACCAAAAATAAAACTTACTCCATATGCATCCAACAAACGTCCACTAAAGTAGGAGCTCACAATTCCACCAAAGGCCAAAGAACCCCAACATAGAGATTGAAGAGATCCTAAGGTGCTTTGTGACTCACCATGTGCCCTCTCCACAACCATTGAATCTACAACAACATTCGAGAAGGCAATAGAGAAAGATGCAAGAAGTATGCAAAAAGCAGCATTATATTTGTTATCAACAAAAGTAGACATCAAACTTCATGAGAGCGCACCAAACAACCTCGATAAAACTAGGTATGATCTTCTTCGATAACCAAAGAGGGAGACAGAATCACTAATAAACCCATACAAAGATTTGACAAGCCACGACAATGCAAAAAAGCCAGAAACCATAGCTACCTCGATAAGGTTTAAATGCAAATAATCTTTATATAAAAGTTCACAGCCAACCTTACAAGTCCCAAAACACCTTGAACAAAATATATCATTACAACAATAACATTATTAGGGAACAAATCTACCCCAAACAATTTGATGTTGCTCATACGATATTTGTGCTTTCTAGGAGTATCTTTGCTAGAGGAAGCAACCTCTAGATTCATCTTAGTTGTGAAAGCATCCCCTTCTCCAACACCGATACGAGAACCCAAGAAAGGATCATCATTGTCATTGTTAATTCAAAGAGAGGATCCGACCTATCGAATATTTCCATTTCTGGTGGGTTACAACACGTTCTCTAGTGGAATCACAATGAATGAGTGACACAATAGGTTATAGGGGATGATATCGCTTTGATACCTTGTTGAAAAAAATAGATGCAAGATATGATGAAACTATATACGTCAACTACACAACAAAATTACTTAATACAATAAATATAGGAGATAATATTCATATTTACACGATATGATATGTCTAATTTAATAAGAAAACTAATAATAAAATATAAAAAAAGAATAAATTCTAAAAGATCATATAGGATACCGTAAAAGATTCTAAAATATAGAAGTAATATTATCATATATTTATCTGATTTGCTAATATTTTTAATGACAATATTTAAAAAAATTGATAAGCATAAGTCACGTTTACACTATAAGAACTTTTAATATTATCTAATATTGTATATGAATTCTTTCTCGCAATTTTTTTATGTGATTTCGTGTCTTTGCTTATATTGTCTAATTTGTATTTACATATATTAATTTTTTAATTTATATTTTCTTACATTAAATAATATTATAAAAATATTTGACTGATTTGCAACTATAATTAGTAAGTTGAAAAGCATTTACACGTAATTGAAGAGTAAAAATTATTTATCAATCTATTACTTTTAGACTTTGTGTCATTTGGAAAAAAATATTTTAATTAAGACTTTTTTAAGAAAGATCTTAAAATACAAGAGTTTATGTTCAATTAGAACTTAAGTACAAGACGAGAGTTTAACCAAAAATATTAATCCATTAAGTAGAAGAGTTTTTTGGTTTAAGTACCATATCAAGTTTCATTTTCTATTTAATGTAAGACTCCTAACATTGTCACTGCCTCTTTTAAGGTCGACATTCATATCAACTTTCGTTCTATCGACACTCATTTGGTGGTAGTCTTTTTTCTTTTGACGGCTTCACTCACATATCAATATTTGATATTGCACCTTAATCTAGCCTATAGGTAGTCTTTTTCATATCTCAACTCTTAATAAAAGTATCAATTATTAGAACTTAAGCACAAGAGAAGAGTTGTCATTTAGATATACACGTTAATAAGTGCTTACATAATTTTGAAGTGTTTAGATGTATTGTTACATAAACACTTATAGAATGTTATATTATTTTAAAAATTACATCATGATTAAAAAATTTAAAACCAACTAAATAATTAATATACTAGCATTATATATGTCACAAAAATATTAAAAATAAAAATTACTAGTCATATCTTACCATTTTAATTTTTAAAAACAAATTTGAAGTATTATAAATTTAAAAAAAAATTATGTAATACACATACACACAAACCACCATATACTTATCAATATTTTAATAATTAAAATATTTAATAAAGAAAACATGATTAAAATATAAATTAATATGTTAAAATTAAAATCATATATATCATAAAATTATTATATGATGAGAACCTGACTAGGACTAAAGAAGATATCGAAGAAGACAAAGAGGAAAAGGATACTTAAGAACTTAGAGGACCAATGATAAGAGGAAGACTAAAGAGATTACAAGAAGAGGTGCTTCAAAAGATAGAGATCCTCAGAACCTTGGAAGCTTCAAGACAAAGCCCAATCTTATATTTTGTATGGGCTTGTACCTTAACTCCTTAGAAGCATGTGTGTTTCATTGCCATGTTATTTGGATGTCATTTGTAGTTTTTTATATCAAGTCTCATAAGTACATTAATGCTTAGAGGTTTGTTTAGTTGGTTAAGTAACTTGTATAGTCTTAACTTGTTTGACTAGTTAGATTAGATGTTTCCTTGCATGGATGAACATCTAATCCGTGTCCAAACATCCCCCTTAGGTGTGAGGAGTCAAACTTATAAAAGGTTTCCTCAATGATTTGTAAAGGTAACTTTTGGTTGAATGAAAATTAGTTGTTTTGCAACCTTTGAGTGATTCGTCTCTATCTTGTTTTGTGCAAGAGTCTTTCCATTCTTATCAAGCTTTCATGAGACTTGTGACGAATCTCACACTCTTATATCCATAAGTGACTAGCATAATCCATTCCTTTCTTACTCACATTTTCCTTGTTTCCTTCTCCTTTGTTCCTTTGCACATAGTTCTTGGTTAGACACACTTCTTGGGGTTTTTGGAAAGATTTTGACTCAAGAAGATCCTAGGGTGTTATCAAGTGGTATCAAAACATCTTGGGTCTGTTTTCTCATGTTCTTGGAGTGGAAAAGCTACATTGGATCAAGCATGGTCATGACTACCATGTAAGTACACCATAAAACTCATATGCTTGAATCTTGCTATTCCTTGTCTGCTTTCTCAAATTGTTTGGTGGGTTTTGTTCACCAACCTTGAATTATATTGCCATGATTTCTTTCTTTAAAATTGAGTCATCTATGAGTTTCTTGCATGAGGATTTGGAAGGTTTTTATTGAAATGTCCATGAGAAGTTGCTTGGTGTTTTTGTCAACTTGTTGTGTTCTTGTGTTGGTGGAGTGAATTGTTGCTTGTGCCACACTTGGTTCTTGGGAATTAGTTTTACTTCGTATAAGGGTATTGCAATGTTGTTAATGAGAATTTCATGCCTTATGCTTGTGGAATTTCCACGTGAAATTGCATTGTAAGTGCTGGAAAATTGTGTTTGAAAATCTTGGTGTTTGCATGTTGTTTTGGGATTACTTGTGTATCAAGAAAAGAAAATATGTATGACTGAAAAGTATGATTTTGTGTCTTTAAAAGAGTGTTAAAAACAAAAGTTAGCTACTGGAAAAAGTGTGAAAAAAATTGGTTAAAGATCCACATGAAAAGAGTACTAGTTACATAAAAATTACTAGTATCATCTGGTGTTGCATGCCTAAAATTGTGGATTTTTGGTTTTCTTGTGGACGTATGATCTTGGCTGAAAATTTTGGTATTTGAATGGAGAATCTTGTGCATATTAATGCTCTTGAATCCTTTCTTTGAGTCTTCTATTTGTATACCAAATTCTCCCTTGAGTTTAGCTTCCTTTTTTATGTTTTTTTTGCTTGTCAATTTCTTTGGCATCTTAGTTTTGTCCTTGAAATTTTCTTACTTGGAATTCTTATAAGTGTTATTGAGATTTAATATATTTCACTTCCAACTGAAAGCTTCACTAAAGAATTATTGTATGTTAACTTAGAAAAATGCACATTTTGTACTAATAAGGTCATTTTCTTAAGCTGCGTGGTTGGCTCTAAAGGAGTCAAAGTGGATGTAAAAAAAGTGAAGGCATACAGAGTTAGCCAACACCCAAGTCAGTTGGGGATGTAACAAGTTTTCATGGTTTAGCTAGTTTCTATAGGCGTTTTGTCAAAGGCTTTAGTATCCTAGCTGCACCCTTTAATGAGATAGTAAAAAAATATAGGTTTTAAATGGAAGAAAGGTGGGAAAAAGCTTTCCAAACTCTAAAAGAAAGACTCACCAATCCCCTTATCTTGGCGCTCCCAAACTTCAATAAGTTTTTTGAAGTTGAGTGTGATGCTTCTAATGTAGGAGTAGGGACAATGTTGCTTCAAGAAGGCCACCTTATAGCCTTCTTCAATAAAAAGTTAAAAAAATGCTCAAATAAATTTCTCCATTAATTTATGGTAAAGAGCTCTATGAATTGGTTAGAGCCTTGCAAGTATGATATCACTACTTGTTTCCTAAGGAGTTTGTGATCCATAGTGGTCATGAGGCCTCAAACATCTCAGAGGCCAAAATAAGTTGAATAAAAGACATGTCAAGTGGGTAAAGTTCCTTGAAAAATTCCTCCATGTCATTAAACATAAACAAAGAAAAGTCGATGTAATGGTTGATGCCTTATTTAGAAGGCACTCCTTGCTTTCCATGCTTGAAACTAAACTTCTTGGTTTTGAGCACATGAAAGAACTTTACCTTGAGAATGAATATTTTCAAGAAATCTATAAACTTTGTGCTAATGCACCCAATGAAGGTTTCTATAGATATGATGGTTTCCTATTTAAGGAAAAAAAATTATGTGTGCCCAAAAGTTCCATCAAGGAATTGTTGGTCAAAGAAGCACATGAAGGTGGCCTCATGAGGCACTTTGGGAGTGTAAAAGCTATAAGCCTTTACTAGAACACTTTTTTTTTTGCCTTACATGAAAAGAGATGTACATCATATTTGTGATAAGTGCTTAGTTTGCAAGTCAACCAAAGCTAAGGTTAAACCCCATGGTTCTTACACACCTCTTCCTATCCCTACTATGCCTTGGGTAACTCTTTCTATGGATTTTGTTTTAAGCTTACCTAGGTCTAAAAATGGAAAATATTATATTTTTATGGTTGTAGATAGGTTTTCTAAGATGACCCATTTCATACCTTACCACAAGGTAGATGATGCTTGCATAGTGGCTAATCTCTTTTTCAAGGAAGTTGTTAGACTACATGGTCTTCCTAAGACCATAGTTTTGGATAGGGATTCCAAGTTTCTCAATCATTTTTAAAAGACCTTTTGAAGTAAGCTTGATACTAAGCTTCTATTTTCTACTGTTTGTCATCTTCAAATAGATAGACAAACTAAGGTGACTAATAAAACCTTATCCCAACTTTTAAAGTTTTTTTGTGGGCAAAAGTATAAAAACTTCGGAGGAATGACTATCACACATAGAATTTTCATATAATAGGATAGTCAACACTACTACATCTCACTCTCCTTTTGAATTGGTGTATGATTTTAATTCATTAACCCCTTTGGATTTGTTACCTATGTCTAATGTAACTACTATGCTTATTTATGATGAAGCTTCCAAAGCTTAATTGTTAAAGATTTGCATGCTAAGACACATTCTCACATTAAGAAAAAGGTTAAACAATATGCTAGTAGGGCTAATAAGGGAAAAACACAAAAGTACTTAAGGAATGTGACCTAGTTTGGGTTCACTTAAGGAAAGAAAGGTTTCCTAACTTAAGAAAATCTAAGTTACTCCTAAGGGGTGATGGTCTTTTCAATGTAATAAAGAAAATAAATGACAATGATTATATCTTGGATATGCCTCAATCATATGAGGGTAATCATACTTTCCATGTATCTGATTTGTCTTCTTTTTTAGGAACACAAGAGTCGAATTTTATGGCAAATTCTTTTCAAGAAGGGAAGTCTGATAAGAACCTAACTAGCACTAAATGAGATATCTAAGAGGATAAATAGGAAAAGGATAATCAAGAACTTAGAGGCTCAATAAGAAGAGGAATACTAAAGAGATTACAAGAAAATGTGCTTCAAAAGATAGGGATGCTTAGGAGCTTGGAAGCCTCAAGCCTAAGCCCAAGCCCAAGCCTAGCTTTATACTTTATATGAGCTTGTACCTTAACTCCTTAGAAGCATGTGTACTTCATTGACATGTCATTTGGATGTCATTTATATTTCATTTGTAATTCTTTACATCAAGTGTCCTAAGTACATTAATGCTTAAAGGCTTTTTGGTTGGCTAAGTAGCTTGTATAGTCTTAGCTTGTTTCGCTAGTTAGATTAGATGTTTCCTTGCATGGATGAACATTTAATCCCGTGTCCAAACATCCCCCTTAGGCATAAGGAGCCAAGCTTATAAAAGGCTTCTTTCATGATTTGTAAAGGTAACTTTTGATTAAATAAAAATTAGTTGCTTTACAACCTTTGAGAGATTCCTCTCTATCTTGTTTTATGTAAGAGTCTTTCCATTCTTATCAAGCTTTCATGAGGCTTGTAGTGAATCTCACACTTTTATCTTCCTTGTATCCATGAGTAAGTGGTGAGCATAATCCATTTCTTTCTTACTCACATTTTTCTTGTTTCCTTCTCTTTTGTTCCTTTGCACATAGTTCTCAAATAGACTCCTTTCTTGGAGTTCTTGAAAAATTTTAACACAAGAAGATCCTATGGTGTTATCATTATATAAACTTACAAAAATCATCATTTATATGTATAAATCAATATAAGTATATAAAAATAGTGTATCATAAAAATTCTACCACAACATATCATTGTAGAAGGAAACATATAAAAAATCACTAATAATATAAAAAAAAAAAAAGAAATCAATAGCAACATATAAAAATATAAATTTATTTATTTAAATTATAGTTTATAGTGAATAAGAAGGAAACATGAAAAAAAATTGGACAAATGTTGTTTTTATATTAATTGGAGTGAAAATACAATAAAAAAAATATTTAATTTAAGAGAAGAAACAAAAATAAAAAAGTATATACACTTTATATTTTTTTTCTCGGTATAAGTTTCAAAGAAATATCTTACCAGGGCAAATTAATTTAAGTAAAGTCTTAGTTAATATTTTTTTTTTATCATTTTTTATAAGATCCAAACTAAAAATATTATTTGATTTTTTAGATAATTTAAAATCTCATGCATTATTTTTTTATAAAAATATTCTTAATTAAAGTTATTTCTCCTAATTCAATAAGTAGATGTAGAATACACTTAGACTCTTCGAACAGAAAGAGTCTAATTTTGCTTGCATACCAGGCTCCAAAAACGAATCACCTACTTAATTTTAATATCTTCAATTCTTGCAAGAATGACGTGGTGGTGAGAAGTTGTATTGACAAACAATAACAACATTTTCCATTAATATTTTGTTAATGTCTTATTAATTTAGGGGTAGTTTTTATAAATTTATGATAAATTTAATATTAATTATTTACTAAATTAACTAAATTTGTTAATCTCGATAAATTAGTTAATTTAATCTTATAAAAAGGATTAGAAAAAGTAATTTAATTTATTTTTTCTCAAAAGACCTACATATAATTTAAGTAAGGTCTTAATTAATATGAAAATTTACTAGTAAGAGTATGGATGAGCAAAAGATGAGTTGGACATGTTTATTTTTGTCCCGACCTAATCAATACACAAAATATATGAGATAAGATTGAGTTAACTTGTCTTGCTAATAAAATGTATCAATTTTAATATTATGTATAGTTAAATTATAGAATAAAAGAAGTATAAAAATTAAGTATATTTTATAATATATTTTTTAAAATAAATAATATTATTATAAATATAATACTATATTTTACAAAAATAGTATCTATTATAAAAAAGATTATTGTTAATACATAAATGTTAAAAAATATATATTTTTTAAGAGAATATAAAACACTAAATCGGATTAGGACAACCCAAAACATAATTCAAGTCTATCCTAAATATACACCAAATTTAATTTCAAATCCGAACTCATTCAAATCAAGGTCAGATTAGGGCGGATTAGTGAGTCAAGTTAAGTCATTTTCACCCTTAAATAAGAATCTATTTTTTTCTTATGACAAGTTATAAATAATGAATAATACTAGTTACTACCTTATAAATAAAATATTAAATGAAAAATAAATATATTTAATGTCTTATAAATATTAGTAAAATTCAATACATTTAATTCTAAATCTTTCTGCAACATCTTTCTACTATAATATTCTTTTTATACGATAAGGATCGAATGTATTTTATATTTTCAAAACATTAAATATATTTTTATTTTTATTTAATAATTTATTTATAGTATAGTAGGAGAATTTATAGGAGAATTATTTAATCCAATGATATAACATTAATCCCGTATTGAATGCATTTTATACTTTCAAGACATTAAATATATTTATATTTTTATTTTTATTTAATAATTTCTTTATAGAGTAGTAGGAGAATTAATTAGTCCAATGATATAACATTACTCTTAAATACATATAATCATATAGGATGAATATCTTTAAATCCTCTTACATTTTACTTCTTTTGTATGATAAATATATATTAAATACGTAATATATTTTGAATACATAAAAAATATCTATTTTTATTTAACACTTCCTTCACAAGAAAGTAGAAAAATACGCTAAGAGGATGAATAAGAAGATATTACATTTCTCTTATGTTAAATTTGTATTAATTCATTCTTTAAACTACAAAAGTGGTGTTCATTGTATTGATCAATCTCTTTCTTCTATTGCAAATAGAGGTAGTGAATGCAGCATCAGATATTCTCCTGACCATTGTTATATATTATTAACTATCAATGATGAACAAAATAAAGATAACGTCAGAACCTTAAAAACAAAGAGACATAAAATAATAAAAATTCCTTGCATTCACCGTTACGAGTTTATAAAAACAAAAGGATTGTACAGAACCTAAGGCATTCCTTGGCCGGCTTCTGTTTTTCCAAGACTTAATAGTCTGAATTAAAGATATGGACGCATTTTCCCTATCACACAGAGCAATGGATAATGGACAGCCAGTGTTGGGTGGCAACGTGAGTGCCTTACTAATTGCCATGGGTTCAGCCAGTTTTGTGGTCACAGTGTACCATCTCGTAATCCTGTGTCGCAACCAGCGCCACGTCACCAACCATAACTCGGAACAAGAGCGAGCACGGAGCACCGGAGAGAACGCTCTGGTGCCGCACCTGATTCCAGCCCACAAGTACCAAAAGAGGAAGAAAAGTAACGATGACGTGGATGAAGACGGCACGTGCGCTGTGTGCCTGGGAGACTTTGAAGAGGGTGAAGAGTTGAGAACGTTGCCAGAGTGCATGCACTCTTTCCACGTCACCTGCATAGATACGTGGCTCCACTCCCACTCCAGCTGTCCCGTTTGCCGGGCTCACGCCACTCCTTCGCCGGCGCTGCTGCACCGTGTGCCGGAGTTTGGTTCCACTGCGTTGAATGCACATCACACCGTAGATATCGGCCAAATACCTCTCGTTCAAAATGACTTGCCGCCACCGTGAAATATGATGTACATGTAACAATGTGGTTTTCTTAATCCAGCAGAATGTATATATAAGAGTCGTGACAATAATTACTGAATTAGAGTAAGTAATCGATCGTGTAAAAGATTTTAGGTCCTTAAAACAGAGTTAGTGTAATCCAAATAAAAATCTTATTAACTGAGATTTTCGGTGGACAGTTTTTAATTCAAATAAAAAATTAAAAAAATACCAACACATAAATCAATTAGGAAAGAGTTGTTTGGACTTATTAAGTTATCTTAATTTTGAGCATGGAGTATGTGATTATATTAAATATTTGGTCTCATATAAAAAATAAATGTGATTTATAAAATAAAATAAAATAAACCTAAGCATAAGACATCATCTCTTTATTTATTTTGTAAAACAAAATTGTAAAGTAACTAACAATAATAAGTTTGACATTTTATGAGTTAGAGACTAAACAATAGTTAAAACTCTCTTTTATACAGGTATTCAAAATATAAATATATATTACATAAAAAAAAATGGACATGCAATTCCACGATACATTAAACAAATAATATAACTTTAACAAATTTAAAAATATTGTATTATATTTTTTATTTAATTTATTCTTATAATATCGTCTAATATTTAATTTATGTTAAAAAAAAACAATATATATATATATATATATATATATATATATATATATATATATATATATATATATATATATTTTCAATAATAATTTTATATAATTTTATTTCTTATATATTCATTCTCTATTTTCTTATTTTTTATATTTTTGTCTTTCTTTCATCACATTTATTACATATCACACACTCATTAATTGTATACTTAGGACTTGAACTCAAGATCATGGGTTAAGTAGGAATAAATTTACACTCATTAATTCACACACTCGACAATCTATTACATGTTAATGTATAGAAATTAAACTCTAATAATTATGTTAAAGTCAATGGCTAAGAAATTGATTAATAATTTTTTATTAAAGATATATTAAAAGTTATGGTAAAGTATATTATAACATTTATTTATAAAAAATAATCATTTTTATTTATTAACAAGTGCATAAACACATTTGATAGCATTCTCTATATAATAAAATGCAATTAAACAATAACGCTAATGACATAATAACTCATCCATTATTATTATGATGAGGATAAGAAATTTTATTACACATTGTTAAATTTTAAATATTTTAGTCTCTATAAATGAATGCATATATTTTGATTTTAATCTTTTGTAATTTTTTATTTTTTATTTTTCTAAAATTTGTAATAGTTGATTTGGTCTCTATAAAATGAATGAATTTTGATTTTGGTTCTTGTGAAAAACATTTCTCCAAAACCTAAAATCATTATTTTTAGTCCTTATCATTTATTTTAAAGTAGATAAATAACATTTATTTTAGAGATCTAAACAAAATTTGAGAGATGTCTCGTTAAACATGATATTGTAGGCACTGTTAGGTGTCACTTAATGTAATTACTTAATCTTTTATTAAACACTAAACAGTTAACGAGTGATTTACAACAATGACAATCAATAGTAATGATTTTATATCTTTGAGAAATGAAAATAAAAAAAGTTTACAAGGGTCAAAATTAAAACTTGCTTATTTTATAGAAACTAAAAACATATTTAAGCCAATTTTAAATATCAAATATTACTAACTATATTAATTATAGGTTAAACTATGTTTTAGTCTTAATTATATTTTGTTGTAGATTTAGTTATTAGTATTTGTAATTAAATTTATGTGAAAATTAAAATTAATTCTGACACAATTAATTAAAATAATATTGTTTTAATTTGGTGTTAAATGCACACTTCTCAATAAGCTTTTTAAAAGTAGAAAAAAATACTCATGCCTTATATCATTATTTCCTAATCTCAAAAGGTTTTTAAAATCAGACTAGGCATTAAACTAGTCAAAGCACTAGTTCAAGGTTCAATAGTTCAATTGTAGTTGAATTGTGGTTGATCCGATATTAATAAAATAATAATAATAATAATTAATATATGAAATAATATTGAATAAATATAATTTTTAATTTAAAATTGAAAAAAAATAAATGGTTTTTTAGAATCACCGATTCAAAGAGGTCTCAAATTGGATTTTATCGGTTTTCGTCAATTCTAAAATGATTTGATTTTTGAAAGTAAATGAATTAGTCACCAGACCGATTCCCAATCAAACCAGTCAAATTGGCTGGTCTGATCTAGTTTTCAAAACAATGCTAAGTAGTCTTAATATGTCATTAACATGTGATTAGCTCAAAAATTTAAGATGACGAAAAAACTTTCACCCTCTCTTTGGTAAGGAAAGGTTTTTTCCTATTCCCAACATCTTACACATGCACAAGATGGGAAACAATTTGAATTAATGGCTAGGATGCCTCCACACATGCTGGCTAAAAATCCCTTCAATGAATGAGAGGAAAAAACTAACTTTCAAGTTCCCTAAAATGTCACCCCAAAACACTACTACTTGAAATACCTGCCTGTTAAGTAGTCGAGGCCCTAAAATTCAAACTCATTAAGTCCCTAAAACTATCACATTTTCTCTCAAAAAAACTTCACTTCTACTCTAAATTAAACCTCCAAGAGACTTAAGAACAAGGTGTCTTGCACATTAGAGCTTCTATCCCCTACACCAACATTTGGTTTCTAAGACATTTGGTAAGATTTTCTCCCAGTTTTTTTTTTCTAGAGTCTCACATGAATCCTTTCATGAAGTTAGCTCCAAAAGCTTCAAGTTTTCTCCATTTTCCTACACTCCAAGCTTTTAAATCAAGTGTCTTTATGGGGACATTTGGTAAAAGAGAAATTTTTTCGTACTTGAAAATCATGATTTTTTCGAATTATGAATCTTGGAAATCATGATTTCTAGAAATGACTAAAATCCATTTGGTTAGTCATAAATATTCTTGGGAATATTTATATAAATTTCCTTGGAATTAAAACTTTTCATATATGATTTTAATTGAACTATTTCGAGCATATAAGTGATTTTTCTAAAAATATTTTTTATTTAAACATATTATTTAATTTTTTTTATTTTATTTATCATACGAGAATTTTTATTGTTTGACATAAATTTATTATATTTGAAATAAGGAAAATTCTGAAAATAAATTTTTAACTTGACGAAGGTGTTTCTTTACTTAAATTTATTCTTGAGTGCAATGATAAGTTAAAGTTACATAATTCTTTTTAAAACTTTTTATTGATTTCAATGAAAATGTAATTTTTATGAAAATATAAAATAAAGTCATCCATTTTATCTTTTATATATATATATATATATATATATATATATATATATATATATATATATATATATATATATATTACTAAGTTGTCATGTAATTATCACTATGCACAAAAGTTAAAGTTAAATTGTCATCACTAATTTGAGTTAAAATTAAACAAATAAGTTTTTCAGCATAACTAAATAAGAAGTATAAGATTGTTATCACTAACAAAATTTTTTTTTTAAAAACAGTCAATTTTAATGAGGTAATAATTAGATTATTTATAAGAAATAAATTTAATAATAAATAAATTTATGTAAATTTATTTTTATTTTTATATAAATTATTTTTCATTTTCTTATGTAAATTATTTAGTATTATTTGTTCAATCAAAATAGTTTATAAGGATAATATGTGAGAAGTTTATAGGATAATAACATTTATAAATAATTTATTATAATATTTTATTGCATGAAAATTAAGATAAAATTTAAAAATAATTTAATGAAATTATATGTTTGAATAAGTTTTTTTTTGTAAAACTATGCTTTTTAATAACTTTTAAAATTACAAATAAGTCGGTGTATTTTTAATATTTTTATTTAAATTTAACATAATAATTTTTTTATTTTCTATACTTTAAATTTTTTTTATTGTTTCTACTAAAATATTACAGTTATAATATTCTTAAGAAATTTTGAACTAATACCATGAAAATTTTTAAAGAATTAAAAATAAAAATATTTAAAAAGTATAATGTTTAATAATATTAAATGATTAAAACAATATATTTTATAAAAATAATTTTATTTTTAAAATTGTATTAAGTATACTAAGATATTTATTAGTGTTTCTTATTTTTAAATATAATTATTTTAATAAGAACTTGTTTAAAAAATTATACTTATATTAGATTAGATAATGAGAATATTGTGATATTTTTGCATCAATAAAACTTTCTCTTGATTTCGAGAAAGTTAGATTCTCACCTCATCTATGAGAATATTTTTGTGGAAAACATAGATAAAAATTATTTAAGGAGACAATGTTTCCTGTAAATATTTTTATAAAATAGTGTACTAAACATAAGAAACTAATATTCTTTAACTCTAAATTTTTAAAAAATTAAAAACTTATCTTCTACCACATGCCTCTTAAGAGTAAAAGAGCTTATCCTTTTTTCTTATACTTTTCGCCATTTAAAATATCTTAAAAATGTATATGCTACAGTTTTATAGTTCAAAATATGTTGGTTGACAAGTTTGCTGGTTTTGTCCTAAAAGGGTGATATTTTTTATTTCTTGTGAAAATCCCTTAATAGAAGCCAAATTCTTGGTTTTATTTTAATTTTTAGTATGAGAAATGTTGTGTTTTTATCTCTAATTAAACATTACATAGTTGTATGCACATTTTTAGATATGTTTTATTTAGAGTTTTCATATTTAAAAATAATTATTTGAAATATATTTTGGGTGATATTAGAAATTATTTTGATTTTGTATTATGCTCTTAATAGACCACAAGTTTTTCTATGATTATGGTTGGATATAGTGCTAATTTTTGTTTCCTTAAAGTGCTGCTCATGAATCGTTTGCAATAATTTTTGGGATTTTTTTATGCTTAATATACCTTAAAACACCTATGACACATAAGAAAAATTTAAATCAAACTTTGGAGTTCAAACTGTAATCGTGTTTTTCCCTTTGGTGATTAACCAATTGGTTTGGGTTAACTATAAGAAGAATTAAATTTAATTTTAATAAAAAATATTTAATAATTAGTATTTGACTTTTTTTTTAGTGAAAGTTTTGGTAGAGACCAAAGTTATTGGGTGCACTTATATTGATGCATTAGTAAATGCTGATGAAAGGGTAAATAATCGAGTCCGAATAGTGCTACAATGACACATACATGTATTTATACGTAGGTAACATGTTAATTACCATTTGACCTTTCATTTTTCGCAAAAGCAAAGTATAACATTATAGTTAATTACCTTATCATTTATGGAATAAAAATTCAATAGTTATTATAAGAAAAATATTTTTTAGTGATGAAATTTAGCAATAGATTCAAGGCTTGCTACATAGCGACGGAATTAGCGACCGAAACTGGAATTTTTTTAAAAAAAAATTAACACCGATTTAACGACCAAAACTATAATATAAAAAATAATAAAATAAAACAAATGATTAGCGACCGAATTAGCGATTGAAACTCAAAAAATTAAAAAAAAATTAAAAACAATTTAGCAACCGAAAATAAAAAGGTCAATATATATATATATATATATCGACCGAAATAGTGTCGCAGAAAATGACAGAGTTAAATTTTGCAACCGAATTAGCAACCGAAATTCAATAAATGAAAAACAATTTGCGACGATTTAGTGACCAAAAATGAAATATATTAGTGACCAAAATAGCGATGGAGGAGAAAAGGACAAAATATTAAATTTTGCGACCGAATTTGTGACCGAAATTCAGAAAATAAAAACAATTTAGCGGCTGATGTAGTGACCGAAAATAAAAATGTCAAAAAAAAAGAATATATTAGCGACCAATTTTCAAAAATTCGAAATTTTTTTCCCTATTTTTTTCCCTCTCTTTTCTTCCCCACTCCCTTTTGTTTAAACACTCTGCCACCACCGCCACCACTACTCCGTTGCCACCTTCGTTGTCTCCTCTCCCTTCCTCCCTCTTCTCCTTTCTATTCTTTGTTGCTAATTCGTTGCTAAGTCATTTAGCGACTGAAATTCGACATTAGCGACTAATATGATTGATTGCTAAACTTAAAATTTTTTATAGTGAGTAAAAATAACCAAATGAGGTAAAATGACTTCAACCAATCGATTACATTTTTTGATAAATCACCTTTTTTCATTTTTGGCTTAAATCATGGTTAATTAAACCCCTCTTAAACCCTTGGGTTTAAGGATATCCTAATCCCCCTTATAAATGCCCTCATCTAATGAATATAAGTGTTTTTCTTCCTCCGTTTGCTAATTGAATTTCATTTAGAGGTTAAGTCCCCTTTGTTGAAGTTTTAAACCCCTTATTAATGTTTTCTTACCAAGACTACACTATAGGTAAGGAAAGCTTACCTCTCTGTGTTTTGATGTTTAGGATCTATTGTACCTTATTTATGAGTATTACTAAAATGATAGAATAACGTGTAATATGCTAGGTTGTGATTTGTAGTTTTGTTTTGGAGTTTTATGAAATATACATGAAAACATGTGTTATAATGATTCTTTATAAATCTATCGGTCATATGATATAGTCAGCTTTTCCTAAATCATTTCTATGTGAAATTAACTCATTTCTAGAGAGGCTTTGTGTTCAAAGAATACTTGGTTTCGAGCTTGAAGAGGCTTATGGAAAATAGTACTTGTAATTGTTTTTAGTTAATGAAAAGTTTAATCGTGTATAAAGGATTGTACGTAGTCTCAAGTTTGGGACATTAAAACCCTTTACTTTATACTATATTTATTCATAATGTTAACTAATAAAATATCAAGTGACTTAAAAAATCTTAATCAAAATGGTAAAGGATTCATATTCACAAATTTCATTTGTTCGAATCAAACACCATAATTAAAACATCTTAAGGGCACTCCAAAGTCCAACTAAGATTAAAAAAAATCATAAAATAACTATAAATCTTCATCATAACATGTCCCGATGTCACATCCTATCAAAGTAAAAAAACCAAAAGTAAGTAAAACAAAAGCAGAAAGGAGCCCCAGCTCACTCTTCATGCTCATGTTCTACGTCACCTAAAAATAATGATCATCCCAAACACAAACAATACAAACAAAAAGGTAGTGAGAATTTTTCACTACAAGCTCATGGTATGAACATAAAGGTTGAGTATAAACACACAAAACACACAGAACACGCAACACCATGTCAATCACAAGAACACTCTACATATGCACATGCTATAACAATGATGCACTCTTAGTTACTACTTCATATACAATGTGGTATCAACTCTAATATAGGAAGTAGTTTAAAGGAAATATTGGTCAACCCTCTATGGTTGGCCATACCACTCTAGATTAATGATACCATATGGTAGCATTTCAAGTACTACTCGACTTGTATCGTGTGTCCTATCATGTGGGATTGGTCATGACCATTGAGATTTTTATACTAAGTAACTCTTAGGAGGTCTAGTGATTTTACCACTTGGGTTCACGTGTACTTCCTTACTTCATAGTTCGTTAAATGATGCATGTCACATAATTCGTTTATTATTACACTTTGAAAATTGGACCGATAAGGGTCATGCTTGCATTTCACATGCTAGATAGCTTATTTCACAACCCTACACAATTAGCAAGTACCATCCTTACTTCTTGTCACAACCTAAATTGTGACGCTAGGCTGAGTGGGCCGAAACCGGGTCGCCGACGTAGGAGTCGCCACTGGCGTTTTGGTTTAGGGAACGCCAGGAAACCTAGTGGAAAGGCTGGTCTTGAATCGGAGAGGTGGGTTCGGGAGTTGGTTACATGCCAGGGAGCAGAGGGAGCACCCCAGCGTGCCTATCACTTGATAGTTACCCTTGGCTAGCTATATGGGGAGAGGGATGACACTCGGACTTGGGTTTTGTCTTGGGATGGAAGAGGTTTAGGTGAGGTATTCTGGGATTTAGGATTTGACTTGATAGGAGTATGCCTCCTGTGCCTACGTACCTCGGCTTTAGAGGAGTCAAAGTCAACGTAGTTCAGGCTGGGGAAGTTTGGTTTTAAAGGAAGGTCAGGTTGGGAGGAAGGCTGGGGTGGTACGTCCTGTCTCGGCCCTGCCGGGTCCGAGTCGGTTCTAACCTGGGTGTTGAGATTGGGGACCAAGCCGACTCGTGCCGGCTTGGTTCTGTCGCGGAAGGGATCGAATCGGCACTGGCCATCAAGCCAGGCCGAGACCAGTCAGCCTTGAGGAAGGCGGGATAAAGGGATTCAGGTCATGTCGGCTAGCAGTCCCAGGGCGGGATGGTCTCGGCCCAGGGCCGCCCTAACGTAGTGAGGGATCTTGGCTTGAGGTGGGCAATGGGAATCCTAACCTGGGATGTTGCCAAAGGTAGACTGAAGTACTAACCTGGTATTCGGAGATGGCGAATGCGTCTTTCCTGTCTTGGTCCAATGTCGGATCCTCTCCTTCTGCCAGCCCTTGGGATTCTCCTTTCGCTTTCTTCGCGTCGTCGTTGGCTTTATCCTTACCCGTCTACGGTCGTTCTCTCTCTTCTACTCCAGCTCTCTCTCTCTAGCCTTCTTTTCTCTCTTTTTTTTTTTTGCCCGTGTCTCTCTGTCCCCTCTCTCTTTCGTCCTGGGGCTTTATATAGAGCTTGGGGTGGCTGCATAACAACCGAATCCCAAGATTCTCTCAGATATTATCCTCTCCCTCTTTCTGTTTCTCCCATGACGTCTAGGGTCCACTGGGATGTGGGGAGTCTCAGTCAAGCGTGGACTGAGTCAAGTGTGGACTCAATGGTCTAAGCCCGTCCTAGCTTGGAGTCATGCGGAAGTGGCCCAAGAGCCTGGAATTGGGCCGAGAGGAAGGCGGATCAAGATGATTTTAGAGAGGGCTGAAACGACGTTCCGGCCTGGACAATTTTGGGGTGCAACACTTCTCACAATTAGGGTTCAACCATGGGCGTACTCATTGCAAGAACATGTGTGCTCATCATTCTACAACTTGCAAATTTCCAAGTTCTACCCAAAATTCACTTTCAAGGGGGAAACTTGAGATTTTTCCACGTTCTTCGAGAATTCAAGCAAAACAGCAAATCACAGTACCATCAATTTAATTAATAACTCAATCAATCAATCAACCTAATTTAGGGGTTTAATCCCCTTTGAGAACCAAGGCGTGCAAATCATCAAAATATACATATTAAAGCATAAGTTAATATAGGGAGTTTAATCTCTCATTTGGAGAACCAAAACATACAAACTTTGATGTTCTATGATCAACTCCTCTACCCAAAGTTATACTCATACCTTTGAGTGAGATTTCTTACTCTTCCCTTACTTGGAATATCAAACTCCAAATGTTCCTCATTCCTCAAGGTTTCTCCCTCTTGTTGCTTTAACGTCCTCTTTAAGGGTTTTCCTCCTCGATCTTTTGTAGAGAAGGACACCAACATTTTTAGACTTCTGATTCTCAAGGGGTCTACAAGTCGCCCCTTAATAAAGCCTTGAAGTATGCCTTGTTTTGCACTTTGACGACCCACAATGAGCACAAGTGTGCTCACTCGCCACCTGCTCAACACAGGCATGCTCTACGAGCTAACATGTCTTCTACCAAAAACAAGACCCAATGATCTTTTCTCTTATTTTACTTATAAAAGTTCAATTTAATACCCCAACAATTATTTTCCCAAATATAGTTTATTTAATTGGTGATAAAATATATTTTAAACGCTCGCATTTTTAAATAAATTACTACACATCAAATAACAATAACACAAAAGGCAAGATGTTATAGAGACAAACCAAGATAAACTATGTTTTCATTATCTTATTATATTTTATTCACATTGTGTTTAAATGTGTAGTTTGTAAAAAGATACTTGAAAAAATTTCTAATTAAACTTATCGTGTGAAGCCTTAAGATGGTAAATGACTTTTGCAAAAAAAAAAAAAAAAGAAGTTGTCAAAAAGTTTTTAAATACAATTCAAATCCCCTTATTTTGTTACTTGTATTTTACATTTATTTAGACTTAAATATATTTTTGATTCCTCAAATTAAAGTCAATTTTTTTCATCTCACAAATTTGAAATTGCTTTCATTAGTTCTTATATTTTGAAAAATAGCACATTTTATTCTTTTTACCTTTCATGACAAACAAAATACAAGTCATTAATTGTTATGTATATGGTAAAAAATTGGAGAACATTGAATAAAAAAAATTTAAGGTTAACAATGTTTTTCTAATTTTTGATAATACATGTAACAAATGATAACTTGTATTTCATTTGTCATGTAAAGTGAAAAACTAAAACCAATTATTTTCGAAATGTGAGGACTAAAATAATAATTTCAAATTTGGGAAAAAAAAATCAAAATTGGTCCAAATTTAGAGAATAAAAAACATAGTTAAGTCTTATTATAATGTTTAGTTTACAATGAAACACTTGTTTTAAAATTCATGTCATGGTGACTTGAAATTTATTTAGATTATGAGTATTTTGGAGTGTTTGTGTGCACTTATTTTAAAATTCATGTTGTGGAAACATGAAATGTGTTTACATTATGAACTTTTTGGACAATTATGTTAGATATTTTGAATGAATTTTTGTTGTATTTAGGGAAAAAAAAATAATGAGATTGTGTTTAGATATTGCATTTATTAAAAATATCATTATTTTTATTGTTATTAATGTTATGTTTCAAGAAATTGGTGCTGTAATAATAAGACACTAAATTTGAATGAGGTATTTAGACTAGGTTGGTTTAATCAAATAAAGTGTTCAAATCTAACGGAGTTGTCTTCATTGACCTTTTTCTTCTCCAATTCATGTACGCATGTGGGTTCTAATATGAAGATAGAAACAAGAAAACGAATATCGAAAGGAAAAGGAAAGGAAGTAGGACTTAAATGAAGAGTATACAAGGAATTTGATATTAAAATTTTATTTAATACATAATCTATGAAGTTGGAATAATTAAGATGATATACTTGAATGTTGAAGTAATATTAGCATGAGTGAGAAAAATATTTTGTTAAGTTATTTTTTTTAATCTTAATCCCTTTCCATCTCAAATATATCATCTTATAAATTTTAATTTACAAAATAATATTATTTCATAAAAATATAAAATTATACTCACAAATATTTGCTTTGTGAATTATACATGTTCATGATTTTTTTTTTTTATAATTACGTTACAAGTGCGAAGTATAGATTAATTTTACTAATAATTAATTTATGTCAGAAAATTTGACTGGCTATTAAATCCTTAAAGAATTTGAATTGAATGTTATTCATTATAGTCTATTTACTATATAATCATTTTTATATAATAAAAACAATGTTCCACGTGTCAGTTATTATAGAAAAAAAATTCCCGTTCTAATAATAACCGCACTTCCACTTTGCAGCGTAACCAACATTTAGTAATTCAAAACCTGATATTGACATTTTACAGTTTTATACAGCACATTCAATTTTTTTACTGTACATTCATTTTTTTTATTACTGTCATGTGTCTTTTCTACTGTGCATACAATTTTTAATTACTATCCTAAGTTTTGTGTAAGCATATATATAATGATAAAAAAATAAAAATCATTATCTTTTTTTCTATGTGATATTTAAATATTTTTGAAATATTTAATACATTAACATGTCCAATATTAGTCTATTACATAAAATTCTGTTATTACTTATATTAAGTGAATGATAAATTTATATAAATTCTTATTATAATCAATTGTAATTTATTTAAATGAATTTATTTTTACTGCAAAATCATATAAATTCATTTTTACTGTGAAATCATATCGTAAAAAGTCGTTTTTAATAATTTTATAAATAAAAATTGTTAATTAATATTTAAATTATAAATTTGAAATTTTTATATAAAAAAATCAATTTAATGACATTTAAATTTTATTGGTTAATATATTTACTAAAAAATAAAACACTACTGCATATATCATTTTTAATAACATTTTATTAGATACATTTGTAGAACTATTATCAATACTCCTATTAACAATATTTTATATTTATTAAATATTATTAAAAATATAAAAAATATATTTCTAATGATATTTTGAGATATAGTTCAAATATAATATTTATTAAAATATAACTAAAACAAATAGGTTTTATTTTTTAATTTTTTTTATACTTTCTCAACATATTTTAAATGATTTTAAAAGTCATATATAGTAGTGTAGTATTTTGACTCTATTTAATAATTTCATGTATAAAATTTCATTGATTAATATTTATATGACAATGTTCAAAAATTTTATACAAAATTAATCTATTAAATATATTTTTATTATAATATAAATTTAAATATGTTCTTTAATAATATCATAAATAATTTTTTAAAAATTCTTTATGCATTGCATAAACATATTTCAACAATATTTTCATATTTACATAGCACGAGATTGAAGTTTTAGATGAAAATATAATTATTTTTACATATTATTTAAAAAATAATATATTTTTTTGATATTTGTTAAGGTGCGGTATTCTATAAACATAATTAGGAAACTATGCTTTTGAGTTAAAGATAATGAGCATGTAAAGTCATTCGGAGAGCAAGCATTCTTGAATTTTTAATGTTAAAATTAAAGACCATATAAAGTCATAATTAACTTCCATTATAATTAGACACCATCCCTGATAGTATATTAAAAATAATTAACATATAATGTCTTATTAAAATTTTCTGTTTTTAAGAATATTTAAAAATTCAAATACATGTATTTTTACCATTTAAAAAATTTAATGTCTACATTTCTTGAGAAAAATAATTTGTATATAGATTAGTAAATTAATTAAACGTGTTTGGGAAATTGAGTTATTAATATTTTAAAATTAGCATTTTTTAGAAACATTTTAATAATATTTGATATTTTTATGATATTATAAAATTAAATTATTATTTATTTCTAATGTAAAAAAAACTATACATGAATAAAGTAAATAACTTATTAAATATATTTTTTATTGCAAAATATATTTTTACATATACATTAATGTAGAACTTTTTCAACAAAATATTTTTCAATATTTGATAAGCTAATCAAGTATGGATAATAAACAAATTAAGGTGGTTATATCACCATCACATTCTAAATTTGAATATTGAAAATTTTTCTCATCTAAATAATACCAAGTGATTCGTTGAAACTAATGGAAGTATCATTGCATGTGTAGTAAGTTACGTTAGAATTACTTAAGATGTGGTAGTTGTTCCATGCATTATTACTATTTTCACTTTAATTACATTAACAATATATAATATTTTCATTAATACAATTCACTTTTTTTATTATATTTAGACTAATTATTTTATGCTAAAAAATAATAACGTAATACTACGTCATTTGAATTATATATACAAGTAATTTTAAAATATGCATAAAAACCAACGCAGCACGTGCATTTGCACGGGTATTGTGCTAGTAGATACTAAAACACCTTTATAATTTTAAAAATATAAAATGGCAATCAAAACTACCTCTCCCATGATTTTACCTCCAATTATTCATGCATTTTAAGCATATTACTAGTGCTCACATATTCACTGAATGACATTAGTGTTCTTTCCTCTCAATAGGTAACAACTTCAATCTAACTAAATATGATTTTGATATTCGACTTTTGCACTCCCAAATTATTAATTATCGCAAGCAACTAACATCAAGTAATTGCCCAATCGCAATCAACTATCACATGTAGCATCCCTGTCCATCACAATTTGCACAATAATCAATAGTTGTATAAGCCTACATAGTATTAAGTAAAATAAATGAGGCTTAAGACAATTAATTCATTGGTCCTACCTTGACCAACAAGTATTAACATTCGACTAGTATATGTGATTAATTAGCATTCCACGCTTACGTTAACTCCAATTAGTCACATCATTTGTGTGCCCACTTTTTGGAATATATTTTGTGGAATATTATCACATCTGGGAATATATAAAGCAAAGTTAGCTAGTAGGTAAAGAAACTTGACAAAAAAAAAAAGGAGAAAAAACGAAACTATGTGAGAAAATCTCCACTCAAAATTCATTTGTTACATATAGTTTCTTGTTAAATTGTGTTTTATAAGATCTTGCTTGCACATTTGATGATGCAGCTAACTTGAACCGTACGATTAGTTTGACATAAAAGGAACCTGTAGCTCTACGAGGCAGAGACACAATAATCGCGTGTTTCTTCATTAAAAATGGTCCACGCAATCTAAATTTGTATTAATTACCAATCATGCCACAGATTTTACCTTCACCTGTCATTTATGATTTTTTAATTTTTTTATGATGTAATTTATGAAATTGATATTTAGGATTTTTGTCTAAGTTAATAAAAACCTCTAATTAGTTAATATACCAGTTAGTTACATTCTGTTATTTTAGTTAGATAAGTATTATTAAGCCAGTTATGTTAGCTTTCATTCTCACTTTCCCAGCACGCTGGTCTACCAATTTGACATAAATTCAATATATCTTCATTTCTTCCAGAATTATTAGACAAGTTTTGGTTGTTTTACTAATTGTTACTATAATAAACATAAATATGCACATAATAATCATCCGAAACAGAGTACTCTGTTTTGCACTAGTTCCTCCCCTGGGTCCGTAAATGTATGCCCCTCATCAGAGTCACATGCAAATTACATGTCCCTTATGAAAAGGGATGGATATAAAGGTAAACAAGACAAGCAAGTAATTTGTTTAATGAACAGCTTGGTGTATAAGTGACGTTGAACAATGTTTAGAAGCATGTCTATGTAGCCAAATTATCTTCCTTGTACGACACATCCTAGGGGCAACCCTTGTATTCTGTATATATATTATATATAAGAAGACCTATCTACCTTCAAAATTATCCTAAAGGAATATACTACACCTCTTGAAGAAACCGCTACTGTCTTACCATATATGGACACTCGTTCTTCTTTGGAAAACTCAACAATGGGTAATTGTCTTACCACATGTTGTTGCGAAGGGAATTTCTTCAACAAAAAGCAATCTCTCCCCATTGATACCATATTCAAGTTTCCTGTAGCCGTTGCCAATTCTTCTTGGCCTCCAGGTATCCATAATGTGATTGGTCATATTCTTGTGATATAGTTATAGTCTAATAAATGCATGCTGATTATTGATAGTGGTGAATTGCTATTTGCTACATGCAGGTGGTGATTTTGCAAGTGGAGTAATTGATCTGGGTGGTTTGCAAGTGTCTCAAATATCAACGTTCAACAGAATTTGGGGCACCGATGACAATCAAGGTTTCACCATGTTTGAGCCATCAGGAATACCTCAAGGTTTCTTTATGTTGGGTTGCTACAGCCAACCCAACAACAAGCCTCTTTTTGGATGGGTTCTTGTGGCAAAAGATGTGTGTACAAGTGCATGCAACTCCACTTTAAAGCAACCAATTGATTACACACTTGTATGGAATAGTGAATCTCTGAAGATTAGCCAAGATGGTCCCATCTATGTTTGGCTACCAACAGCACCTGATGGGTATAAAGCTGTAGGCCATGTTGTCAGCACCACACCAAACAAGCCTTCCCTTGACAAAATCAGGTGTGTCAGGTCAGACCTCACTGACCAATGTGAAATAAGTTCATTGATTTGGGGATCAGGAAGCTTCAATGTTTATGATGTTAGACCAAGCAATAGGGGAATTCAAGCTCCTGGTGTTAGAGTAGGCACCTTTGTTGCTCAAAATGGGAGCACCAACCCTCCATCTATTTCTTGTTTGAAAAACACCAGTGCTATCCCAAAATATATGCCCAATCTACAACAAATCAAGGCAATACTCCAAGCTTACTCTCCAACTATGT
Source organism: Mucuna pruriens (assembly GCA_025330945.1). Classification (NCBI taxonomy): domain Eukaryota; kingdom Viridiplantae; phylum Streptophyta; class Magnoliopsida; order Fabales; family Fabaceae; genus Mucuna; species Mucuna pruriens. Next base: position 2,255,374 of record JAENHJ010000047.1, read on the forward strand.
GCTTACATCCTGATGAAGAATACTTGCCATCTTCTGTGGATTGGTTCTTCTCCAATGGGGCACTGCTATATAAGAAAGGGGAAGAGTCAAATCCTGTCCCAATAGCACCAAATGGCACTAACTTGCCTCAGGATCCTAACACTGATGGTGCCTATTGGCTGGACCTGCCTGCTGATGCAGCCAACAAAGAGAGGGTCAAGAAGGGAGATTTGCAAAGTGCCAAAAGTTATGTACATGTGAAGCCAATGCTTGGAGGAACCTTCACTGACCTTGCAATATGGGTCTTCTACCCATTCAATGGACCTGCAAGAGCAAAAGTTGAGTTCCTTAATCTTAAATTGGGGAAGATAGGTGAACATGTTGGTGACTGGGAGCATGTGACACTGAGGGTAAGCAACTTCAATGGTGAACTATGGCAGGTCTATTTCTCACAACACAGCAAGGGTACATGGGTTGATTCCTCTCAGATTGAGTTCCAAAGTGGTGGCAACAAACCACTGTGCTATTCTTCCTTGCATGGCCATGCATCATACCCACATACTGGCCTTAATCTGCAAGGGGAAGGGAACATAGGCATAAGGAATGATACTGCTAAAGGTGGCAATGTCATGGATATGGGGGCATTTCAACTGGTTTCTGCTGAGTATTTGGGTTCTGAAGTTATAGAGCCTCCTTGGCTTAACTATTTCAGGGAATGGGGTCCTAAAATTGATTATAATATAGATGTTGAGTTGAAGAAGATTGAGAAGTTATTGCCTAAGAAGCTAAAAGCTGCTTTGGAAGAGATTGTGAGAAGTTTGCCTAGTGAGGTGCTGGGAGAGGAAGGACCCACTGGTCCAAAGGCCAAGAATAATTGGAGCGGAGATGAAGTTTGAAGATTGTACACTTCAGTTACATTGATTCTTTCGTATAATAGTGTGTGTACATGCATACTGTGTGTAGAACAGAAACTAGGGTCAATTAGTTAGGTATTAGATTGTCTAAATGTAATCTGCTAGGAGTTATCATTATTCTGTTACAATTCAAACGTAATTGCTTCTAGTGTTATAAGTGACGGTAACTGTGTAATAAATACTGATATAATTTTGAATAATGGACTTTCTTGACTGTTTCTTTTTCAAATCATTTCTTTCTCGTCTTTGGGTCAATTCCTCTTCCCATTTGCCATGGAGGTCTGATTACTAAGAACGTACTTCAAATTGATTTAGAATAATGTTGATTTAGAATAACGTATTTCAAATTCATTCATGAGAATAATGTTAATGATTGAAAAAATAAAATACAAAATCAAAGGAAACCACAAGCTTCAAGCTAGTACATAGCTTTGTCAATTATCCGTGCACTCAGAAAATGCGGATTTTAGTTCTCATATTTCTAAGGACATGTTTAGGAGTTTTATAAGAAAAAGGGGGAAAGATATTTTTTATTTTAAAAGAAGTCTATCATATTTATAAAAATAAATAAAAGATTAAGATGTTAAATTTGTGTAACTAATTTGTTTTTTATTTTTTATTTTAAAATATTGACAAATTATTAAATATTTCTTAAAAATAAAATTTTATTCTTTTTGTCTTCCAAAATTCCATTTTCAAACGTATCTTTATAAGTCTCATATCATCAAAGGAAAAAAAATACAAAAGTACTTATAATAGAACATATTATTTGTTTAGGATTCATCACTTATTTTTATACCACTCTCTCATAAATCATAACCTAAGAAGTAAAATGACAGAGAATGTAAATCTAAAAAATATATAACCGTCAAATTATATTGGTTATTACATGTAAGCAAAGAATAATTATTTACCAAATATTATTAATTAATCTATAAATATATATATATATATATATATATATATATATATATATATAAAATATGTTTATTACAACTATTTGCTGTTGATGGGGAGTAGTTGGAATTTTTTTATTTTGTGGGGATTAATTTATTTTAGAAGTAGGTTTATTAACTCAAAATTAATCTATCCTCTTTCTTAAGTAATCTATTTTATTTTTTATTTTTTCATATCTTTTTACTTTACATATTATTCAAAACTTTATTGTTAAGTTGATTCTAGTAGTTTTTTTTAAAATTTCGTCTAAATTTGTTATGCATGTATAATATGAATTTGAGAATGCATGAAGAGCATGAAGATGGACATGGGAATGACATTGAGTATATGGAAGTCAAACCCCTTCAAGGACCTATGACTAAAAGGAGATTGAAGAGGCTTGAGGAAGAAGTGCAACAAAAGATGACTCATGACCCACCTCTATTTACATTGTAGGATTGCCACAATGCCTTATTTTGCTTTACACTTCTTTGTATGAGGACCTTATTCATTTGCTTGTACTTTAGTGGTCCTTTGCTTGTATTTTAGTTCAGGTCTCAAAGCCCATCTTGTATTTTAGCTTGGGTTTCAAAAGCCCATTAGGGACTTGTGGAGAGAGCTTGGACAAACCAAGTTAGGCACCTAACTTTGATTCCATTCTAGTTAGGCCATGATCTTCCCTTAGTTTGGGCTAGCTAATTGGGATAGGCCCAAGGCCTTTTAGTATAGTCTTAATCCATGTAAATAGGATAAGGTATATAAGTCTAATCATTCATTCTTGTAATTACTATTACTTGTATTGCAAACTATTGGGGAGTTTCTTTCATCTTGTTCTTGAGTAAGACCACTTAATCTCATCAAGTTCTTCACGAGACTTGTGGCAAATCTCAAATTCCTTATCTAGTTCCCTTGGAATTAGTGATGATTCATTCCTAAACCTTTCACCATTTTTCTACTTTTCAATTCTTCAATTTCTAAAACCTAAATAGTTTTCGATTTGTGTTGTTCTTTGTCAATTTTGCAAGTGTATGGATCTAGCGATTTAACATGTGGTATTCAGAGCATTTGCACCTCATAAGGTACTGCGATTGAAGCATAATCCATGGAATTTGCAAGCAATATGGTGCATCGTCCAAGTAAGAACATCGGATGAAAATTCTAGCTCTAATTTTTGTTCTTCATTCTTTCTTGCTAGGTTTTGTTCACCTAACTTATGTGCAGCATTTCCATGGTTTAATTTCTATTTTCCATGTCTAGAATCTTGAATTGAGTTTGTAGGTTACATGCTTGATAATTGGGGGAAATTGAATTGGATCTTGTTTCTTGATTCTTACTAAAGTTTTGTTGTTGTTTCTCTAGTTTGGATCTATTCGCCTATATGGATCTTTTGGTTTTGGTTTGATTACTTGTGATTCAAGGTACTGCAGTGTGTTATTTTTAAGTGCACACCATGTGTTTGATGAATTGTAAATGTGAAATATACATGACTTTCTTGATCATTTTTGTGAGAGATTATGGTGTAATCTTGAAAAATTGTGCACCAAAAAAAAAAGTGTTGTGAAAAAATTTTAAGATATTAGTGGAAAAAGGCAAGAGAACATATTATAGAAAATTCTCCTAAGTGTGCATACATGAGTGGATGAGTGTAGACACTAAGTAGTGGTAAGTTTTCCTTGATTACTTTATTTAGGTTTTGTGTGAGTTTTTGTTTTTAAAGGGAAGTACTTGGTTGGTTGGTTGTTTGGAGAAGGAAAGGATGGGAGAGAGTATAAGTGATTTGGAGAGTTATTCCTCTTAGACTAGGCAAGTTATGAGAAATATGAAGAAATTGGAGAAACCTAGGGGAGGGCTTGAGTCCATGAGAATAAACACTTAAAGTGTCAATACTAAAGTAATTTCTCTTAGTAAAGGTATAGGAAAGAATCATAGTGTCTCCATACATGAGAGTGAGTGGAGCCATCATGAGGGCCCCAATAGTCCTTATAGTAGGTCTTTTAGGTCAAATAGGAGTGTGAGAAGTAAGAGGCATGTGAGACCTAGGAGGGTTAGGAGACATGAAGAGGAGCCTAGGGAGAGGTCTTCTTAAGGGTTTGAAATACAAAATCTCACCATTCTTCTGGGACATGGTAATGCAGACACATCTTGAATGAGAGATGAAGGTAGACCAAAACCTTAAATATTTTAACTTTGATGAGAGGACAAAATTAAGGTTGATTGCTGTTGCACCCCAAAATTGTTCGGGCCGGAATGTCGTTTCAGCCCTCCCTAGGACCATCTTGATCCGCCTTCCTCTTGGCCCAATTCCAAGCTCTTGGGCCACTTCCGCATGACTCCAAGTGGACCACTGAGTCCACACTTGACTCAGTCTACGCTTGACTGAGTCTTCCCACATCCCAGTGGACCCCAGGCGGAGTGGGAGAAACAGAAAGAAGGAGAGGATAATATCTGAGAAAATCTTGGGATCCGGTTGTTAGGCAGCCACCTCAAGCTCTATATAAAGCCCCTGGGCGAAAGAGAGGGGGATGGGAAAGAAAAGGCACAGAGAGGCAGAGAGAGAGAGCAAAGAAAAGCTAGCAGAGACCGAAGAGAGAGAACAACCAGAGACGGGCTAGGGAAAGCTGACGACGACGCGCAAGAGGTGAAAGGAGAATCCTAGGGGCTGGCAGAAAGAGAGGATCAGACGTTGGACCAAAGCAGGGAAGACACATTCGTCATCTCCAAATACCAGGTTAGTACTCTAGTTCAACCCTCGCATCATCCCAGGTTAGGTTCCCCATTGCCCACCTCAGGCCTAGATTCCCCACCATGCCACGTGGCCTGGGCCGAGTTCATCTCGGCCCTGGACTGCCAGCCGATATGACCTGAACCCCTCTATCCCGCCTTCCCCGAAGCCGACTCGGCCTAGGCCACACCTGATGGCCAATGCCGACTCGATCCCTTCCACAGCAGAACCAAGTCGACACGAGTCGGCTTGGTCCCCAACCTAAACACCCACGCCCGAACCGACTCGGCCCCGGTAGGGCCGAGACAGGACGAGCTGTGCCTTCTCCTAAACTCACCTTCCTCTAAAAAACCCAAACTCCCCCAGCCAGAACTACGTCGACTTTGACTCCTCTACAGCCGAGATACGTAGGCACAGGAGGCATACTCCTATCAAGTCAAATCCTAAACCCAGAATACCTCACCCAAACCTCTTCCATCCCAAGACAAAACCAAGTCCAAGTGTCATCCCTCTCCCCATGTAGCTAGCCAAGGGTAACTATCAAGTGATAGGCATGCTGGGGTGCTCCCCCTACTCCCTGGTATGTAACCAACTCCCGAACCCACCTCTCTGATCCAAGACCAGCCTTCCCACCAGGTTTCCTGGCGTTCCCTAAACCAAAACGCCGGTGGCAACTCTTGCCTGGCCGACTCGGTTTCGGCCCACTCCTCCCGGCGTCACAATTTAGGTTGTGACAGATGGCAACTCCACTTGGGAGGCATCACCTTATGTTGAGAGTTGAGCCCCGATAGGCTAGCGTGAGGGAGAGACCAGATAGGCCAAAGGACCGGTTTTCTTTTGTTATATTTCAGCACATCTCATGCATGGTTTTTTTATTTCTTTTATGTACTGCCTTCACAACTCTAGGATAGACGATTAAGCACCGTCATCATAATACTGTGGGGTTTGCATGGGCAGAGTGGGGTGAGATGTGAATGAGCCAATGAGAGGGGCCTTATTCCCAGGCCTGTGAGTTAGGGAGAGAGGAACGTGTAGTGGTCTCCATGCTAGAGATGTCTCAGTACTGGGGATCGCGATAGTTCCACTTGGGGTTGACCATCCTAGGGAGGCGACCATGTTCTGGGAAATCTATCCCGTCCATGGTACCGCCCCCCAGGGAAGGTCTATAGACCCAAGGACCTGTTGGAGAGGATGATTAGAAAGATCCCAGAGAGAGGGGGGAACGCGACCCATCCAACCGTGTGCTTGATCAAGGGACAACCAAATAAGCCGAATTGGAACCGACTGACAGAACCGAAATGGAATCGGCCCAAATAAAAGCCCTCATACTAACTCATCATGCATGCATCTCATACAAAACAAAAAAAACTGAATGAAAACAAACAAAAATCATGCATCATGATACATTGATCACGGAAATTCCAGATAATGGCAGCGGAGTCACAGTATTGGGCTAGACCACCTCGTCACGTCCAGGCTAGGGCGCCAAACGTCCAGACACTTCACTATTGGGGCAGTTGCTTGAAAGGCCCATGGCGCAGGCGCTTTGAGAATCTCCACGGCAACCTTCTAAGCCTACTAGAGGTAGAAACTCAGGCAGCCGCACTAGAGGCTCTCGTCCAGTATTACGACCCACCGATACGGTGCTTCACCTTTAAGAACTTTCAAATGGCGCCGACCTTGGAAGAATATGAGCGACTGATGGGATTACCACTGACAGAGTCCCCACTTTACTTCCACCAAGGCCAACCTCCGTCTTGGGCCACCATCGCCAGATTACTAAGGGTGTCAGAAACAGAAATAGCTAAGCGGAAAAGGAACCGCAACGGCACAGAAGGGATACCTAGAGTATACATAGAGGAAAGACTGCTCCAGTTTCAGGAAGAGCGGGATTGGGACGCCATGATAGACATACTGGGCTTGCTCCTCTACGGGGTGGTGTTGTTTCCCTACATCGAAGATTACATCGACCTCACGGCCATAGAGGCATTCTTGGCTAAAAGGGACAGAGGGGAAAACCCCACCATGGCCCTCCAGGCTAACACCTATCACACACTCAGCTACTGTAGTGGGCGGAAGACGGGGAACCTTAGATGTTGCACCCCCTTGTTCTACCTGTGGCTAACCGCCCACCTCTTCCAATGCAAAACAAAGACTGCTTGCCCGATAGAGGATTTCAAGTGGAGCTGCGTAAAGAAAATGACTAAGGAGCAGTGGGTAAGGCAACTAGGGGAGGCCACCAAAAGAACAATCTGTTGGTACCCCGCCTGGAACGAAAGGCAAGAGATGATCACCAGCTGTGGGGAATACCCCAATGTCCCCTCCTCGGAACTCAGGGAGCCATCAATTATAACCCAGAGCTGACCGCCCGACAGGCCGGGTTCCCCATGGTTTCGAGCCCCGTCCCGGAAGTTCTCACTCTTCTCTGGGTAGAAGGCGCGCAAGCCCACAGAGGGGAACATCACAGGAAAATCCGACGAGCTTGGGCTAGCATCGTTAGGCAAGGGGCAACGTGGCGAAATAGAAGCTGTGGGACCTCACCAGAGTACAGAGCCTGGCTCGAGCAACGAGTCCACCTCGTGGGCCTGCCTTGGGGGGAGCATCCAACATCAAGACCAAGCAACCCAGGTTTATGAGATACTGGAGACGCTCCAAGTCGAAGCACTCCAAGGCACCCTGGAACAGATGAAGACGGAACACGGAACGTTGAAGAGAAAATTGGAAACTGCTCTAGAAGAGGCACGATAGGAAAGGCGGCTGAGCGACGAATTTAGCAAGAAGGCCCGAGCAGAGAAGGAGAGTCGCTTGAAAATAGGTCAGTGCCTAAAGGCCGCCGACCAGGAAATGTGCTCAAGCAGGGCAGAACGTGATCAACTGGTGGCCGAGAAAGAACAGCTGGAAAAGACCGTGGCGACCCTCAAGGCCAGAGACGCAGAAAGGGAGGATGAGATGCGCGCCCTCCGAGAAAGGACACGTCTGCTCGAGGAAGAATTAAAAGTAGCCCAACTTTCGAAGGAGCACCTACAAAACCAAAGGCGATCCGGACTACTAGCTTTGGTCGAGGCTCGAGGAAAGATTGACGAGGCGAGGTCACAGCTCGAGGAGCTAAAGCGGACCCTAGAAAGCTGGAAGCAGAGATGCCAAGATATCGCAGATGAGGCCGAAATACAAGTGCGAGCCGCTACGGCAGACGTACAATTTTGGAAGGACAGGTATGTCAAACTAGCATGGCTCGCCAACCAGGCACTGATGAGCATTCCCCGAAGGCTCCACGCGGCAGAAGGCATGATGGATCCCACTAAGACACCAAGAGAAATCAAGGAATTCTTAGAACATTGTAGGGCATTGTATGATATGGTGAAGGAATTGTCTGCCCCACCATAGGAAATTATTTTTCGAGATTCACGCGCCCTTTAAGCTCAATAAATATTATTTTGAATTTCCATGACTCAATGTTATCATTGCATTTGCATCATTCATCATTCATATAGCACAATTACGTACATATTCCCCAAGCATAAAACGAAAAGGCAAAGAATATAATAAATGAAAAAACGAAAAAGACATAAACTAATCTAAAAAAATACCAGGAAGAAGAAATTGACTGCGTCCCACCAGTACCACACGCGATCCAGGACTAAGAACATGGAACAAGCAATTGAAGAACTGGAGCAGCTGAACGCCGAAATAAGGACAGAGATGAGGATGGAGATGGGGCAAATGAAGGAACAAATCAATAAAATGTTCGAGATCATCACTCGAAATGCAGCCACAACCCCCGCAGCGGCAACTCCGGGGGTAGCTCCTAGCACAGCCACATCTGGAACACCTACGCACCCCCCGGGATTCACACCCCTAGCATGGAACGCCACCATGGAAAATCCACCGGCTCCGCAAGAGCAGCCAGCAGGGAATACTTCGGGACTAGGCCGGGGGCAAGGATCAGGGTCTTGGCCTTTCCCAACTCCAGGAGCCATAGTCTACTATCACCCTCCCCCGGAAGCAGGCCGTGTGCTTGGGTCCACCTCAGAGCCAATCCTCTTGGGCAGTGAAAAGATCAATGCACTCGAGGAACGGATGCGGGCCATCGAGGGAACTGGCGGTCATGGCATCGACGCTGTCAATTTATGCCTGGTCCCCAATATCGAGCTACCCACCGATTTCAAGGTCCCCAAGTTCGAAAAGTACAAAGGAAGTTCTTGCCCACGCGTGCACCTGGCCATGTACTATCGAAAGATGGCCCCCTATACCCAACAGGACAAAATCCTGATGCACTACTTCCAGGACAGCCTAACAGGGGCAGCACTGCAGTGGTATGTCGGCTTGGACAACGGGCACATAAAAACATGGAGAGATCTTGCCGACGCCTTCCTCCGACAGTATAAATACAACGAGGATATGGCCACAGATCGCTCCCGCTTACAAAACCTGTCCAAAGCAGACGCGGAAGGCTTCAAGGACTATGCTCAGAGATGGCGGGAGTTGGTCGCCCAGGTTCAGCCGCCCCTCTCAAAAAGGGAAATGGCCTCTATGTTCATCGACACCCTCCCCTCTCCCTTCTACGATAAAGTCGTAGGGAGCGTGGCTTCCAACTTCGCCGACCTAGTCGTCATAGGGGAGAGGATAGAAGCCGGCATTAAGCGGGGAAGATTCGCACAAGACCGAGGAAACACGAGCTTTGTTAAGAAGATAGAGAAGAGAAGGGGAGATACTAATGCCGTAATAACAGATCCCTCTCGCCCATCGGGCCAGAACAAGCTCATCCTGAGCAGCACAGGAATAGTCTCTCCACCTGACTCGTCGCCCCAAACTGAGACGGCAAATACGCCGGAGACCCAGAACCCCCGCCTGGCACGTCAAAGGAGAGTCTTTACTCCCATTCCAATGCCTTACTCAACTCTATTCCCTCTCCTGCTCCAGAAGGGCATGATAGCAATCCTGCCGCTCAAACCGCTAGAACCTCCCTACCCCCGGTCTTACGACCCTAGTGCGAAATGCGACTATCACTCAAGAACCATGGGACATTCCACCGAAAGATGTTGGAGCTTCAAGCACAAGGTCCAGGATTTAATAGAAGCAGGGTGGCTCGGATTCGAGGGGAATAAGCCCAATATCAGCACCAATCCACTCCCGACCCACAAAGGGCAGGCCATCAACACTTTGAGCCATAGCGCTGTTGCCTCTGATCAAGAAGAGGAAGAAGTCGCTACTATAGGACGGTAGGGGGCCCTCCCGTTCCAACCACTGATCATCTAGTGCACCCCATTCCGTCCCACGCCATTGATCATAACAGCCCCGCCAAAGCCCGCCTACAAAAATAATCACGCCGTTCCTTGGCATTATGATCCGGTGCCCGAGGAGCTCCCTGGAAAGCAGACTAAGGAACCCCCGACTGAAGAAATCACTAATATCGTAGAGCCCGGGGGAATGACGCGCAGCGGGAGAATCTATACCCCTGCAAACCTCGGAGGAAAGGACCCTAAGGAGAACCCAAAAGGAGCGCCTAAGGAAAAGGAGGTTGAAGAGTTCCTGAAGCTCATTCGCTACAGCGAATATGAGCTGTTGGACCACCTGAACAAGACCCCGGCACGCATCTCGCTCCTGTCCCTACTTTTGAATTCAGAAAACCATCGTAACCTCCTGCTAAAAGTCTTAAAGGAAGCTCACGTAGCCCCGGATATCACCACGGAAAGATTCGGGGCCATCGTCAGCAATCTCACCAGTACTGGGCGATTGACCTTCTCAAACGAGGAAATCCTGGCAGAAGGAAGACGGCATAACCAGCCCCTTCACATTGCCATCAAATGCGGGGCCTATGTAATCACCAAAGTACTAATTGACAATGGCTCTTCCCTCAACGTCCTGCCAAAGGCTACCCTGGACAAGTTGGGTTCCGTCCATGTACAACTGAAGGCCAGTCCAGTAATAGTAAGGGCATTCGATGGCTCAAGAAGGGATGTCATGGGAGAAGTTACTCTCCCTATCTACATTGGCCCTACCTTGTTTCACATTCTCTTCCAAGTCATGGACATCCACCCCGCTTACAGCTGCCTTCTGGAAAGGCCTTGGATCCATGGCGCAGGAGCTGTACCCTCCTCTCTTCATCAAAAGGTCAAGTTTATCGCAGACCGGCAATTGGTCAGCGTGATGGGGGAACAGGAATTGGTAATCAGCACCCCCGCACCAGACGAATACATTGAAGAAGAGGGAGAGGCCTTGGAAACCTCCTTCCAGGCACTAGAACTCACGACAGGTTCGGAGGAACCCCCGTCTGTGGCTGGAAATATGGCATTCCGCGTCATGATCAAGGAAGGGTACCAACCTGGTAAAGGGCTCGGCCCTATCCTAGAAGGAATCCCAGCTCCAGTTGAGATTCAGGAAAACAAGGGGAGAGTTGGACTCGGGTACCAAGCAGGCAACCAGGTGAGGGCACGCCCAACCCGGGCTGCATGGGGCCAATATTTTGTTCGGGAAAGTGTGGCGGTGATAGGCAGCCAGCCCAGAGATCAATCCGGAAGAGTCTGTGTTTTCGAGGGACAGCTGGCTAATTGGACGACCGAACCACTCGTGGACGAATTTCTTTTTGCAGTGTAATTTCTTTTGAAACTCGTCTTTCGGGGCGACTTTGAATTAATAAAACTTGGCATGCATTTTCATTCATTTCCAGTCATTCTCTTTGTTCTTTTCTTTCTCCACGTTTTCCATACTTAAATTTCACTAAAATAAGACTCTCTTAAAAATCACCACCAATAACGAACCTGTCCCAAACAGCGATACAACCTGTGTACGCGAGGACTCTAGTCCTATTGAGGAGCCGGTAGGATAGGAGGACGCAGAAACTGAGGCTTTGGCCAAAGTAGAAAGGCAGATAGAACAAGAAAGACCAAAGTTTCAACCCCTAACCAAGGAGTTAGAAAACGTGAACCTAGGGGATGAGGGGAATAAGAAAGAGGTGCGAATAGGAAATCAGATGTCGCCGGAATCGAGAAAAGCCCTCATAGAACTCTTACAAGAATTCTCAGACATATTTGCATGGTCGTACCGAGACATGCCAGGTCTCGACCACAGCATAGTGGAACACAGACTCCCCATGCTCCCAAAAGCGGTCCCCGTTCGCCAGCAGCTGTGAAGAATGAAGCCCGACGTGGCCTTAAAAATCAAGGAGCAGGTAGAGAAGCAGTGGGACGCGGGGTTCCTAGCCGTATCTAACTACCCCCAATGGGTAGCAAACATCGTACCCGTGCCTAAAAGGACGGAAAAGTACGCATGTGTGTCGACTATAGGGACCTAAACAGGGCCAACCCCAAGGATAATTTCCCTTTGCCCCACATTGACATGCTCGTAGATAATACGGCATGTCACGCCTTCTTCTCCTTCATGGACGGCTTCTCAGGGTATAATCAAATTCTAATGGCAAAGGAAGATCAGGAAAAGACGACCTTCGTCACCCTATGGGGAACGTTTTGCTACAAGGTAATGCCATTTGGTCTCAAAAACGCCGGGGCAACCTACCAAAGAGCGATGGTAACCTTGTTCCACGACATGATGCATAGGAAAATCGAGGTATATGTCGACGACATGATTGCAAAATCAAAAACTCCGGAGCAGCACATCAAAGACCTACGAAAACTGCTCGGTAGGCTTCGCAAGTATAGGTTAAGACTTAATCCGGCCAAATGCACTTTTGGGGTGACATCGGGGAAATTATTAGGCTTCTTGGTAAGCGAAAGGGGTATTGAAATAGACCCAGATAAGGTGAAAGCCGTTAGGGAAATGCCTCCGACCCATCGAGCCCAAAGCTTCTAACGGGCACAGGTTCATACTGGTGGTCATCGACTACTTCACCAAGTGGGTGGAGGCAGCGTCGTATTCGGTTGTAACACGAAGCGTAGTGGTAAAATTCCTTAAAAGAGAGATCATATGCCGTTACGATATCCCATCTCATGTCATTACAGATAATGGCACCAATCTGAACAACAAGATGATGACGGAATTGTGCGAACAATTCCAGATTCGTCATCACAACTCCACTCCCTACCGTCCCCAAATGAACGGAGCGGTAGAGGCCGCCAACAAAAACATCAAGAAAATAATACGAAAATGGCGGTAACCTATAAGGATTGGCATGAAATGTTACCCTACGCGCTACATGGGTATAGGACCTCCGTGCGAACCTCCACCGGAGCAACCCCTTATTCCCTAGTTTACGATACCGAAGCAGTCCTCCCAATAAAGATTGAGATACCCTCTTTAAGGGTCCTGGCCGAAGCAGAATTAGAAGACGCCGAATGGATTCAACGACGCCATGACCAACTACACTTGATCGAAGAAAAACGTCTCACGACCCTATGCCATGGTCAGCTCTACCAGAGCAGGGTTAAAAATGCCTTCGACAAAAAGGTGAAACCTCGGATGTTCCGGACAGGAGACATGGTCCTTAAAAAGGTACTGCCTAATGCCCGCGACCCGAGAGGAAAATGGGCGCCCAACTACAAAGGGCCATACGTGGTGAAGTATGCATTTTCAGGAGGGGCGCTACTCCTAACCGACGCCGAAGGACGCGACCTCAAACACCCCGTCAACTCAGACTCAGTCAAGAGGTTCTTCCCTTGAAACCTCGCCTAAGCAGCAGTGGAGAGTCGTCCGCATCCAGCCGGAGCCGAAATAGGATTAGGGAAGCCAAGTACGGGGTTACCTCGCTGATCCCAACAAACGGCCATCCTGTACAAAAAACGCGAAAAATCGTGTCTCCACTTTGCATATCTGTAAACTATACATCTTCAATAAAACGTCATTTCTTTTTCTTATTCTCTCTATTTTTGCATGCTAAATTTTCTTAATTCAACAAGAGGAATTACGTTGCTAAGAACGATCCGCGACCAAGAGCACCACCTTCGTCACGAGCCCACGAGGTTCCTGACAGCCCAATTATATGGCGACAGTCTGGTCCGAGTGGTCGGGCGTAGTAAAAAATAAACAAAAAAAAACAGAAAAACAATAATAATAATAGCATTCAGTGCCTTAGGATAAACACGCATTCCCTTAACCCTAAAGAAAAGAAAGAGAAAATAACAAGGAAAATTAAAAAAAGATGAAACTCTGCATCCTAAGTCTGCCCAAGGTTGATTCCATTTCGGTTCGGTTAGTCGAAGCTAACTGGTTAGCCACCCTTAATAGGCTCTCATTCCAGCCCACGAATCTCTCGCCCCCAAGAAATAGCACTCAAAAAAAAAAAAAAAAAAAGAGAGAAGAAGAAAGAAGGAAAATAATAAAGAAAACACGGGCCAATTTCATTCCATAATAATAAGCTTTTGGTTTACATAATTACTGGGGAGGGGGGTCAAGCAGGGAAACAAGCTTCCCGTCCCTAATTTCTAAAGTGATGGAATATGGGCTCAAATCAAAGTCTGGGGCCAAAAGGGCTATCTGTTGAAGGGTTTTTTCGAAGCCCGCCTCGTGTTGGTCCACGATAGCACCTTCTAAGCGCTCCACCCTGTTAGCAAGGCGCTGCCTTTCCTTTGTTGAGGCAGCGACCTCAGCCTCTAGAGCAATAGCCTTGGCCCCCACAGCCTTCAGAGCGGTCCCCAACTTGGCCTTAGTCTCCTTGTCAGCTGCCACGACCGCCTCCGCCGAAGCTGCTCGGGAACAGGCCGCATCCAGATCCTTGGACAAGGTCTCTGAAGACTGCTACGCAAGCGCCAAAGTCGCCTTCAGCTTCGCCACCTCAGAATCAGACGTCGCCGCCTTAATCTTCCAGCTTGCGGCTTCGGCTTCCGCCTCCATCATCTTCTTGGTCAGCTGGGCAGCTTCGGCTTCAGCTGCGGCCGCCTTACCCCCCATGGACGCAGCCTCCGACTTGGACTTCGCCAAATCAGCCCATAGACCTTCTCGGGCAATCCTTAACTGGGCCGCTTCAGCTTTTAACCGCTCCACCTCAGCCCTCAGGTCCTGATTGGCCTTGGCCATCCTATCAAACTCTTTCTTGTGCAAGGCCTCCTTCAGTACAACTTGCTCGGCCTTTTTCACCAAGCCTTTGGATACCTCCAAGGAAGCCAGCGACCTGAGATGATATGCCTCCAGCATCTCAAACGTCCCATCTACCCCGGCTGCGACCAAGAGCCTGCGGTCATACTGAAGGATCGAGCTTGGGGGGAACCAGCTTTGGAGGTCTACGTTGGGCCCCCACAAAGACTTCACATTAGCAGGGGCCTTGAAGCAGGGTAGACCTCCCAACAGTAGCTCAGGGCCGGCGGTTATAGTCACCCTACTCTGCCCAGTCAAATTGATTGGAGACAAGCCAGGGGCCACCACGCTCTTGCCCTTCTTCTTAGAAGCCTCCTCAGCAGCAGCGGCTTCAGCCTTCCTTTTGGCATTTCGAGTCATCATGTCCGACATGAGGGGCCTTTCCTCGGAATGAGCCGACACTTCATTGGCTTGTGCTTCCACCGCCGACACCTTGGCCGTAGCCGGAGTCGTTGCCGCCTCAGCTACTGGAGCCGACTCTGTTTCGGCCGCCACCTCCGCCACGGCCACTGGAGCCGACTCGGTAACGGTTGCCGCCTGCACTTCGGCCCTGGGCATTGACGTCTCCCCGGCTGGCGGCATTGCCGACTTCACCACGGCTTCGGCTCCACGAGCCAGTTTCACCTTTCTAATCAAGGCACCCATGTCGATACCTTCATCTTCAATCATCCCTGCCAACACCAAAAACAAGATAATGAAAATCATTAGGGACTTACACTATACCCAAACAGAAAAACAGGACTCACTTTTTAGGTGGGAAACAGGCTTTTTCCCAAGGGTCAGGGCCACGATTTCCTTGCAGTTCATCCCTCGGGGCAACTCGTCCAACAGTTGGAGAGTCACTTTCTCCTCGCGAGAAAGTCGGCTCTTCTGCGTCCTTGAGGCCTTCAAGGGTAGCCTCCAATACAGCGGCATAGGCTGCCCGTCTGTGCATAAGGACCCCTCGGTCAGGGCTCTTATCTTCAAAAATCGGTCCTTGAAACCTTTGTAGGATGTCGTGTATGCTGTGAATAGACTGGTGTTAGGGAGGGGTGCCAAAGAGACCCAACCCACCTTCTTCCCCCCTCGGATAATGTAGTGACTTAGGAACACTGGGGCTGAAGGGACCAAGGTCAACACCACGCACACCACCTAGAATGCTTGAAGAGCCGCCCACCCGTTGGGATGAAGCTACGAAGGAGCCACTCCCACCAGCCTCAACACATCCGCTGTAAAGCGGCCTAAAGGGAAAGTTACCCCCAAATCTTGGAGGACGGTTTCGTACATGTACACGAAATCGCCCTCTCCCTCTCTGCACACGTGGCAGACCCACTCTGAGGGAGAGCAGTGGGTCATGTCCAGTTGAAGGGCATGAGGCCCACAGATCCAGTCCCCTTTGGCAGCAAGGGACTTCACCTCCTCGGGTGTCATCTTTGAGCCATAGGACAGAACGTCCTGGTGGACCCATTCAAAATGCTCCTCCCCTGACAGAGTGGGGGCATTGGGACTGGACTCCGCTTTGTCCGCCATAGCCACAAGAATGGCAGCTATGGCCTCAGGACTAGAAGTGGAAGTAAAAGAAGAAGATGAAAAGGATGGGATTTCTACAGCATCTGACATGCTTGAATAGTGGAAAGGCGGTTAAGAAGAAAGGAAACTTTGGAAGAAGAACGCAAGAGAGAAATGGGAAAACTCTAAGCTTAAATCTGGAAAATGGGGAAATGAGGCTCCAACGGGCAACTAAGCGCCTATTTATAGGAACCAAAGGTCGCCTAGGGACAAGGTGCGAGGCACTATTAAACAGGCGCAATCTCCCAGGACGGCGCAATCATCACGCCTTGAGTTAATGCACCCCAAAAAACGAAAAGACACATTAATGTGCCCCGAGGAATGAAAAGGAGCCATCAATGCGCCTCCAAGAAATGAAAAGACAAGCCAGAGAGGCGCGTACCCTCAGGCGCGACTATTGAGTTTCCAAAAGAAAAATAAAAAAATGATGAAAAAATAATAAAATAAAATAAAAAGATAGCAAAAAGAAAATAAAAAGGTAAGTATTAAATTCAGTCAATTCAATTCGGCCAGCACCCAAGCCGCCTCGGCCAATGCTAATCCGACTCGGCCAGCATCTAAGTTGTCTCGGCCAGCATCCAAGTCGTCTCGGCCAAACACTCAGTCGACCCGGCCAGCATCCAATTCGTCTCGACCAACGTCCATTCGACCTAGTCAGCATCAGTCCGACTCGCCCAACACCAACTTGTGACAGCTAATAGCAGGGAGCTGCAGCCAGCGTCCCATCAAATCAGATTCGACCCAGCCTACCCAACGCCATACCAATATCCAATAGATGATTCGCCTCTCCAAATCTGGACCAAGCAAGGCAGGATCAGAAACATTATCAAACCTAGGCACCCAGAGGAAAGCCTAGCGAGTCAGCCTCAGGCACAGACAGCCCAATGGTCGTTCTCAAACTTGGGCACCCAATGGAAAGCTCAAAGGCCAATCAAGTCAGGACAATTCAGCAGCATCATCAAACCTAGGCGCCAAGCAAAAAGCCTAGCGATCACTCGAAAGCAAACATCCCGATGGCTTCTTCAAATCTGGGCACCCAATGGAAAGCCCAATAGCCATTTACTCCAAGGTAGTTCACCACTCGAAGCTCAGTCCTAGGACTGCCCCGTTGGCCAATTCCCTACTAGAGCTTAGAGTCTTTATCCGCATTCATTATCACAAACCCAATACTGAATGCAAATAAAGAGGGGGCAACTGTTGCACCCTAAAATTGTCTGGGCCGGAACATCGTTTCAGCCCTCCCTAGGACCATCTTGATCCGCCTTCCTCTTGGCCCAACTCCAGGCTCTTGGGCCACTTCCGCATGACTCCAAGTGGACCACTGAGTCCACACTTGACTCAGTCTCAAGCTCTATATAAAGCCCCTGGGCGAAAGAGAGGGGGACGGGAAAGAAAAGGCACAGAGAGGCAGAGAGAGAGAGAGCAAAGAAAAGCTAGCAGAGACCGAAGAGAGAGAACAACCAGAGACGGGCTAGGGAAAGCTGACGACGACGCGCAAGAGGTGAAAGGAGAATCCTAGGGGCTGGCAGAAAGAGAGGATCAGACGTTGGACCAAAGCAGGGAAGACACATTCGTCATCTCCAAATACCAGATTAGTACTCTAGTTCAACCCTCGCATCATCCCAGGTTAGGTTCCCCATTGCCCACCTCAGGCCTAGATTCCCCACCATGCCACGTGGCCTGGGCCGAGTTCATCTCGGCCCTGGACTGCCAGCCGATATGACCTGAACCCCTCTATCCCGCCTTCCCCGAAGCTGACTCGGCCTCGGCCACACCTGATGGCCAATGCCGACTCGGTCCCTTCCACAGCAGAACCAAGCCGGCACGAGTCGGCTTGGTCCCCAACCTAAACACCCACGTCCGAACCGACTCGGCCCCGACAGGGCCGAGACGGGACGAGCCGTCCCTTCTCCTCCTAAACTCACCTTCCTCTAAAAAACCCAAACTCCCCCAGCCAGAACTACGTCGACTTTGACTCCTCTACAGCCGAGGTACGTAGGCACAGGAGGCATACTCCTATCAAGTCAAATCCTAAACCCAAAATACCTCACCCAAACCTCTTCCATCCCCAGACAAAACCAAGTCCAAGTGTCATCCCTCTCCCCATGTAGCTAGCCAAGGGTAACTATCAAGTGATAGGCATGCTGGGGTGCTCCCTGGTATGTAACCAACTCCCGAACCCACCTCTCTGATCCAAGACCAGCCTTCCCACCAGGTTTCCTTGCGTTCCCTAAACCAAAACACCGGTGGCGACTCCTGCCTGGCCGACTCGGTTTCGGCCCACTCCTCCCGGCGTCACAATTTAGGTTGTGACAATTGCCTTGGAGGGTATACTCTAGTGTGGTGGAATCAACTTACATATGACATGAGGGTCATGAGAAGAGCACCCATTAAGAGTTGCCATGAGTTAAGGAGAGAAATGTGATATAGGTTTGTACCTAATTCCTTTGCTAGGAACATGCATAACAAATTGCAAAGATTATATCAAGGGTCCAAAGGTATAGGAGTATTTTAAGGAAATGGAGATTACTTTAGTTAGGGCACAAATCCTTGAGTCTCGAGAAGCCATTATGGCTAGATTCCTCCATGGCTTGAATAGAAAGGTGCAAGATATTGTAGAGTTATACTAATATACCTATCTAGCCAACTTAGTGCATCATGTAACCAAGGTAGAGTTGCAATTGAAGAGGCACCAAGCCTCTTAAAAATCCTACCCAAGATCTAGATAGAAAGGTATGGAAAAAAAAAAGAGAGAAAGGCCAAGAAAAGACAAGAGTCCTAAGAAAGGGAGTGTCCCTTCACAAGGCCGAAAAGAGGAAACTAATCGTCTTGAAATATTAAGTATTTTAAGTGCTTGGATAAAGGGCATATTGCCTCCTAATGTCCCAATAAAAGAACAATGATTTTGAGGGATAATGGTAACATAAAGAGTGAGAGTTCCTATGAAGACTCTTCTTCCTCTAGTGAGGTTGAGTCTTCAAGTGATACCCTCTCATTATGAGGTGATATCCTCATGGTGAGAAAGCTAGTTTGTGAGGATGGTGACTACCAAAGGGAGAATATATTTCATTCTAGGAAAACACTACTCCCTCTCATCAAAGTTAAAACATTTAAGGTTTTGATCTCACATTACTCACTCCATCAATAATTAGAAAGTAGTAACCTAGATGGAAAACTTTGCTCCCTAATTATTGATGGAGGAAGTAGTGTGAATGTAGCTAGCCTTAGGCTAGTAGAGAAGTTACAAATCCTTACCCTATCTCACCCAAGGCCTTACAAGTTGAAATGGTTAAGTGAGAGAGGTGAGATGGTAGTGGATAGGCAAGTTTCCTTTGCCATAACCCTAGGTAACTATAGAGATGAGATCCTTTGTGACATGGTTCTCATGGAAGTCACACACATTCTTAGGGGTAGGCCTTGGCAATTTGATAGGAGAGTGACCCATGATGGGGTTACTAATAGATTATCCTTTGAACATTTGGGAGATTAGGCTATCCTCAAACCTTTATCTCCAAGAGAGGTTTGTGAGGACCATGTGAAAATGAAGAGAGGTGAAAGGGCATTTCTAGCCATAAAGGAACATTTATTTCTTTTATCTACTAATATATGTTTTCATGTCTCTTCTCCTATTCCTAATTTGCCTATAGGTTTGGGAGAAATTCTAAAAGGCTTAAAAGAGTTGTTTCCAAAGGATATTCCACATGGCTTGCCTCCAATTAAAGGCATAAAGCATCACATTGATTTTACCTTAGGAGCAACATTGTCTAATAAGGCTGCCTATAGGGCAAACCTTGAAGAAAGAAAAGAAACCCAGAACAAATGGGTAAACTTATTGAAAAATGTTGGGTCTGCAAGAGTATGAGCCTATGTGCGATTCCTGTGATCCTTGTTCCAAAGAAAGATGGGCCATGGTGTATATATGTGAATTATGGACCCATTAATGTTATCACTATTAGATATAGACACTCCATCCCACGATTAGATGATTTTCTTGTTGAATTGCATGGTCTAGTGTCTTTCCTAAAATTGATTTGAGAAGTGGCTATCAACAAATTATGGTGAAAGAAGGGTACGAATGAAAAACAACCTTTAAGACCAAGTTTAGTCTCTATGAATGGCTAGTCATGCCCTTTGGCTTGACCAATGCCACTAGTACCTTAATGAGACTTATGAATCATGTCTTGAGGAGTCCCATGGGGATATATGTGGTTGTCTATTTTCATGATATATTTGTCTATTCTGCATGTGTGGATGACCATATTGTGCATATTAAAAATATGTTGCAACTCCTTAAAAATGAATCTTTGTGTGTTAATTTGGAGAAATACACCTTTTGCACGAGTGAGGTAGTATTCCTAGGGTTTGTCAAAAAGTTGCTATTCTAATTACATGGGGAGTTTTTATACCCTTGATTATGTTCTAACCATGTTCTCTAATTACAGACAAAATACCGAGATGTGCTTCACATGTAACGCACTAGACAACTTCCGCTTCTTGTAGAGACCGTTATAACTGCCCAGATTTGGAAATCTACTTCCTAACAGACAAATACTACCTAACCATGCCTACCTATTCTTATGAGAAATATACAAAGATATAGTGAATACAATGTTACTAAATGGTGTATTCCGACTCTATACAGTGCACTAAGGCAGCCAAAGAAATGGTACAAAATGTTCCCTTCAAGTGTCCCCTCTTGGCCGTGCAACAAGGCCAACCTTTGGTGCACTTCTTCATTGATCTTCTTGAGCCTACCCTACGTCATAGGGCCTTTGGAGGCTGGAGTAACTACCTCAGCCTCATCCTTTGGACAATGGCCTCCCGGGCATGCATCATAGGCTCACTCATGCCCTCATTTTGGCACTCCTAAACTTTCACAAATCTTTTGATTGGAGTGTAATGCTTCCAATGTGGGAGTAGGATTTATGTTGCTGCAAGAAGGGTACCCATTGCCTATTTCAATGAGAAACTAAAATGTGCCTAACATAATTATTCTACTTATGACAAAGAGCTTTATTCTCTAATCAAGGCCTTGCATGTTTGGCAACATTATTTGTTGTCCAAAGAGTTTGTAGTTCACAATGACCATGAATCTCTCAAACATTTAAGGGGCCAACATAAGTTAAATAAAAGACATACCAAGTGGGTTGAGTCCTTGGAACAATTGCCATATGTCATCAAGAAAAAATAAGGAAAGGCTAACATAGTGGCACATGCCCTTTCTAGGAAGCATGCTTTGCTTGCCATGCTAGAGACTAAGCTTCTTGGTTTTGATAGTATTAAGGACTTGTATGTGGTAGATGATGACTTTAAGGAGGCATATGAGCTTTGTGCCAATTTTTCCAATGAACGCTTCTTTAGGCATGAGGGGTTCTTGTTTAAGGAAAAGAGATTGTGTATGCCTAGGAGTTCTATAAGAGAATTATTGGTGAAGGAGGCACATGAAGGTGGCCTAATGGGTCACTTTGAGGAACATAAGACTTATGAGACCTTGCATGATATATATATGGAAGGGCAATGTCATATTCAACATGAAGGATTGATGAGTCGCATTTTATACACCTTACAGGACCCTAAGATGAGTGTTTTTGGGATCATTTGGTGCTTAAGAATTGAGTATTAGCTAAGATTCATATTATGGACCTAGAAATAGGGAAAGTATAAATCTGTGCTAACTTGAGGATTTTAGCTAATAAAAGAACCTATTCATTTCTACAGGCTGGATTGGTCTCAGCGGTCTCGACTCCTTCTCGGCCTCCCGACTCAACGGTCCAGCAGCCCAATAAGGAGCGGCCCAATTGCGTCATCCACGTCAGCGATCCAGCACAGAGGTCATCTTAGCTCCAGCTCATCTGCCACGTCACTCTGAGGAATCCATGCAAGGGTAGAATAGGAACCTCAACTTGAAATTCTATTAGGATCGTTGGTTAGCGCGTTTAGCAGGACTAGCTCATGTATATATTGTAGGAGTTGGGCATGTTTAAAGGTTGTTGAATTCACATTCTCCATTTCCCTCGACTTTTTCATTTCTCTCGCTCTCGTTCTCTGCACTCACGGTGGTGCACGGTGCTCTCAACAGTGCTTCTCTCGATTAAGGAAGTGCATGTAAGAAACTGAGAAGCCGAAGATCGTCAAAGGAGACCGCTTGGATTACCAACGCACTCTGGTAGATTCGATCCTCAACGTTCTGGCTAATAGAGGTGGACCATCGTTGTTCGACCACGACGATCATCGTGGAAGACGGATCCGCGGAATTCACACCCTGTGTTTGTATTTCGTTCTTAATAATATAAGTGCTTTCTGATTCTGATCTCTATTTGCATTCCTATACTTTAATTCACTATCTACGTTACGATTGCACAAAGTAACGTGAATCATGTTGAACTAAGTCGATCGGAACTGGTTTAACTAATTCAGTAGGTAATCAACTAGAGAACCTAATTGAGAATCTAAAATCAACTCTAAGCTTAATCTCTGCCAACTGATGAGGTAGCGATCGCGTAATTCCTCGATATGACAATGAACGAACATTTGACGATTGTCATAAGAAAACCGAAGGTTGATACGGACTGTAAGTGGAGTGAATGGACTAGAATGGACTTAATTATTGAGACTGAACATGAACACAGTAGTAGCAGTAGAATAGCTTAGCTTAATTGCATTCACGTCTTAGTTTACTTTCTGTCTTTCATTACTTACACTTCAAAACCCCCTGTTTCCTGTATTTCCACCTGAAACAGAGTCAGTCCGACTCTGTCACGTCTATCAGCACTTAGCCAAGACCGTGTCGGATAAGTCTCTGCCGAGACCATATCGGACCAGTCTTTGCCGAGAGCAACTCAGCTTCCAGCCGAGAGTGAGTCTGCACTCTACACTTGAGTTCTGCATCACTTAGTTTTCACATTAAAGTCACATTTGAGCACACTGTGTCCTTGAGAAAATTTGACGTAGGGTTGACTATGCTATAGTTAGCTTTAGTTTATTTGATGTGCATTGAGACGACTAAAAATACGCTTATCAAGGATTCAAGAACATGGATTCCACTATACTAGAAGGTCCAATAACTAGAGGAAAGGAGAAGTGCACCAAGAATTGGGCCTCCTTAAGGGACAAGGAAAACCCAATAGTGTCTCAACTTTGTATACATTTTTTTAGTGTAATCATGGTCCTTTGTGAACTTGCTTTTAATCTTTAAACCATTATTCTTAAGTGGTATTTGCTTGTAATAAATCTTAGTGGGCTAGTACTTGGGCTTGAAAGTCAAATACTTATTTTCGATCAATAGTGAATCTAATATTCAGTCACTAATGGCAAGGCATTTACAAGTTACGTTTTGGCTTAGCTCTGGGCCTTAGCTCTTGGGTCTTTTAGGTTAGTTTAGGATTAGATTAAGCTTCCTAATCATGATTAGTGCAAGCCTATAATAGACCATTTTATAATTAGCTTAATCACCTTTAGATTGAATGAAATTGTGCATTGCACTTTTGAGAGACTTTCTCTCTTCTCTTGTTCTTGAACAAGAACCCTATTCTTTCAAGTTTTCAGTATGCTTGAAGAGAATATCACTCTTTCTTATCTAATTCTAGTGGAATTAATGGTGAAAACTCCATTTCTTTCTTCTTCATATCTTTGATTTCTTCTTTCAATTTACATTCCTAATTTCTAAACCTAATTTTTGGAAATCTTCTATCTAGTTGTTGTTTGTGGATCCTTGGGTTTAACATTTCGTAAGAACTTTTATTGGCCTCACATGAGGAGAGATGTGCATCATATCTGTGAGAGGTTCTTAGTGTATAGAGTGGCTAAGTCTAAGGCCTCACCCCATAGGTTGTATACCCCACTTCCTATTCCTACTACACCTTGGGTGAATCTCTCCATGGATTTTGTGTTGGGATTACCTAGACCTAGAGATTTCATATCTGTAGTGGTAGATAGATTTTCTAAGATGGCCCATTTCATACCTTGTCATGAGGTGGATGATGCTTGTCATGTGGCCAATTTATTCTTTAAAGAAGTGGTAAGACTACATGGTCTCCCTAAAACCATAGTCTCAAATAGGAACTCTAAATTTCTTAACCATTTTTTTATGACCCTTTGGAGTAAGCTTGGCACTAAGCTACACTTTTCCACCACTTGCCATCCTCGGACTGATGAGCAAACTAAAATGGTAAAATAAGACCTTGTCTTAGCCCTTGAGGTGCTTTGTGTGGAAAGAGTTTGAAGTCTAGGGAAGAGTGGCTCCCTCATATAGAGTTTGTATATAATAGGATAGTCAACACCATCATACCGCACTCACCCTTTGAGCTAGTGTATGGGTTTAATCCCTTATCTCCCTTAGATTTATTACCCTTACCTTGTGTGGATTCTATGGTTAAGCAGGATGGCCTTTCTAAGGCCCAATTTGTTAAGAAATTACATCGAGAAAACACGTGCACATATGGGAAGGAAGGCTAAGTAATATGCTAGACATGTCAATAAGGGGAAGGATAGGCTTCCTACCTTAAGGAAATCTAAACTCCTCCCTAGGTGGGATGGGCCTTTCAAAGTTATGAGAAGGATCAATGATAATGCTAATGTGTTGGACATGCCCCAAGACTATAGGGGTAGTGCTAATTTTAATGTTTCTGACTTGTCTCCTTTTGTTTGAAGTGTCTAAAGTTCGAATTTGAGGATAAATTATTTCAAGAAGAGGAGCCTAATATGAATCTAGGAAGGCATGAAAAGCATGGAGAGGAGCATTGGAAGGACACTAAGCATGTGGAGGGTAAAGCCCTTTAAGGACCTATGATGAAAGGGGGATTGAAGAGGCTTGAGGAAAAAGTGCAACAGAAAGATGAGTCTTCTTGTGGGATAATGAGGGCCCACTCAAGGCTCAACTCTATTTACATTGTGGGATTGTCACAATGTTCTTACTTAGCTTTACACTTCTTTGTATTAGAACTTTATTCCTCTGCTTGTATTATAATGATCCTTTGCTTGTATTTTAGTTTGGGCCTCAAAGTCCATCTTGTATTTTAGTTTGAACTTCAAAGGCCCATTAGGGACTTGTTGGAAGAGCTTGGACGAACCAAGTTAGGCACCTAACCTAAGCGCCTTTTAGGTTAGTCTTAATTCATGTAATTGGGATAAAATATTTAAGTCTAATTCTTCATTCTTGTAATCACTCCTAATGAAATCTATTACTTGTATTACAAGTTATTGAATAGTTTCTATCATCGTGTTCTTGAGCAAGAACACTTAATTCTCATCAATTTCTCCACAAAGCTTGTGGCGAATCTCAATTTCTCTTATCTAATTTCCTTGGAATTAGTAGCGAGTCATTCCTGAATCTTTCTCCATTTTTTTATTTTTTAATTCTTCAATCTCTAAAATCTAACTAGTTTTCGATTTGTGTTGTTCTTTGCCAATTGTGCAAGTGTGGATCTAAGGATTTAACAATGTCTCTCCTAGTAATTTTAAACATATATTTTTAAATATATTCTCTTAATATATTTTTACATGAATTTTAATATATTGTAATTTTAATATGTTATAACTTTTAACTTTTAAAACTTTTTTTTGTGAATTAAAAAATGCATATACAATATATGAAATATGTAGGAGTAAATTACAATTTTATTGGTAAAGAGATACAAGTATCACATTGTCCTCTCCTTTCTATGTTAAAACTCATGTGTGTTATAAAAAAAAATTATACATTCTCCTCTCCTAATAAATTTTTTAATATATTACATATACTCTATTTTTAATTTTTTTTACTAATTGAAAAGTTTGTTTGACCTTATTAGCAATGATTGGTAAACAAGTTTTTTTTAGAGCTTGTAACATTTTTTAATACACTACTTAAAGTAGGTTTTTAAAAATGATAACTTCTAGGTTCTAGGTTCTAAGCTTCTATTTCTAACTTCTAACTTTTTTTTTTACTACATCAAATATGACTTTTAGCAACATTTAAAAAATGTTATAAAAATATAAAAAAATATTACCTATTAGTTTTTGTAACATTTTAATAAATATTGTATCTAAATCATGTTGCAAAATATCATTAGTAATATTTTATATTTAATAAATATTATTAAAGATATAAAAAATACTATTAAAGAAATATCAGAAATATTTTTACAATAAATATTACTAAAAGTGATACATATAGTTGTGTTTATTTAAGGTTGATTTTTAAAAGTGTGCTAGTTTTTGTTGAAAGAAGTTATTACCAAAATATACTTTCCTCTACCCTTATATATGAAAGATGCAAGTATTATATCACTTGCTCTTTCTATATTAAAAATATATGTTTCCTTTACTAGATGCAAATATATTATTATACATTACTTTATTTTTAAATTTTTTATTAAAAATAATTTTATGGCTAAAATATCTATTACATTAAGATTCAAATATTATATTTTTCTTCTAATTTTAAAATATACAGTTTTCGTATTTAATAGCTGAGAACATACGCCACACTTTTCATAACGTGTATATCTTCTATAAACATATTGTAATTTCTATAAAAAAAAATTACCAAAAAATATTTGTTAATATGTTTGTGCATTTTGTTTATAAAAAATTTGTTACTAAATTATTTGATATTTATAATATATATTCGATCATAAACTTTTTTTCTATTGAATGTCATTTTTAGTCTTTTATATATTAATTACTACAAATTTGCTTAGATGTTATATTTGCTATTGTAAGCAAATCCCGTGTGATGAGAAGCAACATTGATGCAAGAAGTAATGTTAGGATATTAAGTGAGTAAAGGATAAATTAAAAATATTTTAGTATATATTTTAATAAAAATATATTTTAGAATTTTTAAATAATATTATTTAATAATGGTAAGTTAAATAAATTAATTTATATATTTTAAAATAATAAGACAGATAGTTTGATGGTAACGTTTATAAGAAGAAGAAATGTGGAATTGATTTTTTACGATGTTAAATTAAATAAACTAAATTTTATATATTTTAACACAAGAGATCGATAATATAATATTCATGTATCCCATTAGAAGACAACAATTTATTGAATATATAATGATTATCTAGATTTATTCATTTCTATTTTTATTGTCCATATTAAAATACTAGTGAAAATGCAAATGAGAATAAAATGAATAAAAATATAAATGACAATTTAAACTTACATTATAATAATTAATAAATTTTTAAAAAAAAATATTGGTAAAGACTATATGTTGTAGGAGACATTTATGTTCCATCCAAGTAGAACTATAATAAAACTTTTTTTTTATTAACACAATTGTTTACTCAATTATTAAGTTGAAATAACTCCATGAAAATAATTTTAAAAAACTAGTATGTGAGAAAAAAGAAATGTTGCTTAAATCATATGATATAGAAATGTGGGAGTTGAGCAAATTTATAGTATTTCACCGTTATTGCTTAAACGTGTGTCGTAAATTTATTTTATCCACTTTGTAAAATTTACTTTTTATGTTGCAACTTCTACTTGTATTCTTTAGTTTTTGTAACAAACTTTTGTGTCGCAGGTTCTTAGTTTAAGGAAGGAAATTAGACGTGAAATTTAGTTTTTTTCATTATTAAGATATTTATGAAAATAATAAAATGAAAAAATATTAAGCTTAATTGTGATTTTAATCTTCATAATTTCAATTATTTAAATCAAATTTTCATATTTTCAAAATTCATGAAATTTAATTAACACTTAATTTATTATCAAATTTCTTAACATTTTATCAAATTTCTTAACATTATTAAGTAACAAGAATATTAAAGATGATATTGCAATGCATGGTGCTCTAAAATTATCTTTAAAAATTAAAAAAAAATATATTTAAGGTGAGATTTGAATTAACTATCCAATGCTTTAGCGGAACTAAAGACTACTTAATTTATTTATTATGTCTAAAAATTATATTATATATAACTTAAATGTGTGGAGATCTAAAAATACACATACGATCACCACTACAAAATAAACAATATAACATAATAAAATTAAATAAACACACAACTACAATTATCACTTTTATTAATATTTATTATAAAATTGATTTCAAAAATTTTTTTAGTAATATTTTTATATATTTTTAGTAACATTTATTAAATATAAAATGTTATTAATTACAACATCACTCAAATATAACATTTGTTAAAATATTACCAAAACTAATAAGAAATTTTTTTTATTTTTTCATAATATTTTTAAAACTCTTATATGTTGTAGCAACAATGATGTGTGTTTTTAATAATATATGTTATAATTATAATTTAATTGTTCTATATTAAATCTTTTATATATAAAATTGTTTGTTTTAGTGTCTTATATTTTCATTTAGATACTTTAGTAAATAAAATAAGATATTATTATTAACATAATAAATTTGTTTGTATTATATTAAAAAATATTACTACATAATTATATTTCTATGTTACAAAAATATTTTTATTTAATACTAAACAAGTTATATAATATTAAAATTAAAAAAATTATTTTAATTACTAAAATATAATATTATTATTGATGTAATAATATTTTCAGTGACTACAAAATTTTTATTATTATTATTAGGATTATTTTAATTTTAATTAAAATATTAAAATACAAAATAAATTTTCAAGATATTAATAAAAAAGTTTTTTAATATTAATTTTTATTAAAAAACTATTATATCAATAATAATATGTAATTCTAATCACTAAAGTATTGAAAAAATAATAATAAAGAAACACAATTTTATTAAAAAAAATATTTATAATAACAGTGAATAAGTATAACTCAAATATATAATATTAAAAAAATATAAATTATTATTTATTTAATTTTATAATATTATATTATTTATTTACTAACAATAAATATTTAAACATTTTTTTGTTCTCCAAGTGTTTTGGTCATGTATAATATAATTTTATATATAGTTTAATGGTTATTATATATTTTGTTAATTAAAGCAGCAAGTAATGGGTTCAGACCCTCGTCTAAAACATTTTTTAATGTTTTAAAGCCAATATTTTATAACTATATGAACATGTTAGCGTCACATTGTCTTTAATATCTATGTCAATTGATGTCTTAAAGAATGTGAGAATTTAATTATATAAAGACTAAAAAAACATATTTAATAAATTATATAAATAAAAAATACAATTAAATCATTATTATATCCACGTCATGCATAGTTTGTGTTTTGTTTCCTCGTCACTTCCAATATATTGTCATTTGTCATGAACAAATTTAAAAAAAGAAATATATAAAACGTTTACGTCAGAACCTAGAGGAAAAAGACATTAAATTACAAGACTCTTGTGTTGATCGTCATAAACAAGATGATTGACATATGAGCCAAGCCAGTTTTAGTTTCTTTTTATAGTCTTGGCCTCGATTCAAATACTACATCTCTCTCATCCATGATGGTTAATTATCAAACTTTGTTCACTGCAGTCATAATAATTGGCATAGTTTTAGGTGGTTGTGCGGTTGCAGTTTACTGTCTCATAACCAAGATTTTGTGCAACGAGAAATATAGTATCACAGCCTACCAAAAAGCATTAGCCAAAGCGTCGAGCATGGAAAGGGGCACTTCGATATCACATCAGATTCCAACCCACAAGTACGAAAAGAAGAATCACGATGATGTAGTTGATGGTGGTTCCACCCCACAATGTTTTAAAAAACCTTCCTTAACCATGAATTTGGACACAAGGTCTAGATTTTTTGGGTTTACACGAACGCAACATAACTGTATATATCCTCATTTTCCTGCATCATCAAAGATCACCACAAAATGGCAACCGCAATCCCAATTTACAAACTTAACTTTTGCTCTCGGAAGACTTTGATGAGGAACAAGATTGAGAACATTACCTGAGTGCATGCACTCTTTTCACGTGCCTTGCATTTATATGATGCAATTAGCTAAGCTCTTCTGGTGCCACCGTAACCTATTGATGTTATCCATCACCTTTGTCCGTTAATTAATTATTAATAAGAAATTAATATTAGGCACTCACATTACGGTTCCTCTCATGTGGCAGACCCATAATCGTCTTCATTGTGAAACTGTTCTTCCTCAACATTCAAACATTAGCACTGTTTCTAAATTAATACTTCTATTGTTCTTATATTTTACTGTTGCAGCACAAAAACTATGGAACATCTATCACGTTTGTGATTATGGAAAGATTGTTGTAACATCTGCATCGGTTCATAATTCCCGCTGCAGGACACGATGTTACAAATATTGTACTAGGATCAGAACATACTAGAGATCATATATTTCCAGAAATGCTTTTTATATTTTTGGCTACATAGGCAGCAACAAATGTAAATTAGACCCTCGTGTATAGTTAATGCAATGAGTACAATATTGTATAACGGGATCTTGCTAAAGTATTTTCACGTACTATGTTGAATGGTTAAGTTCAGTTCAGAAAAAAAAAAAAACTAGGAAAGAATTGGGAAAGCAAATATTATAAGGTTTTTAAAATTGAGCGAATAAATTTTAAATTTATAATTAATTAAAATATAACCATTACAATTTTTAAAAAAATCAAATTGTGGGAAGAAATGTCAAAAAGGTGAAAAGGCCTAAAAATATCAAACCCGTGATCCTCCCAAATTTGGCCGCTAGTAAAAAATAAATTTGAAAAAAAAAATTGATTCTGATTGAAATTTTTGGGCCCAAATTTGATCAAACCCTACCGATGTTCAGCCCTAATAAGGACGAAAAGCTCACAAAATTGGGTGAGGACCTAGCAAGTCATTCCCAGTAATAGGAAGTATTAATGTTTTTTTACATAAACCCTAATAACATGGTAGGATTCTCATCTTAACAGAGGAAATAAATTCTAAAAATAAATTAAAACAGATCTTAATATATATATATATATATTGAGTGTTTATAAGTATAAATTACTTTGATTTTAAGCATCAATTTAAATGCATTGAATAGAGAACTACATAGTCATATCTTACTTTCTGTTTTAATGTGTGTGAGACGTGATAAGTGCCTAGATGGAAATCAAGAACTTTTAAGTTCACGGGAAGTGACGTGCTAGAGTGTCGCTCAAATTACGCTAAACGTAAAGAGGAAAACCCCAATAATTAAAAACTTTACAATTTTAGGAGACCATTAGATTTCTTAGTTAATAGACTATCCTTCACTAATAATATCCTAATAAGTAATTAATTCGATTAATTAATTTCTAAAACCTAGAATATTATTAAGTTACTAGAAAGAATTTAATCTAGGGAAAATATAAAGGCATTGAAGTGAAAATCCTAAAAATCCATGTTGATACAACTTAATAACATATGTTATCGGGTAATCAATGGATAACGAGAATGATTGAAGAAGTAAGAAACAATTTTTTTAATGTGGCATAACAAAAATGAGATTTGAATAAGGCCTTAAACTATCTAAGTTATGAGAACCAAGGGGAAAAAGACATTAATAAGACTCTTGTATTCACCGTCATAAACAAGATGATTAACATTGGAGCTAAGCCGGCTTTAATTTTCTTTTTATAGTCTTGGTTGGTCTCAATTCAAATATCCATTGCTACATTTCCCTCTCTCGTTCATGGCCGATAGTGTACAGACTTTGTTCATTCTAATCATAGTAATTGTCATGGTTTTAGCTGGTTGTGCGATCACAATGTACTGTCTCGTTACGATGATTTTGTGCAACAAGAAATATAGTATTACGGCCTACCAAAATGCGTTAGCAAAAACAGCAAGCATAGAAAGGAGCACTTGGGTGTCACATCAGATTCCAGCCCACAAGTATGAGAAGAAGAAACATGATGACATGGCTGATGGTGATGCACATGGTACAAGAGTTGAGTACTTTTGCACTCTTCCCACATGCCATACATAGATATAGATATGCGATGCAATTAGCTCAGCCACCGTAATATATTCATGTCATCCATCATCTCTGCCAATTAAAAGACATATTAATGTATGTAATGTCTTTTATAGACCCGGTCTTTATTCTCGCTTAGAACATTTCTTTATAATAATCTATTCTAATTTTAAAATTGTGTAGATATCGAGCAAATGTTAATTTTGTTAAGCATACAAAAAGGATTAGATAATTATGTTATAAATACAAAAAAAATCAACTAATTTTATTTATGACTAATTAAAATTATTTTGATCTGAATAATATTAGATTTAGACATGTTAAAAGATCTTGAGCTCAAGTTTCTTATATTAAGAAAAATTTTACTAAAAGTGACTAAATAAATTCTTTAGTAAAAACAATAAAATTGATAAATATTTCGTAAAAAAATTTATGTACGTGATAAGTATCATAATTGAATATACTCAGTTATTCACTCGATCTCTCTAGACGTATGTGACACTCTCTCGAACATTACTCATATGTCTACGTTTTCTCCATTTTTTCTGGTTGGATTTTCTTTTCTTCCTTTTTTTAACTTGTATTTTTCCTTCATCCTCTCTCTTTTATTATTTCCAACTGATAGAATCCTGTTTCATAACTAGGCTGTATTGGGCTTGGAGAGTAAGTAAGCACCTCAATATTGAGCAAAGGCTTTGCTTTTCTTCAATTATTGCTCCATGCAACACTTCTTGTTGCTATTCTCGTATACTCGTTGCATTTTTTATGCTTTTTTCCTTACATGCCAAATCATAGAAGAACTAGAGACAATTGAGGTAACATCAATAGCACCCACTAGGACAATTCGCGCAGCATAGGACAATGTCAATGCCTCCAAATTTTCAAGACACTAGGACAATTCGCGCAGCATAGGACAATGTCAATGCCTCCAAATTTTCAAGAAACTTGAGATAAGGGGATCTTGGTTGACAAAGCTTCGATATGCTGTAGTGTTATAACAAGTCTTGCATGTAAGATCTCATGAAGAGTTTTGAGTTTTTGGCTTCCTTGACCAAGAAATTCTCAAAACAGTGTTCATAAGATAAGATAATGGATGTTCTCCGTGTAGATAGAAATTGTTCTAGGAGTCTCAGTGTAGATAGAAATTGTTCTGAGTCCATGAATGATTTTTGGTGCGTTTCAACGATGCATGTTGTTTTTCTTGGATAGAACAATATGTGGTTGTTTTGGTATTGAACTGTCGTAATGAATGTGGATTTGATATGTTCTGTTTTACCGAATCAAGTTCTAGGCTTTAAATAACAGAACACACAATCGGTTTAAGTATGCAACAATGAAACTTGGGTTTGCACAATGTTAATTGAGAACTAGGGAGTTGGAGTGGACTATATACATATATAGATTAGTGTGCTGCGAAGTTTCTAGCTATTAGTATTAGCATTAAATTAATGTACAAATGATTGGGTTTGCCTATCATCTTAGATGTATATATAGTTTGCCTGTTGTCTGATGTCCAGCAACCATCATGGCTGTACATGAAGTCATTCTAATTAATATACAACTTGTACACGACATGGCTGCATGGTAAGTAAAGGTTGGTCCAAATTATAGGGTTTATCACTTAATTTATATAAATAAAATAAAATAAAATAATGTAGAAAACCAATGAATCCAAAAATTGAACAGTAAGCAATATCAACTTGTGCAAATGCAGCAAATAAACAACATCCATGGAACAAATGAAAACTAGAATTACTAAGAAAAAGGTTGAAACATTCAAGAAAATTGATTTAAAATTTTCAATCATGAACAAAGAAAATTTACATCAAAACACCATCAGCCTCCACCCAATCACAGCCACCTTGCACCCAGCTAGTGCAACCCACGAATCTCACAGCCACTGCCCAACAGATCTCGCACCCGGTATCCAGTTCCACACAAGATGATTTTAGGAAAGAGAGAAAGAGAGAAGAAAGAGGAAGGAAGAAGAAAAAGACAGGCTGAAAAACGTAAACCAAGAGGAAAATATTTAAAGGGCATGGTTGTGCTTTTGGAATTAGCTTTTATATTAATATTTTTTATACATTTTAATTTGTTCAAATAAAATATTCCATAATAAAAATTAGGATAATTAAATTTGTTGCATATTATATATTATTTTTAATTTGATTATGTTAAATTTAAAATACAAATGAATTAAAATTTTAAGTTGAAATGAAAAAAATTAAAAATCAGAGGTAGGTTGAGACTCATTAAGAAAAATTTGTAAAATTACATTAAAGAGGAAAATTACAGAGTTAAAATGGAAAGAAATGGTGTCATAATAAGACCCATAAAGAAGTAACTAAGCAACTTTAATGAATTTCACCGTTTTACTCTTAAATCAAAACTTGGCCAAACTCAGATGAAAAAAGAATAAAGATTATATAATTGCCACCACTACAGAACATGCACCACAACCAATAATTTGTTCAGAAAAGTTATATGGGACTCACAAGTATTGAAAAAGTAGTTTCCCAAGGGTAAATTACAATAATTTAACTAGGATCTTGTTCCTCTGACTAAAAAATTTGGGTGAGGCTAGGATCAAGTTCAAATTTAGAAGGAAGCTAATGACCAAAATAAAGTCACTATACCATCCACAGGAAAATCACAATTGCTTAAATTATCATCTGCTGCAGAAAAGGTAGTGATGAGGTTTGCAAAAAATTAAACTTTGAACACCCACTTTAACCACACCCGAACTCATAATACGCCGTTGGCTCTAGTCTCACAATGTCCTGTCTAGCTATAAAGTCAAGATATGAAATTAGTGATGCAATAGACAGCAGAATAGCCAAAGAAGATCATCAGGTTGAGTTCCTGGAGAACATGCATGCCAGCAATTAAAAAAACACAAGTCGAACAACCAAAATGAGGACAAAAGAAATAACCAAAACAAACCAGAGTGCTAATTAAATTAACAGACTTGAGTTCACCGATAAATTGTAAGAGTGATGTTTTAAAACACGTGATCTCGATAAAACTAAGTGTGCAGAATAATCTCAAACAAAAATTTCCCACAGCTATAATAGGGATTACAAACAGGCTTCTCAAGGACATCATTTCTTGTCTTCCTTCTCTGCTTCAGCTGCTTTCTTTAGGCGTGCACCATAGTGGCGTTGGTTGGTGCGTTCAAGACGAAGCTTATAATAAGCTTTGAATGCCTTCATTTCATCTGTTACCTTGACAAGATCAACAGATGGCTTCTCCCTCACAATGGGCAAGAATGCACCCTGAACTTGAGTGGCATTTGCTAATTCTTCAGGGCTAGAATCACCAGCCTGCAAAACAAAAAGCTAGAGCTGTGAAAATCTCAAACTTTGATATTGTTTCCTACTTCCATGGGAATAATGACGATAAAATAAATAAAAATCCCACATCAACATCAAATTAATAATTGAAGAATTTAGCATTACCTTGACCTTGCGTGCCCGCCTTGGGAACACAACCAACTTGGCCTTGTATGTTTTCAGCCTCTGCACATTAGCTTGCAGACTCTCCAAAGAACGATTCTTGCGACGGTGGTCAACAGCAATCCCAATAGTTGGAGCAAGTTTTTTGGGAATACCAGCACCCTAGGATGTATAAAAGAATTACTGTGTCAGGAAGAAAAGATAAAGGCAGAATTTCTAATTTTACAAGGTTCTAATGTAATTACTGGCTTAATATTTCTTTTGGTCCCTTTCAACATGAATCATACAAACTAACTATATTGAACTTTCAAGAAATCAAAATTTCATACAGTATAACTAGCAATTAACATGTTCAGGTTTACAGTATAGTGATCTTCCATAACAAAAAGGCAAAAAGATATAATGCATGGGCTCCCTCTTTGTTATCTTCAGATATTCATGTAGCAGCCTTAGCATTACAAGTACAGACAGCTATAACTGTCAAGCCCATCAGTATTTGATAACATAAAAAATACCACCCTACCAATCAATAATGTATTGCAAGTCATAACTCATAACAGATGCTATTGGGAGTGGGGGCAGAATATGTCATTTTACCTTCAATTCTTCAAGAGAAAATCCTCTCCCAGCTCTGACTTTCATGTTGTATTTCAAAGTCTGACCATGAACAATAGGCCGGAGAGGTCCAGCAGTAGGCCTGGGAAATATCTTGACAGCCTTCTTCTGCCTAGCTGAAAAATGAATCACCCACGTGTCAAAATATAAAGATAAAAAACACAGTAGTCATTAATAACTCCAGCATATTCTTGTTTCTTGAATAAAGAGTATTAATCCAAACTGGTCAATTAATTTTAATTATTACAACAATGTTAAAAAATAGCAAGAAATTAGGTAAAAATTACCTACGCGTCTTCTGGTCTTCCGGGCTGGTTGATTAAACCAAGTCTTCACATAGTTTTGCCAATGTTTCCGGAAGTGCCCATTGGGGATCACATTGTTATGCTTAACCATAGCTTACCTACAAATGATAACAATAGCTATAAGATCATATAAACGGAACAAATCACCTACACAAATCCCAACTAGCTTACTATGCCACTTAACTAAATTGACCCACATTTGGTATTCTGTATGACAAACCATTCTAGCATGATACCAAAACAACAGCTTCACATTTCTCATCTTATTTAATTCAAAATCTTAACCCAAGGAAACAAGCTTATGTCTTCAGTGTTGATTACAATGTATGGAGACTTCAAACCTAAACTATGCACAAGGGGACTGCATCATTCTTTCCTCAATCTTACTAGAATGACTTAACTAATAATTTCATACAGATATAACATTAAATTTATTTAAAATAAAACAAAACAAATAAACAAAAGGATTAGAAAACGATATTTAGAAAAACTACATCGCTGTGAAAAGCAAGAGGAGAAGTAGTCCTTAGTCTGTTATCTGAGAATGCGGCGAAGGGCGCCGCCAATACAAATTTTAGGTTTACACAATTACGAGTTTCAGTCGCATATTTCAAAACAAAAAGAAACAAAAAAGTCACAAACGGCGATAATTGAAGCTCTCCAAATGAAGCCAAAACACAATGATACTTTATGCATAGAAAGCAAAATGCAATGAATTGAAAATCTAGGAATTAGCAGAAAATAAAACAGTGAAAGGGATGAAGAGGAGGAAGTGGTGGAAATGATAAAAGAACCTGTGGGTGGTACTTCACTTCAAACACGGAAAGAGCTTCTGGTGTGGCTGCAGCTGCGGAGAAATGCCAGACAAAACGAGGGAGGGATAGTGTTAGGTTTTCAAAGGACTCCTTCTCAAATGGGCCAACCCAGCCCGTTTAGCTTTAACAGGCTGGACCAATTTGGTTCGTATTCAAACTTTCCCAATTGTTTATGTGCTTTTTTATAAAAGTAAATAAACAAGAAAAAATAGCTCATTTATTTGTAATAAAATAGTTTTATAAATTTATGTTAAATTTTTTTTTTTTACAATAATCAAATTTAATTCATAACATGGAAAATTTTTAATTAGACTATAGTATAAAATTATTTTCACAATAAATATATAACATTAAATTCAATAAATAATATTATTAAAACATATAAATTATTTTGTTAAAATGGGTTTACATCAATAAAATATTTTAGTTCTATGTTTAGAGATTTTAAGTTTACCAATCTTAAATTGGTTTAAATAGTACTAAACTTGAATCCTTTAAATAAGTTCTTGAATTTAAACTTGTGGATGGGGAAAATGTTATTAGGAGGTGAAACACAAATTAAATTGTAGCAAAATATATAAAAATATAAAAGGAAAAGCAACAGGTGAAAAATTATCATAAAAATAATTTTTATTAATTGGATGAGTTTTATATTTTTAAATTACAAATATCAAATTCACAATTTTCTGCTTTAATTTATTTTTATTATAAATAAAATGATTTATAATTTAAAAATATAATTCTTTCAAATATATGATATTTTTATTTGAAAAAAATTTAAATCAATTCATTGCTAAAATTATTTTTTATCTATAAGATTAAAAAAATCAACTATCTATTTTTTTAAATTAAAATGTTTCAAATATATATCTAAAATATGTACATCATAACGTTTGTCAAGGAGTGTATATTGTTTGGTGTCGAAAATTTTTGTATAACGTTTGACCCTTAACATTGATTATTAATTTAAATTATTAATTTAAATTATAAATATAAAAAAATAAGTTATTGATTATAGGTGTTTGATTTAAATTACAAAAGAATCAAACATTTATTTATTTTTATATGTAATTATAGTTCAATGGTTAAATAGATTAAAATTATATTATGTATAAAAACTATTAATTATATAATAATTAAGGAATGTTTGGAAAAATATTTTAATTAAAATCTTATTTAATAAATATTTATTATATAAGAGTTTATGTTATAAATATTTAAAATTCAATAAATTATTTATATTTGATTATATACGTTCATAAGCACTTATATAATTTTAAAGTGTTTTGTTATATTACTGTATAAGTATTTATAAAATATTATTTTATTTTAAAAATTAAAAAAATCATAATTAAAAACATATTTTCCTCATTTATAGTGATGTAATTTGATTTTTTTAATTATGTTTGATTTAATTTTTAGAACTCAAAAATTATGATACGAGTAAAAAACATCAGAGAATATCTTTAGCCGTAACTATGGAGATATAAGAAAAAAAATATGGAAGGAATAAAATTAAACTACTTTTAATGTATAATTAATAAATTATAAGATTGTATATTTGTATCAAGTAAGATCAATTTCTAAAAAAAAATCAATTATTATTAACTATTAAAATTGTAAAGACACTTTTAATATTTTTTATAAAAATATACTTTATTAATCTAGCAGTTGATGTTAACATTCTCAAAAAAGTATAATAAATTTATAAAATTTAATTTTATTATTTTATTTTATTTAAATAAAATAATTTTATAAAATATAGATTAAACTATTTTTTTTCTTTCTTTCCTTTTATTTATATTATTTAATTTGATTATTCTATTTTTAAAATATTTAATATAGTCTTCTAATTTTTAAAAATTATTCAAAGTTA
Organism: Mucuna pruriens; assembly: GCA_025330945.1. NCBI lineage: Eukaryota > Viridiplantae > Streptophyta > Magnoliopsida > Fabales > Fabaceae > Mucuna > Mucuna pruriens. The sequence goes on from JAENHJ010000047.1 coordinate 2,294,424, forward strand.
TCCTTATGTCCAACTTCATTATGTCGTTAGTGTTAATTTCGAAGGAAGGACAACATTAAGTATTTTCTTAAAAAAACTAGGTGTCTAAGTTAAGCATTTTAAAAATAGATGGATCAAATTGAATATTTTAAAAATAAAGAGATCAAATTTAATAATAATTGGTAAAATAATTTATTTAATTAATTTATTATTTTTACTATTAAGATAAATTTGAATTTTCTTTTATCTACTTAATATTTTTCTTTTATTAGATAACTTTTAAATCTTCCTTTTGTGATTTTTTTATTTTTTTATATTTTTTATATTTTAAGTACTCTATTTATTATCTATCATAATGTAATTAAGTTTATTTTTCATAAATTTTTTCAATTTAATTTTTGTTTTAAGAAATCAAACCAAACTAGTTGGTTCAATACATGGTAACTAATTCATTAACTTAAAACTCTAGCTCATCTCAAAACTAGTAAGAATAAGTAACCAGCTAAAACTGGTAAAAATATTAAAGAATTTAAAAAAAGTAATTTTTAATTGTTTTAAGTTAATCTGAAATGAATTTAAGATAAATAAAAATATATATTTAAAGATTATACATAAATATAAATTATTTAATTAATTATTATTCAATTTGGACTCTCTATTAATTTTGTCCCAAATATTTTTCTTTTGCATATTTTGTCATAAAATTTTTATACTTTGTCATGTCATTAGTCGACCATCGATATGATAATTTGATTGCTAAAGTGTGTAAACTAATGACGTGATAAGCTTTTGATGATATGGAAGTGCACAAAACTACTTACATAACACTCAATGTGACAATGAAATTAAGTTATATTTTTTGTTTTCAAACTTTTATCATTTTGTGAATTTTATTTCTTTTTTTTTTTTTGAATGTTTTGATCCTAATTTTTATATTTTTTAACATTTTGCCTCTTACATTGTAATTAAGCATTTTATATCTAAAACAAAATATAAAAATTGAAATACAAAATACATGGAGTAAAAAAATAAAAAACGAAAATACATTACAAAAAAAGAATTAGCAAACAAAACAACAAAATATGTTGCAATAACATCATGGTTAATAATTTTGGTTTGAGTCAAATGATTTTTTTCTATTGTCTTCTCATTTTTTTCATGACTTGTCATGTAAAAATACTATGCACCCAACAAAACACTTTTGAATATAGTTGTGTGGGACCCCGAATCCGTTCGGGACCAGGTCCTCAGTATGACTCCACTGACTCGCATTAAGGAGTAGTGGAGTCGGCCACTCACAGTATCCGAGAGGGAACCGCAAGATCATGGGGAGAGTGGAACCAAGATCGTGGGAGCGTAGACGCGTAGAGGAGTACAGCCAAGTCAGCCTCAAGGCCTATAAAAGGCCTTGGGATGAATTAGAAAAAGGTCAAAAAATTGAGGGAGAGAGAACAGGCAAGAGAGAAAAAGAGAGAAACTGACGATCGCTCGAAGGAAGCCAGGCAGGAATCCCAGAGCCAGATTGAGGGAAGAAAGAAGGTATTGGATGAGAGGAAGAAGGCACTGGACTCCTCTGGATACTAGGTTAGTAAAGTGAATGCATGAACACCCCCTCAGGTTGAAGTCTTAGGAAGCTCCCCCCCCCCCTCCCCCCTTTTCCTAAGCGAAACCGAAACCAAACCGCCTAGTCGTCTTTCTCCCATGTTACCAAGGCCGAATCCATCTCGGCCCCCCGGGCTGGGATGAGACGGCCTTACTTCTGAGCAAAACCGGTCCAATTGCTCAGTCTACCCTCCTCCCACACCTCTTTTTGCTAAAGCTGAGTCTATCTCAGCATCGCCTACTAGGACGAAATGACCTCATCCCGCCACCACCAAAGTCGAGTCCATCTCGGCCCCATGTGGGCCAACCACCCTTTTAAACCTACCCTCGCCAATGTCGAGTTCGTCTCAGCCTAAATATGTCCAAGTTGATGCAAGTCGGCTTTCCCTTGGACCAATAACCAGCCAGAACTACGTGGACTTTGACTCCTCCAACAATGGAGGTATGTAGGCACAAGAGACACACTCTTATCAAGTCATGAATCCAAAAAACCCAAAAAAGAGACTCAACCTCTACCCTTGCCACTCCACGACTCGTATCCAAAAGAATATAGCCCCAAGCCTAAGCATCATTCCCATCCCTTTGTAGTTGACCAAGGGTAACTATCAGGTGATAGGCGTGCTAGGACACCTTGTGTCCCCCAACGCGTAACTAACTCTCGAACCAGTGCCTCTGATTTTGAAGATCAGCCTTTTCCACCAAGTTTCCTAACGTCCCCTAAAGCAAAACGCCAATGGCAACTCCTAGTGGCCGAGTTGGTTTTGGCCATGAAATGGCCGAGATGATTTCGACTCGGCCCACTTCGCCTAGCATCATGATTTAGGTTGTAACAGATGGCAACTCCACTAGGGATAATTGGTTGAGAGTTAAGCCCTATCAAGTTAGCTACGTAGGAAAATCTGATGCATGTTTGGGGTTATGCTTTTTGGGTCGTTGGGTTTAAGTGGTGCTTTTTTTGTTATATGCTGCTTGTGAAACTTTAGGATAGAAGAATTAATGTGGTCGTTCTGATGTTGAAAACATTGGCATTTTCTAAGAGTTGTTTCTAGCCTGTGGTTACATTAAAGAGTGGGGTCCTATTCTCGGACCTGTGTGCATAGGGAGCAAGGAACATGTAGTAGTACCCATATTGGAGGTAATTTCTATACTGGTGACTATGAAAGTTCAATCTAGAATTAACCGCCTTGAGGACGACCATACTCTGCGATCCATTCCTATCTATGGTAATGTCCCCAAGAAAGTCTATAGTTCTAGAAGTCTAATAGTGAGGAGTCTAAAGGCCAAATGGTAAGGAACCTTAGAAGCCATAGGAATCCGAGATGGAATCAGCCAAGGAAACAACTAAAACCATAACCCCACCTTTCCCCACCTACCATCGCATTAGCCATGCATGCATACACACAAGAAAGAAAAGAAAACTACATGCATTGCATTCCATTACATTAAACTAATCATGGAAATTTCAGAAGATGGAAATAGAAACTCAATTTCGGGGCAGACAACGACGCCATATTCATGTCAAGCTACCAGACCTCCAATCACTCTACTACTGGGGTAGTTGTTTGAGGGGCTAGTGACATAGAGCCTTCGAAAAGAAGCATGGTAACCTCCTGAGTATCCTAGAGATTGAGGTGCAGCCAACAACATTAGAAGCTTTAGTCCAATATTATGATCCCCCCTACTGTGTTTCACCTTCAAGGACTTCCAATTAGCCCCTACCTTGGAGGAGTATGAACGCCTTCTGGGGCTATCCTTGGCGGAATCACCACACTATTTCCACAGGGGGTAGTCTCCCTCTGGGCCTCAATAGCAAAATTACTAAGGGTAACAGGATCAGAGATGGCAAGAGAGAAGAGGAACCAGAACGATCTAGAAGGGATTCAGAAATCTTACTTAAAGGAAAGGTTGCATCGACACCGGAAAGATGGGATTGGCCAGCAGTTATGGACGTTTATGGGTTGCTGGTGTATGGAACAATCTTGTTCCCTCATGGGGATGATTACGTAGATCTGACAATCGTAGATGCATATCTCATCAAAAGAGACAAGGGAGAAAATCCCACCATAGCGTTACTGGCAAACACGTATTACACTCTGAATTATTGCTGCGAGTGAAAAGGGGGAAGCCTAAGGTGTTGCACCCATTTGTTGTACCTTTGGTTGACTGCTCACCTATTTCAAAGCAAGCGTGAAACAACTTGCCCAGTAGAAGACTTCAAGTGGAGCTGGATCAAGACCATGTCAAGGGACCTTTGGATTAGATAGTTAGATGAGGCCTCGAAAAGAACAATAAGCTGGTATCCCATGTGGAACGAACGAGAAGAAATGATTATTAGCTGTAGTGAATTCCCAAATGTCCCGCTCTTGGGAACCTAGGGGGCCATCAATTACAACCCCGAGTTGACATCCCGACAAAGCGGATACCCCATGATCAAGGTCCCTTCGGAAGAAGCCGTGACTTCTTTCGTGATACATGGGCCAGAGGCCCAAAGCGGAGAGCATCACCGGAAGATTAGACACACTTGGAAGAATGTTGTAAGAAAAGGAACCAAATGGGGGGCCAAGAGCTGTGGAGCCTCCTCCAGTTACAAAGACTAGCTGAAAGATCGAACCAAGCAAGTTGGGCTACTTGTGGTGAGATCCAACACCAGGGCAATGAGGCACGGGCTTACGAAGTCCAAGAAACACTTTGAGTGAGGGAACTCAAGGAAACCCTCGCTCAGATGGAGGTTGAACAGAGGTCCTTCAAAAGAAGGCTAGAGGAGGCTTCAATGGCACTAGCCTCAGCAGAAAAAGAAGTTAGACGGGGATACTAGCTAAGTGAAAGGACAAACAAAAAGGCTTGTGTTGAAGAAGAAGACAGGCTAAGAATAGGTAACTACTTGAGAGGAGCAGATCAAGAAATGTGCTTTAGAAGGGTCGAGCGTAACCAGGTGATGGTGGAGAAGGAGCAACTGAAGGAGGCTCTGTTAAACTTCAAGATGAGAGAAACAGAGCAGGTCTATCATCTCCAAGAAAGGGTAAACCTACTTGATGAAGAACTGGCAAGAGCCAAACTCTCTAAAGAACACTTGGAAGGCCAAAGGCAACAAGGCCTGATGGAGTTTGTCAAAGCACGAGGAAAGGCGAACAAAGCAGAGTTATAGGCCCACGTGACGATCCGAGAATTGAAGGAAACCCTAGAGAGTTAGAAGTGGAGATGCCAAGATATCGCGGACGCCATTGAGGAACAAATGTGAGTCTCCACGAAAGAAACCTCATTTTGGAGGGACCAGTATATTAAGCTAGCATGGCTGCCAAACCAAGCATTGATGGACATCCCTAGAAGCCTTCTCGCAACTGAAGACATGATTGACTTCTTCAAGACACCAAGGGAAATATCTCAGTTCTTGGAACTCTACAGAGGATTGTATGATGACATGAAAAAGTTGTCCGCACCACCCTAAAAAGGGGACAATCGCGTTCTGTTGACTAAAATGAATGAAATGTTTTTACTTTTGTCTTCTTGAAATAATCCGTGATTTAAACATACCCATCATGCATCATTCATTCCATTCTTTCTTCTTTTTTGTTACATCATGCATAACATTTAAAGCACTTAACATGCACTAGGAAAGAGAAATTGATTGCATCTCGCCATCGGTATAATATCTGGTCTAAGACTAAAAGCATGGAGCACGCAATCGAGAATCTCGAGCAACAGAACCTGGACTTAAGGGGGGAGAAGGGACAAATGAAGGAGCAAATAAACAAGATCTTCGAACTCCTTACCCAAGGAGCAACCCTGAATGCAGCGGCAACCACGGCGCTACCCTATCCACCTGGATTCGCCTCGCCGTACCTTAATGCCCATCCCTATGGAATGCCCTCCGACTGGAATGCCAACACTGGGGAACAACTTGCAATGAAAGGGCACGACCAAGCTGGCATGAATGTCGACCTACATTGGCCGATTTGGTCTCGGTGTTAAAAGCATTCAATCCCAACCCCAAAACAGCCCACTTAGTTTATACATCAATCAACCTTGGGCGCCTATTGGAAAGTCCATGGACTCAATCAAAATTGGACGCCTATTGGATAGTCCAATGACAAATCAACCTTGGATGCCTATTGGAAAGTCCATTGACCCAATCAATACTAGACACCTATTGGATAGTCCAATAACCAATCAACCTTGGACGCCTATTGGAAAGTCCATTGACCCAATCAATACTACACGCTTATTGGATAGTCCAGTAACCAATCAACCTTAGACGCCTATTGGAAAGTTCATTGACCCAATCAATACTGGACGTCTATTGGATAGTCCAATTATCAGTCAACCTTGGATGCCTAAGAGAAAGTCCATTGACCCATTCCATCCTGGACGCTTATTGGAAAGTCCAGCAACCAAGTCAACCTTGGACACCTAAGGGAAAGTCCATTGACCAGCCAACCAAAGGCACACACCGAACAAGCCCATTATCCACAAACCCCCAGGGATTCCCAAATCTAACTCACTTATAAGTCTTTATTTATGCTCATCCAGGAAGACCCATATTGGTTCCTTTGGCTGAACACAAATAAAGAGGGGACAATTGTGGGATCCCGAATCTGTTTGGGACCAGGTCCTCAGTATGACTCCATTGACTCGCATTGAAGAGTAGTGGAGTCGGCCACTCACAGTATCTAAGAGGGAACCATAAGATCATGGGGGGAGTGGAACCAACATCGTGTGACATTGAACAACATCTAGGGGTGGAAAAGGGAAACGACCCTCGCGTGCCATAATGATGCGGACACATGTAACGAAGCATTTCCTACTAAGGAAAGGTGACGCAGGTTGAGCCATTCCCCTTCAGATAAGCAGAGCAAGCCTTATGACGCAAGCTCAACTGATCGACAAATCGCAAGAACTTAAATATGGTTCGGTTGGTATAGAATGCAACCCATCAGTGAGCCTGAGACAACCGACTTCTTTGGTTTGCATGGAGACAACGTGTACTCCCTACGATCGACGCTTGAGGGGCTTTGTACCGGTCGGACAAGATGACCAGGTATGGACCCATGCAAGTCGTACTTTCACATTTATTATACTATAAAGGGCTACTTGACACTGGCAGAAAGTAACTGACATACCATAGGGTGAGTTCTGAAATGCGTTGTTTTGTCCTTAGCACATTTTGTCTCTTTGCCTATATCTAACAATTATATTATTTATGGCCTTGCAATCCGTGAACATTCTCCATATACCATCCTTTTTTAGCACCAAGATCACAAGCTTGGCACTCGGGCTCATGCTCTCTCTTGCCCATCTTTTCTCAATTAACTTAGCAACCTGTTTTTAGATTTCTTTTGCCTCCTATAGATTTGTCTTGTATGCTTCCTTATTAGGTAGAGCGACCCCAAGTGTTTAAGTCTATGTGGTGCTCTATGCCTTACAAAGGTGGTAATCCATCGGGTACATCCTCTGGAAACACATCCTGGAACTCCTTCAGCAACTTGTGTACCCTAGAGGCACAATAGTCATAGAAGGAAAAACATGTAGAAGCATATTAGTAGGTATAACAAACAAGGGTTCCCTCTTGGCTAAAAGGACCCTTCTCACCTCATTATGGCTGACTAGCATGATTCTTTTTTTTTTCTCTCTCTTGTTGCTTTTATCACTAAAGGAAGGCTCTTTTTCTTTCTCATTTTTTTTCTCTTCTCTCTTTACACTTTTGCTTTTCTCTCCCATTGTTTCATTTCCCTTTTCCCTTTTTTTCCAGTTTCACTCTTATTCTCTTTTTCTTCATTTCTCTCTCTATTTTTCTCTCACTTTCCCTCTTTATTTTCATTTTCTATTGATCCTTTTGAACCTCAATTGGAGAAAGAGGTTTAAGCACAACCCTCTGCCTTGCATGCATGAATGTAAAGCAATTGGTAACTCCATCATGGACCACCTTTCTGTCAAATTACCAAGGTCTCCCTAACAGCAAGTGCGCAGTCTCCATAGGGACTACACCGCACACGACCTTATCCTCATAAGCACTTAGGGTAAAAATGTTCTTAGCTTGCTTATCTACTAGCAAATCTCCATTCTCACTTAGCCATTGTAGTTTATACAACCTAGGGTGAACTGTGGTGGGAAGAGCTAACTTCTTTACAAGTCTCTTATTGTCTATATTTGCACAACTTTCTCATTTATAATTATAGAACACAAATTTCCTAATATAAGACACATGGGATGGAAGATGTTCTCTCTTTCTGTCTTGGCCTCTTCTCCTCTTACCACAAGTAAGTGTCTCTCATAATGTGATCCATCACTCAAACTTTCAGACTCATTGGTTGTGCTAACTTCTCTTGTAGAACTTTCACTCCCAATTCCCCCATCCTCTTTGACAATCATCACACGCCTGTTAGGACATTCAGAGGCTATGCAACCCTTTCCTAGACATTTGAAGTACTTAAAGTTGCTAACTTTATGTGGTATAGGTGCAGGGGTGGGTGTGAATGCCTTTCATCTAATGGAGATTTCACTCCCCTTCTTAGGGCTCTTCTCCCTTCTAGCTCTATCCTTATCTTCCCGACTGCTACCTTCCCCATAAGTCCTTCTAGATGCACACCTTCTCCTTATTTGCATCTCTACCTTAATGACTTGATGGACTAACTCACTCAGGTTTTTATATTGTTATAGCTCCACTACATACTGTACTTCTTTATTGAGGCCATGTAAAAATCGAGCCATTGTGGTTTCCTCACTCTCCCTTATTTGAGCTCTCACCAAGTCCATTTCCATCTTCTTATGATACTCCTTTACGCTCCTAAACCCTTGGTAAAGCCTCTATAGCCTATCATGTAAGTCCCTAGTATAGGTGGGTGGGACAAACCTAGCTCTCATCACACTTTTCAAGGCCTCCTAGTCCTCATAGGGGTCTCTAACCCCACACCTTTTTATATAGTCCAAGAACTACATCCACCATAGTAAGGCATAGTTACCAAACTCAAGGGTGATAAGCCTCACAACCTTTCAATAATTGAGGTTAAAATAATTTAATATTTGTTCTACCTTGAGCTCCTAGTCTACATATGTATCAACATTTCAGTTGCCCAAAACGGTGGAATTTTACATTTAGTCATGTTAATTTCCTCCTCCCTAGGCTCCTCTCTCCTTCACTCATGCCTCTCCTTCCTCTCTTCCTTCATACTCCTTTCTTTTTTGTCATGTTTCTCACGCCTTTCACTCTTAGAGAATCGAGAACACCTTCCACTATCATTGGAGTTTCTTCCTTCTACACTCCCTTCACTCTCATGAAAAGATGCTACATTTCTCTCTCTCATCCATGGTCGATAGTGTACAAACTTTGTTCATTGTAATCATAGTAATTGCCATGGTTATAGTTGGTTGTGCTATCGCAATGTACTGTCTCGTTACGATGATTTTGTGCAACAAGAAATATAGTATAACGACCTACCAAAATGCATTAGCAAAAGCAGCAAGCATGGAAATGAGCACTTGGGTGTCACATCAGATTCTAGCCCACAAGTATGAGAAGAAGCATGATGACGTGGCTGATGGTGATGCACATGGCACAAGAGTTGAGTGCTTTTGCACTCTTCCCACGTGCCATGCATAGATATAGATATGTGATGCAATTAGCTCTGCCACCGTAATATATTCATGTCATCCATCATCTCTGCCGATTAAAAGACATATTAATGTATGTAATGTCTTTTATAGACTCGGTCTTTATTTTCGCTTAGAAAATTTCTTTATAATAATCTATTCTAATTTTTAAATTGTGTAGATATCGAGCAAATATTATTTTTGTTAAGCATACAAAAAGGATTAGATAATTATGTTATAAATACAAAAAAAATCAATTGATTTTATTTATGACTAATTAAAATTATTTTGATTTCAATAATATTAGATTTAGACATGTTAAAAGATCTTGAGCTCAAGTTTCTTATATTAAGAAAAATTTTACTAAAATGACTAAATAAATTATTTAGTAAAAATAATAAAATTGATAAATATTTCGTAAAAAAAATTATGTATGTGATAATTATCATAGTTGAATATACTTACAGTCATTCACTTGATCTTTCTATAAGTACGTAATACTCTCTCAAACACTACTCCTATGTCTACATTTTCTCCATTGTTTTTGGTTGGATTTTCTTTTCTTCCTTTTTTTTGACTTGTATTTTTCTTTCATCCTCTCTCTTTGTCGCAACCCATTATTTCCAACCGGTATAATCTTGTTTCATAACTAGTCTGTATTAAGGTTTGGAGAGTAAGTAGCACCTCAATACTGAGCAAAGGCTTTGCTTTTCTTCAATTATTGCTCCATGCAACACTTCTTGTTGCTATTCTGGTATTCTCGTTGCATTTTTAATGTTTTTTTTTGTTACATGTCAAATCATAGAAGAACTAGAGACAATTGAGGTAACACCAATAGCACCCGCTAGGACAATTTGCGCACCATAGAACAATGTCAATGCCTCCAAATTTTCAAGAAACTTGAGATAAGGGAATCTTGGTTAACAAAGCTTCGATATGCTGTAATGTTGTAGCAAGTCTTGCATGTAAGATCTGTTGGATTATTTTTGGGCTCCCAACTATGTGGACAAAAGTTCAATACTCTCAAGTCTACTAGGTCTCTCTTTATAAGAGGAAAAGGAGTCAGATTGAGGAGACACACAGAAACACGGAGATTGAGAAAAGGTGGATTTTCACAACCAAAAGAGAGAAGAGAAAGAGAGAGCGAAACAAATAGTTCTACTTTCATCTCTGTACAAATCAACATCACGTCAAAATCACGACATCTTCTTGGTTAACTGTCGAATTAGGCTGGAAATTTGACAGTAGGTTCAGCTCACATAGTTCTTCATCTTGACCATTCGGATCTTGATTAGGAGGTCTGTGGTGTGAAACATCGTGCTCATACAATAGCACGATTTTGTGAGTTCTTCATTTTCTTGCTTCTCTTTTCTTGCTCTCCATTTGCAAGCTTTGTTACTTGATTGAGTTGGTTGATTGTATGCACAAATTTGTGCTTTTGATTGAACACTCTTGTACTCTTATTTGATCATAATGGATTGATTTTTTTGGTCTGGACAACCCGTGATTTTTACCTCTCATGTTGAGGGGATTTTTCTACATTATCTTTTGCGTGATTCTTTTAATTGTTGCTGTCATTCTTATTTGACTACTCCTTAGATATTCTTACAGGTTAGGAAAATTTATATCCACTACGTCATTGCATCATTACATGTGCGTTATTACTTTTTTCCATCAAGATCCCATGAAGAATTTTGAGGTCTTGGCTTCCTTGACCAAGAAATTCTCAAAACAGTGTTCATCAGATAAAATAATGGATGTACTCAGTGTAGATAGAAATTGTTCTAGGAGTCCATGAATGTTTTTTTTTTTGTGCATTTCAACGTTGCATGTTGTTTTTCTTGAATAGAACAATATGTGGTTGTTTTGGTATTTAACTGTCGTAATGAATGTGGATTTGATATGTTCTGTTTTACCGAATCAAGTTCTAGGCTTTAAATAACAACACACAATCGATTTAAGTATGCAACAATGAAACTTGGGTTTGCACAATGTGAATTGAGAACTAGGAGTTGGAGTGGACTATATACATATATAGATTAGTGTACTGCGAAGTTTCTAGCTATTAGTATTAGCATTAAATTAATATACAAATGATTGGGTTTGCCTATCATCTTAGATGTATATATAGTTTGCCAATTGTTTGATGTCCAGCAACCATCATGGCTGCACAGTTCCAGTTGCATGAAGTCATTCTAATTAATATACAACTTGTACACGACATGGGTGCATAGTAAGTAAAGTAGGTCCAAATTATAGGGTTTATCAGTCAATTTATATAAAAAAATAAAATAAAATAATATAGAAAATCAATAAATCCAAAAATTGAACAGTAAGTAATATCAACTTGTGAAAATGTAGCAAATAAATAACCTCCATGGAAAAAATGAAAACTAGAATTACTAAGAAAAAGGTTGAAACATTCAAGAAAATTGATTTAAAATTTTCAATAATGAACAAAGAAAAATTATATCAAAACATTATTAGTCTCCACTCAATCACAACCACCTGATAGGGAAAAAACAATAAGGCACTAAAAAATCAATAAGACACCATCATTGTGGTGACAATGCAGCAGAAATAAATTCTCCTAACTTGCAATAATTTATAAGGAGTAACCACAAATAAATTTAGAAAAACCCCTCTATGTGAGAGATAAGAACCATGGGTCGTTCATACTAAAGAGATCAATCCACTATAATCAAATAAGGATACAAGAATATTCAGGTCAATAACATTATTTTTTCATACATTCAACCAGTACAAGCAAGCAATTGCAGATGAAGAATAAGATGAAGGAACAAGAAAGTAAAAAACCCACAAAATTGAGCTACTATGCGAGCATGATTTCCCACACCATAAACCTTCAAATCAAGATCCGAACGGTCAAAATGTAGAACTATGTATGTTGAACCTGCTGTCAAATTTGCAACCAGATCCAACGGTTAACGAAGTAGATATTGCGATTTTAATAGAATTGTTCTGTGTTGAGATGAAAACAAAACACATTCTTTCTCTCTTTCCCTCCCTCTCTCTTCTCTCTTTTGTTTTGTGAAAATTCACACTTTCTCAATCTCTGTGTTTCTGTGTATCTCCTCAATCTGACCCCTTCTCCTCTTATAAAGAGAGACCTAGCGGGCTTGAGAGTATTGGACTTTTGTCCACATAGTTGGGAGCCAAAAAATAACCCAACATATTTCTCCCATCACAACTATGTGGAGGTGATCGCCAGTCCGACGATCTCACAACAATCTTCAAACTTCCCTCATGAAACCACTTTGATCATCATGTCAGCACCATTATCATCAGTATTAACTTTAGCCAACTCTAACAGTTTAGCATCCAAAGCATTACATATCCAATGATACCTCACATCAATATACTTGGACCTAGAATGAAAAGTTGAATTCTTACCAAGATGAATTGTATTCTGACTATCACAAAATAACTAATATTCATTCTAAACAAAACCAAGCTCTATCTTGATAGTGGATAAAGTAACGCACTTCTACAATTTAGATTGCCAAGACTTTTGCCTTTCTTCACTCTCTATAGACTCTTGGTAACATTTAGGTTCTTTTCCATGTATTGATTATCTTGGTCATCATTACCCATCTTCAACACTCCAAAATCACCTGAAGTGTAAGATGTAACAAACTTCTTCCTTAGTGTAACATGCAGTATAGCACTTATATCAATAATCCACATGTGGTCATCGGATACAAGATTAACCGACTTAAAGTCTCAAAGAATGACAAGATCATTTCCTGTAATAGTAGTGACAATTATTATCATCATCATCATCATTCTCTTTTGAGTTACCTTTTTGTCTTTGTTCTCCTTTTTCCAAATTATAGAGTTTATCAATCAATTTATATAAAAAAAATAAAATAAAATAATGTAGAAAACCAATGAATCCAAAAAGTGAACAGTATATTTTAATTTGTTCAAATAAAATATTCCATAATAAAAATTAGGAGAATTAAATCTGTTGCATATTATTATATTTAATTTTATTATGTTAAATTTAAAATACAAATGAATTAAAATTTCAAGTTGAAATGAAAAAAAATTAAAGATGAAAGGTAGGTTGAGACTCATTAAGAAAAATTTGTAAAATTACATTAAAGGGGAAAACTACAGTTAAAATGGAAAGAAATGGTGTCATAATAAGACCCATTAAAAAAAGTAACTAAGCAACTTTAATGAATTTCACCGCTTTACTCTTAAATCAAAACTTCGCCGAAATCAGATGAAAAAAGAAAAAAGATTATATAATTGCCACCACTACTGCACATGAATCACACAACCAATAATTTGTTCAGACAAACTATATGGGACTCACAAGTATTGAAAAAAAAAAAAGTAGTTTCCCAAAGGTAAATTACAATAATTTAACTAGGATCTTGTTCCTCTGACTAAAAAATTTGGGTGAGGCTACGATCAAGTTCAAATTTAGAAGGAAGCTAATGACCAAAACAAAGTCACTATACCATCCACAGGAAAATCACAATTGCTTAAGATTAATTATCATCTGCTGCAGAAAAGGTTGGATGAGGTTTGCAAAAAATTAAACTTTGAACACCCACTTTAACCACACCCGAACTCATAATACGCCGTTGGTTCTAGTCTCACACAATGTCCTGTCTAGCTATGAAGTCTAGATATGAAATTAGTGATGCAATGGACAGCAGAATAGCCAAAGAAGATCATCAGGTTGAGTGCCTGGCGAACAAGCATGCCAGCAATTAAAAAAACACAAGTTGAACAACCAAAATGAGGACAAAAGAAATAACCAAAACAAACCAGAGTGCTAATTAAATTAACGGACTTCAGTTCACCGATAAATTGTAAGAGTGATGTTTTAAAACACGTGATCTCGATAAAACTAAGTGTGCAGAATAATCTCAAACAAAAATTTCCCACAGCTATAATAGGGATTACAAACAGGCTTCTCAAGGACATCATTTCTTGTCTTCCTTCTCTGCTTCAGCTGCTTTCTTTAGGCGTGCACCATAGTGGCGTTGGTTGGTGCGTTCAAGACGAAGCTTATAATAAGCTTTGAATGCCTTCATTTCATCTGTTACCTTGACAAGATCAACAGATGGCTTCTCCCTCACAATGGGCAAGAATGCACCCTGAACTTGAGTGGCATTTGCTAATTCTTCAGGGCTAGAATCACCAGCCTGCAAAACAAAAAGCTAGAGCCGTGAAAATCTCAAACTTTGATAGTTTCCTACTTCCATGGGAATGATTACGATAAAATAAATAAAAATCCCACATCAACATCAAATTAATAATTGAAGAATTTAGCATTACCTTGACCTTACGTGCCCGCCTTGGGAACACAACCAACTTGGCCTTGTATGTTTTCAGCCTCTGCACATTAGCTTGCAGACTCTCCAAAGAACGATTCTTGCGACGATGGTCAACAGCAATCCCAATAGTTGGAGCAAGTTTTTTGGGAATACCAGCACCCTAGGATGTATAAAAGAATTACTGTGTCAGGAAGAAAAGATAAAGGCAGAATTTCTAATTTTACAAGGTTCTAACGTAATTACTGGCTTAATATTTCTTTTGGTCCCTTTCAACATGAATCATACAAACTAACTATATTGAACTTTCAAGAAATCAAAATTTCATACAGTATAACTAGCAATTAACATGTTCAGGTTTACAGTATAGTGATCTTCCATAACAAAAGGCAAAAAAGATATAATGCATGGGCTCCCTCTTTGTTATCTTCAGATATTCATGTAGCAGCCTTAGCATTACAAGTACAGACAGCTATAACTGTCAAGCCCATCAGTATTTGATAACATAAAAAATACCACCCTACCAATCAATAATGTATTGCAAGTCATAACTCATAACAGATGCTATTGGGAGTGGGGGCAGAATATGTCATTTTACCTTCAATTCTTCAAGAGAAAATCCTCTCCCAGCTCTGACTTTCATGTTGTATTTCAAAGTCTGACCATGAACAATAGGCCGGAGAGGTCCAGCAGTAGGCCTGGGAAATATCTTGACAGCCTTCTTCTGCCTAGCTGAAAAATGAATCACCCACGTGTCAAAATATAAAGATAAAAAACACAGCAGTCATTAATAACTCCAGTAGATTCTTGTTTCTTGAATAAAGAGTATTAATCCAAACTGGTCAATTAATTTCAATTATTACAACAATGTTAAAAAAGAGCAATAAATTAGGTAAAAATTTACCTAAACGTCTTCTGGTCTTCCGGGCTGGTTGATTAAACCAAGTCTTCACATAGTTTTGCCAATGTTTCCGGAAGTGCCCATTGGGGATCACGTTGTTATGCTTAACCATAGCTTACCTACAAATGATAACAATAGCTATAAGATCACATAAACGGAACAAATCACCTACACAAACCCCAACTAACTTACTATGCCACTCTAACTAAATTGACACACATTTGGTATTCTGTATGACAAACCATTCTAGCATGATACCAAAACAACAGTTTCACATTTCTCATCTTATTTAATTCAAAATCTTAACCTAAGGAAACAAGCTTATGTCTTCAGTGTTGATTACAATGTATGGAGACTTCAAACCTAAACTATGCACAAGGGGACTGCATCATTCTTTCCTCAATCTTACTAGACTGATTTAACTAATAATTTCATACAAATATAACATTAAAATTATTTAAAATAAAACAAAATAAATAAACAAAAGGGTTAGAAAACGAAATTTCAAAAACTACACATTGCAGTGTAAAGCAAGAGGAGAAGTAGCCCTTAGTCTGTTATCTGAGAATGCGGTGAAGGGCGCCGCCAATACAAATTTTAGGTTTACACAATTACGAGTTTCAGTCGCATATTTCAAAACAAAAAGAAACAGAAAAGTCACAAACGGCGATAATTGAAGCTCTCCAAATGAAGCCAAAACACAATGATACTTTATGCATAGAAAGCAAAATGCAATAAATTGAAAATCTAGGAATTGGCAGAAAATAAAACAGTGAAAGCGATGAGGAGGAGGAAGTGGTGGAAATGATAAAAGAACCTGCGGGTGGTTGTTCACTTCAAACGCCGAAAGAGCTTCTTGTGTGGCTGCAGCTGCGGAGAGATGCAAGGCGAAACGAGGGAGGGTTAGTGTTAGGTTTTTAAAGGACTTCCTTCTCAAATGGGCCAACCCAGCCCGTTTAGCTTTAACAGACTGGACCAATTTGATTCGTATTCAAACAGAGTAATAAAATGAGTCATCATGCTGTTATCAAACTTACCCAATTGTTTATGGGTTTTTTTATAATAGTAAATAAACAAGAAAAAATAGCTCATTTATTTGTAATATAAAATAGTTTTATAGATTTATGTTAAATAAGTTCTTGAATTAGTAATACTAAATTTGAATCCTTTAAATAAGTTCTTGAATTTGAATTTGTGGATGATGGGAAAAATGTAGTTAGGAGGTGAAATACAAATTAAATTGTTGTAAAATATATAAAAATATAAAAAGGAAAAGAAATAGGTGAAAAATTATAATAAAAATCATTTTTATTAATTGGATGAGTTTTATATTTTTTAAATTAAAATATCAAATATACATTTTCTGCTTTAATTTATTTTTATTATAAATAAAATGATTTTATAATTTAAATATATAATTCTTTCAAATATATGATATTTTTATTTAAATTTTTTTTAACTCAATTCATTGCTCAAATATTTTTTTATCTATAAGATTAAAAAGATTCAAATATCTATTTTTTAAAATTAAAATGTTTCAAATATATATCTAAGTACATCATAACATTTGTCAAGGAGTGTATATTGTTTGGTGTCAGAAAATTTTTGTATAACGTTTGACCCTTAACATTGATTATTGATTTAAATTATAAATATAAAAAATAAGTTATTGATTGTAGGTGTTTGATTTAAATTATAAAAGAATCAAGCATTTATTTATTTATATATATAATTATAATTCAATGGTTAAATGGATTAAAATTATATTATGTATAAAAACTATTAATTATATAATAATTAAGGAATGCTTGGAAAAATATTTTAATTAAAATCTTATTTAATAATTCTATATTATATAAGAGTTTATGTTATAAATGTTTAAAATTCAATAAGTTACATAATTATATAAGTATTTATAAAATATTGTCTCATTTTAAAATTTTTTAAAAAAATCATAATTGAAAACATAATTTTCTCATTTATAGCGATGTAATTTAATTTTTTTAAATTATGTTTGATTTAACTTTTAGAACTCAAAAATTATGATATGAGTAAAAAACATCAGAGAATATCTTTGGCCGTAAATATGCAGATATACGAAAAAAAATATTTGAAAGGAATAAAACTAAACTAATTTTAATGTATAATTAATTAATTATAAGATTGCATATTTGTATCAAGTAAGATCAATTATTATTATTCTTAAAAAAAATCAATTATTATTAACTGTTAAAATTGTAAAGACACTTTTAATATTTTTTTTTTATAAAAATATACTTTATTAATCTAGCAGTTGATTTTAACATTCTCAAAAAAGTATAATAAATTTATAAAATTTCATTTTATTATTTTATTTTTTAAAATAAAATATATTTTTTAAAATATAGATTAAAATTTCTTTCTCTCCTTTTATTTATATTTTAATTTGATTATTCTATTTTTAAAATATCTAATTTAGTCTTCTAATTTTTTTAAGTTATTCAGTTATCCGGATGTTAAATTTCATTATGTCGTTAGTGTTAATTTCGAAGGAAGGACAACATTAAGTATTTTTCTTTAAATTAGGTGACTAAATTAAACATTTTAAAAATAGATGGATGAAATTGAATATTTTTAAAATAAAGATAGAAAATTTAATAATAATGAGTAAAATAATTTATCTAATTAATTTATTTTTTTTATCAAGATAAATTTGAATTTTCTTTTATCTATTTAATATTTTCTTTTATTAGATAACGTTTTATTCTCTTTTTGTGATTTTTATTTTTAATTTCTTTTTTATTTTTATATTTTAAGTACTCAATTTATTATCTATCATGATGTAATTAAGTTTATTTTTCATGAATTTTTTTTTAATTTAATTATTCTTTTTAAGAAATCAAACCAAACTAGTTGGTTCAATGGAGTATTGATATGATGATTGATTCCTTAACTTAAAATCCTAACTATCAAACTGGTAAGAATAAGTTGAACCAACCAAAATTGGTAAAAAAAAAAATTAAAGAATTAAAAAAAATCAATTTTCAATTGTTTTAAGTTAATCTAAAATAAAGTTAACATAAATAAAAAATAAGTTATTTAAAGATTATACATAGATATAAATTATAATCAATTATTATTTAATTTGGTCCTCTATTTTTAAAATGTTCTATTCTATCCTCTAATAATAATAATAATAATAATAATAATAATAATAATAATAATAATATATATTATTATTATTATTATTATTATTATTATTATTATTATAAATATTTATATTAATAATATATAAATATTTCATAAATAATAATTATTAGTATTTTATATAATTTTTATAATATTTTCAATATTAATTAATAAAATCTTTATATTTTTAATTTCTTCTTAGAAAAAAAGTGCCTATATATTAGGCATCATTGGTTGCTTTTAATTTTACCAACTACTAATATGAAAAATACATTTACTTATTTTATAAATTATTTTATTTTATTTTTATTATAGTTTAAAATTTTAAATAAAGAAAGATCAAACTAAAAAAATAGATGTGATGCTACAAGGATGAAAGAGCGTGTCACTTTCATTTCATAAATCATAAGTGGATATTGATTTGTTACTTATCACATTAGAAGATAAAGTGGAAATTATTTTTACCATTTAACTATATTTAACATTTTTAAAACGTAAAATAAAAAAAATATTGTCGTTAAAAAGAATCTCTTTTTATAGAATTTTAATATATATATATATATATATATATATATATATATATATATATATATATATATATATATATATATATATATATATATATATATATATAACTATTTTGAAGAAAAATATTTATAATTATTATTTTTTCTGTGAGTATTTTTAGTTATTTTCTTCAATGAAAATAATTTTAGAAAATTTGCTACCTTTTTATTTCTTTCAATTTTATCATTTTTAATATCTTTAATTTTAAATTATATTTTAATATTTTTAATTTTGTATCAATAACTAAAGATAATATTATATCATAAAATAAATTATTTATTATAAATTTAAAATATAAGTTATATTTTAAAAAAATATTTATTTATTAAAAATTTTATTACAATATAATTTATATATTTACAAATATTTATTATTGTAAATTTTAATTATATAAAATAAATATTTATTATATATTCTACAAGTTAAAATATTAATTAATTAAAATATAAATAGATAGAAAAAGAAGAAATAAAGACATAGAACAGTGAGAATGTTTATTTTTTTTATGAAAATAAATATACAAAAATTATTATGAAATAGATTCTTCTAAAATAAACAAGAATATTTGGAGAAAATTTCTTTCTATGAAAATAAATAATAAAAAATTATTACGGATTAAAATCTCTAAAATAAACTTATTTTAGAAAGAACATTTTGTTTAAATCTTTTGTATTTTAAAATTTAAATAAAATTTAATCTGAATCATTAGATAATTAAAGAACCAATATAATTTATTTTACTTTCAAAGTATAGTAATCATTTGGCACCGAACCATTTCGTCCTTTTCGTTTCGGTGTGAGTTATCCTAACACCGTTTTTGCTTCATCTTTGTTGGATTCCACATTCCACAGTGACCACTACGTCATCTATTCCACTCTCTTGTTGGGATATAGACATTTGTATTTTGTTCTTTCACTTCACTCATTTTCTTCCTGTCATTTCTTGTTATCATTTCTTTCTTTCTATTTATTCTTTTCTCACTTCAATTCATATGCCGTGAATGAAAAGAGGAGATTTTGCTGGTAAATTTGTCGAAGCTAGTGTCTTTTCTCAATTGTTATTTGGTTGCCTTCTAAGTTTCTTACAGCCTGGGGGTGTGTTTGGTTTAGACTTTGATATTCTGGTTTTACATTTCTTCAATTGAGAACCCTTCAATGGGGTTGTTCAATGGTGCTGAATATGTGCCAATTGATGAGTTATCTTCCTCAAGCGAAAATCACATGAGGAGAGTTTCTGTTCTTCCTTTGGTATTTCTCATCTTCTATGAGGTTTCTGGGGGACCCTTTGGTGTTGAGGACACTGTGCATGCAGCAGGTCCTCTATTAGCCCTTCTGGGGTTCTTTGTTTTCCCATTCATATGGAGTGTTCCTGAGTCTCTGATTACTGCAGAGATGGGTACCATGTTCCCTGAGAACAGTGGTTATGTGGTTTGGGTCTCTTCTGCTTTGGGTCCCTATTGGGGGTTTCAGCAAGGTTGGGTGAAGTGGCTAAGTGGGGTGATTGACAATGCTTTGTACCCAGTTCTGTTTCTTGATTATCTGAAATCAGGAATCCCTGCATTGGCTGGTGGGGTTCCCAGAACTATTTCAACTTGGGCCTTAACTGTGGTTCTCACTTGCTTGAACTATATGGGTTTAACCATTGTGGGGATGGTTGCTGTTTTTTTAGGTGTTTTCTCACTCTTCCCCTTTGTGGTCATGGGCCTCTTGTCAATTCCAGACTTGAAACCTTCCAGATGGTGTGTGATAAATCTGGATGATGTTGATTGGAATCTATATTTGAATACTTTGTTCTGGAATCTCAATTATTGGGACTCAATTAGTACTCTTGCTGGGGAAATGGAAAATCCAAGGAGAACTCTTCCCAAGGCTCTATTTTATGCTTTGATCCTTGTAGTTATGAGCTACTTCTTCCCTCTTTTGATTGGCACTGGTGCTGTTCCCCTCAAGAGGGAGTTGTGGACTGATGGGTACTTCTCAGATATTGCTAAGATTGTTGGAGGAGTGTGGTTGAGAAGGTGGCTTCAAGTTGCTGCTGCAATGTCCAACATGGGAATGTTTGTTGCTGAAATGAGCAGTGACTCATTCCAGCTTCTAGGCATGGCTGAGAGGGGCATGTTGCCTGAGTTCTTTGGCAAGAGGTCTCGTTATGGAACCCCTCTTGTAGGAATACTCTTTTCAGCCTCTGGTGTGATTCTACTATCATGGCTGAGTTTTCAAGAGATTGTGGCTGCTGAAAATTTCTTGTACTGTTTTGGGATGATTTTGGAGTTTGTTGCATTCATATTGTTGAGGATCAAATACCCCAATGCATCTAGGCCCTACAAGGTTCCAGGGGGAACAGCTGTAGCAATTGCTATGTGCATTCCTCCCACAATTTTGATTTGTGTGGTGCTGGCTTTCTCCTCCATGAAAGTAATGGTTATAAGCCTCATTGCTGTGGTGATTGGCCTTGTAATGCAACCATGTCTTAAGTTCATGGAGGAAAAGAGATGGATGAAGTTCTCGGTTAGGTCTGAGCTCCAGGATAATGAGGAGAGCAGTCACTCTTTTGTTAGTTAGACTTGTCCTGTTTGAAGAGTTGTGAAGAGAAAACTACACTGAATTTAGACAACCTGATTTTGAGATGCTTTTTGTCTAGTTACAACTTAGGCTGCATATCAATTTTGTGAGTTTGTTGATAGATAGGATAGGTTGGTCATAAGACACCTAAAAAAGAAAATTAGAATGTATTAAGAAATGAATTTATTTGGTTTCTATTTATCTATTTTTCTTTTTAAGTTATAAAATTTGGAAATTCATATTCTAATTATATCGCTGCCCATGTGAAATTGACTCAACTATACACTGGTGGGGCTAGAAGGATAATTGTTGGGTTGAAAAATACCTATTGCTTGTTTGATTACTCTTTTTGAAAACAGATCCCTTTTTGAAAATAAAAAATTAAAAAACTTGTTTGATGAACCTGTTTTATAAAATTTTTTAAAACTTTTTTTTTTTGAAAATTAAAAACTGTTCGTTTTTTTTTTATATAGTTTTTAGAACATAAAAAGGAATACAGTCTAAGGATATTTTGTTCCCTGTTTCTCTTTTTCATTTTGAAAACAAGAAAAGACATGAGAAAGAGCAATGGCATGAGAATAATATAAATATGATAGAAATTTATATGCTCCACCGTGCAAGCACATTTACCATTACAATTGCATTCTTCCATGGTTTTCGATGTGGAACTCGTGCCTCATATTTGTCACAATCTACTTTAAATCATAACATTTTGGAAAGAAGACATATGGGATTATTGTGGTTTAAACTAAATCAATAGAAGCTACTACGTTTTGCTTTTGAATGGAGCAATTTAAAACTTGGAGCAATTTATAGTAAGAGATAAGACGTTTAAAAGAGTATTAAAAAAATGTTGCTAGTATTTTTCTAATTAGGTACCACAAAATTATCCTAAGTTAAAACAATTGAAAATAAATAGAGGAGTACACAAAAATTAACATAGTTAGCTTATATTTTAACATGATTATGAATTATCCAATATCAATATCAACTAATATTTTAACGTAATTTTGAATTCAACATTAACCAATTCAAATATCAATGTCAGCAAATTTTCATTTTTGTTTGGCTATTGAACTAAAAGAAAAGTAATTGCTGAAGAAAACAAGAGAAATATACTTTGAATCCATTTCAAATTTAAAAAAGAAAAATTATTAATTTACAAATAGTGAGATATAACATATATATATTTTGGATCTTTGTAATTAACTCAACTAATTATGAAATTAACAAAAACTGATAAAACTAACTTTTATTAATTCAGTTATCAATGTAATATTCCCTTGAGGTATATATCCAATAAACCCAACTTGTCGAAGAAAGATAGAAACTGGACTTGAGACAATGTTTTTGTGAGAGGATCAACAACAATGTCTTTGTGAAAGGATCAATAAGTAGTTGATGAGAATTAACATAGACCAGTTTATGAAGTCAATTTAAAAATGTTCTTTGCTAAAATGACAATTAATATCAACATATTTGGACCTTCCATGGCTTAAAGGATTGTTGGTTGCATAACAAATTTGCTATCACAATAGATCATGACAAAATTAGCAGAAACTTCAAAGTGTTGTAGTAATTGACTAACCCACAACAATTCAAAAATTAAAGATGTTAAAGCCTTGTATTCAATCTCAACGATTTCTTCTTTGATTGCCAAGAAATAAGAGAATCATCTAAGAAAATACAAAAACCAATGGTGGATTTTCTACTACCTTAACAACTTCCCCAATCTGTGTCCACATAAGTAGAAAGTTTGAAGGATGACTTGGAAGGAAAGAACACACCTTACCCTTGAGAAGCCTTCAAGTATTGCCACAAATGGTGAATTGCAAGGAGGTGTGAGGTACAAAGATGTGTCATAAATTGACTTGGTCTATTAACTGTAAAGGTTATATCAGGCTTGGAAATAGTGAGATACACAAGGCGACCAATTAATCTCCTATACATTGAGATGCAGATTAAGGATCTCCATTAGTGTGTTATTGAGGTGAACATTAGGATCCTTGGGTATTAGGAGGGGCTTTGCTGAAATGAAACATGTATCTTAGAGTAACTAAAAGGTGTAATTTATTTGGTAAAGAAAAATGTCTTTGGGGGATTTGACAATCTCTAGTTCAAGAAAGTATTTTAAGGTCCCCAATCACCTTTAGTTTGAAACTATCTTAAAGTAACTTCTAAACTTGTTGAATAAAAAACAAATCTAGCCTAGTTAAGATAATGTCGTCAACATACACTACAATAATCACCAAAATATTCCTAGATCCTTTGGAAAAGAGTGAATGATTTGCAATTCATTGATTGAACTCGAGTTGATGATTGTTGTTGAATTTATGAAACCATTGCCTTAATGGTAGGCATAAGCCATGCAAGGA
Organism: Mucuna pruriens; assembly: GCA_025330945.1. Classification (NCBI taxonomy): domain Eukaryota; kingdom Viridiplantae; phylum Streptophyta; class Magnoliopsida; order Fabales; family Fabaceae; genus Mucuna; species Mucuna pruriens. The sequence continues at coordinate 2,318,476 of JAENHJ010000047.1, forward strand.
CTTATGTAACTTGCACACCATGTTCTCTTCTTTGATAAGATACCCCTTAGGAAATTGCATGAATACTTCCTCAAAATGTTCTCCATTAAGAAATACATTATTAATGTATAATTGCAGAAATGCCACTGCTTTTGGGCAACAATAAAGAGAAAAATTCGCATTGTTATAAGCTTAGCCATAAGGAAGAATGTGTTTGTAAAGTTAATGTCTACCTTTTATGTAAATCCTTGAGCCATAAGGTGACCTTTGTAACTATCCAATGAGCCATCAACCTTGTATTTCACATTATACACCCAATGACAACCCATTTCCTTTTAGTCAGGTGGTAAGGGTTGTACTGCCTAGGTATTGTTGCCTCAAGTGTAACTAACTCCTCGACCATGACCAATCTCCATTCTGGGCATTTGACTGTTTGGTGAAAGATTGAGGTTCAAAGATGTCATTTACTTGCATCACGTATTTTTGTAGGTAGAGGATAAAAGGTCATAGGTGGGGTGAGATTGAATTGGGTAAGTAACATTGTATTAGTAGTGTTGAAAGTAGGATGGAGGAATATTAGATCTACGTGATCTTTTTAATGGTAAAAGTGGATTGGAAAGGGGAATGGTAGGTGTATTTGTCATTGAAAAAACAATGGTTAAAGAATCACTATGTCAATGAAAGGGTCTAATTTTGGTTGGACAATGTATGAAAAGGAAAACAACCCTCCTAGAAAATGACATATCTAGAAATAAGAAATTTCCTTGTGTTAGGATCATACACCTTGTAACCTTTGATCCCTATAGGATATCCCATAAAAGTGCAAGGAATAGCATGAGGACTGAACTTCGATTTAGTGGTTGAAATGGTGGAGACAAAGCACAAGCAACCAAATACCTTAAGAGAACATTAATTGAGTGCTTTATTGTACAACAACTCGAAAGGATAACAATCATTAAGGCTGCTAGAAGGAGTTCTATTGATAAGAAATACAACCATGGACATGCATTCTCCCCAAAAGGATAATGGTGCTTAATATTGAAATAAGAGAAACCTTGCTACATTTAGGAGGTGTTGATGCTTGCATCTAACTACTACATTTTGTTGGGGCTTGTGGGGACATGAAATTTGATGTAAAGCACTTACATTTGCAAAAGGGATGTGAGAGCTATTTCTTTAGCATTATCACTTCAAATTGCTTAATATAAATTTGCCAAATTGAGTTTGGACAAACTTAAAAATCCCCTGTGAAGTGTAGCTTCAAACTTTCTATGCACCAAATGAATCCTTGTATATCATGAGTAATCATCAATAATAGTAAAAAAATATTTTTTTCCCATCATAAGTTGGTTATTTAAATGGATCCCAAATATCACAATGGATTAGATCAAAAGAACAATTAGTATAATTGTTTTTTTACAAAGGAAAGGTAAATAATGAAACTTGGATAAGGGACATACATCACAAAATTGAGAATTAAAACTTCAAGGAAGCAAAAAAGGAATTTTATTGCTAACAACTTTTAGCACTTTATGAGACAAGTAACCTAACCGAGTATGTCAAATCTTAGCATGTTCATTTTGAATAAAATTACATTTATTCAATTAGAATTAAAAAAGTGTACAAGAATTCAACATATTATTTTGATAGTCATATAAGCCTTGGTCAAGATTTCCCCTACCCACCTTCAGCTGATGTTTATCTTGGATCAAGAAAGTGTCACTAGTGAATGACAGTGAATAATTTGATCTCTGATTTGATAAAAAATTATTGAGCCCAATATCCACATTTGCAACTACGAATTGACATATACTCTCTAAGTTCCTCTCAAATTGACTTAATCTTGGTAAAAGACTAATTTTCTATAAACAAGCCTTGTGTTCAAGCAAGCGATTATCTCTTGAGTTGAAAAACATGAGGTTTATTATGTTGTTGGAAGCAATCTTTCAAGTCTTGCCAAATCTCAACATTAGTTGATAACTAAATCATAATGACTATGATTTCTTTTGAAATAGAGTTCGACAACCAAGAAGTAATGATATTATTGATGTGTAACCACAAATGATGAAGTTGATCAACCTTTAGTGGAGCAAGAATAGATCCATCGACAAAATCAAGTTTATATTTTGTTATAAGAGTCATGTGTGTAGATTTACACCAAGAATTGTAGTTATCACTAGTTAAAAGCTAAGAAACCAAGATGAGCCTAGAGCTATCAAATGAGTGAAGAAAAATGGATTTGATTGATCATCCACGAATGTAAAGAATAGATAAATAAGAAACATAGTTTATGATGAAAAAGGAAGAAGATTCACAAAACAAAGTGCGGAAGTGGTGAATTTCTCTGATATCATATTGAACTAGAGAAAACTAATTATGAAAGAAAACAAGAACAACATGACTTGAATCCATTTCAAATTTGAAGAAGGAAAACCATATGTTTACAAATAGTGAGATATAACATATACCTATGAAACTTGAATACTTAGTATTACACAAATATAATATGTCACATATACAAGGATAAGACAATTTTTTGAAATTAAGGATATGATATGTTTTGGATACTTTAACAAAAATTTGTAGAAAATTTTATATAGATGTATTTTGGATCCATTCTATCTCTTTTCAAAGAATAAATAAAGGAGTATGTAGTCCAATTCCTTTCATAGCACGAGGAAGAACATGGGTGCACAAAAAGCTTTAAGGTAAGCCTTTGGAGTAAAGGGCTAGAAGATCCATGCATCACCTATCAAGTTTTTGGATCTAATACCCCTTTATCCTTAATTGAATCAAAAGAACCAAAGTCACTCGCACAAAATGAGAAATTAGAGAATTCTTCATAAACTTTTTTCTCTCCTCCACATGTGGAAAATATCACTTTAGACACTTGTTCCTCTCTCTAGAAACTTCATCATCTTGATGAGGAGGAACCCTATTTAGAGCTTTACGAAGCCATACTTCATTATAATACCTATAAATCATAAAAAATAGTTTAGTCATACTATGATTTTGTTGTCTAAAGAAAAGATAATCATTGATATGAACAAAATTTACCTTGGATTAAGATAATGAGATAAGCAATGAAGTGGAGTACAACTCTTGCTCCACCTATAATTGAGTATATTATGAACAATGTTATAGAAATTAGATACCTCATTTGCTTGGTTTTCCTCATGCCTATAGATGGTTACCTTCACCTTTTTTATCATAGAATCTCTCACATTTCATACACCAAATGAAAAGTAGAAATATTTGTGTCACATTTTCTAATCATGCTATATATAGGATATGTGAAAGAAAAAAGACAGTCTATTTTATTCCACCATATATCATTCACATTTGCAGCTTTTCTAATATCATATTCTCTGTGACTATTCCATTGGTCACTAATGATCATATTTTGCAAACAACATTTCAACAATTTCAATCTTTTTAGCATCACTATTATGGAGGCAAAATGAGTTTTAGCAACTGAAAGTAATTTTAAAGCTAAAAACTCATTAAAAAGATACATGGTGAAAATCTTGATAAAAGATACATCATTAATTACATTAGAAATTCTCCCCCATTTTCATTTCCATCAACATTATTTGCTACACATATATTTTTCACTCTAAGATTCAAAGTATGAACCACACAAAGGGTCCAAAATGCATTATGGAATTAAGCTTCAATCAAAAGCCTTGTTGTCTTACAAATAGGAGCATTATTAGTTATGATTTGGACTTCATTTTGTGGTCTTACCTCCTCGATTACATCTTTTATTAAGCTAGTCATATAATGCTTATCCTTGTACTTCTTGCACCTATAAATAGCCTTTAAAAATATAGGTCCTCCTTCACATATAGCCATAAAGTTTATCAAAGGCCTTCTTTGAGCATCTATCTAGCCATCAAAACAAATGTAACTCTTTTTAAAGTCCATAAATATTTGGTACGTTGAAACAACTTCTCAATATGAGATCTCTCTTATTGTAAAAGTCTAGTTCTTAATGTAGTATAGCTAGGAGAAAGAAGTCTAATAAGATTATTGTTACCAACAAATGAATGAGAACTAACAAATTTGGATTTTTAGCAAGATGGAATGATAAGCTAGTAGAATAAAACATTCTTACTATTTTTTCTCTAAGATGATTCCTATCTTCATCATTAAATGCACTCTCTATACTACCCATTCTTCTTCTTTTTTAGTGGCAATTTTGGTAGAGTTGGAGTCATTTTGTCATTAGGTAGGGAAACATTCTTAGACTTTAATTTATTTTCAACCTCTTCACAAATTCTTTTCAAATTAGCCAAATATTCAATAGTAACTTCAGGATAAATACCAAATTCAGTACCCAAAATTCTAAGCAAATTTGCTTTAACCTTAAAGTATGAACTTTTGACCACTTTTTCACAAAAATTACAACTCCAAAGCATATTACCACCCTTGTCGCCTATAGTTTCCTTTATCGTAACAAATACCCATAATGGAACATGATCATCTTGAAGTTCTGAAGAAGCAAACATACTTGTAAAACTAAAACCCTCTCCCCTAACTAGTTTAAACATTTTCTTAAGCAACACGAGCAATAATAGGATAGACAATAGTAATAATCAAAGGCCCAAAGAACTAGAGTAGAATCACAAGATTGGAACTTACAACACTCGAGAGTTTAGAGTAGTGAACACCAAAACGCTAAAAAGAGAGACCATTTGTTGGAATAAGGTGAACCAAAACAACAAAACCAAAAGAAAGCATCCCGTTCATTGGAAGAAGGTGAACCAGAATTAGAGAAAGACCCAAAATAGGAAGAATGTAACTCATTACTGCCAAAGAGAGAGAAAAATGAACCAAAAAGGCCAGAAAAAGAGACCTACTCACTAGAAAGACTTGCAAAATATAAACTCACTCACCAAATAAGATACCCATCCACTATAAGATAGTTCATAATACCAGGAATGAGAGATGTTACCACTCAAGAGAAACTATGGTGTACGATGGCTTTTGGAAGGGAAAAGGTTGTGACTTTTGTTTTGTCATAGTACATTGTTGTTAGCATATACAACTTGCCTTTCACTTTGGCATAACTTTTAGAATCTTTTTTATGAGCTTTTAGAAACTTTATGATTTTTAACATTTTAAAAGTCAAAAGTCAAAAGTTACAAAATATTTAAATAATCATAAAAGTGAGTAAAAAATGTTATATTTATCTAGACATATCCAAGCTTCCTAGAACCTGTATTCAACATCATAAGTATATCCCAAGCATTTCCTATATTTTTAAATTAAATGCTTTTTAGATACGTATCTAGAAGTATTCAAGGAGTATCAATGTCCAACATGGATATGACATCAATAATTTTCATTTTTGAAGTATTTGGGCTTCATAGATATATATACTTTGGGTCTTGCAACTAAGTTAACTAACTTTGAAACTAACCAAAATTGATGAAACTAACTTTTGTTAATACAATTATTGTTAGAAAATATGGTTTAGGCCTTGGAGAGAAAAAAGAATAATGAAAGAAATCTAAAAGTGTATTAATTGGAATGAATAAAGTAAGTATATTAAGTCATGTGATATAACTTATATAGAGAATAAAAAAGTAACTAGTTGATAACAATCTACTAATAAACTTTTAACTAATTTCTAACTAACTACATCTTTAATATCCCCTACAAGTTGAAAGGTGTTCACAACACTTTCAACTTGGGATCAACAACAAAAGTGCATATCAAAGTAAAGCAAATACATGAATAATTCAAGAAATATATCGCCTAAAAGGTATACAAAGATTAAATATATTAATACTTAACCACATAATAAAGGTAGAAGCTATCAAAACTTAATCATCAAGAACACAAGCTAAATGTGATGCTTAACCATTCAAGATAAATGCTTAACCATCCATGACAGAAGATCAAACCTATACTTAACCACTATGAAAAGAAGCTTACAGCATGAGGAAAAATAATCCAAAAACCATAACAACCTAAATTTGTATTAATAGAGGATTTTTCACAAACACTTTGTGAAAAAAATCTTCAACTCATCAAATAAAACATCTCCCAGAATAATCACATGAGGCTTCACCAACATGAGCCAAATAAAACTTCACAAAAACTATAAATGATGGAACACATACACTTATGCATCAATCGCCAATCCAACCTAATAGAATATTTCAACCAATATTTAATTTCTCAAGATTTCAATTTGTGGAAATATCACATTAAGTCAGTATTATAGTAGTATCTGATAAAGCACTTTTAAGGCACTAAATTACAACTCACTTTGGATATATTTGATATATTTGATATATTTGTGTGCCTAATATTGAAATATTTATTGAATCTTGGGTTATTGGGCCTAATAGGGCTAGGTTGCTAACCTTTGCTTATTTATGAATTTACTTCTCATTATGATGTTGTTGTTTTGTGTAGGTTGTAAATGGAGCTACATAACTCTAATTTGGGTAATCTCGGTGGCACTAGAAAGATAACACAAAGATATACAATTGTTCCATTCACAATCTTAGCCCAATTTATGCTCCATAAAGGTCAAAAATCTATTTTAAGTATCTGCCTCTACTCCTTACTCTTTTGGGTTACCTTTGTAAATCAGGTCCAATTTAGTAACTTTATTGGGTGGGTCCTTGGTCCAACAAAATTCCTTGATTCAAATTATCTTAGTTTCTATTCTAATTATAGGACTGGTTAGTTAGTTAGTTAAAAAACTAGTTACACATTTTCTTTGGCAAGTTACTTGGATTGCAAGTTTGGAGACTAGAGTTTCTTGGAGGTTTCTTGGATTAGAAGTTTTCTTTCTTGTCGGTTTCATGATGATTCTATGTTTTCCTTCAAATTGTGAAGCTCTAATGGTGATTATCATAGAAGGCTAAGCTTTCTAATCAATTTAAGGTTCCATAAATGCAATTAGGATCTTGAGTTCTTATTTTCTCTTTTGGGAATTCTACTACAATTCCTCCTTTTCTTTCAAATTCTAATTTCTATTTTCATGATATTGATTGTATTTTGAGATATTGGATTATGTTATGTTATGATTGATTAATACAATCTAATCAAGGTTAGGTAATCAACATATCACCTAAATCAACTGTTTGTTTATGCTTGAAGTCACATTAATTAGGGATTGCGTATGCGATTTTAGTTTTTGTGCATGAATGTTAGATGATTGTCTAATTGAATTCGACTAGTATCAATTTGTTCTTAGAACTATGATAATCCTACTACATGGTTTGGATCCTTTGATTGATGGTTTGCAATTTTGAATTCTAAATTCTACTACTGTTTTAATTCTGCATTTTGTCAAAATTGCATTTCTATTTCGTTGCATACAAACCCCCACTTTACTTTCTATGCAATAAGATTAGATAATGTGGAATTGTGTCCTCATGAAGTATGACCTAGGTTAGTAATTACTCTACAAAATTAAAGGAAATTTAATGGTTTTTTATAGTGTGACAACAACATTATCAGTTTCCAATCGGAAAAGAAAACCCAAATGTTGGATATAAAGTTTGCTTCCAAGAAAGCAACAAGATTCTCTAATGCAAGACTCCTTCAAAGGGTTGGGTTGAGAAAAAATATCAAGAACTAAATATCTCGAGTGTGTGGACAAAGATATTATAGCTTTCTAACAAGAAAATAGTGAGAAAGTAAAAGAAAAATAACCAAAATATTTGAGATATGACTAAGAGAAAAAGTAAGAAAATGGAAGAAATGAGCCCCAAAAGCTTTATGTAGTAGAACAATTTAAAATTCTTTTCATGGTGGATGGTATCGCTCTAATACCATTGGTAAGTAGATTAATCTTTTGCTTTTATGACCTATACACCAATGGTCCTTGATCTTCTCTTAGTTGTCTACAAAGGTAGTAGAGTTATTCCCTGTTGAGGTTGGTTAAAGAGCGTGCAAGAGTTTTTCCTCTTATTTGTTCTTAGCAAGAGGCAAGACAATTCATTCATTAATGAAAATCAATGCATATTCTATTTAGTGTTATAAACTCTCTTTCTTTTCTATTAACAAGGGCGATGCCCAACCGATCAATTGTTCGACTCCAACTCAGTGGTAGAAAGAAGATTTCTCTAAAGAAGAACCAAAGGGACAATATTGAAATGAAATGCTTGCCCTAGTTTACAACCTACTTCCCAAGTGATCAACTCGAACTTTTCTACTTCGAACGAGACTTTATCCCTTGGTCACAAGAATCTCCCTAGAAGTTCACGTGCCAAAAGCACTTGTAGGGTAAAGAATAGTAAGATTGGATAGGTGGCAATGTTGAAAGATGCAATTGAATGGAGGACTGACCGACTCGGGTTTTCATGAGGGAAAACCACTTTATTGTTCATTGCTTGCCCTTAGTTGGGTTGGGATTCAGGTAACTATTCAAATAAGCTTCTTTCTAATGTGATGCTAGCTTCTTCTATGTTGTACATTCATACCCTTAGTTAGTACTTTGGTCTTTATATCCTTACATGATTGGAGATGGAAGGATTGCCTCGCCTTTCTCTAGAGTGATGACTTATTCATCATTAATTGATGAATAAGATGGCTATCACCCATGTTAAATAAAAGAAAAGGATGGATTGATAACTATCGAATACTTGACATTCAAATATATTGCTATACTTTATAATATATTCCTATAAGTAGGATGATATGAGATGGTACTTTTCCTTTTCATCTTTCTCTAGCAAAAAGAAGATTTGGATTATATGCATCCTATCTTATATTGAAATTCCATTTTAGAGAAAGGGCTATATGTCACTTCTAGTAGCCAAAGGATAAGGTATGAAACCTTAAAAGAAGATTTCATAGATGCCTAAGAGCAATAATTTTGCATATAAAAATAAGTCACTCTAGAACAATCAAGGGCATGTACCCTAGTGGATGTGAGAGTAGCTTCTTTTGTGCATCTTCCTTATTTAGCTGCAGGAACGAGCGTTGTGCTTGCCCAAACAGATACCACCATTTATTATCGTGACCCAGCCCGTCTTCTAGGCAAGTCTTTCTTCTTTATAGCCTAGAGTTGGTGTATGAGTTTATTACCCTTTTTTTCCTATTTATTATAGTAAGAAAGTTGAAATTAGAAAGTATGATGGTTACAGAGATAGATCCCTTGAGATAGAACAGTGAAGTTTACTTTTACTTGTAAGAAAGTAAAAAACTTATAAACCCTTTAATGAATAAGCAACTAGCTAACCCTTGATAGAGTAACTTTCTTCTTTTTTTTTCTTCTTTATTCCAAGTGTCAACACAACAAGAAAAGAATAAAGATTGACCCTTTAAGACTAGGGCTAGGGTTAGTCTTAAAGAAGTTCTAATTTAGATAATTTATAAACACTGAGTAAAATCCAAATGTTGGGTATAAAGTTTTCTCCCAAGAAAGCAACAAGGTTCTCCAATGCCAAACTCCTTTAAAGGGTTGGGTTGAGAAAAAAAAATCTCAAGAACTGAATGTCGTGAGCGTGTAGGTAAAGACAATGTAGCCTTCTAATAAGAAAACAATGAGCAAGTAAAAGGAAAATGACTAAACTATTTGAGAAATGACTAAGAGGAAAAGTAAGAAAATGAAAGAAATGAGCCTAAAAAGCATTGTGTATCAAAACAATTAAAAAAATCTTTCATGGGGGTAGTATCTCTTTGATACCATCTTAGAATGTTGGTATAAACTTAACTCTATAAAACCAACTTGTAAAGTAAGAGTTGTCCTTCATTTCTATATACTTATCTCATTAGTTGACGTGGGTTCTTCAATGTAATGCTAGCAAATTTCTAAACTAACAAATGAACACAATACATCTTTTATTGCAACTCATAAGCAAACATCTATTTTCCCTCTTTCGTTCTCTTATATTGCATTTTGCAAGAAAGGCTTGTATGTAAAATGAAGTTGTATGTTAAATAGTGCTAATATGAGGTAAAGGGTAATGTACAATATTATTATGTGCATTGCCGCAACCCTTCAACAAGCCTTCCAGAAAGGTTTACACCTTTGGATTTGGTGGGTTATTTTTGGGCTCCCAACTATATAGACAAAAGCCCAATACTCTCAAGCCCGCTAGGTCTCTCTCATAAGAGGAGAAAGGGTCAGATTAGGAGATTGAGAGTGAGTGAATTTTCATAGCTAAAAGAGAGAAGAGAAAAAGGGAGAGAAAGAAAGAGTTTTGTTTTCATCTCTACATAGGTCAACATGATGTAAAAATTACAATATCTTCTTCATTAACCGTTAGATCGGGCTAGAAATTTGACAGCAAGTTCAACACTCATAATGCTTTATCTTGACCGTTTGGATCTTGATTTAGATGTATTTGGTGTGAGAAATCATGCTCATACAATAACACAATTTTGTGAGTTCTTCACTTTCTTGTTTTCTATTTGCAAGCTTTGTTGCTTGATTATATAGACTGGTTGTATGCACAAATTTGTACTCTTGATTGAAAACTCTTGTATCATTGTTTGATAATAATGGACTGATTTCTTTGGTCTAAACAACTCGTGGTTTTTACCTTTCACATTGAGGGGGTTTTCTACGTTAAAAATCTTGGTGTCTCTTGCGCGATTCTTCTCATTATTGCTGCAATTTTTATTTGTAGTTACTCCTTATAGATTCATGCAAATTAGAGGAATTTATATTCGTTGTGTTGTTGCATCATTGTATGTGTACTGTTGTTTCTTTCCCATTAGGATTAAAGTCTCAAATAGTAGTCAATCTCATTATGCAAGGGCATCTTAACAACCATATGCTTATCATTCATAATCCTTTGAATAGTTGATAGTTGATGGAATAAAAATGCTCATAACCTCGCTCTTGATTTGCAATTTTTTTTTACTCTTAAAATTTTATAATAAATAAGTGACTTAAATATATTTTTAGTGGTTTAAAATAAAGTGAGGTATTTGTTTTTAATCTCTCATAAAAAAAATTAAATATGTTTTATATTTTGTTTATTTTTTTCTATCAAAACAATTAAATTTTATTGTTAATTTTAAATGGTTAATCGCTGACATAGCAATAATTATGACATGTTAGTACTTATCACATTGGTCAATAAGATAATGTAAATCTAACACTTGTGTATAAGATACTTAAATTATTGTTAATAATTAAATAATTATTGAGTTAATTAAATAATATTTTTTAAAATTAAAATAGAAATAAAAAATCACAAGAAAGTATGAAGAGATTAGAATTACATTCCAATGGAAAGGGTTTTGAGAATTTGAAGGATGAAGGTTGATCATTAGTTGCCAAATTGAAAAGAAAAATCATGAAAAAAATAAAATCCCCAAAAAATTGTCAAGTGTTTTTCTTGTGCACATCCCAACAACAATGGGAGATAACTACTTTTGTGCTTCCGTGTACCTACGGCGAACATGACTCAACTGGTGCTATTTTAAGTTGATTTAATCAAGTTTGAATTTTAAAATTAAACCTTATGTATTTTGATGATAGTTTAAGTTATGTTGTGGGTCATTTTAATTTGATCTAGTGTCCTATATTTATTAAAAAATATAAATTTTAATAATTATATATTAATAACAATTTTTTATTTAATAGATATTATTTTATATAACATAATATCATACTTATAATAATATTATTTATTTTAAAAATATATTATAAAATATACTTAATTTAAGTTTTATATTTTTTATTCTACAATCTAACTATACATCATATAAAAATTGATTCATTACGTTAAAAATTGAGTTGATATAATTTTACTTCATATTTTTTAGATTTTAATAAGTCAAATTTAAGTATGAATAAATTAAAATTTTGAATCAAATAAAAAAAAAAAAAAAACCTAATCCAAGTCATGCCTTATTCACCCTCTAGGTGCCTTTATCTAATATTATCAAGCCATACTTTTTCTCTTCTTTTCCTAAGCCAACTTTTATTATAACAAAAGAATATATTCAAAATGATGGGTTTTTTTTTTCTTTTTGATTTTAATTTTCCCACCCGTAATTTTAAGTAGATCATACTATTATACATCACCTTTTTTTTAAAATTACTGTTTAACTTCTCTATTTATTTATTTTTTTCAATTTGATCCTTCTGTTATTAAAATTTTCAATTTAGTTTCTCATTTAAAAAAAGTTCAAATATTACTTTTCCGTCCAATTACGGCTAACATAGTTAGGGTATTGGAAGTAATGCATTTGGATTACCAATTGTGATGGTTTTTAACTGTTATTATAATAATTTTATTTTAAAACTTGAAAATAATAATTAAATATTATAATTTCATAAAAATATTATATTTTAAAATTGTTGCAAGGTGAGTGGGTCTCCTCTTCCTTCGGTTTCAGCTTCAGTTTGTTGTCCAGCCAGACGACGGCGCATATCTCCTCTGCCTTGTACTAGAGCTTGATGTAGCACTTGTCTGATCCCAGAGCTTGGCCGATGCGGCGATTCCAAACACCATGTGATGAAGCTTTATGCTATCCTCGAGATTCGTCTCATGGGACTCACCACACAAGATGACAGGGGTTTTGGTAGCATTCACGACGGGATGACATTTCTGACTCTTTCTTCCCCATTGAAATGACATTTAAGAAATGCAATTGCAGGGAGGAATAAATTAGGGCCTTCAAAGCCCACAACAACAAGAAAATACAATTTAGATATTAGGGGCAAATAACGGTCTCCATGGTTTTTTCTTTTTGGAATCACAATTTCTTTTACACGTTGATTCATTAATATATTTAAATATATGATATTTTATTTCATTTTTAATTTTTTATAAAAGTTAAGCTAACTTTAGTTAAAAATATTAATAACATATCCTTTATACTGCCATCTCCTCAAAGATGCAAGTATTGTTCTCAATTTTTTTTCATTAAAATACATATTATCATTTTGTAACAAATATAACTATATTGTTCTTAATTTTTTTTTTGCATTAAAATACATATTATCATTCTGTAACAAATATAAATATATTAAAATTTACTTTCTCTCTAATAATAATAATAATAATAATAATAATAATAATAATAATAATAATAATAATAATAATAATAATAATAATAATAATAATAATAATAATAATAATAATAATAATAATAATAATAATAATAATAATAATAATAATAATAATAATAATAATAATAATAATAATAATAATAATAATAATAATAATAATAATAATAATAATAATAATAATAATAATAATAATAATAATAATAATAATAATAATAATAATAATAATAATAATAATAATAATAATAATAATAATAATAATAATAATAATAATAATAATAATAATAATAATAATAATAATAATAATAATAATAATAATAATAATAATAATAATAATAATAATAATAATAATAATAATAATAATAATAATAATAATAATAATAATAATAATAATAATAATAATAATAATAATAATAATAATAATAATAATAATAATAATAATAATAATAATAATAATAATAATAATAATAATAATAATAATAATAATAATAATAATAATAATAATAATAATAATAATAATAATAATAATAATAATAATAATAATAATAATAATAATAATAATAATAATAATAATAATAATAAATAATAATAATAATAATAATAATAATAATAATAATAATAAATAATAATAATAATAATAATAATAATAATAATAATAATAATAATAATAATAATAATAATAATAATAATAATAATAATAATAATAATAATAATAATAATAATAATAATAATAATAATAATAATAATAATAATAATAATAATAATAATAATAATAATAATAATAATAATAATAATAATAATAATAATAATAATAATAATAATAATAATAATAATAATAATAATAATAATAATAATAATAATAATAATAATAATAATAATAATAATAATAATAATAATAATAATAATAATAATAATAATAATAATAATAATAATAATAATAATAATAATAATAATAATAATAATAATAATAATAATAATAATAATAATAATAATAATAATAATAATAATAATAATAATAATAATAATAATAATAATAATAATAATAATAATAATAATAATAATAATAATAATAATAATAATAATAATAATAATAATAATAATAATAATAATAATAATAATAATAATAATAATAATAATAATAATAATAATAATAATAATAATAATAATAATAATAATAATAATAATAATAATAATAATAATAATAATAATAATAATAATAATAATAATAATAATAATAATAATAATAATAATAATAATAATAATAATAATAATAATAATAATAATAATAATAATAATAATAATAATAATAATAATAATAATAATAATAATAATAATAATAATAATAATAATAATAATAATAATAATAATAATAATAATAATAATAATAATAATAATAATATATAATAATAATAATAATAATAATAATAATAATAATAATAATAATAATAATAATAATAATAATAATAATAATAATAATAATAATAATAATAATAATAATAATAATAATAATAATAATAATAATAATAATAATAATAATAATAATAATAATAATAATAATAATAATAATAATAATAATAATAATAATAATAATAATAATAATAATAATAATAATAATAATAATAATAATAATAATAATAATAATAATAATAATAATAATAATAATAATAATAATAATAATAATAATAATAATAATAATAATAATAATAATAATAATAATAATAATAATAATAATAATAATAATAATAATAATAATAATAATAATAATAATAATAATAATAATAATAATAATAATAATAATAATAATAATAATAATAATAATAATAATAATAATAATAATAATAATAATAATAATAATAATAATAATAATAATAATAATAATAATAATAATAATAATAATAATAATAATAATAATAATAATAATAATAATAATAATAATAATAATAATAATAATAATAATAATAATAATAATAATAATAATAATAATAATAATAATAATAATAATAATAATAATAATAATAATAATAATAATAATAATAATAATAATAATAATAATAATAATAATAATAATAATAATAATAATAATAATAATAATAATAATAATAATAATAATAATAATAATAATAATAATAATAATAATAATAATAATAATAATAATAATAATAATAATAATAATAATAATAATAATAATAATAATAATAATAATAATAATAATAATAATAATAATAATAATAATAATAATAATAATAATAATAATAATAATAATAATAATAATAATAATAATAATAATAATAATAATAATAATAATAATAATAATAATAATAATAATAATAATAATAATAATAATAATAATAATAATAATAATAATAATAATAATAATAATAATAATAATAATAATAATAATAATAATAATAATAATAATAATAATAATAATAATAATAATAATAATAATAATAATAATAATAATAATAATAATAATAATAATAATAATAATAATAATAATAATAATAATAATAATAATAATAATAATAATAATAATAATAATAATAATAATATCCATTAAGTCCTATGCACCAACAACTTATGAGTTTGCATGATGTTGGAGAAGATGATGCATGGAGACTGACTCGGGTGACAACGAAAACACTCTCATGGTCGAATTATAACAAAGCCACAAGACGATAACCCTCTTAAGCGTCTTAAAGGCCGAGACGAGTGATAACCTATTGAGTTCTATGCTTGTTATGTGATCCTCATTGATGGATGTTCTATCCTCACATATTTGCCTTCTAGAGCTCAGTATCCATTTCGTGAAGTCACCACAAACAGGAAGAATATCCAAAATGTGGGTGTTCACAAAAGGGTCACGCTCTAGATGAGGCTTTTGTAATAACCAAAGAGGGAGTGCTCCTCAAGATAGTTGTCACTATTCGTCTCTCACTCCCTAGGTTGCTCTTAGGCATGGGCAAAGGACCCCACTCAAGGTATGTGAACACTATAAAAAGAGTGTGTGTATAAAAAATCACCCCCCAATTTTGACCATACCGCCAACATGATAACATATTCACATATCCTCTATCCTAAGGTTTGGAACAAATAAAAATGCATAAATGAAAACATACAGATCAAGACGAGAACACAAAATGGAAGAATGAATAAAATAACTAAAAGGTGTAAATAACAAACAGAAGCCAATTAATTCCATGCATCTCGTTTATGGGCTTGATTCTCTAAAAGTATTCCCAGTGGAGTTGTCATCTGTCATGACCTATGTCGGAACGAGGTTGGCGAGAGGGATGTATTTTGCATCCGGGTTCCCTTCAGGGAAGAGAAACGAGGAGTCAGGAGTCGCCACTTGCATTTTTAAAGGGAAATGTCGAAAAACCTAATGTCGGATAAGACTGGTCTTTGGAATTAGATTTCGAGTTCGAGAATCTATTACGCACAGGGAGGGTATTAACACTCTGCCATGTTTGTCCTAAGATGATTACCCTAACTAGATGCATGAAATGAGATATGACTTTTAAACTATGGTTTTTTGCCTTTTGGAAGTAGACTAGAATGGACATATGTACAGGGGGGAGGGAAGGAGTATAATTTTGGGCTTTATGAACTTGACAAGAGTCGCCTCTTGCTCCTAAGTATCTCCGAGTGCAATGGAGAAGTCAAAGTCTACGTAGTTCTAACCGAGGCTTATGGGCTAGATAGGGATGTCGACACCTAGTTGGTTGCAAGGAGGTGTCGACTAGGTGTCAACGGAAGTAAGATGTCAAATAGGAGTCGAATGGGATGAGATTAGGATACTGATTGTATGTCAAATGGTCCAGGATATGCTGACTAAGTGTTGGTTGATTTAGGATGGGGCGCCGACTAGGAATGATCCTGATTCGATATCGGCTAATCGACTGGGGTACTAGTGGGTCCTTCTAGGTTTTTGGTTAAGCGTTTGATTAAGGGTCTGATCAAGGCAAAGTGCAGTTTAAATTGTATACTCAAACCGAAAGGGAGTTTCAGAATTTTCACATAGTTTTCGAACGCGTCATCGTCGTCACAAAGATGACCAACTTCACTCTCTTCCTCTCTTGTATTATCGTTGTTTTTCTCTATTCTTTTCTTATGCTTTCAAAAGCCCACCCTTTTCTCTTTCGCTACTAACCCTTTTATAAGCCAATTTCTCCCACCCTTAATCTTTCGGGGAAACCTTCCACCATTAAATGTGGTGCCTCCTTGCAAGGCTCCATTAATGCGGTGGTGCCCCCACATGGTTCCTTCTAATAAATACGACGATGCCCTCATTTAATGTAGTGGTGACCTTTCGGGCTTCTCCTTTGCCCATCGTGATCGAAAATGCCTTTTGTGACCTTGGTTTCTCATGAGGAGTTAGGGTTGGGCGACTTTTTCTAAAAAGTAAGGAGAAACAAGCGATTGTCAGCTGCTACCATCGCTCGAGGTAAATTGAGGGGCGTGAGCAATTGGGATACGCTTCCCGAGCCTACTTCCACCATCATTCCTATTTTCCTTTCCTTTTCTTTTTCTTTTTTCTTTTTGGAGGCATGGACAAAAACAGGTGTAAACATTTTTTCTATATTTTCTATTCTTAATTATTATTTTTAATAATTTTATTTATTTTAAATTTAACTATACATTTTACATAAATATTTATCAAGTGAGTTAATAATAACTTAATAAATTAAAATATTTTTAAAAAATTAAACAACATTCTTTAGTGGTGTTATTTATTAAACAAAATAAAGAGTGCTGTTTAATTTTTAGGGGAAAAGAGTGTAATTTATTATATATTTTAAATAAGAGAAAAAATTATAATATTTGTATATCTCTTAAAAAGATAAGTGTATTATAATTTAATAATGTTAAGTTAAATAAACTAAATTGTATATTTTAACATAATGAGAGAGAATCGTGTAATACTCATATATATATATATATATATATATATATATATATATATATATATATATATATATATATATATATATATATATATATATATATATATAAGATTTTAAGAAGATAGTGTAATTTACTCTATATTTTAGGCTAAATTATAACTTTCGTTCTTTATCTTATGATAAAAATTCGTTTTAGTCTTTTTATCTATTAAAATATTCATTTTAATCATTTAACTCTAAAAAATTTAAAATAATATTATTATTATGAAAAAATAATCATTTTCAATTTTTGTGACACCATTTTAAACTATTTTTTAATTCATCTAAGATGCGAAACTTGTCTTGTTAGATTTATCTAATGAAGCTCAAATAACTTTCAAACCAAAATGATTATAAATATGGTAAAAATCACGTAAAAGTGAGTTATATAAGTATATGGAAAATAATCCGATATATGATATTTTAGTATTCTGATTGTTTGTAGAATTTACTTTTCATACGATTTGTTACCATGTTTATAACCCTTATGTTTCAAACATTTGATGTTTTCTATAATTTTCATATATATATATATATATATATATATAAATCTAATAGGATAAGTTTTACCTCTTAAATTCGTAAAAAATAATTCAAAATTTAAAAGGTTAAAATAAATATTTTTAAAAAATAAATAACCAAAACAAATTTATGCTATAAATAAACGACAAAAATTATAATTTAGTTTTTTTTTACTAAATAGTAAATTTGTCTCACAAATAGCCACATCCTTGTATCTTATCAACATTAATTACTATAAGTTATTTTAATAAAAAAAAATATATTCCAAGATCCAATAAAAAGTTAAGCACAATTGCTTATATAAACACATGGTGCATGATAGATTTTTAAAAAGATAAAGCCCCCATTCAACACATAAAGACCGGTTCTTAACAAGAAAATGAATCTAAATACCATCCATTAGAGATCTTATCCCGCAGCAGTTAAGCATTAGATGAAATTAAAAACGTAAAACAAATAAGAGCATTCTTTAATAGTATTAGATAAATATTAATTTATGTACCTAAAAATATAGCATTGTACCAAAATAAAAAGATAAAATATTACTTATGTACCAAAAAAGTACAGAAATGTACCCAAATAAAAAGATAAAATATTAAATTAAATACATTTTTAATTTTTAAAATGTCTATATATATATATATATATATATATATATATATATATATTATTTTAATTACTATTTAAATTTATTTTTATATTTTTAAACTTATCGAAATCGTATGTTTTTAAGTCTTTAGTTAGCAACTAATAATTTATCATATATAAATACTAAAAATTTAAAATCAAGTAAAACATTTTATTTTAAAAACTAAAGTTATATTTAAATTTTTTAAGTGAAAATTATATTTAAACTTAATTATTATTTTCTCATAATGTAAAAAACTTTTGATTTGTATTTGTGTTTTACTCTATTAACATATAACTTATTTTCTCAACAAACCCATTTTGTTGGCTAATTTTTAACATTTATAGGCTAATTTTTAACATTTATATTAAAAATAATTATTACGTAAAAATATAATAAATAATTTTCTCCAATAAAAAGTTATTACTTTTAGATATTTAAAGGCAACATACTTTAACTCGCCACTTATTTTGTTTACATCGATCCCCGAATCCAAATGGCATTGCCAGATTCATTTATAAAGTAGCGGTTGACCCGCCCACCTCTCCCTCCTTCTCATTCTTTTGTTTTTTTGTCTTTTATTTCTTTACATGTCACACAAAATAAGACAAAACAATAATCAAACTGACTCATATGCAGGATCTCCAAACTGCATTGAAACATTTCTTGAGACAAAAACCATAACAACAAAATCGAATACAAAGCTTCCCCACAGATCGCTGTTCCAATCCGCATTGTTACAACGTCGCCTAAGGTCCTGTCTCTTACCCTCTTGCTTTCCTCGATCCACTATTTTCTTTTTTCATTAAGCTCTGTTTGCAACGACGACGTTTTTTTTTTCTTTTAACTAATGAATGAGAATCACATCAATCTCGAACGGCATTGTTTGGATCCGTTTCGACTTTCGAGCAATGTCAGAAGTGCAACTCACGAGGAAATATTGTTAACGCGCGTTTGCAGGTGGCGAGGAAATGATTGATGGACTCCGGTGAGAATGAGCGCCATCTACTTGAAGCCAAGTCTCTACAGAAAGAGGGCAAATTTACCGGTATTCAATATTGTTTTCACTATTGAGACTTATTCTCTGCCTGTTTTTCACTTTTTTTTTTTCTCATCTTTCCTCCATTATTCCTCTTGCATCTTTAGTATTCTATCATTCTTTCTATTACTTTTTGAAATTTATTACACATTTTTTTTGTGAGATTCTCATTTAATGAATCTAGTTTTCAATAACAACAATAGTCTTATCCCATTAGATAAGATTGATTGGGTGGATTACACAACATAATTGGACTTGTTTAAAAACCAAATTATAAAGGATATTAATAATACATTGAAATGGTTGTTTGATGGATTTATGCAGAAGCTGCGAATGAATGCAAGTGTGTTGTTGATGCTGTTGAGAAGACATATAGTCAGGGTGCACCTGATGACAAGAAATTGCATGAGATAGTGAGCCAAGCAGTAGAGCTCCTTCCAGAGCTTTGGAAACAGGCGGGTTCCTATAATGAGGCATTGTCTGCTTATAGGAATGCCCTCCATAGTCAATGGAACCTTGACAATGATTTCCGTGCAAGAATTCAGCAGGCATTTGCAGCGTTTTTGCTGTATAGTGGGGTGGAGGCATCGAGTACACCCAGTTCAACCGTTGAGGGGGCCTATGTACCTAAAAACAATCTGGAAGAGGCAATTCTGCTTCTAATGGTTCTCTTGAGAAACTTTACCCTTGGTAAGATAAAGTGGGACCCTTCAATTATGGAACACCTGACGTTTGCACTTTCGGCATGTGGTCAAAATTGTACTCTAGCAAAGCAACTCGAGGAGTTGACGCCTGGTGTGTATCACCGTATTGACCGTTGGAATTTTCTAGCTCTGTGTAATTGTGTAGCTGGAGAAAATAAAACCGCTTTGAATCTGCTGAGGTTGTCTTTGCATAAACATGAACGACCAAATGACCTTGAATCGTTGTTATTGGGTGCGAGGATTTGCAGCGAGGATCCTCATCTTGGTGCTGAGGGAGCAGGATATGCACAGAGGGCAATCGATAATGCTCAGGGCTTAGACGAGCATTTGAAAGGTGTGGGTCTTAGGATGTTGGGACTTTGCCTGGGTAAGCAAGCTAAGGTTTCTTGCTCCGACTTTGAGAGGTCTAAGCTTCAATCTAAAGCTCTGCAATCATTGGAGGAGGCAGTTAGACTGGAGAAGAACAATCCTGATCTAATTTTTGAGCTGGCTATTCAGTATGCTGAGCACAGAAATTTATCTGCTGCTTTATCCTGTGCCAAGCAGTTCTTTGACAGAACTGGTAGCTCTATATTGAAGGGTTGGAGATTGCTTGCTCTAGTTTTGTCTGCACAAAAGAGGTTTTTAGAGGCTGAAGTGGTGACTGATGCTGCTTTAGATGAGACTGCAAAATGGGAGCAGGGGCCACTGCTCAGGCTCAAAGCCAAGCTCAAGATCTCCCAATTACGACCCATGGATGCTATTGAAATTTACCGCTACCTTCTTGCGTTGGTTCAAGCCCAGAAGAAATCGTCTGGTTCACAGGTATGATTATGCAATCTTCTCTTCTTCCAATAAATCTTGTTTTAAATCTAATAATAATATACATATGTTTTCCTAAATAATATTCATGAGGATGTAACTTGATGTGAGTGTGGTAGATTATGATAGCAATATGATTAAATTAGTTCAATTACTTCCTATGGTGATGGATTTGGCTTCACATTATCCGAGCAGCTGGATTACATGTAATGAGGGAACTGGATTTCCTCTAATAAATTGCTGTTAATCCAATGCTCTTTGTTAGAATAACGTGCAGTTCATGTATCACATCATGTTTAATGACTTCATGCATCACATGTTAAATGCAGAAATAAGTATTTAGGAAGAAGTAGTGCCCATTTACCCTTTCCCTTGTAAATACTCCCTACTTAGTCTACTAAGAGTATATATGTAGATGTTCTGCACAACCTAAGTAAAACATACTTAAGCAATTCCATACATTCTTTCTCTCTCTCTTTGAATTAATCATGGTATCAGAGTGTTATCGGCCACCGTAACATGTCCTGTCACAGTTTTGTTGCAATGTTCCTAAAACATGGTACTATTTTCTCATTCTCCAGCTTCTGTTAGAGTGTTTAGTGGTCCTTTTTTTGGTCTAATAAAACCCTATGCTGCCTTTTCAATTGAGTTTAGTGGCCCCTATTATTTATTTAAAGAAAGGGGTATTTATTTGTAACAAGCAAACTTTATTCCGAGGGAGAGAGTTGGAAATTAGAATATTGTCCGGTTCATGCATTACATGTTTCATAGGAATTAGTAATCATGAAGTAGCATACATTTACTCTTTGCCCAGGAAATAATTCTCACACTTAGGGCCGCTTAGTAGAAAGACTTTTTTTTTTTAATTTTTCATGAATATGGAGGTGGAGAAGGTTAGGTTAATGTTTGGTATATTATTTTTTTTAATATTTTTTGAAAAGATTGTTTTCGGAAAATAATTTTTACCTATGTTTTTCCTAATAATATTTTCGTAAGAGAAGTGAGAATTTATCTTTTTCAAATTGAATTTTTTTAATTATGTAAAAATATTATGATACTTTCGTTAATTTATATTATAAATTTTGAAATAATTTTTTTTATTGATTCCGCGTATTGATTGATGTCTGCTTGGAATACCTTTTCATAGGAGTTGTAGAGTCCTAATGTGATAAGTAATTATATTTATAAATATATTATTTTAATATTTTAATATTAAATATTATATTTTTTAAATATATTTTATTTTTTAATTCTTTTAAAATTGTCAAGGTATTAAATAATATGGAGGTGGAGAAGGTTAGGTTCATGTTTGTTATATTATTTAAAAAAATATTTTTAAAAAATATTGTTTCTCGAAAATAATTTTTATCTATGTTTTTCACAATAATATTTTCATAAGAGAAGTGAGAATCTACCTTTTTCGAATTGATTTTTTTAATGATGTAAAAATATTATCATACTGTAATTAGTTTTTTTAATATAATTATAAATTTTGAAATAATTTCTTATTGGTTCTTGCATATTGATTGATGCTTCCTTGGAATATTTTTCCCTAGGAGTTGTAGAGTCTTAGTGTGATAAGTAATTATCTTTATAAATATATTATTTTAATATTTTAATATATTAAATATTATATATTTAAAATATATTTTATTTTTTAATTCTTTTAAAATTGTCAAGGTATTAGATAATAAATTGTTTGTTATTGCAACGTTTAAGAAAGGTTTTAGTTGAAACTGTAAAAAAAAATTTAAGTAGAGAAAATGAAATTTTTTGGTTATGTTAAAGTTAAATAAAAAATATTAAAAAACACACCAACATATTTGTAATTTTAAAATTTATAAAATATATTTTTACAACAAAACTTATCGAAACCTATAATTTGATTAAGTTATTTTTTTTAATAAATTTATCTTAATTTGCATACAATCAAATATTATACTGAATTGTTTATAAATGTTATTCTCCATATAACTTTTTTTTTTTTTACATATTATCCTTAGAAATTTATATCTTAGAAAATGTAGAGTATCCTAAATAATATTTTTCTTTTATATTTTATAATTTTTTATTTATTAATTGAGATCTTTGTACTTATAGACATATCGTTTAGAAATATTATTTCTTATTTTTATTTGTATTTATTGAGTTAAATCCTATATACAACGAACTTTGATGTATAGTATAGATGCACAATTTGAGTATTTTTTGTGTATATTTTTTTCTCTCTTTCAATTATCCTTATAAATTATTTTGATTGGACCAACAATACTAAATAATTTATATAAGAAATAAAAATAAAATTTATACAAATTTAATTATTCTTAAATTCATTTCTTATAAACAATTTAATTATTATTTCATCAAAATTAAATATATATTTTTAAAAATAAGTTGTTAGTGATAACCATGTTAGAGATACCCATGTTAGAGATAACCATGTTAGATTTACTTCTTATTTAATTATCATGAAAAGCTCATATTTGTTTAAATGTATGAGTGATGACAATTTACTAATCTTTAACTTTTCTAAATTATAATAAGACTTAAATGTGATTTTAATCCCTACAAAATGAGAAAAATTTGATTTTGTTCTCTGTAAAAATTCTTTTATTTTTTATCCCTATATAATTTAAAATAATTGATTTTAATCCCTTTAAAATAGGTGAATTTTGGTTATAGTGCTTGAAAAATATTTTTCTTTGGTTTTCATCATTCCAAAATCACTACTTTTGGTCTCTAATATTCATTTTGAGATATATAAATAATATTCATTTTAAAATTTAGAAAAAATAATTAGAAGTGTCAGATGATAAGTGTCATGTGAAATAATCATTTGACCTTCCATTAAATATATAAGTCGTTAATAAGCATCACATAATATTAAGAACCAAAATCAATGATTTAAAATTTTATTGGGACTAAAATCAAAACACATATTTTATAGAGATTAAAAACATATTTAAACCTTATAAAAAATAAGTTGTAAAAAATAAGTTGTAGTGATAATAATGTTAATTTTACTTTTTATTTGATTATGATGAGAATGTTGCGTTGAAATGCTTAAATTATGAAACTTAATAGTATCTATTTTTTTTTAAAAAAATGGATAACTTTATTTTATATTTTCATAAAAAAAACAATTTCATTGAAATTAATCAAGTCCAAAAGGTTTTTAAAAAATTATGTAATTTTGATTTATAATTGCACTCGAGAATGAATATAAACAAAGAAACACTTTCATCAAGTTAAAAATTTATTTTCATAATTTTTCTTATTTCAAAAATAATAAATTTATTTTAAACAATAAAATTTCTTGTATGATAAATAAAAAATATTAAAAACTTTAAGTAATAGAGTTGTACATAAGTCTATGTAACCAAGTTATTCTTTAAAAGGATATTTTTAGAAGAATTACTTATATACCCAAGAAAGTTATATCAAAACTAGACATGACAAATTTAAATTCCCAAAAAATATATATAAACATTTTTAAGAATATTTATGATTAATCAAATAAATTTTAGCCATTCTTAAGAATCATGATTTTTGAGATTCACAAAAAGAAAAAATTCTTCTACCAAAGACTCCTTAAGAGTCTAGATGTTCTACATAACCTAAGCACAAGTAATACCAAAGACTCCTTAAGAGTCTAGATGTTCTACATAACCTAAGCACAAGTAAAACACACTTAAGCAATTCCATTCTCTCTCTCTTTATTTTTCTCTCTCTAAATTCAACACTCTTAATAAGATTCCAATTATGTATGCCTTTTTTTGGTTGCCTAGTTGTTTCCTGCACTTTAATGTAAAAGAAGTAGATATTTCAACCTTTAGAAGAAACCTAAACATGAAGTTTATACCAAACAAACAACAGAATCGGAAAAGATTGAAATTTTGTTATTTAGGGAGCTTTATCTATATCTTGTAATAATGAATTCTTCTTCATAGGTGTCTCTGTAGTTTTGGCAGAAAAAATCAGTGTAATTTAAAAGATTTGTTTTAATATGTTTCCATTCATGCTTTTTGTTTCTTTGGTGATTGCTTTTAGTTGTTGTTGTTTACATGAAAGTAAGAATGCTCGCTTCCACGTTATTTTGGTTTTACAATGTTGAAATGATAGGGTTTATGTTAGATGGAGGAAAAGGAGATAATAGAGACTAAATAAGGTGTTGGTAACATAATATAATGTGTTGTATTACAAGGTGATGGTAAAACATAGAGAACAGAGGAGAGAGGGGTTTTTCCCAAGAGATGTTCATTGCTTCATGGGACTCTTCATTTATAAATTGCTGATTCCAAAGCTAATCTTATTTTTATTTTATTAACTCTTTGTAGTTTGAAGATTATAAAATAAATGAAATTGATGTTTGGCATGGTCTGGCAAATTTATATGCAAGCCTTTCTCATTGGAAGGATGCCGAAATCTGTTTGCAGAAGGCCAAAGAGTTGAGAGAATACTCAACAGAAACAATACACATTGAAGGCAAGAACGAAACCTTTATGCTGTTAAGAATTTCTACTTTAGCATGTTCAACTTGTGTTTTCCCTCCTGTTGCCTGCAAAACTCTTACCTATTGGGATTTAGGAATGTACTTGTGGATGTGATCATCAATGCCTCCCCTCCAAAACTGAAGTTTCTTAGGATCTGTTTGAGTAAATTTTTCAGTAAGTATTTGTAGGAAGAATAAATTAAAAGAAGAAAATTAAATAAATTTTTTTGAGTTAAAATTAGTTTATGAATAAGTTAAAAATTAATTATTGAAAAAATGAATACGAGAGAGCTTTTCTAAAAATAACTTATACATGAACTAATTTTAATTTAAGAAATTTTTTTTTTTCTATTTTTTTCTTTTATGACTATTTATAGAGAAGTTTATTTGATTGTTATCATCATAGTAAATGTCTTTGAAACATTTCCTCCATTACATGAAGGAATGGGTAAATTTCACCATGCTAATTGGTGGCCACAAGCCTGAGCAGGATCCACACATATAAACTTATATATAATAAAGCCAAGTGGTGGTAGAGCATAAGCTCATCACAAGCTGGAATGAGGCAAAAACTAAGAATTATCTGCTTTCATGGTTATACCTCATCATTGACACTTCATATTTTCCAACATGATTGTGCCAGGTATCATGTACGACGGTCGTGGAGAAACTCAAGAAGCTCTTATTACTACTTTCAATGCTGTCCTATTTGAACCAAACTATGTGCCAAGCAAGATCTTGATGGGTTCTTTGATGCTGAAAATGGGTTTTGAAGCTTCACCTGTTGCTAGAAGCTTACTTTCTGACGCACTTAGAATAGAACCTACCAACCGCATGGCTTGGTATTACTTGGGATTAAATCACAAGGCTGACGGTCGATTAATTGATGCTGCTGATTGCTTCCAGGCAGCTTTCATGCTTGAAGAATCTGACCCCATTGAAAGTTTCAGCTGTTTGCTTTGACTACATTCCTTCTCAAATAGTTCACTCTGCACTCATTCATATCATTCTGTTGTCATTCTTTTTTTTTACGAGACCACATGTATTCTTCATGGGAAGTAATCATGCACGAGTGAGGTAGAATTCTGTTTTTAATTTTGAAAATGTATCATGTTTTTTTTTTTTTTATTCATTTTAAATTCTTATCATAAGAAACTAGGCTGGAAGAAGAAGAGTTGGGTTAAATCATAAAGTAGGAAATAAGACAACAGGAGGGTTGATTTTAATTTGGTGGTAGGATGCATAAATTGTAAAGAACTTAAGAATTTTTTTGTGGTTGGGTTTCACTTTTGCGTTGTAAATGTGAGATGCTTACTCGGGAAGAGTATCATTCAGAGAAAGTAAACTGTAAAGATTGAATTATCTTCTTTTTATTTGCCTAGATTTATAAGGCTCTATCCATAAAGGATAAAATATGTATTTACTTATGCTTTTATGTACATTTGTGTTGAACTTGGATGCTGGTTCTCTGTAGTTAGCTCGGAAAAATGTTGCCACCTTAATAGGTGATATATACCCGTTTTGTGATTAGTATTGTAGACTTGGCCTGGTGGTAGCAGCGTATCCCCTTACCCATAATAGTAGAAAACGAGAAAGATTGCTAAAAAAGAGCACACAATATAAAAGGGAGAAACATCACTCTCCTAGGACAAGTTCAAACAATGGGTAAAGGCCAGGCTTGTTGGAGAATTTCTCTTTGAAGAAAGTGTTTTCTGACGAGAACAGATCTCAATGCATATATCAACATTTCCGAAGCATGAATGCTCCTAAAGTCATGTTGTATACGAATCAATGCTTTGGTACGCACCAAAATCATTTTTAAAAGAAAATTAGATATTTAATAAGGGTACACATGGGTACTATTTGGGTACGTATTGTGCTAGTATTTTGGGTCCAATAAATATAAATATTATTCTTTAGTGAAAAAAATAAAAAATCAAATTTTTTCTTTGATCTTACTTTCTCTTATTTATGTTATTATTATGTATCTCTATTTATGTCTAGTGACCACAAGTGACCAATGTTACATGGGATTTCTATTCTTGACCTCCCAAATTTGTTACTTATGAGTACTAACTAGAACACAATCGAAATTTGTCAATGTGAACCATTTGAAGATGAATGAAATTCATTTGAAGGGTCTCACATTCTTGAAGTTGCTACTCTTTCTTTTAATGAATCATATTTAGGGGTGATTTTTTTTTTTTCGATTGATGATGAACAAGGAAATGATGAGATAAACGGTTAAAGTGCGATATTATTGCTTGTTGAACATTTATATACTATAATTTTTTAATTATAAGATATTTTTTTGTGACATTGAAGAATTCAATCTCCTTTCATGTTATAAATTATATTTATTTGTGTTTTCTATCATTTATACAACAAGTTTATATAAAATAATATTATTTTATATATTTATATATTTTAAAATTTATTTTAACGTACTTGTAATCTAGAATTTTGATAAATCTTGTATCCTATATTAGTACCGCACCCGGTACCGTACCTGTGTCAATGCAATGTAGATAATCATTGACATCTTCAGAAATTTAATAAACATAACTCCAAAAAAGCATGTCATATTTGTCTTTCACCTTACCTTGTTAGGTTCCTATATATATATTTAGGACAATCATATTTCATTATTTTGTTACGTTATTATATATGCAAAAAGTATCATGAAAATTAATTAGAAATAATCACATTTAAGTAGATTTCATCACACACGTAAAAGTAAAATTGCATTATACACGAACTACTACATGGGGGACTATATGTTCTTGGAAGGAACCAAAGCGGCTTAGGTTTGCAAAGATATCAATGCATTACTAAGCTTTCTTAAAGATGTGGTTAATAGAGACGGTCCAATCAGTCAAATGTAGCATAGTTAATATTTGTCCATGAGGAGTTGGATGTTAGGGGTGGTGGTTATTAGAGGCACGATAAGTGTATCAATCATATAACTAATGTAAGCAATCAATTATGTTTTGACAAGTAAACAAGAAACAAATGATTAATCTTTTTATTTCATATTTAAATTTAAGATTAAAGGAAAACAATAAGAAAAACATGTAGGCTAGGAATTCTCTCAAATTTCCCTAATGTAATTTCATTCAATCCTAAATTCTTTATAATCATGCAATTAACATCTGATTTCACTAAATTAATTTACAAACAAATTCTTTATTACCAATTATGAACCCTAATTCTTTAGGTGAGCGTAATTATAAACAAGTATTAAATTCAAGAAATCATAATAGATGCATACAATCAAACCTTATTTTAGGTGTAAAAGTCCATAGGTCAATGTAAAACTCAAATTTCAATTTCTCAATTATAGATCCAAGTCCCAATTCATTTTCAAAGTGATAAATAAAGAGAAAGCATTAATCACAAACCTAGAGGCTTTAATCACATGAAAAGAGATGTAATTTAAAAAAATAATCAATTACAAAAGATTTAAATTGAAATTCAAACTAGTTTATTATTGTCTCCCCTGTGATGCTACATTATTACCAATGTGGTAGTACACCTTAGATGTTACTTGTGGATTATATATGTCACTTTCATAACCAATTCACTTAGATAAACTATTGATAGTTTGTTATTATATTTTTTTTTTTTACCTAGTATCGTACATTCTATGATATTGAATTAAGGAAATTTTTAGTTTAGAAAATAAATGAAAGAAAAGGAATAGAAAGAGAAATGATTTTGTAAGTTGTCTGGTACAAAAGAAAATGATTTTTTTTACCAACTTTTGGTTACATATAAATAAAAAGTATGCATATAAAATAATTAAATATTTTTAATAAAAGAGAAATATGCAAAAATAAGGATAATTTAGTCTTTTGATTATGTAAACCACCTTTCCTCTTTTTTATACCTAAAATTGGACAAATTACATAAATGTGAAGGTCTCACATTTTATTTTATTTTATTTTATTCTCTTTTTAAGAGTTTTCAAATGATAGATAAAATGAAACAATTACTTTTCTCAATCTCTCTTTTTTATCCATCATCCCTCTTTATTTAGCTTCAAACAAATGATAAGTATCTTTATTGTGTAAAAGATTAAAGATTATGAAAGCTTTGATAGTGAAGAAACGTAAGTGTCTACTCCATTTTGTTTAACTTAATGTTCTTTGTCACTAAACATATAGATCAACTAGTGTGAGATTGTTTCAATTTAACTAGTGGTGTCAAGTTTGAATCTTGAGTATTCAGTTATATTAAATATTTGGAAGAGAAGCTTGCTTCGTCCATAATAATCTTACTCAGTTCGAACATAATTGCTTCCTGTAAAAGATATTTGTTCTCTATATAAAATAAAACCTTAATGTTCTTTATTATTGTGAGACACTTATCAATCATTTTCTTATTCAATACATGTACAAAAAGAGAAATAAATAAAAAAGGATAACTAATAACTTGCATAACGAAAATAATTTATTTCAATGATATTATTTTTGTTTTGGTAATTTTTTTACAACGATAAAAGTTAGTTAGTGGTAGAATTTTCTTTTGAAATAGTAGAAAAATTTAAATTTTACATTAAAAATAATTTATTTCAATTATAAAACCTGCAAAATAAACTTATATACATTATTCAAAAATGAGGCTTGAGTCGTGTTTTAAACAATTTTGCAAATCTTTTTTAAAAAGTAGTATTATCTTGTTGAGGAGGACAATTCTTTAAACTTGATTACGAACGAGTTATGAAGTGACAAAACTTAATAAAACATTTTTCTCTTTTTAACTATGACTTTTAATTATAAAAGAAAATAAAGAGATAAAGGTAGAGATAACCACACAAGAATTTTATACTGGTTTATCTTATTCCAAGACTACGTTTAGTCTATGGCAACCCATCAAGATTCCACTATAACGAATCCCTCATTATAAGTATTTTTTTTACAAGCCTTTTCAGGATCAATCAAGTATTCTTTATATTTGTTTATCCAAGAAAACAATCCAAGTATTATTTACAACAAAGTCTCTTCAAGTTTCAAACATTTTCATAGGAGAAAAGGTTTTGGGACAAAGCTTACTAACTTAAAATGTCTTATAGATGAATATAACATAAAGTTCAAGTCCTATAGACTTTAAGAAGAAACAGAGTTGAGAAAGCATTTAGATTACAACAACTTAGAATGATTAGCAACATGATGCTAATTCTTCCAAGTCTTTATATATACATGCTTCAAGAAATATAGTCATTGAAAGTTATCTTGAGCCTTCCTCTTCTTATTTCTTCACTTGATTTTGAAGTGAATGTTGAGACACTTAATGTAGCATTAGCTACCTTTCACCAACTTGTCACTTTGATAAGATAAAATATCATGCTTATATTGCTTTTCTTGTATTGTCGTCTATGCTACTCAAAATAATCTCCATTTATCTCTTAAAAGGTATAACTCCTTTTAAGGTGACAAAGTACTTGATTGTTTTGACTTTGTAGATCTTTGTTCATACTCTTGAAAGCAATCATGCATACATACGTGCATGTATTCCTAAAAGATATAAACTATTTGCACATATGCAAATATAGATAGACACAAGTATTTAAGTTATACGGTGAGTTTTACTTATTAGTCTAGTAAGATGATTGAATCATTTGTCATAAATCATTTTTTTTAAAAATGACTTTGTTATGTAAGATGGTTGTAGATTTTTATCTTTTTATAAAACATAATTAGTTCTTTTAGTTGTTTGTAAATCACTTCAAAACACACTTAAGAGCCCAACAATCTCCCCCTTCTTTATGATGACAAATAAGTATTTTAAAAGACAAATCATTATTATGCAAGCATGCATATTTTTTTTATAATAGATATGCTCATAATAAAATATTCAATCAAAGAGATTTCAACTCAAAACAATTAATTTACAATGTCCACGTTTTGATTAGACGGATCAAAAACACTTTGTTCATAAATAGTTTTCACATTAAAATGATGTGTTCAGGATTAAACTACTAAAAGCTTGTAAAACTTGCAATATTCCCTGTCAGATGAATGTGTCTTTAATCTTTCAATTCTCTCCCTTTTAACATTAGTAAAAGGATAAGTCAAAGCTAGAACTTGAGCTGATTGCCATTTTTTTACCTTCTTCATGAGCTTGAAGAGATCTCATTGACCTTATTGGCAAAGGAAGCACTCCATTTCAACTTCTTACTTTAAGGTGGCAAGCATCTTCTTCAAGGAAGATAATTTAGTTTTGAAAATCTTCATCTATTGGCGATGAGGACACATAAGGAGAGAGATATTCAATCTTAAGAACAAATAAATATTTATCTAGATTTGTTTCAACTTTAGTCATCTTAGGAGAAAGTATGAAAATCTTAAAAGAAGAATAAGATAAGAAAAATAAGAAATTGAAATTTTTTAGGGAAGGATAAGTATAAATCCTTTGAAGATAAAATAAAACATTTTCTAAAGTTGTTAGTCTTGAACATTGTGGTGGTGAGATGTGAGAGAATGTGCCAACTAGTTCTTCTTGGTACCATTTGGAAATAGCTTTGTCTTTAGATGAAAGATCAGATGTATATTTTAGTGTTTCCAAATGTTACTTGAATTTTAGTCAATCAAAGGCAAAAACTAAGCACACAAACTTTTGAAAACTTCTTTTTTTAGAGCTCTTCATCTAACATGTGAAATTTTTTTCTTAGACAAATAGACCTTCTTTTCTTTGCCTTTGCACACATATGTATGATACATTTCACCTTGGACTCAAGTGCCAACTTGAATTTCTACCAAGCATGAAGTAAGCATCTAACTCCACCATCAATCTTTGAAGGAAGAGGATGGTTTAAACTTTCACATCTATTCTCAAGCTTGACTTGAAAGTGCTTCAACTTTTGTCTTTCGACTTTATAAAGAGTCATAACTCTTTCTAATTCAAAGTCAAAATTAGTCTTCCTTCAATCTTCAAATTGAAGACTTTGTTATGTTGCAATATACTCAATTCGATAGTAGTAGTGATTGAAGTTTGAATATATGAGTGTCCTTGGTGTTGGGAGGCTTATACATCTATACATTAACATCTAGAGGATATTTTCTGTTGGTACGACGATAGGTGAAGATAGCTCAATCGAATCTAGTGCTTGGTCTTCGTTATTCTTCATAGATTCTAAAGTGTAGTTCATAGGACAAGGTTGAAGTTACATTTTAGGATCATTTACCCCAAAGATAAACTTTTCTAATTCAATAAAGAAAATACCTTATTTTACTAACTTGATGTTGAGCGCCTTCTTAACAATATTAATTTTTTTAAACTCATTTTTAAAATATCATTTTAAAACATGTTAATTTTTTAAAACTTTAATTCTATCAAAATCAATTTTACAACATATTAACATTTTCAAAATCATTTTTACTAAATCAATCTAATAAAAGGTAAAAATTAAATTTGATATATGGAAACTTATGCTTAGCTTCATGTTGGGTGGTGGTTATAATAATTTGCTTCCCCTACACATGATAGATAAAAAATACATTAAGAAAACAAGTTTTATATGGTTAGTTATAAATTGGTTCAAAAGATTATATTACATATAATATTTGTTTAAGAAAACAAGTTTTATATGGTTAGTTAGAAATTGGTTCAAAAGATTATATATTATATATAAGATTTGTTTAAGTAAATTTCGTCATAAATACTTATAAAAGAAAAAATAAGATTAAAAAAAATAAAATAAATCTATTTTATAAAATAAAATCAATGTAACAAAAAATAAGTCATGCATGGAAAATGTAAAATAGTTTATATTATGATCCAATTACAAATAGTTGTGTATAATAAATTTATTGACTTTTACGATAACTATCTTAAATGTCGTACAAATAGTAATTTGTAATTGAATGACAATGTAAAATTGCTTTACATTATTGGTGTATGACTATTAAACTTTTAACTTATATTTAAGTCAAAATTTACTTATGTAAAAATTAAAATAAACTTTTGAAAAAAGAAACTATTTGAAAAACTTCTACAAATTAGTACTTTATAAACAAATTTATTTAAATAAGAATAAATTAATTTCTTTAACTTTGAGCATGACTAGCTCAACTTATTTTTTTTTTCAAATACTCATACTTTTTTAAGTTTTGATCGTAAACGAATTTTTTAAATGTAAAATTAAGTTAATCTCGTCTCTCATTTTGTTATCCTTTATTTTTTATTACTCCAAAATTAAGTTATTCTAGAAATTGAATTTGACTTGAGAAAATTTAAATAATGATATTTAATGTCTTTAAGACATATAAAAAAACAAGAGAATAATATTTTTTTACTATTAGTTAAAATTGATTAAAAATCATAAAATTTTGATCATCTCACTTTTGAATTAGGAGAGACATTTAATCCATAAGAGTAAGATTCAGTAAAATTTATGAATTTTAATAAATTTTAACCGATAATAAAAAGAATATTAATAATATTTTTTTTAAAAAAATTAGGATTGTTTTGCTTGAGAAAATAATTTTTATTTTTATTGTCGCTTTTAATTATAAAAATACCATACTGAAATCAGTGAAAATGATTTTTATTATTTATTACTTTTACTGATTCTTCTACAATTTTTTTAAAAACAGGAAAATGAAAATAAAATAATGTTATTGTAATTGAAAATAAAAAATAAAAATAGAAAACATTTTTTTCAAATTAAATAATCCTTAATATATTTTTTTAAAAAAAGCAAAAGCCCAATGAAAACTAGGGTTTGTTATAGAAAAAAGGGCGAAGTGTAAACCTCGGGTGCGGCTCCACTCGCTATATATATATTCTCAAATCCGATCCCTTTCAACCCAACCCTACCCAGAGCGGCAGCAATTGAATTCAGAATAATCGAGTTTTTTTTTTTTTTTTTTTTTTTTTTTTCTCATCACCACCATTCTTATTCACACTTTTGTGTACTTTTTTCACTTTAGGTTTACCTTGCGAAAACCCAACCTGCAATTGCATAGCGGGAGATAATTTCCTCAGTTGAAAC
The DNA here is from genome assembly GCA_025330945.1 of Mucuna pruriens. NCBI lineage: Eukaryota > Viridiplantae > Streptophyta > Magnoliopsida > Fabales > Fabaceae > Mucuna > Mucuna pruriens. Next base: position 2,353,582 of record JAENHJ010000047.1, read on the forward strand.
CGGGGCAAAACCTTTTCTTACGTTTTTTGGGCTTCATATGCTGCTTTGCTTTTTTATTATTATTCATTAATCCGTTGAACCCATTTCTTTTTCTTTAATTATTTCAAGTATTGGTAAATGATTTTGCTAATGGAATTATTAATGTTAATTATTATGTATATAAGAAAATGGTTTTTGTTTGTTAAAGATGCACTTTGTATCGTAGGTCTCTCTGATTATGTGGAGCGGCCTTTGAGCTATGGTGCATAAAGGGAGAGCTGATTACTCAGCAGGCAGCCAGACAACTGCCGAGGTGGATCCACAGATTAACAGCCTATTCTTAATGCTGTTTCTCTACTAATTCCACCTTACAATTATTACATTCCATTTTTATCCTATCCATAACCACAATTTTAATTTAATTTCCCCTTGGGACCATTATCTCATCTAAAACTTTATTTGGTTTTATATGTGAAACTGACTTAAATTGGTTGTTTGTTAAATCGATTTGATTTTAAACATTTGGTGCATCGATCTTTTCATATATTAGGTATTGGATATCTTACACATACACAATTTTTTACCTAGACATCTTGTAATGATTGGGCCATGACCCAATAATGATTGGGCCATGAAATAAGTTGGCTTAGAATATACGAATCTAGAGGAGAGTTTTTGACATACATGATACATCCTTTGACCCATTGATTACAAGAAATCTGCACCATCTCTCATCTATTATCAACCTAAAATAAGAGTTAATCTATGTAAATGAAAACAAAAAATTTCATGGCAATCTCTGTGGCTTCACGACTTGTGCAACTAATAGCATAATGAAAGCACAAAAGTTGAAGAAGATTGGCTCTATAATAGGAGTTATATGGATAAAGGATTATGCAGCATGCAGCAAAAATTTAACCTACACAATTCAACACCTATCAAATCCAAAGACTACAAAGAAAAAACAGAGCCAATAACATCATCATCACTTCTGAGAACAGTCAATGATTCTTATTTAAGGATAATTTTCTAAAATGACATGAAGTATATTTTTATAAGGGACGTGGTATGGACGGGTGACCACGGAATGGCCTCCCAAATTTTAAAGTGTATTTATATTGTTAAATAATTTTTTGTTCCAAATTTTAAATTTTATTTATACTGTTAAATATTTTTTATTCCTCCTTTTATCTACAGTAAAAGTATATTCTGTTTATTCTATGTTATCCTACTTTATCCCTAATTTTTTTTTTACATATTTTACGTATCATTTTTAATTTGAGTTTAATGGAGCATCATTGATATTTTTAATTTGAGTTTAATGGAGCATCACCATAAAATAGTTTTATATAATTATTTAATAATAAATATAATTATAAAATAATTATTATAAAAATCAATCAATTTATTATATACAATTTTTTGTAATTAGATAATTATGTAAAATTATTAAATTAATTTTTTACTTTTCATAGATAAGTAAGCAATTTTTTTTCCATCGGGCATGACTTATTTTTTTCTTTTAATTTTAAGGAAACAATACTAGAAAACAGGTTAATCTCAAAATGAATAAAATGAAGAAACATTACAAATTATCAAACAAATTGTACGGGTTGGTTTAAAAACTTTAATATAGTTAGAAAATAATAGTAAATTTAAATGGTGATGTACTTGAACAGTGGTTAATATCTCTTGTACTCAATTCAATTATGTAAATATTTTTACTCAAAAAATATTAATTATATATGTAGAAAATTTATTTATTTTTACTAAGTTATGTTTCTTTTATTTCGGTCTATTACACTGTGAGAAGTAGAAACGGACTCAAATTCGGTGACAGAAGCATTCAAGTGGCAGATAAGTTTGATCCGATTTATTACCTTTGGGAGAGATGCAATAATTTGTTACTCTCTTGGATCTTGAATTCTATTTCCCCTTCAATTTCTAAAAGTTTAGCTTACGCTGATTTTGCTTATGATGCTTGGAGAGAATCGAAAGAAAGATTCTGTCTGGCAGATTTTGTAAGAGTTGCAGAAATTCAACAAGAAATGTATTCTTTCAAGCAAGATTCATTGTCAGTCACAAATTATTTCAATGAGCTTAAGATGCTTTGGGAGGAACTTGATCACTACATCTTGAGAAATGAAACTATACAGAGAACAAGACTATGTGACGAAATTTCTTATGGGATTGAATGAAAATTTTTCTATGGTTAGATCCCAAATGTTACTTTTGAATTGTTGCATTTTGACATTTGGGGGCCACATTCTATAAGTTTAGTGCATAAGCACAATTACTTTCTAACTGTAGTAGATGATTACAACCAACTTACTTGGATTGTTTTAATGAAAGGAAAATTTGAGGCTTAATTACAGGTTCAAATTTTATAGCACTGGTTGAGAATCAATTTGGAACAATTCTTAAAACAGTAAGAAGTAATAATGGGCCAGAGTTCTTAATGCCCTCCTTTTACAGCAAGAAAGGGATCACTGATCATTGTAGTTGCATCGAAACTCCACAATAGAATGGGCGAGTGGAAAGAAAACATCAAGGTATTTTGAATATAGCTCGAGCACTTATGATGCAGGCTTCCATTTCTAAATTTTTGTGGTCCTATGTTGTGATCTATGCTGTGTTTTTGATGAATAAAGTCCCATGTAAAGTTCTCAATGATAAGTCCCCATTCCAAGTTCTATATAATAAGCTGCCAGATTTTGCAGACCTAAAAGTGTTTGGATCTCTATGTTATATATCTACCTCAACCAACAACACAGGTAAATTCAATCATAGAGCTCACATGTGTGCTTTCCTTGGCTTTAAGCTTGGTGTGAAAGGGTACATTGGTTATAATGTGCATACCAAGAAAATTTTGGTCTCTAGTAATATGAACTCGGAAGCTGAATGATCACCTTGAAGAATTTGGATTTTAGAAAATTATTTTTTGCTTTTCTTTTAGAGAAGGGTATTGACGTCACACTCAAGAAAGAGATGAGAATGATAGTGATAAGTCATATGTTTGACCGCCACAAGTTTCCTTGATAGGATAAGATTTAGTTTTTTGTCCAAGAACAAAGGGAAAACTCTCACAACGGAAGAAAACTCAGTTTTTCATTTAAATTCAACTGTTTCCTGAATTACAATATGTTATCTCTTAAAAGGTTAAGATTTCCTCTAAACTTCTCACTAAGTATTTATTTTCCATCAAGCATTTACTTCCCACTAAGAAATAAATTCACACTAAGCCTCATAATGATTTACGAAGCCTAAAAACACTAAAACTAACCTAGAAAATATAAAAATGCACCTGAACTTATTCCAACAAGTGCGAAAATTACATTGAAAACAAGAAAATGAGCCTTAATTGTTTATTTATCCCAAAAGCTAAATAATTCAGCCAAATACATTCCAACCCACAAATACATGATAAACATTAAGTGTTGGACTCATTCTGCTTCATATTATTATCTTTAAGTTAGGCCAAGATTATCTTCAAGATGCAAAAATATGATGATTCTCAAATTGGGCTCGATTTTGGCTAAACCTTCTTTAGCTTGCATGTCCTTGACTAAGCATTGCAAAACTTCTTGAACTCTTTTAGCTCTTACTCTAGTCATTGGGCCTTTCATTCCTTGCAAAGGATCTTGAAGATTGTTGGACTCATCTAGATTTTCATCATTTCCTCCCTCTTTGAAAAGATTTGTCCTCGAATCAAGTTCATCACCTACACCATACAAAGATAAATTAGTCACGTTAAAAGTAACATTGACTTGATACTCAATTAAAAATTCAAGTTTATAAACATTATCATTGATCTTCTCAATCACTTAAAAAAGGTCATCACCTCTTGGTTGCAACTTAGAGTGTCTTTGTGTAGGGAATCTTTCTTTTCTTATATGGACCCAAACCCAATCACCAGGCTCAAAGGATAATTTCTTATGCCTTTTGTTGGCTTGGTTGACATATTGTCGAGTTTTCTTCTCAATTTATTGCTTCACCTTTTCATGTAGTTGCCTAACAGCTTTTTTCTTGCCATCATGATGAACTTGCTTATTTATTGGCAAAGGAATCAAGTCTAAGGGAGTCAATGAATTAAAACAATAAACCACTTCAAAAGGGGAATGATCGGTAGTTTAATGTACAACCAATATGAAAACTCCACATGAGCCAAGAATTCATCTCAAGATTTTAATATTTTTAATCACAACACCTAGTAAAGTGGAAAGTGTGCAATTTACTACCTCATTTTTTCATCTGTTTGTGGATGACAAGTTGTAGAGAAGATAAGTTTTGTACCCAACTTGTTCCTCAAAGTCCTCCAAAAATAACTCAAGAACTTAGCATCTCGTTTTGAAAAATACTTCTTGGCATGCCATGTAGTGTAACCACCTCCTTAAAAAACAAATTTTCTATGTTTATGGCATCGTCTATCTTATGGAAAACAATGAAATGTGTCATCTAAGAAAACTTGCCAATAACAACAAAAATAGAATCCTTGCCCTTTTTGGACTAAGGAAAACCTAACACAAAATCCATAGAAAGGTTAATCCAAGGTGCATTAGAAATAAGAAGTGGGGTATATAACCCATAAGAATTAACCTTAGACTTGACCCTTTTTCATGTAATACACTTATCACAAACTTACTCAACATCATGTTTCATGTATGACCAATAGAAATGTTCATGCAGAGTATTTAAAGTCTTCTTAATTCTAAAATGTCCCATTAAGCCTCCCCTACGAGTCTTTCTAACAAGTAATTCACACAAAGAACTTCTAGGCACACAAATACTTTAAACAAAAAACCATCATGTCTATAGAACTCATTATGTACACCCTTTTCATAAGCAACATAGATATGTGCAAAATTAGGATCACTTATATACATCTGTTTTTCTTTTGATTTCTCACATTCCCTTGCTTTTCTCATTTTTATTTGGTCTCCAAATAATTGTTTGGGAGACAAAGGAGCAAGAGTATTTTTTTCTTATTGTGAATAAAAGAGAAACAAATGGTATACCCATTGTGGGTTACCTTGTAGTCAAACTATCATGGGCGACCAAAAAGTATATGCCTTGCCTCTATAGAAGCCATATCATACAATACTTCATCTTTTTATTTCCCAATGGTAAAAGGCACTAAAAATTGCTTGCCAATCTTCACTTCTCCAATATCACTAAGCTATTACAGCTTATAAGGCCTAGGATGTTTGGTAGTTTGCAAATTCAATTTCTCCACTAGGATAGTACTAGCCATGGTGCAACTTCCTCCATCTATAATCATGCTACATACTTTTCCTTGAATAAGGAACCTAGTATGAAATATATTTTTTCTTTGAGCTTCATCTTTCTCTTTTTCTTGCATATTCATCTTGCTACCAATAAATCTCCATAATGTGGAAGTCCCTCATTATCATCCTATAGAAATGACATTAAATCATTATTAGATTCTTCATCCATCTCTACTTCTCCACTATCTTTCATGGTCATGGTCCTCTTGTTGGGGACAATGAGAGGAAATGTCTCCTCTTCCAAGATGTTTGAAACACTTTATATCTCGGTTCTTTGAAGAGTTAGCTTTAATTTGATTTTTCTTTGAATCCATCACTTTGGAGTGTGAACTAACAACCTTTTTCTTGGAATTGTTCTTCTATAGAAAAGAACTTGATTTTTAGTTCTTCTTCAAACTATTTCTTCTCTGTAATTGTTGGTCCACTTTGATTGCTTGATGCACCATCTCTTGAAGCTCTACGTATGGATACATATGTACTACATCAACTATGTCATGATTCAACTCATTTAAGAATCGAGTCACTATTGCTTTTTGATCCTCTAGTATGTTGGCTCTAATCATTGTCATTTCCATTTCTTTATCGTAATCATCCACACTCTTTGATCCTTGAGAGAAACGCTGTAACTTGTTGTAAAGCTCTCTATGAAAATAGGGTGGAACAAATCATCTCCTCATAATTGCTTTCATCTCTTTCCAAGTTCTTATAGGACATTCTCCATATCTAGCTCTCTCTTTCTGCATTGGATTCCATCAAACAAGAGAATAATCAGTAAATTCAAGAGCTGCAAGTTTCACCTTTTTACCTTCTGAGTAGCTTTGAAATGAGAAAAATTGATCTACACGCATTTTCCACTCCAAGTATGCCTTGGGATCACTTTTGCCTTGAAATAAAGGGATTTTAATTTTAATTCCTCCTATAACATCCTCTCTTCTATTTCCATGTCTCCTTTGATTATTTTGATTAGGTCTTCTCCTCCTTAGTTGTTCTTTTTCGTTATCCTCCTCCTCCTCAAATTGGCTTTCACCTCTTTCATTGGATTGTTCATCTCTTCTTGAGTTGTTTGGAGTAGCTTATCTATTAACAATTTGATTCCCCATTTGGTCCATTCATTCGTGGATTTCTTCAAGCTTTTGATCAAATAACTTTAAGATGACTGGTTAAAGCTTGCATTTGGATGGTTGATAATCCTCCTTACAGACTTCCTTCACTTATCTCCATGTTAGTAAAAATAATGATAAAATAGTGTAAAGTCATGGCACAAATTTCTCAATCTTTTCCATGTTTTAAGGAAAACATGTTTCCTTGTTTAGGCCATGATTTGAGCCTTGGTTCTCTCCATGATTTGCTCCTTGTTTTGCTGCATGTTTTCTTCCTTGTAATGGGTGCATATGTTTTTTGTTTCTCAATGCCTATATAAGGCATCAAGCAATTAGAGCAAAATACAATTGAAATCATTCATCTACACATCTATTATCTTGTCTCTCTACTTACTTCTCTCTATCTCTAATTAACTTGATCCGGTGCTTCCGCATATCGCTCGCTGTTATACTCAACAAGTGGTATTAGAGCTACTTGTTCAATTAGAGATTCAATATGTCTACCGTCACTAAATTTGACATTGAGAAGTTTGATGGCAAGATTTGCTTTTCTATTTGGAGAGTCCAAATGAAAGCCGTTCTTACGCAGAACGGATTGAAGAAAGCTTTAGATGGAAAGACCAAAAAGCCGGTCAACATGATTGATGAGCAATGGGACGAGTTAGATGAAAAGGCGCTTTCAGCAATCCAACTATGCTTGTCCAAGGAGGTTCTTCGAGAAGTAGCAAATGAAACCACCGCTGCTGCTTTGTGGCTGAAATTAGAATCTCTTTATATGACCAAAAGTCTCGCAAACAAGCTTCGTCTCAAAGAAAGACTATATACGATTCGTATGGTCGAAGGTACTCCTATTCAATCTCATCTTAATGAGTTTAATTCTATTATCATGGATTTGGAAAACATTGAAATCAAAATTGATGATGAAGACAAAGCTGTTTTGTTGGTTGTCTCTTTACCTTCTACCTATAAACACTTTAAAGAAATTATGTTGTATAGCAACAATGATACCTTATCCTTTGAAGATGTTAAATCTAATTTGTTGTCCAAAGAAAAGTTTGATCTTGATATCCACTCTGAGGACAAGGGTGAGGGTTTAAGTGTCAGGGGTAGAACTCAAGAAAAAGGGAGTACCAGTAACAAGAAAAGTAGATCCAAATCCAGAGGGCGTAAATCCAACAAAACCTGTCGTTATTGCAAGAAATTTGGGCATGATATCTCCGACTGCTTTATCTTGAAAAAAGAAACAAGAAAGGCAAGAAAAAAACCCTACTGAAGCTGCTAATGTTGAAACTGATTCTGATGGTGATGTTATGATATCTGTCTCTTCTGATAAGAGGAGCAAAACTGAATGGATTCTTGATTCTGGATGTACATTTCATATGTGTCCTTATAAGGACTTATTCACCACTCTTGAACCTGTTGATAGTGGTGTTGTTTTGATGGGTAATGACACCCAATGCAAGATTACAGGAATAGGTACTATTCAGATCAAGACTCATGATGGCACTGTCAGGACTCTTTCCAATGTTCGCTTTATTCTGACTTGAAGCGAAATCTAATTTTCCCTTGGCACCCTAGAGTCTCTTGGGTGCAAGTATTCAGCTGAAGGTGGAGTTCTAAAGGTATCAAAAGGTGCTATTGTTTTATTAAAGGCTAACCGTATTGGTAGTTTGTATATCTTGCAAGGATCTGTAGTGACAGGATCAGCAGCTGTCTCATCTTCTATGTCTGATGAAGATGTCACCAAATTATGGCACATGCGCCTGGGCCATATGAGTGAAAAAGGCATGCACCTTCTGAGCAAGCAAGGTCTTCTTGGTAATCAAGGCATCGGTAAGTTGGAGTTTTGTGAACATTGTGTCTTTGGGAAGCAGAAAAGAGTTAGCTTCTCCACTGCAACTCACCGCACAAAAGGTACCCTTGATTACATTCATTCTGATCTTTGGGGTCCTTCTAAAGTTCCATCTTATGGAGGACGCCGTTATATGATGACTATTATTGATGATTTTTCTCGTAAAGTCTGGGTCTATTTTCTAAGGCACAAAATGAAACATTCCCCACTTTTTAAGAAGTGGAAAACTCTTGTTGAAACTCAGACAGGAAAGAAAGTCAAGAAGCTCAGAACGGATAATGGATTGGAGTTTTGTGAAGGTGACTTTAATGAGTTCTGCGCAAATCATGGTATTGCTAGACACAAAACCATTCCAGGTAAACCCCAGCAGAATGGTGTTGCAGAACGTTTGAACAGAACTATCCTTGAGAGAGCTCGTTGTATGCTCTCAAATGCTGGTTTATGGCATCAACGTGAGTTGTGGGTCGAGGCAGCATCTACAGCTTGCTACTTGATCAACCGATCTCCACATTCTTCACTTAATTTCAAGATTCCAGAAGAAATTTGGTCAGGTAATCCTATTGATTATTCTAATTTAAGAATTTTTGGATGTCCTGCATATGCACATGTCAATGATGGAAAATTAGCTCCTAGAGCTATTAAGTGCATATTTCTTGGTTATGCATCTGAATCTAAAGGTTATCGTTTATGGTGTTTTGATCCTAAGTCACGAAGATTAATTCTTAGTAGAGATGTGACTTTTAATGAGGATGCATTATTATCTTCTGGAAAACAATCATCTGTGTCTTCTTCTAGTACTAATAATCTGCAAGGTACTAACGAGAAGGTGGAGTTAGAGTTAAAATCTGTAGCTCCTAATGTTGATGTTCCATCTTCCTCTACCACTGAGTCTAGCATTGATGATCGTGGTAATGATCACCCTATTCAGCAACAGGAAGAATATAATATCGCTCAAGATAGGCCAAGAAGACAGATAAAATTGCCAGCTAGATACACTGATGACTATTTGACTGCTTATGCATTGTCAATTGCACAAGAGGTAAATGATGATGTTAAACCTACCAGCTATACTGAAGCTGTTTCTTGTGCTGATTCTGCTAAGTGGCTAGTGGCTATGAATGAAGAAATTGAAAGTCTTCACAAGAACAACACTTGGAATTTGACAAAGCTCCCTAAAGGAAAAAAACCTCTGAGGTGTAAATGGATCTATAAGAAGAAAGATGGCATTCCAGGGGTTGAAGATCCTAGATGCAAGGCGCGATTAGTCATTAAAGGCTTTTATCAAAAGGAAGGTGTTGACTTTAATGAGATTTTCTCACCTGTTGTTCGTCATACTTCCATTCGTGTTTTGCTTGCTTTTGTTGCTCTGTTTAATTTGGAATTAGAGCAACTTGATGTAAAGACAACTTTTCTACATGGAGAGCTGGAAGAAGAAATTTATATGGATCAGCCCGAGGGATTTGTTGTTCCTAGTAAGGAGCATCTTGTTTGTCAATTAAAGAAATCCTTATATGGCCTCAAGCAAGCTCCCAAACAATGGTATAAAAAATTTGATTCCTTTATGATTGGGCAAGTTATTCCAGGAGTAAATATGATGATTGTATTTATTTTCAACAATTTCCTGATGGAACTTTCATATACTTGTTACTTTATGTTGATGATATGTTGATTGCATCACGTGACAAGTCTTTGATCAAGAAATTGAAAGCTCAACTCAACAGTGAGTTTGAGATGAAGGAATTAGGTGCAGCTAAGAAAATTCTTGGCATGGAGATTCATAGAGATCGCCAAGCTGGTAAATTATTTTTATCTCAACAAAAATATATTGAGAGATTACTTGATAGATTTAATATGAATAATTGTAAACCTGTTTCTACTCCACTTGCTGCACATTTCAAGTTATCTTCAGACCTTTGCCCACAAACAAAAGAAGAGATGGAGCGTATGTCGACGTTCCATATGCTAGTGCAGTTGGCAGTTTAATGTATGCTATGTGTGCACTAGACCTGATTTAGCATATGCTGTCAGCATGGTAAGGCGATACATGCATAATCCTGGAAAGGATCACTGGAGTGCTGTAAAATGGATTTTTCGGTATCTTAAAGGTACTAGTAATATTGGCTTGGTGTTTGACAGAAACAAAGCTACAACTAATAATGTTGCAGGCTTTGTTGATTCAGATTATGGTGGTGATCTTGATAGAAGAAGATCTTTTCTGGCTACATCTTTACTCTCTGTAATTCTGCTATCGGTTGGAAAGCTTCACTTCAATCTATTGCAGCATTATCCACAACAGAAGCAGAATATGTCTCAGCAACAGAGGGTGTGAAAGAGGCTCTTTGGATTCGAGGTTTGGTCAAAGAACTTGATCTCACACAAGATGTTCCTACTGTGTTTTGTGATAGTCAGAGTGCTATTCATTTGACTAAGAATAATCGTTACCACGACAAGACCAAGCACATAGATGTTAAACATCACTTTATCCGAGATATTGTTACTGTTGGTGAAGTTCTACTACAAAAGGTATATACATCTGAGAATCCAGCAGATATGCTTACTAAGCCACTTCCGAATGCCAAGTTTCAACATTGTTTGGACTTGGTTGGTCTCTACAACACATGATTCCCCCTTTGGGGCTTTATCTGGCGATGAGCAACTTATTAAATTTGAGCCAAGGTGGAGATTGTAAAGTTATGGCACAAATTTCTCAATCTTTTCCATGTTTTAAGGAAAACATGTTTCCTTGTTTAGGCCATGATTTGAGCCTTAGTTCTCTCCATGATTTGCTCCTTGTTTTGCTGCATGTTTTCTTCCTTGTAATGGGTGCATATGTTTTTTGTTTCTCAATGCCTATATAAGGCATCAAGCAATTAGAGCAAAATACAATTGAAATCATTCATCTACACATCTATTATCTTGTCTCTCTACTTACTTCTCTCTATCTCTAATTAACTTGATCCGGTGCTTCCGCATATCGCTCGCTGTTATACTCAACAAATAGAGGACCTCACAGTACACTTGTGTTTGTCACTCAATTTGGCTTTTGCTTGATGATGGTCTCATCACTTTTGTCTTTTACCACTTAACTTCCACTTATAAGTACTTAAGAGAGAACCTTATCAATGTTTATTTTCAAGAGAACAAAGAGACAATCAAATGACTTAGAATTTAGGAATAAAAGAAAATAAAAAATATGATAAGAACAAGATGGATAGACACAAGAAAGAACAAAGATATGATTATCAATCAAATCAATTTTCACAAAGAGAATATATAGACTTCTTTTTGATTCTTTTTCTTTTTGAAAACTGAATTGTGCAATATATTTTTGTGCACTCTTGAATTTTCCAAGATTTTTTTCACAACAATTTTGTTTGTTTTTCAATTAGGAATATAATGATTCCAGTCATTTTTTTTTTAATTTTTTGTACAATTTTTTAAGGATATAACTCAAAATTTAACTAGTAATTTGATGAAGAACATAAAGAAGATGAAAAATGAAAAGACACAAGTCAAGAACAAGGAATCACAAAAAGAAAAAGTGAATCCAGACTGAAAGGAAATATAGAACAGGAATATAACACAAAATGACACAAGAAATTACAAGACAAACACAAATTGAAGAAAGAGAATTTAAATTAGAATTTTTTTTCAATGGGACAATAAAGAAACACTAAAACCTCAATTTCAAGGAGTTGAAAATTTTATGCCAAATGATATGAACCCAAAGGCTAAATGATTGCCTTGAAGAATTCAGATTCTAGAAAATGATTTTTTGTTTTCTTTTAGACAAGAGTATTGATGTCACACTCAATAAAGAGATGAAAATGAAAGTGATAAGTCATAAGTTTGATCGCCACAAGTTGCCTTGATAAGACCGGATTAGTTTTTTGTCCAAGATCAAAAGGAAACTCTCACAAAGGGAGAAAATTCAATTTTTGATTCAAATTCAACTATTTCCTGAATCACAATTTATTGCCTTTAAAAGGCTAAGATTTCCTCTAAACTTTTGACTAAGTATTTATTTTCCACTAAGAAATAATTTTTCACTAAGCCTCATAATGATTTAGGAAGCCTAAAAACACTAAAACTAACCTAGAAAATATGAAAAGACACCTGAACTTATTTCAACAAGTACTAAAATTATATTGAAAACAGGAAAATGGGTCTTAATTATTTCTTTATCCCAAAAGCTAACTAATTCAACAAAATACGCTCCAGCCCACAAATACATGATAAATATTAAGTGTTGAGTTCATTCTGCTTTAGATTGTTGTCTTTATGTTAGGTCAAGATTATCTTGAAGATTGCAAAAATGTGATAATTCTTAGATTGGACTCCAATTCAGCTAAACTTTCTTTAGCTTGCATGTCCTTGACTAAGCATTGCAAAGCCTCTTGAACTCTTTTAGCTCTTACTCTAGTCATTAGGTCTTCCATTCCATATAAAGAAACTTGAAGATTGTTTGATTCATCGAAATTCTCACCATATATAGACATGCAATTTTTTATGAGCTCTTATTTCCATAGTCTGCCACAAAGTACTTCATCCCAACCTTCTTAGCAGTACTTTGATCTTCCTACTGTTAACACTTATCAGTCAACTAAACCCACAACCACAACATGTACCACAAACAGAAACTCAAACTGAACCTATATCACAAATACAAACAGAAACTCAAAACCAACTTGTACCACTAATGGATGCTCTTGAACCAATTATTCGGCCTTCTACTAGACCAAAGAGAGCACCTGCTCATATAAAGGACTATCACTGCCTTATCACCACTTCTTCCCACTCCACATCACCATATCTTTTGGCCTCCTACCTCTCATACCAATTCCCCTCTCCCTCACAAAAAGCTTATACCATCTCCATTTCACCTCTCACTGAACCCACTTCATATGCTCAGGCCAGTAAAGAACAGTGTTGGATTGAAGCTATGCAAGCTGAATTGAATGCATTGGAATCCAATTACACATGGGACATTGTAGATCGACCTCCGGGAACCAAGCCCATTGGGAGCAAATGGGTCTACAAAATTAAACGAAAAATTGATGGTAATGTTGAGCGTTTCAAGGCCCATTTGGTCGCCAAAGGTTACACCCAAACTAAGTGTGGATTACTTTGATACTTTCTCTCCCGTGGCAAAGATAAGCATAGTGCGACTTTTACTTGCTTTAGCCTCCACAAGAATTGGTCTATACATCAACTTGAAGTAAACAACTCATTCTTGCATGGAGATTTACATGGGGATGTGTACATGGAGATCCCACAAGGTGTCACTATTGCTACTCCCCACAAAGTCTGCAAACTTGTCAAGTCCCTTTGTGGACTTAAGCAAGCAAGCAAAAAATGGTTTGAGAAGCTACCCAGCTTGCTGCTTCAACTTGGGTTTCAGCAGGCAATGAGTGACTACTCTGTCTTCATCAAATCCTCTCCCACCTCTTTTCTTGGTCTTTTGATCTATGTAGATGATATAGTTCTAGTTGGAGATTGCTTATCTGACCTTCAATTCATTAAAGCTATTCTTCATCAACATTTTGGCATTAAAGACCTTGGAATACTCAAATTTTTTCTTGGCTTGGAGATTGCTCACCCCTCCCGATGTATTTCAATATGTCAAAAACAGTACTGCCTTGATCTATTAACAGATACTGGTGCCCTTGACCACTAGGGGACACCAGGGAAGGGCCTTTTCTTTCCACGTTCTTCTTCCTTGCAACTATGGGTTTCTCTTATGCTGATTGGGGTAGATGTTTGGATACTCGTTGCTCGGTTATAGGTTATTGTTTTTTTCTTGGTAGAGTTTCTGTTGTGTTGGAGGTCCAAAAAGCAACCAACTGTAGCTCGTTCCTCATCAGAAGCAGAGTACCGTGCTCTTGCCTATGCCACCTGCGAACTGAGTGGTTGCATTATCTCTTGGTGATCTGCATGTCACTTGTGCCAAGCAATCTGCTCTATATTGTGACAGCCAATCCAGTGTTTCATGAATGCACCAAACATTTAGATATTGACTGCCATGTCGTTCGTGAGAAATCTGCTGCTAGTCTCATGAAATTGCTTCTTATTTCCACTCGTGACCAGACTGCCCATGTGTTCACCAAGAGTCTCCATTGTGCTACATACCATCAATTGGTTTCCAAGCTGGGAATGGTCAATATTTACCAATCCTCAATCTGTGGGCGGTATTACACGATGAGAAGTAGGAACAGATAAAGGGAGGAGTTAGTTTGTTAGTCAAAGCTAACCATCTTCTATTACGATTAGTTTCTTTTTGCCTGTATATAAACCCTTAAGTTTGTATACACACTACAGCAAGATGAATATAATACTTCTTTTCTTTCTTTTCATTTTACGGTCCCCCTTAAATTAAACTTATGGCTCCGCCCCTTTATAAAAGATCTATTTTGGCACCATATATTGAACTAGTTTATATATGTGCTACCCTATTTTAATTTCTCAATACATACATCAGTACGTTACCACCGCAAAAGAGAAACCAACAAGGATTTCCTAAATATCTTTAAAAAGTTAGCCTAGCTTCAAATCCAAAATACCCTACCCAGATCAATTGCAATCATTTAGCAATCTGTTTCGACAACAAAAATGGGTCGCCATAATGATCCATGGCCTCCGTTAGACTAGAATGGGACATGCAATGGCTAGGAAAGAAATATCGTTACCATCATCGATTCGCCCTCGTGGTCGGGTAAATATAAGACTAAAGATTGGGAAAACTACTGTAAAGTAAGATGAATTGTAATAGAGTAATTGCTAATTGATGATGAGAAATTTAGGCATTTATTCCTAGGTTCAGGGGAGACGCCACTTAGAGCCGCCAAAAAAACAAGAGAAATTAATATATGAAATATATCAATTGTAACCACCGGTGATGAAATTTAATGAACATGACTAAAGGGAATAATAACTTGAAGATAATTATTTAGTTATAAAGTAGTTACTGTATGTATACATTATATATACATTATATATATAGCTTACACATTGTATCAGTAAAACAATCTATTTATATTTAATATAAAAATTATTTTTTAGTTTTTTCACTTTAGCTTTCTTTCTAATCTTGATACTTTGATACCTTTGTGGTATTAGAGCTAAGATCCTACTATAGCGATACCTTTATGGTATTAGAGTTAAGATCCTATTATAGCGACACCTTTATGGTATTAGAGTTAAGATCCTACTATAGCGACACTTGCGCAATCTTCTATTATTATCTCTTAGCCAATGATTCCAATCTCAAGAAAGTTAGATGATGACAATTTCTTGACATGGAAAATGTAAGTCATGAGTACAATCAAAACTCACAAGCTGCAAAATTTTATCTCAAAAGAAAATTCAAGGGGAATGCCATGAAGGTTCTTGAATGAAAAAGATGAACAACTAGAAAAAGTGATTGAAGCATATGAATCTTGGGAGCAACAAGATCAATAGGTGTTTACATGGTTCCTTGTCTCAATGTCTTTGAATCTCCACACCAGAAGGGTTGGATGTGAATTCACATACCAGATTTGGACCAAACTCTAGGTATATTTTGCATCACAAATACGAGCAAAGGTTAGCCGATTGAAAATTTAGTTAAAGAACATCAAGAAAATAGGACGAATAAATTATTACTTGCTTTCTATTAAAAAGATTATGGACACCCTAACTATTGTAGGCTCACCAATTAATACTGTTGAGCACATTGAAATCATTTTTTATGGTCTGCCTAATGAGTATGATCCAATCGTTACATCTATTCTTTCTCGGACTGATGCTTGTACTATTCCTGAAATTGAATATCTCTTGATGAATATTGAAAGTAGAATTGAAAAATAGAAAGTAAGTAATTTTAATGCATTTTCAATGCATTCTTTACAAGATAACTTTGCTCAGAACCAACAACATTGTAGAAGAAATCCTAACCAAGCTCCAAACTATGATTTAAGTCAAGGAAGATTCAACAATGACAATTTTAGAAGTTCATACAGATGTAGGGGCAAATCATCTTCCTTTAGAGGAGGGAGTTATGGTAGTAGAAGTTCCAATAAACCAAAATGCCAAGTTTGTGATAAATATAGTCATATAGCCTTGAATTGTTGGCATTGATTTAATATTGAATATCAAGATTCTAACAACGATTCTCAAGGCAAAACTATGGTGGAAGAAACCACCCAAAATGATGTCTTTCCTTCTACCTCTACAACACTAATGGCAGTACTAGAAACTCTTTATGACCCTGAATGGTACCCAGACTTAGGTGCTACAAATCATTTGACACCTCAGATACCAATCTTATGGGAATAATACCCTATAATGGAAATGCAAGAATCAAGATGGTTGATGGTTCTTCTGCCCCCATCCAGCACATTGGTAACTCTTACTTTTATTTACCTAATTCAATTAAACCTCTCTTCTTGAATGACCTTATGCATGTGTCAACTATTTCCAAAAATTTATTAAGTGTCTCACAATTTGCCAAAGACACAAAAGTATACTTTGAATTTCATCCTACTATGTGTTATGTTAAATGTTAAGAAACTAAGAACACACTTCTTGAAAGGAAGCTAAGACATGGATTATATGCTTTTAACAATATCCAATTTCTTGCAACTTCCAAGACTAATTCTACAAATAAATCTTGTAATCTTGCATAGTTGTAATAATGTAGTTTCTATTAACAACTTAGCCACTTGGCATGCTAGATTAGGGCATCCCTCTTCCAAAGTTGTATCTCATGTACTAAAGAAATGTAACATTGTTACTGATTTCAATAAAGTTCCTTCTATATGTAAAGCTTGCTATCTAGGAAAATCTCATAAGCACTCCTTCCTTGATTCTAATACTATCTATAACAAACCATTATAGTTAGTTTACTCAGATATATGTGGTCCATCTCCATTACCATCCACTAATGATAACAAATACTATATTCATTTCATAGATGCATATAGTAAATACACATGGATCTATCTCTTACACAACAAATCACAAGCTCTTGACTGCTTTATTCACTTCAAAAATCTTATTGAAAATATCACTAAACACAATATTAAAACACTTCAATTTGATAATGGTAAGGAATACATTGCTTTTTCCAAATTCCTTAATCAATCTGGTATTCAACAAAGATTTAGTTGTCCTTATGCTCATGAGTAGATATCGACATATTATTGAGATAGGACTCACCCTTCTTATTCATGCTTCCATGCCACGAAGGTGTTGGGGAGAAGCTTTTCTCACTATTGTCCATCTTATTAACTACCTTCCCATTCCCACGCTCAAGAATCTCAATCCTATAGAATGTCTTTTTATTAAAAAAAACTTGATTACCAATCTCTTAACACATTTGGTTGCACATTTATCCTTACACAAGACCATATAATAGGCACAAAATGGCTTTTAGATAAGAATAATGTGTTTTTCTTGGATATAGTCCTAAGCATAAAGGTTACTTGTGCTTATCTACCACGGGAAAAACATACATATCTAGGGATGTTAAATTTGATGAAATGCAATTTCCTTTTCAATCTAATGCTAATTTTTTAACTACTTCCTATGAATTTCTTCCTCCTCCCCACTACTTCACACATACCTTCTATTCTTATCTTACCTTTTGCACCTATTATACATTGCTCTAATAGTTTTTTTTTATCTTGCCAAATGTATCTAACACAATTCATGAGCCACCATCACTAATACTAGAGGGCACCAGTCCGCCAACTCTTAACCAGTTATTAAGTCCAGAACCTGCTCCGGCTCCTAATGATCCCCAAAATCACTACAACAATGTCTATGACACCAGATTGTGTGACCTCGGCTATTACTTTCAATACTCATTCGATGATTACAAGAAGCAAAGCTGGTATTTCAAAGCCAAAAGTCTTTCTTGCTGCTCCTACTATTGACTTAGCCACCATTGAGCCAAATACTGTTAAAAGTGCTCTCACAAGTCCGCAATGCAGCATGAGTATGATGAATTACTTCACAATAAAACTTGGTCTCTAACATATCTTCCTCTTGGCTGAGAACCCATTGGATGCAAATTGGCTTTTAGGATAAAGAGGTATGTAGATGGTAGCATTGAAAAGTATAATGTTAGACTTGTAGCCAAAGGATTTCATCAACAAAATGGGTTTGACTTCTTTGAGACCTTTAGTCATGTAGTCAAACCAACAACTGTTCAGGTTGTCCTCACTCTAACCTTGAAAAAATAATTGGACAATCCAACAAATTGATATTGACAATGCATTCCTCAATGGTGATTTAAAGGAAAAATTCTTTATGGTACAACCCCTAGGTTTTGTCCAACCCGGCTGATACTCTTGTTTGCAAACTAAACAAAGCCTTATATGGCCTTAAACAAGCTTCAAGAGCTTGGTTTCACAAACTGCAGAGTTGTCTTATTCACCTTGGCTTCTAATAAGCTAAATGTGACAATTCTTTATTCATTATAGTCTTTGGTGCTATCACTACTTTGATCTTGGTCTATATCGATGACATCTTGGTTACTAGCAACTTATCCTTTGCGATTTCTAATCTCATAGCATAGTTGAACACTTATTTTTTCCTCTCAAAAATCTTGGAGGACTCAATTATTTTTTTGGTATTCAAGCACACCATTCCTTGGCCAAGGTTTGTTTAACTCAAACCAAATATATCAATGATCTCCTTCACAAAGCCAACATGAGTCATGCCAAACCAATGAAGACCTCTATGATCACTAGCCTTAGACTTTCTACCATTGATAGTCCGAATGCAAAAGATGCAAGCCTTTACATATTGATAGTTGGAGCATTGTAGTAATAGTCACACGACTTGACATAGCTTTTGTTGTTAACAAAGTTTGCCAATTTATGCATGCTCCAAAAGACTTACATTGGCATATAGTAAAACACATTCTTCGATATATTAGTGGCATAACTACCTATGGTCTCACTCTCACTAGATTGTCAAAATTGACTTTCTCAACCTTTTGTGATGCTGATTAGGGCTTCGATCCTGACAAGAACAAGTCCACAACAAGGTACTGCATTTTTCTAGGAACAAATACCATTTCATGGTCCTCCAAAAAGCAACAAGTTGTCTCATGGTCTAGCACTGAAGATGATTATAGAAGCCTCGTAGCAATAGTAGTTGAGTTAACTTGACTACAATTTTTGCTCACTGAACTGCATTACCCCACATCACATCCTCCAATTATATATTGTGATAATCTTAATGCTGTAATGCTTGCTACTAACCTGATTCTCCATTCTTGCACCAAGCACTTTGAATTAGACCTTTATTTCACACGGTAGAAGATACAAAAGAATGAATTATTAGTACATCATGTTCCAGCAGCTGAACACACAGTTGACATTCTTACAAAACCTGTCACTCATTCTATCTTCGAGAAGTGTCATTCCAAACTCAGGGTGCTTGACTCCTCACCCTTGAGTTTGTAAGGGGGTGTAAAGGGAATAATAACTAAAAGTTAGTTATTCAGTTATAAAGTAGTTATTGAATAGCTATAAGTGTTATGCATTATATATAGCTTACACATTGTATTAATACAACAAATTTCAATACAAAATTTATCTTTTAGTTTTCTCACTCTAGCTTTCTTTCTAATCTTGATACTCTGATACCTTTAATGCCTTGAAAGGCTAAGCCCATATTGAATCACTCTAGGTGATTTCCTAGAGGTATTTTAATTGATACCTGGTGAGAATTTGTACTAACAAGTAATGATACCATTTATTGTAGAGTGGCTTCTTATAGCATACAAATTTTAGAAAAGTGTACAAATCTCAACCATGAAATGTCGTATTGATGAAATAAGTACTAGGTTTAGCAATACAAGAGCAATAATTCCAAATTTCTATCCAGTGAGTAACTTGCATATACAAATATCTATCATCATGAAAATTATGGGATAATTCAGTCATAAAGTGTGAGAAGACTAGCAACTAAAACCTATCTTGATGCAAATTTTAATGTTATGCTTGGAAATTTTGGTGGAGGAGAAGTTTATGAACAAAGGTCTAGCATAAAGGATGCAAATATATTGGCCTGTTAGTAACTAGGAACAAATAGGGTATCTTTTATTCTTCTTTATATGTACACATTTGGTTTGAGTAGTTAAGTGTGAGAACTAGTAGGAACCATTGTTGAAGATGAAATATAAAATGATTAAATTTTATGCCACAAGTCTAAGCACATAAATGAAAAGAACGTTACAAACATATTATACAACAAAATACAATCAAATCATAGCAAGTTTTTGGAACCAAGATTTTACAATTTATTATGTAAATACAAAATATTTGAAACCCTATTACTAAATAAATATCCTTCACGTGCCACAACCAACATTGCTATCCCACTTCAGAAGTGTGTAGCACATTTGCAATAAGCTGCAATTTTTTTTGCACAAGTAGTAGTGAAGTGCATTACAAGATAAAGACAAAATTGTCTTTTTCTATATGAAATTGAAAACGAATGTGTATATCATAATTTTTTTACATCAAACACTTTTTATTTGACATTATTAATAAGGAAGTTTCCTTTGTTGTTGAGAATTTTGTCAAGAGTCAATAGGATAGGAGTTTATCTGTTTTGGTTGTGTAATGTCTTCGTTGATATAACACAATTTGTCTTTGTTCGAGATAAACATCTCAACAACTTGGGACCATAAAACATAGTTGGTACCATCTAACTTGATGCCAATTTGTACAATGGAAGAGTCGTGTGGTTGGTATTTAGGTCAGTCTAGAGGTTGGGTCATCGAACATGTTGTTGGCAGAGGACCCACTAATGGATGATGGAGTCTCCACGGTATGCAACTAAGTTTCCTAGAGAGAAAAGCTTAATAACTCTCACTATGATAATATGTTAATTATAAAAGGTAATAAGAAATTTTTATATATTCAAAAGAATAATTTCTCTATATACAATGCTCATACTTATAGCTTAACCAATATGCTATTTTGGCAAACTATAATAGTATGCACCTAATTAAAAGACAATTTCACTGATTCTGTAATCTTATGTAAATAATTATATGGATTTGGATATGCTTAAAGAGGACACTTATAAATGCAAGGAGAGCATGAAGACTAAGGAACTTCAAGGCCCCATGACAACGGGTAGAATGAGAAAGTTTCAACAAGAAGTGCACAAGGTGATGTGCCTCTTTATGGACTAAGGAAGATCACTAAAGGGCCAAGTGCTTACTCTTTGTTTGGCCTTGTAAACTTTTCTTAAGACACATTCTTTCTTGTATTAAGATTGTTCTTTCATTGTAATTACCATAAAATAGTTAGACTGGGACAAAGCCCAATAGCTTAGGGACAATTTTAGAGATGGCATTGGAGACCGAATTCTTGATTACCAATCTTGGCTAACTAGGCAAGCTAGCTTAGCTTTTCTAATTTGGGCCATGAGTTGGGCCTTAGCCCAAGGCCTTAGGATTAGCTTAGCTTAGCTTAATTAATCTTATGTAATTATGGAAGACTATATAAGCTATTTTCTTTATTAGTGTAATCATAATTGATTGAATATAAAACTTCCATTGCAAGCTATCTTGGAGAGTTCTCTCTTCTCTTGTTCTTGAGTAAGAACCTAAATTCTCATCAAGTTTTCATGAGGTTTGTGGTGAATCCCAATTTTCTTATCTAATCCCTTGGAATAGTGGGGAGTTCATCCCTTAATCTACTTTACTTTCTACTTTCTTCTTCAATTGTGTTTCTTGAGTCCAATTTTTGGTTCCTTGTTGAGTTTACTCAATTGTGCGATACATGTGAGTCCTTGGGTTGATCAAGTGGTATTTGAGTTTCCATGCTTCACATGTTGCTACAATTTTTGAGGTGTAATTGAAGCATTATCCATGAAGATTGCATATTTTGGGCGCGCCATCCAAGTAAGTACCATGACAAAATTCAATTGCAATTTTTATCTTCAATTTTAGTGTTTCTTAATTCTTGATTGTTAGATTTTGTTCATCTAACATAGATCTATATTCCTACGATTTATTTTGGCATAATTCACATCTTGATTCTTGCATTAAGTTCTTGAAGATCACATATTTGATAATGGTAATTCTTGATCTAGCTATTGCCTGATGTTTGCTACTAAAAATTTGTGTTCTACTAGTGACTAGATGAATTCAGCTAGCTTGTTTTTGATGAATTGAGTTTGGTTTGTTTCAATTGAGGTACTATAATCTGTGTGTTGTGAAGTGCACGCCAAGTGTTTGATGAAAATTTATGATTTAAATGCATGAGTTCTTGGAGTTTTTGTGAGTAACTTGTGGTGTAAGTCATGGAATAAAATTATGTAACCTTGTGGATCAAAAAATGTGAAAGATAGTTTTCAAAAGTGAAAAGGAAAAGTGATTTTTGGCAAGATAATTGCAATAAAAATAGAGTATAGTGATACAAAAACAAGAAAAAAAAGCAAAAATAATAGAGTGTAAGGTCCATGCAAAACATTGTGACACACCTAATTACTAAAGTTGATTTTCTGCTAGTCTTGGTGTATAGTTTTGATTCTTGTTTTGTATTTCATTATGGCCAAATATATTACATGATATTCCTTTATATTTTGCCTTGTTTCTATCCCTTGTAAATCTTTTGATTGTCACATTTAAATTCCTTTTGAGTTAGCTTCATTTATGACCTTTTTGCTTGTCTTCTTTGGCTTCTAGTTTTGTCTTTATGTTTTCTTTCCTTTGGACTTCCTAATAGTATTGAGATTCTTTGGCTTTCACTTGCATCTTGAAATTTGATTAGAAGAATATTAATTCTTAACACAAGCCATAGGGAGGCAATTGAGTGAGAAAAGGAAAGATAGTTCATTAGAGAAAAGCCTCAAAGTGTGCATACACGAGTGGTTGAGTGTAGACACTAAGGATTGGTGAGTTGCCTTAGTTATTTGCTTATGGTTTTGCATAGGGTTGTGAGGTTTAGTTGCTGGTCTTAGGTGATTATATGAGGGAGAAAAGAGTATGGGTGAAAATATTGATGACTTAGAATTGTTCTTCAAAGACTAGGCAAGTCATGAGGTATATGAGAAGGTTAGAGGAAAGGTTGGAGAAGCTTGGGGATGCCTTTAGTAGAGGAAAAGAGAAACAAAATAATGCCTCTATACATGAGAATGGAAGGAGTCATGATGAGGGTCAGAAAAGTACACATAGTTGGTCATCTAAGTTCCATAGGAGTGAGAGGCATGAAAGGCCTAGAAGATCTATAACAAATGAAGAGGAGCCTAGGAGAGGTCCTTTTGAGGGGTTAAAATGTAAAGTTTCACCATTTTTAGGAGAGGAAAATCCATATTCGTACTTATATTAGAAGATGAAGGTAGAATAAAATCTTGAGTTCTTTGACTTTGATGAGAGGATAAAAGTAATGTTGGTTACCCTTGAGTTTAGTAGGTATGCCCTTGAATGGTGGAATCAAATCTTGTATGATATTAGGAGCATGAGAAAGGCCCCCATTGAAAGTTGGACCGAATTGAAGAGAGAGTTGAGGGAGTGGTTTGTACCCCCCATTCTATGATAGAGATTTGTATAACAAGTTGAAAATGTTGTACTAAGGCTGAAAGAGTGTGGAAAGGTATTTTAAAGAGATGGGGTGGCTCTCATTAGAGCCCAAATAGTAGAATCACAAGAGGCCACTATGGCTGGATTCCTCCATCGCCTTAATAAGGAGGTGTAAGACATAGTATAACTACATCATTACACCTCCTTAGCTAACCTAGTCCACTAAGCCACTAAGGTGGAATTGCAACTTAAGAGGATAAGTAATTCTAAGAAAACCTACCCTAATTCTAGTTAGAAGGGTAAGGAAAGAGAGAAAGAGAGGTCTAGAAGAGATAAAAGTCCCAAGAAGGGGAGTGAACCACCCCAAGGCCGAAAAGAGGTAGCTACACCACTTAACACTAGTTCGTCCAAATCTAGTAGTATTAAATGCTTTATGTGCTTGGAAAAAGGGTCATATTGTTTCCCAATGCACCAATAGGTGAACAGTGGTATTGAGAGAAAATGATGAAGTAGAAAGTGATAGTTCTCAAAATGACACTTCTTTATCTAATCAAGGGGAGTCTTTTACTACAAGTTCTTAATATAAGGGTGATCTCCTCATGGTGAGAAGGCTTATAAGTACCTTAGTGGAAGAGGAAACCAAATCTTAAAGAGAGAATATTTTCCATTCTTGGTTCTTAGTCTTGGGGAAACTTTGCTCTCTCATTATAGATGGTGGAAGTAGTGTGAATATGGCTTGCCTTAGGCTATTGGAGAAGTTAGATCTACCTACCTTACAACACCCTAGACCTTATAAGTTACAATGGTTTAGGTAGAAGGGTAAGATGGTAGTAGACAAACAAGGTTCATTGGCTATTTCCATTGGAAAGTATAAGGATGAAATTTTGTGTTATGTGGTTCCCATGGAAGTCACTTGTATCTTATTGGGAATGTCATTATAGGGTCTCAAATAGGTTCTCCTTTGAACACATGGGACAAAAGATTGTCCTCAAATCTTTGTCTCCAAGAGAGGTATGTGAGGATCAAATGAGAATAAAGAAAAAAAAGGGAGAGAAAAGAACTTGAGAAGGTCGAAAAGGCCAAGAGAAAAGAAAGTGAGAAGACATAGATAAAAGCAAGAGTATTGGAGGTAAAAAAGAGTTGAAAAAAGGAGAGATCAAAAGAAAAAGAAAGGAAGAAGAGTGAGAAAAGTAAGAAAGCAAGTGAGGGGGAAAGAATCATTGCTTGTAAGTAGGAGGGAAGTAAAAAATGTTTTCCTAGCAAGAAAAAAACCTATATTTTTATTGCTAACTAATATGTTTTCATGTTTTTTTTCTTTTGTCTAAATTACCCACAAGAGGTTTTCCTAGCAATAAAAAAACCCTATATTTTTATTATTAGCTAATATGTGTTTTCATGTTTTTCTCTTTTGTCTAACTTACCCACAAGTTTTAGTGAAATACTTGAAGGTTTCAATGACATATTTCCCAAGATATTCCTCATGGATTTCCACCTTTGAGAGGGATAAAGCATCATATTAACCATACATTGGGAGCATATTTTCCTAATAGGCCTACTTATACGGAAAATCCAAAAGAGTCCAAAGAAATCCAAAAAGCAAGTTAGTAAACTCATTGAAAAAGGATGGGTAAGGGAGAGTACGAGTCCTTGTGTCATCCTTGTAATCGTTGTTCCTAAAAAGGATGACACATGGAGGATGTATATGGACTATAGACCTATTAATGTTATTATGGTTAGATATAGACATCGCATCCCCCAACTAGATGGTTTATTGATGGATTGCATGGATCTATAGTCTTTTCTAAAATTGATTTGTGAAATGGGTATCACCAAATTAGGGTGGGAGAAAGGGATGAGTGGAAAACCACTTTCAAGACCATGTTTGGTCTTTATGAGTGGCTATTCATGCCCTTTGACTTTATCGATGCCCCTATACCTTCATGAGGCTCATGAACCATGTGTTGAGGAGCCTTATAGGTAAATGTGTGGTTGTCTATTTTGATGGCATACTTGTTTATTCTACTTGTGTGGATGACCATTTGTTGCATGTGAAAAGTGTGTTTGAACTCATAAAAAAAGAATCCTTGTATATTAATTTGGAGAAGTGCACATTTTGCACTAATGAAATGGTTTTTCTAGGGTTTGTTGTTGGCTCCCATGGAGTCAAGGTAGATGAAGAGAAGGTGAAAGTCATCCAAAGTTGGCCAACATCTAATTCTATAAGTGACGCGAGGAGCTTTCATGGGCTAGCAAGTTTTTATATACGCTTCATAAAAGATTTTAGTGCAAGCTGTCCCTTTAAATGAAATTATTAAAAAAATATAGGATTTAAGTGGGAATAAAGCCAAGAGAGAGCCTTCCAAGCTTGGAAGGATAGGCTCACTAATGCCCCCATAGTAGCATTTCCAAACTTCACCAAATCTTGAGTTGGAGTGTGATGCTTTTAATGTAGGAGTATAGGCTATTTTATTGCAAGAAGGGCACCACATAACATATTTTAGTGAAAATATTAAAGATGTCCAACTTAATTATTCTAATTATGACCAAGAGCTATATGTTCTAGTAAGGGCTTTGCAAGTATGGCAACTCTATTTATTGTTCAAAGAGTTTGTGATCCATAGTGATGATGAATCTCTCAAACACTTGAGAGGACAAAATAAGTTAAACAAAAGACATGCTAAATGGGTAGAATTCCTAAAACAATTTCCCTATGTCATTAAACACAAACAATCATAGGTGAATTTGGTGGTAGATGTTGTCTAAGAGACATGTCTTGCTCACTATGCTTGAAGCTAAGTTGCTTGGATTTGAGTGTATTAAAGAATTATACCTTGTGGGTGATGATTTTAAAGAGGTCTATGAACTTTGTGCTAATTCGGCCAATAGAGACTTTTATAGGCATGATGGATTTTTGTTTAAGGAAAAAAGGTTGTGTGTACCTAAAAGCTTTATTAGAGAGTTATTAGTCAAAGAGGCACATGAGAGTGACCTATTGGGTCACTTTGGGGAAAATAACACCTATTATATCTTGCAGGAGCTCTTCTTTTGGCCTCATATGAAGATGGATTTGCATCACATTTGTGATAGGTGCTTAGTATGTAAGGTAGCTAAGTCTAAGGTCTCTCCCCATGGTTTGTACACTCCACTCCTATCCCTACTATATCTTGAATGGATATTTTTATAGATTTTATGTGAGGGTTGCCTAGGTATAAAGCTGACTAAGACTTCATTTTTGTAATGGTAGATAGATTTTCAAAGATGCTCCACTTTATATCTTACCATAAAGTAGATGATGCATGTTATGTGGCCAATCTCTTCTTTGGAAGTGATGAGACTTAATAGTCTTCCTAAGATCATAGTCTCAAATAAGGACTTCAAGTTTCTTAGTCACTTTTGGAGGATCCTTTGGAGTAAGCTTGACACCAAGTTACTCTTTTCCACCACTTGTCATCCTCAAACAGATGGAAACAATTGAAGAGGTAAATAGGACTTTGTCCTAACTATTAAGGTATTTTATGGGAAAAAGCTTGAGGTCATCGGAAGAAAATTCTACTACTTCCCAGCTCCCTTTGAATTGGTGTACGCTTTTAACCCTTTGTCCCCTTTAGATTTGTTGCCTTTACCTAATGTGTCTTCTACGGTTAATAATGATGGGCTCTCTAAAGCTCAATTTGTTAAAAAAAATTACATGAAAATTTTTGGTCTCGTATGGAGAAGAAGGCTAAACAATATGCTAAACATGCCAATAAGGATAAAAGAGAAAGGTTTTTCAAGAAGGTGACCTAGTATGGTTCCACTTAAGGAATGATAGGTTCCCTAACTTAAGGAAATGAAAAAACTTCTCCCAAGGGGATATGGTCCCTTCAAGATTTTGAAAAGAATTAATGATAATGCTTATTTTGTGGATATGCCCTAAGACTATGGGGTAGTAATAGTTTTAATGTCATTAACTTGTCTCGTTTTGGTATAGGAACTCAAGTCTCACATTTGAGGACAAATTCTCTTCAAAAAGGGGAGCATGACATGGATCTTGATATGCTTAGAGAGGACACTCATGAAGGTAAGGAGAGCATGGAAACTAAGGAACTTCAAGATCCTATTACAAGAGGTAGGATGAGAAAGCTTAAACAAGAAGTGTATAAGAAGATGGGCCAAGGAGGGCCCACTAAAGGCCTAAATGCTTAATCTTTGTTTGACCTTGTAAAAATTTCTTAAGACACATATTTTCTTGTATTAAGATTGTTCTTTCATTGTAATTAGCATAACATAGTTGGATTGGGCCAAATAGGGACAGTTTTAGAGATGGCATTGGAGATCGAATTCTCAATGGCTAGCTAGGAAAGCTACCTTAACTTCTCTACTTTGGGCCATGAGTTGGGCCTTAGCCCAAGGCCTTAGTATTAGCTTAGTTTAGTTAATCTCTTGTAATTACGGATAACTATACAAGCCATTTTCTTGATTAGTGTAATCATAATTGGTTGAACTAAAACGTGCATTGCAAGCTATCTTGGAGAGTTCTCTCTTCTCTCGTGCTTGAGCAAGAACCTACATTCTCATCAACTTTCAATGGGGCATATGGCAAATATCAATTCTCTTATCTAATCCTTCTTATTAGTGGCAAGTTCATCTCTTAATCTACTTCACTTTCTACTTTCTTCTTCAATTGTGTTTCTTGAGTCCAATTTTCGATTCCTTGATAAGCTTACTCAAGCATGCGATGCATATAGATCCTTAGGTTTCATCAAATAATAAAAAAATGATCCCTCTAATCTCTCATGTCAACTCATGTTAATAGGATTGGGGGAATCAAAACCCGAATCTTCACCTTTGTTGGGGTTGAAACCATGATAAGCCCATAATGGAAGTGTACAAAAGGATAGACAAGGAAAAGAATGAGGAATTGGGTCAAGTCACAAGTGGGCCTAAAAGACAACAAGGTATATTGGTGTGTGTGAGAAAAGGAGGACATGTGGCCCTAAAAGAAAAGGAAAAACAAAATAAGGGAGAGGGAATACTGATAGGCTAAAAGATTTGTCGTTATTTCCTCTGTCAAAATACTAGATTTTCCTAAGTTAAAACAGCACAAGGTCAACCTAGGTCATTCTTCTCAAGAATGCGTGGTTCTTGTATTTCCTAAGGTACAAGGCTGAGATATATGCAAAATAGAGATATGTAGAGTGTGGACTTGGCAAGTAAAGGTAAATTGGGGGGGGGGGGGGGTTGCTGGAAAGTAAAGTAAATTGCAGGAAAGGTAAAGATTATCTAAAGTAGTTAACGAAAGTTAACTAAGGATATAAACGTAAAGGCAAATTATATCTAATGAACGTATATTTATCATACTGGATATAATTGACTCAACGAAATGTTTCTATTTCAAATTCCTAGCATGCATGTGATTCCTCACCAACCCAATTTCTTACAATGACCGTCGAATATTCATCCATTGCCAACTGAGGTCTTACACAATTTAGAGCCTCGAGGTAACAGGGATTACGCACTTGGTTGATGTAGATTATCTAATGATTACCTATAATGTTGCCTAGGTAGTTTCTAGCCAGATCCTAATCTAGGCGTGGTCTATTCTTATCATGCACAATCGTAACACAGCAAGAACAAATTAAACAACAGGAATTACACACAAAAAAGCAAAGAGAAACATAGTCATTTATTGATTAACAAAATATTGATACAAGTATGGGTTCAATGGAAGAAGATGATGATCAGCTTCCTACGGCAACCGCCAGTAGTAGATACAGTGTTCCATCAACGACGACCAGGGTATGGAGGGGTTGAATCACCAAGTAGTGTGCTAGCGTGCCCTAACAGTCCCCTCTTAGCAACCAGCCCAATACTCAGCCCCTGGTCTTGCATTTACTCGAGCCTGAGCAAACATTGTACTGAAGCACCGTGGAACAAAGAGGTATGAAGGTTACTTAGGTTTGGGGAATGGAAAGTGTATGGACAAAGCTTTTCTGCTCTTGCTAACTTCTAAACTAAGCTAAGCGTCCTTATTTATACATGCATCAGCTAACTAACTTCTAACAGAAATAACAGAATTAACTGTCTTGTCGTAACTAACTCAACTAACTACATAACAAAAATAACAACCTAACCAATTAACCATTTTCCTAAATAAAAACATGTCGGAATTGTTGAAGTGGAGTCGACCTCTGCTTGTCAGGATGGATCCTAACGATTGGGAGTCAACACATTAGAGTTGGCCTCACAGGAGTCAACATCTGGTTGGGACTCGACATCCGGTTTATACGCAGACACGAAGTCGGTTTGATCTATCTGAGCTGGAGTCGGCATACTAAGACTTCATACGGAGTCAGCCATGCGGAATTGGAGTCGGCTTCATCCGGTCCAAGATGATTCCAGTCTTGGCCAGGTCGGTTTCATCCAACCAGGATGTCTTCAGTGTTGAGACGCCTTCAGTCTCGGTTGTATTGGCCGGGACAACTCTGACTAGGTCTCGGTCTCGATCTCAACTTCAACTGGCTGAGATGCCTTCGATTGGCCAAGACGTATCCGGTCTCGGTCTCCATTGAGGTGGTTTTGGGACCCCAATTTTAACCTATAAAATAAGACTTATTTATTTGTTAGCTAAGATCAACAAGTTAGCATGGACTCGTATTTTCCTTATTGTAACCTAGGAAACTTGAATCTTAGCTAATATGAGATTCCTACTACAATTTAGAATATAGGTATTAAGACCTTATTAGGGCGTATAAATTGTGTATTATCAAATACCTAAATAAACATGTGAAACAAGGGATTGGAAGGAAAGTATATAGGAATCATGCTAGAGGAGGGAGAGAAATGATCATTTAGGGGACGAATAACGAATTGAGGGGTAGGCAATTTTTGAGTGATTTTTACAGGTGGTATTAGATCTAGGGTTTAAGGAAGAGATCTTTATTCATCTATTATAGGATTTCATTGTTTTTCTAGTGACTTCCTGTTCCTATTTCGTTTTTGAAGGAGCCTAGCTCCATTTGATTTTCTGTTTTAGTTTCCAAACATTGTGTGTTTATAATAGAAATTTTCTATCTTTGATTATGAGGAGTTATTTTCTATTAAATATGATTGAATTTCTTAGGTTATATCTATTTTCTATCAAATTGGTATTCAAAGCTTTATAAAGGCCTATGGTATCAACAAAGATGGATAATAGAATGGATATGTTAGAAAAAAAGAATAGAAGACATGGTAAAAGTCTTGAATAGGAGAATCGAAAATTGGTAGAAAAAATGGTACAAGAAATAAGGATGTTGAATGGGGTTGGGAGTAATCCAAAAAGAATGGAAGTACGACGTGAAGAAAGAAATAGGAGGTTGGACCCATACAAGTGGATATATAGAGTTGAAGGATACTTTGAATCAATCAGATCCTAGAGAAAGAAAAGGTGCTAGCACCATCCATTTAATTAGAAGGAAATAAACTCAATTAGTTTCAATAGTGGGAGGCTAGAATCGAGTGCATTTATTGGGTTACGATGAAACAGGATATGTTGGGACATTTTCAAGATGCTACGTCAGATCATCCCATAAACACTTATGATTCATGGGTAAACATTGTCTAAATTCAAGTAGGCCAATTTGGCCTAGTTCCTTTAGCCTATAAGGCCGAGTAGGTTTAGGCCAAGCTAGCTCGTTGGTCTATGGGCCAACTTGTTATCTAATATATATTAATAAAAATACAAAGTAAAAAAAAAAAGGTAATTGTATGAGCACTATGAAGACTATGAGGTATATTAAATGTAGTTGGCTAACTAGGACTATATTGTTGATAAGAATACAAAGTTATGCTAAAACTATCTTGATTCTTGTGAACTTTGCTTTTGTAATTAAAGATCATATATGCCCCTAGTTTAATACTAAACTTTATGAAGGCCAAAATGTATCTCCTAGTAGAAAATCTTTTTTATCTTCTCATCTCAAGCTTTTATTGGACTGGTAAATTAATTATGTCGCATTAATACAATTATATAGCGAGAATTTTACGGCCACAAGGCACTTTTTTTTTTAACTCCTATCACTCATCATTTTGTAGTTACCCTTAGCATGTAGCAACTTTGCTAATTGCTAGTTAATTTGAAAACAAATGTCTTGTTGTAATGAGAAAAAAATAGCAAGTTAAGACAACTATAAAATTACAAATTGTATTGTGTGATAAAAATAAAATAAGGCAATTAATTAAATCTTTGCTTTATAAGCAATTAGACAATCAACAATGGTTAATAACTTTAATTGTTCACTAATAATTTTCTACTTTTTGAATCCAATTTTGTTAACTTTTAATTAAGGCCAATTTGACCCAATAGCCTGCCATAAGATTGAACTAGGCCAACAAAATAGCAACCCAAAGGTAATACAAGCCAGGCTGGGCTGACCTAGTTTCAACATGTAGCTCGTTAGGTCAGGTTAGGACAACCCATTTGACAACTCTACTTGGGAACTATGACGAAAGCTATGTATTGTGAAAGCATTAAGACACGTGATATAAGATTGTGAAAGCATTAAGACACTAATATAAGATTGTGAAAGCTAAGTTAAGGAGTTGTGAGCACCACGACAAGTGACCTAGTCCTATAGGGGTAAGAATGGGCTCAATGACACTTCTCAAGTGAGTTACCTAGGCTTTTGAGGGTAATGATGGTAATCTTTTATTTGCATGGGTTGTAGATGAGTAGCCTAGCCCTAGCAAGGTGGGGACGACCATCATTAGCCCAATCCATGATAAAAGAAACTATGAAAACGACTATGTGACATGCATCATGTAATGCAATGATTTTCAAGGAAAGTATATATGAGCAAAGTGATAAGGTCACTAAACCTACTTGGGCTATTTGGTATGGAAACCCTTATGGTCGTACTTGATCCCATAAGGCAGGGTGAACAGTGCAAGCTGAGTCGATCCCAACTTGCTACCAGAGGATTTCATGCTAGTGTGGTATGGTTAACCAATAAGGGTTGATTCACATTACTCCTAGACTACTATTCCAATTGTGATGGTACTGCATTCATATGAAGTAGAAGATATGGTGCATCTCTATCATGGTGGCATACACATTGTAATTATATCTTGTGCTACCTGTAAGTATGCCTTGTTGTTATGTATTGTGTGGTCTACCCAGCCTTGTCGAGACACTCTTGCATAGCAGTAAAACATATTTTCACTTTGTGTTTGCATTTTTGTCTGTGTTTGGGTTGAATGCTACTTGCAGGTGAAGAAGCTGAGCATGATCGTGAAGATTGAGATGCTACTATCTTATATTGCTTTATTTTCCTTTTAGTAGTTGTTTAGGGGATGATGCTTTGATAGGTTGTGACATTTAGGCTTAAATAATTGGTTTTGATTTATGCTTTGTGACTTGTATTATTTTAGATTTTAAGGATATAGCATTTGGAGTGTCATCATTTGTTTCTGAAAGATTATTCCACATGTTTCAAGTTTTAAGAATGTGAACTCTTTACACGTGTGAATGAATAAATATGTATAGTTTTATTGATTTTTTAATTAAGTATAAATGATAGAGGAGTAAAGGGTGTCACATTTAGTATTATTCAAATTATACTTTTGTTATCATTGTTTATTGTTTATTTTATAAAATCAATTCCTCTTATAGGACAATCTTTATATAAATTTTGATAAGTTATTAATATACTTTAGGTTCTTTAACTGAATTTGCCTATTTCGATTAATGTTGTGAAATAAAAAGCTTGAACTTTTTTCCTATGTTTTACCATTTTTTATTTTTAACGGGCTACTCCACCAACCCAACCTTAGACAAGGTGAGCCAGAACATTCAATCCTCCAACAATAGGACCTTCCTCAATTTGTTTTTGGCGAGGTGGGCCAAAACAAGCTGGGTTGGCCCACTTTTTCATCCTTATATGTAAGGTTTCCAAATTCACTAGAAATTCTTTCACCAAATCTATAATATGAGAGATTGGGATATCTTAAGTTGGCAAATGAGCTCATGAGTTCAAGGAAGTGATTCCCCATAAAAATCATTATAGATGATGTCAAGTATTCAATATTTTGTAAGTCAATTAGTGAAGTGATATTGATTACACCTTTCAAAAATTGTGTATTTAGACCATAAAGATCAAATATCTATACATGATTTGTTTCATTGTTGCATTGAATGTCTTTCCATTTGAAACAATCTCTATTATTGTCATCCTCCCTCTATGTGACAACATACCATAATCAGCTAGGAAGCCTTGTTTGAAGATGAGGAGTGCTTGTTTCATCTTTGTGCACTTTATTTTTTCACTATTAGGAACACAATTGAATCCAAGAATGAGTTTTGCAACATGTAGTAAAAGCAACACAAATACATAAAATACTTTTGGAAAACAACTACTCATTATATTTTTACTTATATGAAATAAGTAAAAGTCAATCCAAGATTGAGAATTCTAACCAATTTTCTCTTAGTTGTGAAGTAAGAAAGATCAACACATGTTTATGTTGTTTGGTGATTTTTAATGCTAAAAGAATCAAAAAAGCTCTTTGAGAATTATGAGAACACATGTTTTTTTTTTAAGTATAGAGATATAAGAAGATTAAGTTTGATAAGCTCAAAGGAAGACACATTCAAAAGGAAATTATTCAAAATGGTTACAGAAAAATTAAAACACGCTCAAAAAGTTGTCTAAGTCATCTACAAAAAGCTACATTGATTTAAGTTGAAATAGGTATCAACACCAAACAAGGTAGTTTTATAGGATGTTACACGTGTTTCGAAATTGTAGTTTGACTATTAAATTTAAGTTTTATAAATTAAAGTCATCGTAGTCATTTTCTTTGGTAAAAAAATACTTACATAAACTTAAGCACACACATCACACTAATGGCTACCTGTCACAAAAGTGAAATGTATGTTCTCACCTAACTTTTAATTCAATGTTTCTCTTTCGATGACTTCTTCTCCTTTTAATCACTCATTCTCCTTGATATTTCTTTCCTCTTTCTATTACCCCTTCTTAATATTTCAATTCCATTATTATTATCATGCTTTATAATATATTTTGAATCATATTGCTTGTTTGATCATCATATCTCTTTCCTTTTTCTATTACTTCTTCTTAATATTTCAATTCCATTATTGTTATCATGCTTTATAATATATTTTGAATCATATTGCTTGTTTGATCATTATTTCAAGTTATGTTATAAATGTTTTGCCTACAAATGTTAATATTACTTAAACGAAGCAATTTACCGATTGCAATTCATATTCAATATTACAAATGTCACAGTATCAACATCTTGATAAGAATTTGTGTTAGATTCAAATTATAGTTAAAAATATCATAATTTTCTCAAGTTGAAAATTTTAGGTTGTTGATTTGAATGAAAAAAAAATTCACTCATAAGTTTTTCAATTCTAAGTCCCACAAATAAATATTTATTTGTTGATTAGGATCATCATGAGAAGTTATCTTTTTTGAAAATCAAATACTTTTATTTTTATAACAAATTTCCACCAACAGCAAATAAGACGCATAGTGGAACTATGTTGTCAATAAATATTATAAAGAACTAGTCTTCATAAACATATATAATGTTAAGAAGTGGTTGAATAATAGTTAGTTTGAGTATACCAATTAATTCTAGAAATAAAAATGTGAATCAAAGGAATCAAATACCACTCAAGCCAGATAGTCAAGAAGGTCAACTTAAATTGGAATGTGGTAATAATGTGTGAACTACTAGTCAACAAAATGTAGGCAATATGGTGAAAATTATGCTAACAACACAGATCGACAATCTAACCTCAATAGGAGTTTTAAGTACACCCTTATAAGTTATTATACTTGGGAAGATGCCCAAGTGTAAACCTCCACTTATGGGTGCAAAGATACCTATTGGCCAAATTCCTTAAATGCAACAACAATTCACTCTCTCTATTCAAATATCTGTCGTGTCAACACATCAAAGGCTTAGAAATCGAAATTTCAAAGAGACAAGTCATGCTTATAATGCATAACAATTGCAAAGCATAGGGAGTAATATAGATGAAAATGTATTTAGAGATGTTGATAACATCTCGACTGGAATCACTAATCACGCCTTAATGGCATTTTGACAATAAATGGATCATAGTAACCATGAGATGGTTAACTTAACAACACATCAAATGGTGACTATTTTGAATCCTATTTTTCAAACTATAAATAATAGTTACCACCAATAATTGCCACATTAATGGTTAGGATAGGAGATTGATTACAAGTTCCTCGAGTGCAAGAACCACTTGAAAGCCAAAAATCACATCCTATTTTACAAAAGTTGGCAACCATCAACAACCAGGATTAATTACAGAAAATCCTTAATTTGTTAATTAATAAAAATCAAAATGTTTACCAAGTATTGCAAAATCTTCAACAAAATCTTTAGGGGCATAGTGCTCATAATCAAAATTTTAGGTAGAACAACTTAATCCTATTAATAGGCCAAATTTTTTTAAAATCCCAATAACCAGAATTTGGGATAAAATGAGCAAGGTGGGTCAAAATGTGCAATACCCATAAAATCCTCAACAAATTAATCACATGGTCGGTCTAACAGACATTTAATCGACATGGTTTTGAAATAGGTTACCGAAATCAACCTTATTTCATATTAGCATTTCTTGACTATATGTTGCAAATTGAACTCTCAAAAGGATTTAAAGTTCTAAAATTCTCAGTTTGTGAGAGAATTAGGAGAATCAATTGTCGAACATATTGCTTGATATCAAATCAATAATGGAGATATAACAACAAGTGAATATTTATGAATGAAGTATTTTCCTAGTTTTCTCACAGAGAGTGATTTTACCTCGTTTACTACTCTTCCTTCAAATTCAATTTATAACTGGGTTCATTTAGAAATGATATTTCATGAATAGTTTTTTAATTAGAGGGGAAACAAAAGTAAGCATGGTAGACCTAATTAACATCAAAAGATTTAATACTAAATCGATTGATGATTATCTGAATAGGTTTAGGAAGATGAAATCTCGATGTTATAAACAAATACTTAAACATGAGTTGGTTCAAATATGACAAAAAGTTTAGAATTTTTTATTAAAAAGAAATTAGTGAACCAACAATTGAGAGGTATGGCATAATTAGCAAACAAGGGTAGGAGAATTGAACAACTGAAGTTCAAAAATGAAAGAAATAGGAAATTTGACAAAGTTATCCGACGGGATAAAATGGTGTATGTCGAACTAGTTAATAATGAAGACATGGAAACTAACAGTGATAGTGATGTCGAATATAAGGATAATGACGTAAATCTAGACAAATCAAAATTAGGATTTCATATGTATGTCAAATGTTGAAACCTAATAATTGAAATAAGTTTCCAAATCATAAGTATTGTTTCGATATTAGTAAAGTTGATAAGATATTCAACATTTTGCTAAAAGATAAACAAATTGTGCTAGCTGAGGATCATAAATTGCGATCCTTTGAATAAAGTAAAGGTCAAAAGTATTGTAAGTATCATAATGTATATGGCCATTGGATTTATAATTACATCAAGGACGTGATTCAAAAGGTGATCACAAAAGGTAGGCTCAAATTCAAGGAGAGACAAATGAACATGGATTCAGATCTTTTCCAAGTCCAAGCTAATTATGTCGAACTTGTGCAAGTCCTAACGTTGGATGTAACAATCCAAGAGGAAGACAAGATCATGCCCATCTTTCCTATTTCTATGGAGAGTCTAACTAGAGCAATCGCAAAACTTGAAAAAGAAAATGAGGAAATTTTTCCTCAACCAAGAGTCTCATTGGTGGACTTCCTTCTCAAGAATAAGGAAGTTGATAAAGAAGTAACATTGTGTCCCAGGTGCATTGCAGTTTTTTCAAGATCTACAGCCAAAACCTTCGAAGATTTTGAAATTTGAAGGAGTTATAAGGCTGCAAAACCTTAAGGAACTTTCCCTCAAGGTAAGTCACATATTAGTATGTCGATCAATCAAATACATAGAATAAGATCAACAATTTGAAGCCTGCTAAGAAATAGAGGACCTTTCGAGAGAAGACTATTTCGAAGACTCTACCTTAGAGTCGAAGGTCGTATGGGTCACATAGGTATCTTGTATAATCTCGAGATATAATGTAACCATATTTAATCTTCTCTTTGAAGAAATGAAGGCTCATCTAAAGCCTCTAATCCTGACTATCATGGTGAATGGCTAGAAAGTTGACAAAATATTGGTGGACAAAAGAATGGCAATTAACTTATTACTGAAGACTGTGCTTCATAGGTTTGGAAAGACTACCGAAGACTTGATGCCCCACAACATTCTTGTTTCAGACTTAGCAGGAAATCCTCTAAGTTTGAGAGAATACTTGTGTTCAATGTAGTAGTAAGAAATCAAAGGCAACCTACAATATTTATGGTGGTATCCTCCCAAGCCAACTATAACATTCTCTCGGGAAGAGAATGGATGCATAATGTTGGCGTCGTTCCCTTAACTATCCATCAAATTTTATTCTTTTTGGAATTAGGAGAGTAAGCTCGAGGTGGTTGAAGGTGATCAAACATTGTACGAGGCTTATGCCTCAATTGCTAAATAGTTGCATAAAACTTTGGCTATCAAGCCCCTTCCAAAATTGACGATTCACATTGCATGAATCGAAAGGATGGGGTATCAAAGTTCCTTTGGGGGAAATTTCGAGGCAGGCTTTATGATGACGGAAAAGGCTGAAGATAATTCAATTTATAAGGAGTATAATGAATGAAAATAGATATTCAAGCTACATAGCTTAAATTTTAACCTATGTGGCAAAAAAGAAATTGGAATTGGCTTCACTAGCCAAGAATTCTCATATGGAGTAATTAAGAACAAATTTGGTGGCTCTTAAGGCCATTAAAGTAGTAAATGATATGGCTCAAAATAAAACAACCTTTAAGTCTGAAAAAAATAAAATGAAATGATCGTAGAGACAATGAAAAATAAAAATGTGTCGATCTTCGAGACAAGACAAGATAAGATAAAAATTGAATGATTTCTAGGATCGAAAAATGGAAATTCAAAAATATGTTCAAATAGGAAAAGAACACACAGTGCTCGAAATTAACAAAATAGAAAGAAATAAGCCTTATGAAGATGAGAATTTTGAGAGAAAGGAGATTGTTGAAGATAAAGAAAACTAAAGGTTAGATTGCACATATGATTATTCACTTCTAGGTTTCGAAAGATGAATCTCTCTAAACATCAAAAAGATAGAGGTTCTCAAAGAAGTTAATTTAGGAGATAAGGTTGATCTAAGACCTACATATGTTAGCAAGTTAGTGAATTAAGATCTTCAAGAGAAGATTATGAAGATGCAAGTTACACATAAGAAGAGGAGTTGAATTGTATGTGTGATTTTTTAAAGTTTTTCACAAAAACAAAGGATGTATAACAGATTTTTAAATCACCATCCAAAGAAGTGCAGTAAGTAAAAAAAAATAAGGTAAGAGAGAAATGTACACAGAATTTATACTAGTTTACTCTTCCAACAGAGTTACATTTAGTTCCTTCAATATGAAGGATTTTTACTAAGTCCAACTGATTTATATGCAAGTATTATCTACCTCTTTCGATATAACACCCCTTGTAATCTACATGATTACAAGTAAACTCAAGTATTCTTTGTCACTTAGTCTCTTCAGGCTATCTTAACAATTATATAAAGTTTTTACAAAAAATAACTCACATAGTGAGCATATAGAAATACAAAGCAGAATCACTTAGCTTTACTTCACAAAGTATTACAAAGTTTTTACAAAACGTCATCCAAAAGTGTAAGAGTGTATTCATGTAAGATTGCTTGTTCCCGTGTCTTGTAGTCTTCGAGCTTAATCAACCCTTTTTATAATCACATAGAAAGATGAATATTGCTCTTGTATGAAGAGTGGTTACTTCAACATTAAATGCCAAAAATTTATTTTTCATTGTACTTTTATAGAGACTCCTCTTTTTTTGAAGACAAAGAAAAGTTATGTCAGAGAAAGTTGTTTTTCTTTGAGCTTGATGTGTTGTCTTCTGTTGATAAGGGGAAAAGCTTCTTTTTTGTTCCTTTTGAATTAAGTCATGATCTAAGCTTCCTTTTATCAAACTTGACTAGTGATAATAAAATATTTAGTGTAGCTCTTAGTCAATCTGAAACCTAAAATGTTTTCAACATAGAGCATTAGGTAAAATAGGAATTTTTAACGTTGGGTCATCATTACAGGTTCGTATATATAAGAAGGAATTCATGGGATAAGATAACTATTTTTAATAATTGTTTATGTTTAAAAAGAAAGACTTCTTGTATAGAACAATGTATTCATTCTGGTTTGCAATATCTCTTCTTTTAGATGTTGAAAACATCTTTGGACGGCAAGCTCTCTCAATGGACGCATATGATAAACTTATATTCTTAACAAGTTTCTCTTAATAGAATTGTTCTAAACATTAAGTCCAATAACTTGTTGTTCTTTTGAAAGTTAGAGAACACTGGTTAAACATAGATATCCTCCTTTAATCATAATGTTTATTATCATCAAAACTCTTAAGTTATTTTGGATACATAGACTTATGTTTCAATAGATTATTAGGCTATTGCACAAATATAAAGACTGCTTTGCATGAGACTATGATGAGATTCTAGGATTGAGTCAAGATTTGTTCAAACATAGATTGTCCATTCAAGAAGGCAAGAGACTAATTAAACAAGCACCTTAAAGGTTTGCTATCGATGTAGTTCTCAAGATTAAAAAAGAGATCAAGAGGCTGTTAAAAGCTAAATTCGCTATAATAGCCAGGTAAATCAAATGGGTATCTAATGTTGTTCTTGTTATTAAAAAGAATGGAAAAATGCTTGTATACATCGATTTTCAATATTTAAATTCAACAACTCCTAAAGATGAGTATCTCATACGAGTGGTTGATATGTAAATCGATTTGCCTACCGAAAATGAGATACTAAGTTTGTTGGATGAATATTTTAGATATAATCATATTTATATTGCTAAACATGATATTTTAAAAACTGGTTTTTGATGGTTAGGGGCATTAGGAACCTATAAATGGTTGGTGATGCCTTTTGAATTAAAAAAATGCGAGCGTTACTTTTCAAAGGACAATGAATCTCATTTTTCATATTTTGATAAGAAATTTTATGTAGAACTATATTGATTATGTAGTTGTCAAATCTAAAATGAAAGAAAGTCATCTTAAATGTGCTTTTAGGGTTGCTATAGGAAAATTCTTGAGTTTTATAGTCTATAAGAAGGGAATCAAAATTGAAAATATTTAAACATATAACAAATCATAAATATATTAAAATATCAATTGCTAATATTCTCATCGATTATTAGAATTACTTACTTTATAGGTACTAACTTTAAAGGACTTACATCTTATATATATATTATATTATATGAAACACTTTTTATTGTAAAAAAAATGGTAACTATAAACATAGATCATAGGATCATATTTTGAATGGTCAATATTAAAAGGAAAATGTTTCTGACTTTTTAAAGTAGTCATGTAATCATTAACTAACTTTTAATCTTGACTATATTGTATGGTCCAAATTTATAGTTTTCATTTTTCAAAATAAGAAAAGTTTTTTATATATATACACATGCACACAAGAAGTGTATCAAGTGAAATGAGTCTTTATATGAGAAGGCTTATTCCTCTCACCCTTTTGTTATAAACACTCTTCTCACTTAATACATGTATGTACATGTCTCTTTTGTTTTAGTTAATTATTTTAGGGACATTTTAGTAAATAAATATGTAATTTTTTAAAACAAAAACTAATTTCTCTCACCTATCCCACTCATTCTCTTTTCTCTCCTAACATTTAATATTTAAAAATTAAATTAAATTCTCTATCCTCACTCATCTGTAACCTCAGGTAGCCTTTCTCTTTTCGACTCATTCTCTCTCCTCTCCCATCTTTCTTGTATCATTTTCACCTTTCATCCAAATTTTTTGCATCCATTTTCTCCTTGATTGCAAATTATTTTCCTTTATTATTTGTTTAGCAGCAAAGGGACATAAAACTAACAAGTATCCAACCACCCTAATAGGAACTTGCAATAATTAAATATCGTTAGTGTGTATACCAACACATTCGTAAATTTCTAAAAGCATAACTAATCAAGAAAAGCTTTGGTTGAAAGTGTAACATCGTATTTTCATATGTAATTAATTAAGTGACTAAAATGAATTAAAAGATGGAATTAAATTTAATTTAAGTAGAAAATCTTAATAATTAGTGTTTGGATGTTTTTCGAGAAAGATTTTGAATGAGACCGAAGCAATTCGATGCACATATACCAAGGCAATGTTCTTCTCTAAGGGAATGAATGACTTAATTTAGAAATATTGATAATTAATATCATAGTGTCATTGACACATTTCACAATGCAATTAATACATATTTCAAGGTAAATCACTAGTTGACTTTCCATTTGTATTAAAAGGTGATTATATCATTTATATTTACTTATCTTATCATTTAGGGTATGAACTTCAAAAATGAAATATACCTTTTTGAGGCAAAAAGCAATCAGTCACTCCTTACCCTTTTTTGGCAAAGTTCACGTTTTCATACCTTTCTTTAACCATTGGATAATTGAACCCCTCTTTGTCCCATGGATTTAAAATTGCACTAGACCTCCTTTAAATGGCCTTCAACTGAGTAATCTAAAGTTGATTTCCTTTTTTGCTATCGAGAAATGCATCCCTAACCCAAAGCCACCATTATCGAAGCTCGAAAAAAACTCCTTCACTAAAGTTTTCATATCCTATCTTCACTACAGGTAAGGGAAGTTTGCCTCTCTATGTTTGTACGTTTGATATAGGTTGTATGATTATTAGAAATGAAGTTAAATGAATGATAATGTGTTGGCGTAAACTGTACTTTGATTTGTTAAGAAATTTATTAAAAATAAAGGTACATGCATGATGAGCTTTGATTCTGGGATTTGTTAGTGAAATGGTGTTTTTGGCGAATGGGATATGTTCATAATGTTGTATGATGATGTTATGAACTATTATTGAACTTTGGTGTGTGACTTTAAATGATTATGTTGAAGGTTTGTGTTGTTACATGAAACTGTCATGACATCTTGTTGAGTAAGTGGATCCATTCATCCAACAAGAATCAAAATCTAGAAATCTAATAAGTGCTTGCTAAGCAAGACCCGCCTCAAAATAACACATGAAATCTAAAAAACAAAACTTTTCGCTAAGTGAGTCACGTACTTACTTAGCAAATATCATAATTTTATAAATTTGTAAGAATACTCATTGGGCGAGAGATGCTTATCGATAAGCGAATCACCCTTTTAACCTAAAACCTAGAAAAATGATGAACACTCGCTAAGCGAGTTGCATACTCGCTGGGCAAGATCATACAAAACCCAAAACTCATACTTTGTTGAGTGAGCAATATGCCTTATTGAGCAAGAGTCTTAGAAATCCAAAACCATCTAGTTCGTTGAGCGAG
The DNA here is from genome assembly GCA_025330945.1 of Mucuna pruriens. Taxonomy (NCBI): domain Eukaryota; kingdom Viridiplantae; phylum Streptophyta; class Magnoliopsida; order Fabales; family Fabaceae; genus Mucuna; species Mucuna pruriens. The sequence goes on from JAENHJ010000047.1 coordinate 2,396,840, forward strand.
TCATCTAATCATTGAACGAGAGTCAAGCACCTTGAAGTGCTCAGTTTTCCTATCCTAATTCATTGGGAGAGACTTGTGTCTCGTTGAGTGACTAAAAATAAGATTTGAGAGTAAACTATTTGTGACCCTATTTATTGAGCAAGTACAAGACTAGCAAGGCAAATGCTAGTGTAGAACTCCTTATAATCCCTCTCGTTGAGTGAAGGAAACCCTTCGTTGGGTGAGTACAACAAGTGATTCAATGAGAGAGCCTAGTGACTTGAAATCTTAGCATAGACACTACCTTTATTTAGTCCTTTTTCCTTGAACTTTAATTATTTAGCTTCCTTCAATCAATACTAAGAATTAAGAGAATGAAACTACACTAAGATGGAAATTTTCAAATGGAACCTTAAAGAGTCACAATTCATAAGACTTATAAAATTGTCATTTGACACAACAAGGAATGATGAATGGAAATGATGGACAAAAAGATTTTTTCAGCACAATGTGTGTTACTGCTTGTTGATGTTGTGATTTGTCTTGATGAGGCATACCAAGTATACTAGCCAGTGGTTATATATTGCATTGCGAGTAGGCGTATAAGCTTGGTTGATTGTTTGGATTGGGTCTCCAAGTCTAGTGTCGAATAAGAGATGGTAACAATTAGGTTTTAGGGGTAATGAGAAGGGTGATTCTATAGGAGGCCAAGGTCATTACAAATATTGAGTTGTGGTGAGCCACTACCCACATATACCTATCTTAACAAACTACTTATCTCATCTACATATCAAGTTTTTGGCGTTTCTCCCAATAGTTTTTGGCATGTGTCATGTTTTAATGACTTGGTAGTCATGTATACTATGTTAAGAGAAAGTATCCAATTGACCGCTCGAAAGCTAGAGTCTCCATGGAATAGAACTGGTATGGTTTGTTGGTTAAGAATTTGTTAATTGTGTATTCTATCTGAATGTTTGTGCTTATAAGAACATGAATGCTTAGGATATCTTTCATAATTAATTTAAGTATGTTTGATTTCGTGAGCTTGTCTTTATATCCTTATCGTGTATGTGTGACTGTGATGACCTCAAATGACGTGTTCGACTGAAACATATGTCAAGGCTTCCGAGAGGAATTAGAACCCATCTTGCATGCCGCTGAATCAAGTCCATCTCGGAGTCATCACTCTACGCTTCATAGAGACTATAGTAGGCCCTAGAAGGGCTTGGCTAATTGACTCTAAGCTCTAAAGGGTCTAGTACCAAGGTGATATGACGATAGAGTATGCGTCAACTATTATTCCATGAATCTCGATCACATTCTACACCTTCCTTGACTTGTGCTGCCAATCTAAGCAATATGGAGTCAACACACACCTTTTGAGTAATCGGTTGTCTGAAGTCAACCGCTGTCACCCATCTTCCCGACCTTATCGTCATCGAGTCAACCCTAGAGATGTTCATCAAGGACAGACATCTTATCATGTTCCTCCTCCTCAATAATTGTTATAGTGTCTTGACTAGATTGGTATGTGTGAGCTTGTATCCCTTCCCCTCCTTTTGATGATGCACTAATTTTATTTAGAAAAATGTCTTTCATTTTAGATTGGAAGTTTCATAAGACACAAACTATTATGTTTGATACTTGAACTTATATGTGTTTAATGTCATTTAACAATTTGAATGTGTATATTTACTGACGTATTCTATATTCTATCCTACCACAAAAATTTATATGTATTTTCATAAACAAACTAATCAAGAGTTTTTCAAATAAAAAACTCACATGTTTTAACTTTTACGATATGTTTTCCATTGAAATGGCAAAGGTCATTACAGAAAGAAACAAAGGCAGACGTACGTAGAGCTGCGATTCACTACAAGAATTTTTTGATTTTACTACTAATTTTAGCTACCATTTAAATTGGTAGCTAAATCCTAACTAATTAATTATTAATTAACTAGAATATTATTTTTTCTAGCTAAATTGAAGTTATACTTCTTATTACTACAAATTAGCTAGAAAATAACTACAAATTTTAAAAAATTTACTACAAATTAACTAAGATTATTTTCTTAGCTAATTTGCTACTTATTTCATGCTATCATTCAATATTATAGTAATTTTGTAGCTAAATATTTTTACTAGAAATTAGCTACAAAATAACTATTGATTTTAAAATTAGTCACAAAATTATTTTGTAACAAATTTTAAATTTTCTAGTAGTGATTGGACTTGTCGAAGAACATTTTTCGATAGGATAGTTGTTCAGTGATGGGTTTAGGTGAAGTTGCAGGGTGGTAATCTAGTACATATGGCTTCCAACTCCATCCTCCGACTCACCCACCTACGAATTCGACCCGACAACACCCAACATCACCTTCATCCAAGGTAGTCGACTCCTCTAACGTTTTTCAGTGCAGAACATTTGATCTTTTATGAATGTAATGATATACACACTAGCAATATTTAATTATAGCAAGTTCTTGTTACAGTGGTTGAATACTTGCTAGTTTATTTTCCGTTGCTGCTAACCAAATAGTAAACAAAAATAATTCGTGATGGAGGACGAGAGGAATACAGAAATTTTGGATGAAAAGTGAAAATGGTACAAGAAAAATGGAAGAGAGAGAATTAGTGGAAAAGAGAAAGGTTAGGGTGTACACGGTTGGTTTGTAATGAGATTTATAAAATTCTTTCCACGATTCTATAAAATAATTTATATTAGATTAAGTTTATGTAATTTTCCTATCAAACTAACTCAATTAACAATAGGTTGAATTGAGTTGGATATGTGACTACGGTAAAATTTTTAACTTTATTTAATTTTTAAGAAAAGTAAATTTTTTTTATTGTTTTTAATGATATTTTCATATGACTTTAAATAGTTGTATTATATAAATATATATATATATATATATATATATATATATATAAAACTTTAAAGAGTTATATTATATTTTTTTATTTTTATAATTATATATAAATAATAAATTAAAATTTAAAGTAAATCACATTAATATATTGGATTGGATTTGGGGTTCAAACATTAAAATTTGATATTCAATCCAAAGAACAACTAGTTAAGTTAAATTCTACTCAAACATTAAAAAAAAACAAAACAATGTATTTAGCTTGGATTGGATCTATTTGGGTTCATGATACTTGTACCCATGAACGTTCTATTTCGCAAGGGTAAAAATGAGTGAGGACGGAGAAATTTAGTTTATTTTTTAAGATACTAAATGTGGGAAGAATAGACAAAATGAGTAGAATAGAAAAGAGAAATTAGTTTTTTATTTTTTAAAAATAATTAAATATCTATTTACCATAATATCCCTAAAATAATTAACTATAACAAAAGAGATACATGGATGTTTTTGTCCAAAAATTTTATATAATGTAGCTCGCTACTGCTCTCAAACTAAAAAAAGAAAATATGAATACATTATCCTTCCACATATATATATATATACAAAGCAGTAGAGAATATAAGACAACACAACTGATATTGAATTTCTCGTGTTTCTAATTTACTTCATTGGCCTTCCATTTGCTCTTAATTTGGCTTTTTAAGTTATATGATCATGTAACATTAAGGTTATAAGTTACAGAAATGGAATGGAAATTAGGATTTTAATGTGGAGTACTTGCATACTTATGTTGGTATACTTACCAAATAAATTATTATGGTATCTTGATGTGAATTAATTGATTCTTCCTACTCTAACTAATTCACAGCGTGACTATATACTACCGGATCTAGATTTTTGTCGTTTATGATATATTTGGAAGAGAGAAAAGAAAATAAAGAAAAAAATATATAAATAATAATGTTATTTGTTTGTTTGATTGTAAAAAAGAAAAAAGTTGAAGTTTAAAATCAAAAAATTTTAAATTTTCTTTTCCTCTCTAATTTTCTTTTCACCGTTCTAAACACAACATTAATGTTAGCTAAAAGTTAGAGTGGATAGCATTCAAGGATCTGGATTGTACTTCAAAATGATCATTTGCTACCTAAAATGCTAAATACGGCATTATAGATGGAATTTTGGGCAACCAAATTCATCTGAGTTTGTTTTTTTTTTTAATTTCCAGCTAATTATGGTGAAAAGATGTTATAGTTTTTATAAATGATGCAACCTTTATTAGTATGCAATTCTTGGTAAGTTGTACCCCATTAACTAAGAATAAGAATGACTCTTAGTTTATTAAAAATTGACAGATTTAAAGACTAAATTGTCAAATGACAAAGTGACTAAGTTAATATTATAGAAGACTAATTTATTTTGAAATGTATAGATTTGGAGAACAAATTATATATTCATGCAAATTCCGGAGAATCAAATTAACAACACAGGGGTTACTACTTTAGTAAATGAAATTGCATATTTAGTTGAAATAAAATGATACTATATTTCATTGTTTGAATATTTAAACTAAAATAGAATAAGATGAAATTTAACATATATCATGCATATTATTTTATTCTAGTTAATATACTCTCTTTTCCTATATTTGAAGGTATGGAATTTTTTTTTATTTCCTCCATAAAATTATAAAATATTACAATTTTGTAGATTAGTACTGTCTAATGATCAAATTATATTTTAAATTATTAATACCAACTATGAAAATAAGATTTATGGTATTTTAATTTGTAGATATTAGTTGGTTAGGCTTATGATATGAACATGTCTACGATGGTTTGCGCTCTTAGTTGTGTCCATCCAAATGAGGGATTCATGTTTTTGTCTAGTGGTTATTAAATTGTCTAGACAAATTTTTATGATACAAAATTGTGTGAAAAGAGTATCTCCCTCTTTCAGTAATCCACTTTAATGTAACAAACATGGATTTCATCTCCTCTTTAAATATAAACTTTCTAACATTTTTATGATTATTGTTATGGTCATTTTGTGTTATAATAGCATAAAATTTTAGATCCTATCAAACTCTGTCTTCTTCCCCTTGACCAATTAAAATTGGACAAACTATTTTAGGGTTTTTCAATCATAGGATGTTTGTGACTTTATGTGTACCTAGAATTAAACTAAATATTTAAGAAAGCATTCCAAAAAAAAAAGTTATTCAATTTTCAAAAGATCAAACTTAGAAATTCAATCTTTTTCTCCATGGAACCTTGGTCCTTATATTTTATGTATGATTATCAAAATTAACATGAAGCTATGGTTTGTTTTGAGTATCGATCATAAAAGTGTTAATGTTCTTTAATTTCATCAATAAATTTGAGAGAATTTTTCATCCAATTAGTTTTTTTAACCATTAACATTATTTTTATTTTGATTCGAATTCAATAAATATGACAAAATTTTTATTATTATATATTTTTTAAATTATTTGAAGGATTTGACTCACCACATTCTAAATTATATAGAAATTATATTAAAATTTTGAGTAATTGGAGAGAATCTCCCCCAAACTCCAATTTTAAACCTAATTTTTGTGTCATTCTCATTTCAATCCAATTGCTTCATGATTCTTTATTGTTTCCTCACTTTAATTGAGGGTTATGCTTCATTAATGGGTTGCTTATACAATTAGAGAAAATCGTGCAAAAACTCGTACTGAATTGAAGAAAATTTTGTTGAAATTCATTTCGGACTTGTTTTGCCTGCTATCATCAACAATTGTTTGCAATTGATTTAGGGCTCATGTTGTGTAATTTATATTGATATATTATTATTAATGCGATTTGTGTTGATACAATGTATTTCGATTTTTCCTGTATCAATATTATTCTAGGACCCTATCGTTGCTAGCATTTTTTTTTTTTGTACAAGTTTTTATATTATATTTCTTTTATATATATTTCTTGTTCATTATGATTTAGGACACTTAGCTGTTGGACAACATAAATTTTGCATGTTGGACATGTTTTGTTCTCCAATAAAAACTTCATTAGATAGAACATTCCAAAGAACTATTATGCTAAAACTTTTCTAAAACCTGTTGCGGAAAATTTTAGGACTTTTGATAAGATCTAAAAATGTCAATATTTCTCCCTATTCGATAACACCATGTATGATGGTGTGTTCGTGACCGTATGCTGAAGAAGGTGTATTATTGTAATAATTTGAGATCCACAAAGCTTGAAATTGACCATAGTTACCCAATATAAAAATTCATAGTCACCACCTTCTTAATTTGATATTATGAAGACTTCTTATAATACTCATAATCGTGAGTAGACCATTTATGAGAATATTATTGTTACTCAAGAGGAAGAGCTATGAAGAAGGTAAGTTTCATATCATTCAATTTGCTACCAAGCCCTATAGAGACAAGTTTGTTACTTCTACATCTAGTGTTAAGGATATGAAGAAAGATAGCAAGAAATTCAACGATATAAAAGAGGTTAAGAATGCAACTCAATGTTAAAGGCCCACCAAGAAATTTTTCAAGGGGATCAAAATTGTAGGAATCGTAATCAACTTGGACATAAGTTGAGTGACTACTATATTCTTAAGAAGGAAAACTAGAAAGAAAGAGATCACAAACATGATGAAGCTAAGCGACTCTAAGTACCAGTTTGTTGTGGAGAGTTTCTTTAAATTAACATTTTGGACATGTCTTATTTGTATGTTCTCTTTGTTAAGAGAAATTTGTTTATAATTTTAGCTTTGAATATTTGTAGTTACAATTTTGAGTTTAGAAATGAAAAACGTGTTATTTAGTCCATTGTTGTTGACTCAAAAAAAAAATCATGATATTTATATACATTGAAAATGAATGGCATGTTTGTTAATTTTGTTGTTGGATATAAACATCAATGAAAATATTTTATTGTCTTAATAGACAATTTTTTTAGTTATGGTCATATTAATCTTTCTTAAATGTCTTTTAATCTTTTAAGATTATATGTGAATTCAATAAAATCAAGAAGATAAAGTGTGTGAGAGTTTGATAAGGATTTTCAAGATTATGTACAATTCAAATGGTATGAATTGTTAGTTCACTTTAATTTGAAATTTCATCGTTAAGATATTTTTTTTTCTAAATAAAAAATTTATCTAAAAATAATTGGAGTGAATTTATATTTCTTATGGATCGATAAAATTCTCTTTTTTAAGTATTTACTTAACTTTTAAACAAGACTTAAAATAATTAATATTTTATTATAATAACTTTTTGTTTCCAAAGATTCATATAATGTGATCCTCCTTTCACCTCTTTTATGATTATTGTTAAGTAAATAACATATAACTGTGCATAATTTATCAGGATATTTTATCTTGAAATAAGTAATAATCATTTTATATTCAAATCATCTAATTAATATATATATATAATATTTAAACATAACCTCGGGTAGTTCACAGCTTTAATATTAATCAATTCTATTTTTCCTTTTGTATTTCTTCACTGTCATTTATGATGTTCATGACTTCTTCCAAGAAAATTTAATATTTGACAAATATTAAACCTGGGTTTTCAAACCAAGGAATTTATTTTTGTCAGAAATTTCCATAGGTGTTTCATACTTCTCCACGGCTAGCAATTACTAATAGCATAAATGTGAGAGTCGGTGATTCACGTTCTCCTTCGTGACATCGACGTGCTCAACCAAATGGTGACCGCATTCACAATAACAACAACATAGGATTCGGTGAGGTAGCTAGGTCTTTTGACTGGTTGACAAATCAAATGACAAAATACCAGTAATTCAATCAAGTCAACCAAGAGAAGACCCCTTTTTGCTTTTATATCACCAATTTTTTTATCATCTCTTTATTATATTCACCAAAGTTTATTATAAATTATAAATTTTATAGAACTTATCAGTAAATTAAAAAAAAACATTAAATAAAAATAACCTCATTAAAATTTATTATTTTTTTAATAAATTTTAATTAATAATAGAATATATATATATATAAAGTTTCACTGGCCTTCCAAAAACTATTTTGTTAATGTACCTACCTGCCTCAGCAAACTCAACAAGAAAGACATGTTAGCAATGAAGAGGTTAGGGAACATGTGCTTATTCATAATTTTCACTTTTCGCTTTTTATATTATTTTTTGAATTTGTTTTTATGTATATCAACTATTTTAATTTTTTAAATTATTTTTTTATCACAGTGTATATAAACTATTATTTATCTTTCCTTGTTTTTATCTTAAATTATTTCTCTTCAATCTATTTTTATAATAATATAGTTTAAAATAATTAAATAAATTTTCAAAACACATCTTATCATATATATTATGACATAAACATCTAAATATATTTATAAACTTAAAATATTTCGATGAAAAAGATTATAATCATAGTTATAATTTTCATATTTAAAATTGATTATACTATTTATAACATGTCTGAATTAATATTTTTTGGTATTCACTTTACAATGTATTTATAAGTTGTTAAGAAAAATAAAATATTTATTAATTAAAATTTTAAGATATAATAATTTAAAAATATTTATACTGAGTGATGAATAATTTTTAAGTCATAAAGTTTTGATTAATTTTACTTAAAAGCATTTATTAAATTTTGTTCTAGTAAAACTTACTAAAATATTTATATTCAGACAATATTAACTACTAGTTATTCATTATTAAAATAGTAAATAATTACAATCGTTAATATGTACACTTTAATATATTCTCTTCTTCTCGTTTTATTTGTGACTTTTGAAATATTTCTTTATCTCAATTTATTTATCACTTAAAAATATAAAAAAAGGTATTTATTAGTTTTATAATAATACTCTTATATATTAATATTTCAACCTGCAATATACTCCAATAGTTATTTCTTATTACTTTCTACTTGACTATATTACTGCAATAAATAAAGATATTTTAGTTTGATAATGTTATTTTATTCTAAAATGTGTGAATTATCTTAAATGACAAATAAACTGCGATAAAGAAAGTACTTATTAACACTTCTTACTAATTTTTTATATATTTTAAATATTGTAGTATTTAAATTTTAAGAAATGTATTTTTTATTCTTTATTCTCATTCTTGAAATTATTCATTTTATTGCTCTTTAAATTACTTCTTTTAAATTGAAAAGCGTGTTATAGGAACTTATTATGCCAGCACCCTCGATACAACCAATTTCTATTGTTTACAACATCAATCCGAAATATCTATGAATATAAGGTAGATAATTAAGGAACAAAGTTATAGAACAAATACAAAACTATCAATTAATTATTTATTATTTTTAATACGAAGAATTGCTTTGATTTATTATTGTTATACTGAAATTTTGTAATTAAATGATAAAAATTAGACGTAACTACATGATACCGTAATTAGAAGAAAGCAAACAAAATAAACAGCTTTTTTATGTGATAAATGATTAGTTTTAAGAGAGTTATTCAAAAAATGAGATTAAGTGATAAAATAATTAATGTAATTTCAGAGTTTTAAATAAGGGAAAATTGAAAATTCTTCATAAAAACTAAAAGTGGGGCGTGTAAATATATCGGCATATTGGGACAATTCATTTATTTGAGCAGGGCCGTGAATGTTGTAACTTTATATATATCATGTTTAATTACTATGAATATAAAAATTTTTGGAGTAACAATATTTCACCTTTATAATGATCAGTATAAAGAAGACATTAGGGGTCATTTAGTTTGAAAAAAATATATATTTTTATTTCACTTATTTATAAAAAAAATACTACCTTAATTTTACTTTGTTTCTTAGTTTTAAAAGTTTGTAGAAAAATAGTTAAAACAAAAAAATATAAAATTTTTAAAATGAAAGTAAAATGAAAAATGTAATATTTTTATAATTAAAATTGAAAATATAAAATGTAAAAAAATTAAAACCAAACTATACAAAAATAAGAAATATATTGAATGATGTGCTGAAAAAGAGAAAATATTAAAAAAATATAAAAAATAGAATTACACCAGTTTAGTTCCTAAAATTATAATAGTAATGAAATTATCCTAAAATTAATAAAATGATAAAATCAATTTAATCTTAATTAAAATTATAATTAATGGTCAAATATTCATAAAATAAATAAAATAAATTTTTTTTTTTGAAATTTTAATATCAATCAATTTAGTTATTAAAATTAGTTGTTAAAATTAAAAAGAATTAACTAAATTTTTGTAGCTTAATTTTCAAATTTTTACATATTATGTCTCTAATTTTTTTTTTCAAAGATTCTAAATGATGAAAATGTTGAAAATGAGATTTGAATCTTAGAATTTTTCTTCTCTATTGTCACTAAAATTATTAAGTTATTTGACCTATTTAATTTATACATAAAAATATTATATATATTATTATGGTCTTTTAATTACACTTTTGATGCTTAAGTATATATTTATATTTATATGAAAAATATTAAAAATTATGATGATAAATCTATTTATTTAAATATTTTTATTTTAATCATACAAATTTATTTATATAATTTATAAAAATATTTTTTATTTATAAATTATTTATACATTCCTTTATTTACAAGATAGTTATAAAAATAAAATATTTAATAAATAAATTTATCATATTAATTTGTAATAATATTTTTTTATAGTAAATATAAACATATACTTAAAAAACTAAAATTATAATTAATCAATGTAGTAATATTTATATAATATATTATTTATATGTAGTAATATATATATATATATATATATATATATATATAAATTAAACAAGTCTATACGACTTTAATAATTATGGAGAAAGAATGAGTCAAAGGTTGAAGCCTCACTTCCAAACGATAAAATTTTAAAACTTCATAAGTAAAAGTGTAATTAACTTTTTAAAATTTTAGAAATCAATTTAATTTATTGTTATAATTTCAAAAATTAAATTAATTAATAACGTGTAATTTCTATATTATTAGAAAATTTGTATAAGTTTAGAGTTTTAAAAAGAAAAAGAACTTTAGGTTAAAATTTTAAAAGAGTAAAAAATGTAATTAAATTTTTAAAATTTTAGGGACCAATTTAACTTATTTTATAATTTTAGTGATTAAAATAATTAATAATGTACAATTTCATCAATCATTTTATTATTTTATGGATTTCAAACTCTTCATTATTATTTTTAAGTCTAAATTATTTAATGTATAATTTTTTAAAATATTTTATTATTTTATTAATTTTAGAAAATAATTTAATTTATTATTATAATTTCCATAACTAAATTAGATTTATTCAATAAATTAGTGCATTTGGAAGCAAATAGAAGATGTGATTTTCCACGGCAAAATAATGTTACTAATTGTTTTTTACGTTTTTTACATCATAAACGTGATTTTATGGACACAAAACCCTAACCTGCTATAAACATTAATGACCAAACCGTGTTACTGCATATTGGGTCCCACCTTTTATTTTTTATATTTTTTCATATATAATTGCAATGAATGGGTATGGGCAAGCACTTGCAGGTACAGGTTTCTTCTTGCTCTTCTAATGCAACATAAACTAAAACTTTCAAATATGAAATGTTAAGCAGACATTTATTGGAAAAAACTTACTTATAGTGTTATTTTTAATTAAAATTAAAATTTTATCTTGATAATTTACGTTAAAAAACAATATTAAAGATTGATATATATTATTAAAATAAAAGTCTAATTTTAATTAAAAGTAATACCAAATTACTCATAATATTATTCCTAAATTTTATCCTATTTATTATCTATAGCTCTATATTTAAGTTAAAACTGCATTAATATTGGTGATGGTGCTAAATGCACTTACACCTACACTTATTTTAATTCCCTTTTTTGGAATTTAGTAACCATTAGGACCTAACAAATTCTGTGACGTCAGTTATAGATCCAGGGGTGACTAAAAAATACTATATGCCGTGTGCGCGTGCTATAATATTGAATCTTGCAACTAATGGAAATTAATATAACATAATGGCTGTTATGATGACAAGCACAAAGCATTACTTACGTTTTCTGAACTTTAATTATCATTCTAAAGAAATGTAAAGATCTCTTTCTTTTTTATATTGTCCCTCACTAATATTTAGAAATCAATCATGATGCACTACAGAATATGATATTTATTCAACAGTGTCATTAAGTCATTGATTTTGATAAGATACTGTAATAAGAAAAAGAACATGTTTACAAACATTATTCTCTAAAATTAATAAACTAGTAAAATGATTTTTCAAATGATATACAGTCAATTATTTTAATTCCTTAAATTATAATAGATAATTAAATTGATCGTTTAAATAAATAAAATGACAGAATAATTTTTGAAATTGTAAATTAATAATAGAATTAGTATTTGAAATTATAATGGTCAATTAAATTATCCTTTATAATTATTTTTTTTCCTTTTTTGCTTATCTTTTAATGTTTACAAAATTTGGTGCAAATTTTGTTTTTTCACCCCTAAACTTGAATAAATTTTGCAAGTTGTGATTTTTATTTTTAAAAGTTTGTACATTTTTCTCCTAATTTCAATTAATCCTCTAGAAAATGGTAAAAATATTGGAGTTAGAATTTGAACTCTTCAATTTTCATTCTCTACTTTGACCAAAGTTGTTGAGTCATTTGACTTGTTTAATTTATATATATAATTGCATTTGTTAATGATACTTTTACTTTCCTTGGTATATGTTTATATTTATTATATAAAAATATTAAAATTTAAGATGATAAATTTATTTTTAAATTTTTTTATTTTAATTATACAAATTTATTAATTAAATCATATAAAATTATTTATTAGTTAAGTTATACAATATCTTATAAATTTATTTATTAAATATTTTTATTTCTAGATAATTACCCTACAAAAAATGAGTGGAAGATATATAAATATTTTATAAAAAATAAATAGTTTTATATAATTGAATAAATAAATTTATGTAATTTATAAATTTATATAATTAAAATAAAAATATTTAATAAATAAATTTATTATCTCAGCCTTTAATTTTTTATACAAATATAAACATATACTTAGGAGATCAAAAGTGAAATTAACAAAATACAATAATAGTATATATAATATTTTTTATTTAAAATTGATTATGATATGTGATTTAGTAGCTTTAGTAGTTTGGAGGAGGAATCCGTTAAAGGTTCAAATCCCAATTCTAGCATCCTCTCTACATAAACAAGCATAGTTATCTAGTTCTAGATTGATACACCCCTCACATTCATCCTCAAATCTAACTAATGAAATCTCGTATCTCCGACCATTTTTATTTCTATTTTTCTTTTTATTACTATTGTTTTAAAAATTATCTTTCTTTAAAAAAATTATGTTCTTTTTATCTTATATTATTCCATCTTTTATATTCTTTATTCCTTTTTAAATTTTATAATCTCTAATTTCTTGGAGATATTATTTTTCTCTCTTTTAAATTTCAAATGATGGGTAACAATTGTACAACTCTTTTGATTGTCTATAAAAACAATTTAATAAAATTTGCTTATATCTTCATTCTTTTTAGTCACTTTGGTATGAGTTCGGTTTTTTTTCAATGATTTAGTTTTTTTTAATTAATGATGATCGAAATTTGAAAAATGAAATGTTGTTTTTCTAAGTTTTTTTTTTTGTGAGTTTTTGTAGAAAATTCATTGAGAGAATTTTCTCCATTGTGAGAAAGGAGATATATAAAATTTTTCATTTTGGAAACTCCTTACTTTATTTGATTTTAGGTTACATTTTTTTAAAATTAATTTTCTATTTTATTCACACAATGCATGAATTTTTTTTTATTATTATTAAGCTACTTTAAAATTTTGCTTCCTGTTTTCCGTGACATGTGTTAATGTTTAATTAGATTCTTTATATCAATTTATATTTCTCCTTCAACATGAACTTGAGCTATGTAATTGTTAAGTCTTGGTAGTGCATCTCTTTGACTTAAGTTTGTTAGTGCCAAAAAAATATCTTACTTATATATGATTGTATTAACTAGAAAATATATGGTGGAGTAATGTAAAAATAAAGTATAAACTAAAGAGTGCAACAAACTAGCAGGAGCATTTGGAATTTGGAGAGAAGTCTTTAGAATTTGGACTTATGTTGTTATCTTTCATCCTATCAACATATATTTTCAATCATTTATGTAAAACTTTTGAAATTTTATGACTATATGGTAAATTGTTATAATTGATAGTTGATTTGGAATGGTTATTTGATATTAATTAATTGTTGATTTGATTTGTTATATGATCAAATTTTGTACATATTTATGATTGCTTTTGTATATAGTAGTATTTAGCTATAATATATGTGTAGACTTCATGGTGGTTTACTAATATTTTGTTTGTTATATGATTAGTGTGATAGACTAACATGCACCTAATGTATGAACAAAAATATTTGTTTTACTTGAGTAGTATATTTGAATGATTGTAGTTGGACTTTCTTTTTTCAATGAATATTTTAATATGTCATAATTGTCTTAACTTATTATCTATACTTAAATAAAATTAATTATTGTTACTTTTAGAATTCCAAAATGCAAATATAATAATGTGTTCAATTTAATTCAACAATGTTGTTGAATTGTATTATTATGTATATATTACAAGTGAAAATAATTTGGATTTAATAATGTTACACCTTTGAAAAGAATTTTTTATTCAAATCTTGACTACATTGATCAAAATTAATTTCTCTGCATACAAACTTCACATACTAAAAACTTTTTAGTGTGATTATATGATATTATTTTCTTTAATTATATGATATAAATGATTCTATGCAATTTTTAAGATAATTAATTACAATCATAAAATTTATATTTTTAATAATAAGAATTAATTTAATTTATAAATTTGAGGATTATTAAGTAATTTAATGTTTAATATTAAGAATTAATTTGATGTTTATAAACTAAAATTAATGATATATTAATTTTATTGTACTTTTAATGTAAAATTAATTAATTAATAATATTAATGTTAAAGACTAATTTTTTATTTTATTTTATTTTTATATATATATATATATATATATATATATATATATATATATAATATTACATAAATTGAAAAAAACTATAATTATACATGAGTATATAGAAAAATCTTGTAATTTATATATTAATATTCCCGTGTGAAGTTTTCATTTTTTATATAAATATTTATCATGTGATTTAAATATTAATATAATTTTATATATAATTTATATTTTTTTATGATATAAATATTTGTCCTTATATTAATTGTTATTTATTTTATGAGGATATTTTTTTTACATTTTTGATAATCATTTATCTTAATAATAAAATTTACATATTAAATTTAACTCGTGCAATGCACAATCTAAAAAACTAGTTTTTTCCATTTTTCTCATTGCTTAACTGCACTTATAGGGGCCAATTTAGAAGGAAGGGGCAAATTTTACAAATTATATATATTTTGGTTCAAAATACATGAAAAAAACTCAAGAAAAAATTCACAAATTTTATAAGTTAAGAGGTAAAAGTTGTAATTAAGTTTTTATGATTTTAAGGACCAACTTGATTGATTATTACAATTTTAAGGATTAAATTGATTTCAAAAACTAATTTGATTGTCTATTATAATTTTAAGACTGAATTAATTGATAATGTATAAATCCAATAACTATTTTGTCACTTTATAATTTTAGAGATTAATTTAATTGTTCATTGCAATTTCAAGGACTAAATTGGTTATTCACTCTATTTTTATGAACTATTTTTTAATAAGAATATTTTAAGAATTTTTATTCAATGAGAATATTTTTAAAAATTTTTCTTAACTTATCTCTTTCAATTTATCATTTTCATCTTTATTTTTAAATTAAATTTTAATATTTTCAAAAGAAATTGTCGATGGAAAAATAAACTTGTATTATAGTATAAGTTGTTTATTATAAATTTAAAATATAATTTATATCTTTAAAAATTTTTATTTATAATAAATTTTAATTATAATATAATTTATACATTCAAAAATATTTATTTATTGTAAATTTTAAGTACATAAAATAAATATATAATATACATTGAATAAACTAAAATACTAGTTTACTATCAAAATATCAAATTTAATCTTATACCATCGCAAATCTTGACAATATAATGTTAATCGAGGGAAGGATGGGATTGTCACCTTAATATTTTTAATATATATATATATATATATATATATATTTTTTTTTTTTTTAAATATATTTTTAAAAATATATTTTTAAAAATCTCAGCTAATATTTTTTGTCCTTAATCTCAAAACTTTCTAACTATTACTCTCACTTTTATTTTTGCATTATTTTTTTATCTCACATCTCAATTCTATTTTTTTTTTAACTTTATACTTTATTATTTTGTCTCTCTTTACTTTTTTTTTAGGATGAAAAGGACAAAACAAGACAAAATTAAAAACTTTCATGTGAGTCCTCAAGGAGGATATATCAAAAATGCCATATGGGGGAAGACTCTAGGTGGACAAAGATCTAATCGTTTTGGAGACCAACCAACAAAGGTGTCTGTGACTCTATTCACCTCACGAGGAATAATAGTTAGGTACTAGTCTTGCTCATCAATGATTTAAAATTGTGAATGAGGTTCTCATAGGAATATGTCTAGGTATCTAATTCATGTTTGAGTCAAATTTACAAATTAACTTCTTGAAGCCATGCTTCCAACAACACTTCAGGCATTCTTCAACCACTAACAATTTAGCCACTAAAGCATTTCCCAAATTGTGAAAATGGGAGAAACCCACAAGCCAACATCTTATAGAGTTATAAACCAAATCATTGATGCCCATGACTTTTGGTCTGTAAAATGGAATACAATTCTAGTCTCTTGTCCTCTTTTCCTTACCGATATATGTATATATAAAAGTCATTTTCTCTTTCCTATTAGGATTTTGTCCCATAACTTATACACAACATGACAAAAGGTGCCATGGACATGTCAGGTGCAAAACGGCATGCTCAGGCTCTGCTCCCTGACATGTCAATTACAATCCACCTTTGCTAGAGGGTGGTACAAGTCGCCATCTTGAAAGTGTCTTCTTTTGGTCGGGCCGAGATAAGTTGAGAGTCTAGGATGGACTCGGTTGTCAGGTTGGACTTAGCAGGCTGGGAGGAATCCAACTCTTCAATGTAGAGTGGACTCGGCTAGCGGAGTAGAGTCAGCTTATGGAGTGGAATCGGTGGCGAGCAGAGTCGGTTGGTGGAGTGGAGTCGGTGGCAGGCGGAGTCGGTTGGTGGAGTGGAGTCGGTGGCGGGTCGAGTCGGTTGGTGGAGTGGAGTCGGTTGGCGGAGCGAAGTTAGTTGGTGGAGTGGAGTCGGTTAGCGGAGTGGAGTCAACTGATAGAGTGTAGTCAGTTGTCTAGGAAGGACCTCGACTATCTAGGAAGGCCTCGAGGGCCGACTGGTACAGAGCCTCCAAAATGCTGAGTGGAGCGATAGACACTTTGAATTGGAGGTCTAGCCAGGATGGGACTCGATTGGCCGAGAGGGACTCGACTGTCTGGAATGGGCTTTGAAGGTCGACCGGTACACAACCCCCAAGTGTCGAGTGGAACGATAGACACTTTGAATCGGATGTCCAGCCAGGATGAGACTTGGCAAGCCGAGATAGACTTTACTGGTGGACTGGACTTGGTTGCCTGGTGTGGACTCGACTGGTTGGGATGGATCCAATTCTTCAATGTATAGTGGACTTGGCAACCTAGAGTGGACTCGACTGTTCGGTAGGGCTAAGGTCTGACTTGCCTGAGGGGTCTATGGATTGGCCGCTCGTAGGGCTTTGATTTTTGTCTAGGGGGTCTATGGACCGGTCGCTCATAGGGCTTTGATTTTTGCTTGGGGGGTCTATGGACAAACCGCTTGCAAGGCTTTGATTTTTCCTGAGGGGGTCTATGGACCAGCCACTCGTAGGGATTTGATTTTTCCCTAAGGGTCTATGGATCGATCGCTCGCAGAGCTTTGATTTTTGCCTAGGAGAGTCTATGGACCAACCGCTTGTAGGACTTTGATTTTTGCTTGGGGGTGTCTATGGACTGGCCGCTTGCAAGGCTTTGATTTTTGCTTGGGGGGTTTATGTACCGACCGTTCATAGGGCTTTGATTTTTGCTTGGAGGGGTCTATGGACCGGCCGCTCACAAGACTTTGATTTTTGCTTAGGGAGTCTATGAATTGGTAGCTTGCAGGGCTTTGATTTTTGCCTAGGGGGGGTCTATGGACCGGCCGCTCGCAAGGCTTAGATTTTTTCCTGGGGGGG
Organism: Mucuna pruriens; assembly: GCA_025330945.1. Lineage (NCBI taxonomy): Eukaryota > Viridiplantae > Streptophyta > Magnoliopsida > Fabales > Fabaceae > Mucuna > Mucuna pruriens. The sequence continues at coordinate 2,415,027 of JAENHJ010000047.1, forward strand.
TCTATGAACCGGGTGCTTGCAAGGCTTTGATTTTTGCATGGGAGGCCTATGAACCAACCGCTCATAGGGCTTTGATTTTTGTCTAGGGGGTCTATGGACCAGTCGCTTGCAGGGCTTTGATTTTTGCCTAGGGGGTCTATAAACTAGCCGCTCACAGGGATTTGATTTTTTCCTGGGGGGTCTATGGATCGGCCGCTCGCAGGGCTTCGATTTTTTGCCTCGGACGATCTCGATCGACTCGTCTTTGATGGGTCGTTAAGATTTTTTCCTAGACAGTCTCAACCGACTTGTCTCTGACAGGTCTTTATTTGATCCATATATAGTGTCCTGTTAATAATGCATTGTATTAATCTTGTCAAAAGATACATTTTAAGCTTACATGAAACTTTTAGTTGTCACGTGGTCGAGGTTGAATTTGGTATCTCGTCTCCTTTTTTGAGTCCCTTAATGTGCCGGGTTTCATCTCCCATAATGCCATTAGTTGGCGCTCTGCCTCAAGCCGGTCTGCCAGGTCCTCCTCGGCCTCTATATGATTTTCTGCTCATGCCCTTATCTCTCCCATACTGATGCATTGTCTCAAGACTAATGCGTCGTTGAAATGGCCAACCCTCAACCCCTTCTGGAAAACCTTGACAAAGAACTTCTAGTTTGGGTCGTTCACTTGGACCATGGCATTATTAAACATGGCCAAATAACATTTTAGGCTTTCCCCTTTTGTTTGCCTTATATCAAACAAGTTGGCCACCTCGAGCCGTTTTACCTTGTTGGCCGCAAATTGTGAAACAAAAAAAATGGTAAGGTTATGGAATGACTGGATGGTACGAGTAGGGAAGGGTGTCAACTAGTGCATGGCCACTCCCCTTAAGGTATCAGGGAAAAGTTTACAGTTGAGGGAGTCATTCCCCTCACGAATGTACATTTGGGCTTGAAAAGCCTGTAGATGTGCATGAGGGTCCTAGGTGCCATCGAATGGTTCCATGACCAATTCTCAAAAGTTAGTCGGAATGGGTGTTCTATGAATCTCTTCACTGAAGGGTTGTCCCCAAAAAGCTTGGATTCTCATTGTCTCCCACGTTGGTCTTTCAATTCTTTCTACAGCTGCCTTTATTGCTGATATTTACTGGCGGAGCTTGTCTTCCCTATGTTTGGACACCCTCATAGCTTTAAGGTGTCGTTCCTCAGCTTGGTGATTTCGCTCCACTGCCTTCATCTATCGTTGCACTGCTTCTGCACTAAGCCAAGATTGTTCATCACTTCGTTCCTGCAAGGAGGCCACTGCTAAGAGTAGCCTTTGTAGGGTGTCTTCCTCCCCTTCACTAGTGGAGCTCGCCTGTGTTCTTGTTACCGGCATAATCACTCTTACTTTCTCCTCTTTCTTTTTGGGAACTCAAGGTTTTAGCTCTAAGTCTCTCAATCTTGCGAGCGTCGGGAAAAGTTTTTCCGAGGAATACAGTCCCAACCAGTTGTCCTCCTTTTGTGCCCTTACTGTTATATATATATACAAGTCATTTTCTCTTTCCTAGGGACCTAAGATGAGTGTTTTAGAGATCATTTGGTGTTTAAGAATGGAATCTTAGCTAAGATTCATATTATGGACCAAGAAATAGACAAATCATAAATTTGTGCTAATTTGAGAATCTTAGCTAATAAAAGACTCATTCCTCTTTCTTGTAGGATCAGCATGGATGATCTCGGCCCATCATGAGAAGCCTTGGCTCAAGAGAGTCGTCCTGGCCAGATTGACTCGTCATTGAACACTAAGGTCGGCTCTGTAGGTCCAGCAGTCCAATAAGGAACAACCCATTGAACTCTCCGCCTAGGCAATCCACTCAACTGCCACGTCACTTCTAGAGAAGCTTGCAACGCAAGTCATGCAAGGGTAGAATAGGAAATTCAGTTTGTAATTTTGTTAGGATCATTGGTTAGCACGTTTAGTAGGTCCAACTCATGTATATATAGTAGGAGTTGGGCGCGTTTAAAGGGGTTGAATTCATATTTTCCATCTCTGTCATTTTCATTCTCTCGCTCTCATTTTTTACACTCACGATGGTACACGGTGCTCTCAACGATGCTTCCCTCGATTGAGGAAGTGCAAGTCAGAAACCGAGAAGCCGAAGATTGTCAGAGGAGACCGATTGGATTACCAACGCACTCTTGTGGATCCGATCCTCAGCTTTTTGGCCAACGAAGGTGAACCATCACCGTTCAACAATGGCTATCGTTGTGGAAGACGGGTCCACTGAATTCACACCCTGCATTTGTATTTCGTTCTTAATAATGAGTGTTTTCTTATTCTGATCTCTGGTTGCATTCTCACACTTTAATTCACTATCTGCGTTGTGATTGCACAAGGTGACATGAACAATGTTGAACTAAGCCGATCGGAACTGGTTTAACTAATTCAGTAGGTAATCAACTAGAGCACCTAAAATAAACTTTGAGCTTAATCCCTACCAACTGATGAGGTAGCGATTGTGTAAATCCTAAGTATGACAATGGACGAATGTCTGGCGATCGTCATAAGAAAACCTAAGGTTGATATGGACTATGAACTGGAGTAAATGAACTAGAACTGACTCAATTACTGAGACAAAATATGAATATAGTAGTAGCAGTTGTAGCAGTAGAGTAATTTAGTTTAATTGCATTTACATTCTTAATTTACTTTCTGTCTTTCATTACTTGCATTTCAAAACCCCCTGTTTCCTGCTTTTCGGTCCGGGACATAGTCAGTCTCACTTTGTAGCGTCCGTTTGCGCTTAGCCGAGACCGAGTCGGATAAGTCTCTGACGAGACCATATCGGACCAGTCTCTGCCGAGAGCAACTCGGCCTCCAGCTGAGAGTGAGTTTGCATTCTACACTTGAGTTTTATGTCACTTAGTTTTCACATTAAAGTCATAATTGAGCACACTGTGTCTTTGAGAGAATTCGACCTAGGGTTGACTATACTATAGTTAACTTTAGTTTATTTGATGTGCATTGATACAACTAAAAATACGCTTATCAGTCCCCTAACTTATACACAACATTACAAAAGGTGTCAGGGACATGTTAGGTGCAAAATGGCATACTCAGGCTTTGCTCCCTAACCTATTAGTTACAATTCACCTTTGCCAGAGGGTGGTACAACTTGTTATGCCATCTCGCAAGTGTCATCTTCTGGTCAGGCCTAGATAAGGTAAGAATCCGAGATGGACTCGACTGCAGGTTGGACTCAGCTGGTTGTGAGGGATCCGACTCTTCAATGCAGACTAGACTCGACCATTGATAGTTAAAGATTTTAGTCATTATATCTACTATCAAAATACTAGATTTTCTATGTTATGGGTACCATAGGGGCAACCTAGGTTGAATCTCTCAAAGACACTTGGTTCTAGTGGTTCTATTGTACAAGACTGAAAAGATGCAAATCCGGGAGTGTAGACTACAGAAGGACTCAGCATGAAAAAGTAAAAAGGGAGTTTTAGCATTGAAAAGTAAAGATACATGAAATAAATGGCTACCTAGGAAAGTAAAGGCAATCTATATCTATGAAACTTATACTTACCATATCAAATACATGGGTATGAATGGGATGGTTTTGGATTTCGATTCCTTTGATATGTACAATTTCTCACCAACCTAATTCCTAAGACAATCGTCTAATATTCGTCCATTTTCTACTAAGGGCTTACACAACTGTTGGCTCGAGTTTGGAAGGGATTACGCCTGTGGTTGGTGTAGGTGATCTATTGATTACCTATAAGGTTGCTTAGATTGGTTCCGACTGGTCCCTAATCTAGCATGATCTATCCCTACTAGGCACGACTATGACTCAAGCAAGAAAATATTAACTAATAGGAATTAAAAAAATCAAAGAAAATGGAAATAAGTCATTCATTGATTAACCAGTGTATCGATATATGAAGTGGATACAGGGGAAAGATGTGATCAGCTTCCCACGACGACCGCCAATGGTAGCTGCAGTGTTCCACCGGAGATGGCCAAGTATTGAGGGGTTGAATCGCCAAGTAATGTGTCAGTGAGCCCTGACAGTCTCCTCTTAGCAACTGGTTGCTACCCAAACACAGGTCCTACGTCCACTTGACCGAGTGAACGCCATACTGAAGCACCATGAAATAAAGAGGAGTAAAGTGAGAACAGAGGTGAACAATGGAGTGTGCATGAGTGTTTGGCTTGGCAATGAATAAGCTTTGCTAACCAATGAACTAACTACATCTCCTTATTTATACATGTATAACCTAACTAACTTTGTAACAGAAATAACATACTCAACTAACTAACTATTTCCTAAATGAACATGTGTTGGAATTACTAGAGTGGATTCGATCTTTACTTGCTAGAACGGATCCGAATAGATGGGAGTCAACGCATGGAGTCGGCCTAACAAGAGTCGACATCTAGTTTGGACTCAGCATCAGTTAGGAATCAACATTCGGTTAGGACGCGGACACAAAGTTGGCCTGCGGAGTCGGCTGTGCAAGAGTCAGCATCTGACCGCTGGTGATAGAGTCGGCATCCGACTGTTGGTGATAGAGTCGACATTGCGAGTCGGCTTTATCCGATCGGGACGCTTTTGGCCTCAGTTGGGACAACTTCAATCTCTTGAGTTGGCTACATCTGATCGGGACAGAATCAGTTGGGCTGGAGTCGGCATGCGAAGCCTCCATGCGGAGTTGGCCATGCAAAACCAGAGTTGGCTATGTGGAACTAGAGTCGGCTACTAGAGACGGTGTCGACCATGTGAGGAACTCGTCTTGACCAGGATGACTTCATCTAGCCAGGATGCCTTCAGTTGGCTGGGATGCCTTCGGTCTCGGTTGGATGGTCGAGAGGACTCGGTCTGGGTCTTGGCTTCAGCTGGTCGAGATGCCTTCGATTGGCCGAGACGCATTTGGTATCGACTGTGATAGTTGGGAGGACTCAGTCTCAATCTCGGCTGGGATGGTTCGGAACTCCAATTTGACCTGCAAAATGAGACTACTCTTTTTGTTAGCTAAATAAGAAAATTAGCATGGGTTTGTATTTTCCTTATTTTAACCTTGAAAATCTGAATCTTAGCTGATACGTGATTATTAACTACCAATTAGAGTCTATTCTACCCATCTTAAGACTTTATAGGGTGTCTAAAATATGAATTATCAACCACCTAAAGTGGACTTGGCTTGGTTGGAGCGAACTCGGTTGGCGGAGTGGAGTCGGCTTGTGGAGTGGAGTCGGTGGCAGGCAGAGTCGGCTGGTGGAGTGGAGTCGGTGGCAGGCAGAATCGGTTGGTGGAGTGGAGTCGGTGGCGGGCGGAGTCGGCTGGTGGAGTGGAGTCGATTGGCGAAGCAGAGTCGGTTGGCAGAGCAGAGTCAACTGTGGAGTGGAGTCGGTTGACAGAGCGAAGTCGGCTAGCAGAGCGGAGTCGGTTGTCCGGGAAGGATCCTGACTATCCGGTAGGACCCTTAGGGCCGATCAGTACAACATCCATAGTGGGTAGCTAACTAGCATCAACATTTAACTTCACCTTTGTGCTGTTAGGGAAAACAGCAAACCGCATGATGCTTTCTATTGTTAGACAAGGTAAACTTGACATGGGCCAAATGGGCCATTTCACGAACATAGTGTATGTGTCAAGCTGGGAGAGGGGGAGAAAATGACATTATTACACCATTTCCAAGCCCACCAAATGTCGACAAGAAGCTTTATTTTGATGTAAGATGATTATATGTAGGAAAATTGATGCAGATGCCTCGAGGGCAAATACACATGGGTCCTTAAACACATACAACACATGGAATCACGTTGTAACCCTTGGAGACCATATTCACATCATAAAACTCATGTAAATCATAATAAATAAAGTAAGGCCACAACTTGATTTTATGCAGCAAAAACAATATGAAAAACTCAAACTACAAGCTCTTAAACAAGAATAAATTTGTCCTAGGAGAGACAATGATATCCTCTCCACTCTACAACACTTTGTGACCACGACTTAGGGATAAACCTCCTCCCTCTTACCACTATAAACCATGGAGCTACTCACCCTAGAACCAAGAGGGATTGAACTTTTATTTAGTTACAAGCATGTATGGTCATTTTATTAGTATGGGTCATGTCTTCTAAGTCAAAATTCATCAAGGACCACTTAAGAACACAAAAACAATACCCATGTCTCTAATAGCATAACAATTTCATCACTAACTATCATTATGTATTTAATCACAATCATTCTACAAGAGGGATTAGGGTCCTCCTCTATCCATTAACCAACTCTACACCAAGAATGAAGTTAGTGTTGCCTCCCTCCTCACCACTATGAAGGGGTGACAAAGAAAAGGAATACGTTCTCAACACAAGGCATTAGGTCTAACAAAAAGTTTGAACGTTATATAATGATTACAAGCTCGTATATGTATGAAAGGAGTCATAAGATAAGATAAGCCTTTTAAATAACTCTTTACATTTATAAAGAGAAACTCCTTATTAAGAACATTGCATTTGTTCTCTATTGGACATTCTCTTCTTTGGGTGGTGAGCTCTTCTTTGGACGACGAGTTCTTTTTTTGGATGGCAAGCTCTTTTTTGGATGCACATGATAAACTTATTCAATGAATAAGTTCCTTTTAATGGACGTGTACCAAAATGTTAAGTCCAATAACTTATTTGTTCTTTTGAAAGTTAGAGAACACTGGTTAAATATAAGATATCATTCTTTAATCATAATGTTTGTTATCATTAAAATTCTTGGGTTATTTTAGATGCATAGACTTATGCTCCAACAATCTCCCCCCTTTTTTATGATGACAAAAATTATGCTAAAGAGAAAGATGTATACCAAATATAACAATTAAACATATACTTATCTTAGGCTCCCCAAAGTTGTATAACCATATATCATGTTTAAGCTCCCCCTAAGCTAATGGGAAATTAAACAATTTAGAGTTGAAACAAATCAAAGCATAAAAGACTATACAAGAATAAAAGCATATGAAATCTGATGTGATTTTTGTTTGTTTAGGACTGTCTTGAAATTAGGTAAAGTGACAAGGGGAACTTGACCCTAATCGTGACCTACCGGTAGAACCAGCGTTATCGAAAGAAAAAGTAACCCTAATCGCGACCTACTGGTAGAACCAACACTATAAAGTTCTTAACCAAAAAACAAAAGGAAAGCTCTCATAATAAAGAAAACTCAATTTATTCAACTTCAGAATTTTGTTTTTTCTGGTTGCTTACAAGAGTTTTTTTTATAGGCTCAGCTAGGCAGCCTTGAAGTTAATGCTCACTAACATTTCCACTAGGCATTAAATCTCATCAGTTATAACTCCACACTAGGCTTTTATTTCCCACCAGAAATGACTTTCCACTAACCCACTAGCCATCATAATGGTTTAAGGAGCTTTAATATAATAAAAACTGACCTAGGAAATGTGAAAACACATATGAGCTTATTACATGAAGATAATGTGCGAAATTTACATGTAAATAGGTCTTAATTAACTACTCAACCCAAATTACAAGAAAATGACTTTGGGCTTTTCATGTGTTCTTCGAGTTGGGCTCTAATCATGATCAACTTGTAATAAACTGGCCCATTTTGGTGTAGCCTCTAATTCACTTTACTCTGCACTTTCCTTAATCTCCAAAATTAGGCCTTGCAAAGATTGATTCATCATTTTGGTTTTGAACGTAGTCATGAGACCTTCAATGTCATGTAAATGGTCTTTGTCTTTGTTGGTTAGGTCTCTGTCATGTTTAAGCTCCTTAGGTCATGGGACCTCCTACGTTGTATAACCATATATCATGTTTGAGCTCCCCCTAAGCTAATGGACAATTGAACAAATTAAAGCATAAAAGACTATACAAGAATCATAGAATATGAAATCAAAGTGTAATTAGAGCATATAAAAGAATTAGAGCACCATATTACAGAAAGGAATGTATATAAAAATGCAGAGCATAAAAATATCTTTCCCATTTACAATTTCTCTCTTTTTTTTTTGTTATCAACAAAAAGGAAAGGAAGAAAAGACATCATAGTTAAAAATAGAAAATAAAATAAAGAAAATAGAAGAAAAGAAAAGAGGTTTAAGGATTTGGAAGGGGTAGGAGTTGCTGTTGGTGGAGAATTTTTGAAAACATGTATAGTAGTTTGGACTCTAATTGATCAAAACATTGATCAATACAAACCTTTCTAGCCATAAAAACTTGTTGGGGTAGGTCAGGTTGAGGTTGAGGTTGTGGTGATATATATAGGGTGAAGACTTAGGAAATTAGGGGTTTAGGGTTTTTGGATGAGGTAGGTGAGGTAGAAGGTGAGGTAGGTGAGGTAGAAGGTGAAGAAGGTGGTTGTAAGGGTTGTGGGGTAGAGGGTTCAACTTGAGGTGGAGGACAAACTAACAAGGGAGAGGATTCCAAGTATATATGAAAAAGTTTCTCCCAAGGGTGAGGGCTTTGGAGGTTAAGGAATTGGAGGCGAAAAGAAGGTACAGAGACAGGAATAGGAGTATCTATATCACCGAGAATTCTAAAGTCTTTAAAGGATTCATCCTTAATAGGTACAACTAGCCAATCATCAAATTGGAAGGTCTACAGCTCCTTCAACAAGTGAGAAGTGCTAATGGATGTTGTGGGAGTGTCCAACTTCTCTTAGAGAGTATGATAACTGCCTAAATCCTAGTGACTATGGATCCAAAGATCTTGTCTCCATAGTTGACATGCACCTTCCTCGTCCAAAGAGCCTCTCAGCATCTTCTCATGTAGGTACAAATGAGTACTTACAAAATAGCTTTTAATGGACAATTATGAGTTGCATGGCAAATGGGCAGCTATACTTCTAACTCGTAGCTCCTTGTACTTGTTTTTATCAATCATTGGAATCCTTGGACAAATCCTATTATGTTGAATAAAGACCTTGGTAGAAGACTTTATAACTAATGAGGGAGGTGTGAAGTGTTGTATTCTCAACTCAAAACTTCCAGGTTTGTAGAAAAAACTAGGCATTAAAGTGTCCAAAGGAGTGAACTTCAAATCTTTTGGAAAGATTTGAATTTGGACAAACTCTAGTATCTTGCTTCTATATAATTCCTGTCTTTCTTTCTTAATAGGAATATAATGTTGTTGAACTCCAAGATGGTTGACATTGATAGAGTGAAATTTTATGAGGTTCGGGTAGGTTTGTCTTTGTGTATGGGTGAGAGGTAGAGAGACACAAAGAGGGCCAAGACAATTTGAGATTTGGCTAGGGGGTAAAGGTGTAGGTTGTGAAGGTGAGTATGTAGCTAAGTATGGGTAAGAAGGTAGAGGAATAGGTTCATATGTAAATGTGGTAGTAGGTATTCTGGTCTAGGTCGAGATGTTTTTGGTTTCGGTTGTTGTAAGAGAAGAACATGCCATTCTTTTATTAATAAAGAGGTAAGGTTAGTTTGGTCTTCTGTGGTGTCCATAGATGTTTGGACAGTAGGTTGTATGGTGAAGGGGGGCTAAGATGTAGGGGTGAAGTGTTTGGGTTTTTAGGTATTTGTTTTTCTATAGATGTTTGAGGTGTTTGAGAAGGGGTGTCTAGGATGATGATTAGTTCAGGTTTAGTGTTTTGTGATGGAGGGATAATAGAAAGAGGTGTAGGTGAAGATGGTTTGGGATATGGACGTTGAGGTATGTTTTGAAGCATTTACCTTTTGGGAATGTTGTCAAAACTATAAGGTTAGAAGGCTTTGCACCATGTGGTTCCTCAACTAGTGCTTTCCTTTTGATCCTTGAGACCAAAGGGACATCATCATCATCATCTTCTTCATTAACCACTAGAGGTGGTCTAATTTTAGCAATGACCTCTTCGTCATCATCCGAGGCAGGTAAAATTAGCTTTCTCTTCTTCATAGAGGCTCTGGTAGTCTTGGTAGATGGAGCTAAACATTTGGATGTTGGCTTTTTGGACACTACAACCAACTCAACTTTTGTTGGCTTGACATCAACAGGTGTTGTCAGCTTCAATGTGTCCAACTTCATGGGAATAATATTATTTGTCCAAAATCTCTATTGTTTGAAGGAGTTGCCATATTTTACTTGTTCTATTGTGAGCAAGGCATAAAAGGCATCCAACACTTTTTGATTTGAGAAAATCTTGGTAATTAGGGATGAATGAGTCATATGGTTCTTCTTGGCTCCTTTGCCCTTTAAATTCATCCTCAAGGGTGCAATGTGCAAACTTAAAAGGTTGAATTTCTGGCCTGTGACCAAGTGGAATAAAGCAAACAGATGTATATCTGATAGGTAATCCTTCAAGGTAGCCTTGTGAAGGATTCCTTTGTTGAGCATCTATTGGAAGATGTGTGCTTTGTCGTGCATCTTGTTTAGGGTACATGGCTCTTCAACATTTGGTCTTAGTAGGGTGTCTTCTACAGTAGGCATGCCACCATGGGCACTCTCCCAACTAAACTCATACACCTTTCCATCTTGTTCACACCATGTTGTCGTGGCAATGGTAGGAATGTCAATCTTGACTTCAATGCCCAAAACTTTTCCAAAGAAAGTAGTTTCTATGAATTTGTAGTTTGTCCAAAACACCATGATCAACATTGGACGTACAACTTGTTCATGGCTAAGGAAAGAAAGAATCCCACATGAGGTTAACTCAAAGGTGAGGTCAATCCTCATTTCTATGAGAGTTGGAATGTCAAAGAAGTACTCTGTATAAACTATTAGGTCGTTAGGGTTTGTGGTTCTATCTTCCATAGAGGTGGCCAAGAGGTCAAGGTTATGGGAATCAACATTATGGGCCATTTGTGAAATTTAAAGGTAGGATTCAGAAAGAAAGATTAATAAAACAAGTAGAAAGCAAGCAAGAAAGAAAATTTTCGTAATAGCAATTTGGAGACAAGAAAGCTTTGTGAGAAAAACTAATTTAAGAAAACCCTTTTATATATAACGGTAATAAAAGCATTAAGTGGTGAAAAACATATTCGTTAGGGATTTTCAATTGTAAAAATTGTTTTATAAAATGGATAGTTAAAAACGAATGACTTAGCAAGTAAAAGAGAAAGTTACTTATCATGCAAGTATGCTATGGATGAACATGTTATGGATGAACATGCTATGGACGAACATGCTATGGACGCTAAAGCCTTATAGACTTTAAACTTCATTCCATAATGAATGTCATGCCAAGAATATTCCTGATATAAACAAGCTTATCTTTATGAAGGGGTTTTGTAAAGATGTCAGCTAATTGTTTATTAGTGCTGATGAATTTCAAATCTAAAGTCCTTTTCTAAACATAATCCCTAATAAAATGATGCATAATTTCTATATGCTTAGCTCGAGAATGCAAAATGGTATTTTTAGACAAATTAATAGCATTAGTATTATCACATAGTAGAGGGATGTTACTCTCTAATATGTTGTAGTCTTCATGTTTGATCCACATAAGTTCAGAGCAACATTGTGTAGCTAGGATATACTCTACTTCTACTGTGGAGAGGGCCATAGTACCTTACCTTTTGCTAGTCTAAGATACTCAATTAGCTCCAATGAAGTGGCATCCTCCACTGGTGCTTTTTCTTTCTATTTTATCTCCGGTAAAATCAGCATCATTATAGCCTTTCAACTTGTACTTATCAGATTTCTTATACTATAAACCAAGATTAATAGTACCTTTAAGATATTAAGATCAACTTGAAACCATGCACACAAGCATAAGTTGAACATTATATCAAGTCTATGTGCAATTAAATAAAGTAGAGAGTCAATCATACCTTTAAATGAAGTCTGGTCTACCTTTTTATCTAGAGTTAAGAGGGATATTGGGTGTATGAGAGTTGACATACTTTTTTAATCTTCAAGATTAAATTTATTAAGTAACTCCTTGACATACTTTGTTTGATGGATCTAGATTCCATCTTCTGCTTGCTTAATTTGAAGTCCTAGATAGAACTTCAATTCTTCCATCATGCTCATTTCAAACTTTCTGCATTAGCTCAAAAAATATTTCACAAAGAGTTTCATCAATAGCACAAAAATGATCTCATCCACATATATTTTCACAATGATAAAATGTGAATTATAGTTTTTGTGAAATAGAGTAATGTCTATTTTTCCTCTTTAAAAACCATTTGACATTAAAAAAGAACTCAATTTCTAATACCATACACAAGGTGCTTGCTTGAATACATAAAGAGCCTTTTTCAATTTAAAAACATACCAGGTGGTTGTTTCACATAAACTTCTTCATTTTATGCCATTAAGAAGAGCACATTTGACATCCATTTAATGTAATCTCATATGATAATGAGCTGCAAAGGATAAAAAAATGCATATGGCTTCTAACCTAGTTAAAGGTGCAAAAGTTTTAGTAAAGTCTATTCCCTCTTGTTGAGAATATCCTTGTGCTACTAACCTGACCTTGTTTCATACAACCTTACAATTTTGATCTAGTTTGTTCCTAAAAATCCATTTTGTACCGATAGTGGATTTTTCCTTTGGTGGAGAGACTAGTTTCCACACATCATTCTTTTGGAACTAATCTAGTTCTTCTTACATGGCCTTAATCCAACCTTCGTCCATAAGACCTTCCTTTATGTTCTTTGGCTCAACTTTAGAGAATAGAGCTACTTGAGCTTGATCTTTGAATATAGATCTAGTTTTGACTCTGTCTTGAACATTTCAAGGATTTGGTTGTTTTAGATGATAGGTTTTCATTTGCCAATTCCTTGAACAAGTCTTAGCTTTGTCTTCTTTTGGTTCATCGGCCAAATTGGGTTCTTTGGGTGGCATCTATAGATTTTCTAGGTTTAATTTAGCAAAAGAATCATTCAATTATGATAATTCTTTATCAGGCTTGCAATCATTAAATTTCCACATGGATGGATTCTTCAATTGTCAAAGTTCTAGAGTTATATACTCTATATGCTTTGGACACAGTTGAGTATCCAAAAAATGTTCCCTTATCTGACTTAGGATCAAACTTTCCCAAATTATCCTTAGTTTTCAAAATAAAACATTCACATCTAAAAGGGTGAAAATAAGAGATGTTGGGTTGTCTTCCCTTCCACAATTCATATGGAGTCTTTTCAAAATGGGTCTAATATATATTTTGTTTTGAAAATTACAAGTTATATTAACAGCTTCTTCCTAGAAGAACTTGGGAGAGTTAAAATCATTCAACATGGTTCTAGCCATCTCTTCAATAGATATGTTTTTCCTTTCCATAACACCATTTTGTTAAGGCGTTCTTAGATAGGAAAAATTATGAAGAGTTCCCTGTTCTTTGCAGAACCTTTGAAAGATTTCATTTTCAAATTCTCCCCCACAATCACTTCAGATAGAGATAATGTTAATACATTTTTCATTTTGAACTCGTTTGCAAAATACAAAGAAGATTTTGAAAAGACTCATCTTTGTGGGCAATGAACATAACTCGTGTCCATCTAGAATAGTCATCAACCACTACCAGTTCATAACATTTTCCACCCAATAAGGCATTTATAGTAGGCCTAAACAAATCAATATGTAACAATTCTAAAGGCCTAGAAGTTGAAACAACATTTTTGGACTTGAAAGATCCTTTGACTTGTTTCCCTTTCTGATAGACGTCACTTAACAAATTAGTTTTGTACACAAGGCTTGGTAGTCCTCTCACAAGATTATGCTTTTTCAGCCTAGAGATAAGTCTCAAATTTGCATGACCAAGTTTCTTGTGCCATGTCCATTGATAATTGTTTATGGACACCAGACAAGTTACATTTTGGTTTGTTAGGTCAATTAGATCAATCTTATAAAGATTGTTCTATCTCTTTGTAGAAAATATTATTGAACCATTGCTATCTTTGACTGTGCATTTTTCTTTGTTAAAGGATACATCATATCCACTATCACACAATGCTCAATAGATTGTGTTTTAATCCTTCAATAAACAAAACATTATCAATGGACAAAAAGAGGGATGCTTATAAATCCATCAAAAGCCAACAATTTTACATTTCTAGTTACCTTCGAGGGTAACCCGTCCTCATGTCTTTGGTCTTAAGTCTTGGAACATAGACCTTTCTCCTATGTGACGTGGTAGCCACTGTCTAGGTACCGTGGCTGGTGTTTCCTTCCTGTTGTCAAGTAGATCTTTGATAAGCTTGAGATTTAGTCATTATTTCTCCTATCAAAGTACTAGATTTACCTATGTTATGAGTAGCATAGGGTCAACCTATGTCATATCTCTCAAGGATGCGTGGTTCTAATGTTTCTATGTGTGTAAGGCTAAAAAGCTACAAAACTGGGAAGGTAGGATGTGGACTGACTTGGCAAGTAAAGTAAAAAGGGGGTTTTTAGCAGAGGAAAGTAAATTGCAGAAATTAAATTTTGTATCTAGGAAATGAAAAGCTACCTATGGTTACTACAATTACTAGGACATATTTATCTTATCACTATCCTGGTTTATCACTTAATTGATTTTAATTTCGATTCTCACTATGCCAGTGATTTCTCACCAGCCTAATTTCCTACAATAATCGCCAAACATCCGTCCATTTCCTATTAAGGGTTTACGCGATCGCGACCTCAAGTTTGACAAGGATTACACCCTTGGCTAATGTAGGTTCTCTACTGATTACCTATTTTGTTATTAGAATGGTTCCAATCGGCCCCTAAACTAACGTAATCTATTCCTACTACGCATTATCGTGAATAAGCAAGAACAATTTATGCTAACAGAAATCACAACATAGCAATAAAAGAACTATAACCATTCATTGATTAACTTGTACGGTGATACAAAAGAAAGGTGAAGCGATATGGATGGATTGTGGATCAACTTCCCACAACAATCGCTAGTGGTAGTTGTAGTGTTCCACCTATGTTGGCCAAGTACTGAGGGGTTGAATCACTAAGCAGTGTGCTAGCGAGTCTTGAAAATCTCCTTTTAGCAACCAGCCGCTACCCAGACACAGGTCCTGCACCTACTCAATCGACTAGGCACTCTCTGAAGCATCATGGAACAAAGAGGAAGGAAGTGAACTTAGGCTTGGAAATGGAAAGTGTATATGCGATAGGCTAAGTGTATCTGTGTGTTTTGCCTACTACTTTCTCTAACCAATGAACGTGCCCATGCATCTCTACTTATACATGCATCAACTAACTAACTCTATAACCGTAGTAACTAATATAACAAATTTAATCACCTGACATAACAGACTTAACAAAAATAACTACTCTAATAGACTTTCCTAACTACCACGTGCTAAATTACATTTTACGCACGTGCTTGAATCTGCCGAAGTGGAATCGATCTTTCTCATGCCAAGATGGATTCGGACGGGTGGGAGTCGGCATCTGCTTTGAGGTCGACATCCGATTCTGGAGTCGGCATGTGGATCTTGAGTCGGCATCCAAACTAGAATCGACATCCGGTATGAAGTCGGCATCCATATAGAACCTGGACACGGAGTCGGTCCTGTAGAGTTGGCCCTACAAGAGTCGGTATGCAGAATCGGCTTCGTCTAGTCGGGATGCTCTTGTCCTTATCTAGGCTGCTTTGGAGTCGGCTTCATCCGATCAGGATGCAGTTGGCCTCAATCTGGAGTCAACTTCATCTGGCTAGGACAGAATTAGTTGGCTGGAGTCGGCATGCGAAACCCCCATGTGAAGTCGGCAATTGGAACAAAGTCGGTCAGGAGAGAAACTCGTCTTGGCCAGGACGACTTGGACTCAGTCTCAACTTCAGCTAGTCGAGACGCCTTCAGTTGGTCGAGATCCATTCGGTCTTGATCTCATCTAGGATAGTTCGGGACTCTAGTTTGAACTGCAAAATGAGACTACTTTTTTTGTTAGCTAAAATCAGCAACTTAGCTTAGATTTGTATTTTCCTTAGTTTAACCTTGGAAATCTAAATCTTAGTCAATACATGTTTCTTAACTATAAATTATAGTCTATTCTACCCGTCTAAAGACTTTATAGAGGGTATAAACTATGCATTATCAATCTCCGACAAGAATAATCATATTTTTAGGTACTCAAATATTCTTAGGTCCTTTCTTGTTAGTCCTTGAAGGTTTGAACAGTCTTTTTAAACACTCTCTACAGTCATAGAACATGTGTCCAAACTTTTTACAATTTAAACAATGGACTTTTGATTTATCCCTTTTTATTTCCTTTTTATTGTCAAACCCTAAGCCAGATTTGTTATGTGGATGTCTGTTGTATTTAAGCAACTTATTCAAAATTTCTAATCCATTGACAAATTTAGCAAGACTTTGTCTAAGATCAATTACTTCTTTTTAAAGTTTTTCATTAACTTCAGAAGTGTTGATTTTAGTTAAGTCCTGATTTTGTTCTTCTTTCAACTTTTCATTGTCTTTCTTTAGGATATCATTTTCTTTCTTCAAAGAATCAAACTCTTTGGACAATTTGGAAATTTTCTTTTTCAATTCTTTGTATCCAATAGAAAGAGTTGAAGAATTTGAAAAAAGTTCTTGATATGCTATTTGTAAACAATTTAAATCATTAAAAGTTACCTCTTCGTCATCCTCATCTTTAGAGGTGGTGTCTGTCATTAAGCATAGGTTTCCTTCTTCATCTTCATCTTCTGATAAAGACAGATCAAGATCTTCCCATGTTGTCATGAGGCCTTTCTTCTTTGAAGAAGGGTTTCTTTTTCTCGTTTTTTTTCCTTTTCCAAGCTAGGACATTCTGATTTAAAGTGCCTTGGCTTCATACATTCATAATACACCACTTAACTTTTGTCTTTAGCTTTTTTAGTGTGCCTTTTGTTGTTGTTCTTCCATCTAGATCCTTTTTTCTGCTTCCGTAAAGAGTGGATCTTCCTTGAGATGAAAGAAAGTTCATCCTCATTATAACAATCTTCTTCTTAGGAATCTTCACAAGACTCTTCTGCTTTGAAAGTCTTATGAGCTTTAAGGGCTATTGATTTCCCTTTTCTTTGTCCTTTGTCTTGATTTAGTTCAATTTCATGAACTTTGAGCACACCAAGAAGTTCTTCCATAGGAAGCTTCTTGAGGTCTCTGAACAATGGAGGTCTATTAATAACATGTCCTTCATTTTCCATTACTTTATGGATTTTTCCCCTGTAGAGTAAAATGCTCAACCCTTAGAGGATGAGCTCTGATACCAATTGAAAAGACACGTAATACACAAGAAGGGGGAGTATTGTGTGTGTGTGATTTTCAAAAGCTTTTCGCAAAACAAAGGATATATAACAAAATTTTAAAACATTGTCCAAAGGAACCATCCAAAGAGGTGCAGTAAGTAGAACGAATAAGGTAAGAGAGAAAACACATAAAGTTTTATCCTAGTTCACACTTCCAATAGAGTTACGTCCAGTCCCTTCAACATGATGAATTTTCCACTAAGTCCAACTGACTTACAACCAAGTATTATCTATCTCTTCAGGTATCACACCCCTTGTAATTTACCTGATTACAAGTAAACTCAATTATTCTTTGTTACTTAGCCTCTTCAGCTATCTAAAAAAAAAACTAGACAAAGATTTTGCAAAAACTAACTCATAAAGTAAGCATATAAAAATACAAAGCAAATAGATTTAACTTTGTTTCACAAAGTAAGCTTTACAGTGATTTTATTAATTGTCATCCAAAGAGTGTAAGAAAATATTTTCATGTTCTTTCATTCATTGTTGTATCTTTAAGCTTGATCAATCTTTTTTATAGGCATGTAGAGAGATGAACATTGCTTTTGCATGGGGTGTGGTAACTTCAGCCTTAAATGCCAATGATTTGCTTTTTGTTATACTTTTGTAGAGGCTCCCCTTTTTCTAAAGATAAATAAAAGTTGTGTCAGATAAATATGTTTTTCTCTGTACTTGGCGTGCTGTATTCTGTTGATAAGGGATGAAGCTTCTTTTTGGTTCCTTTTTAGATGAGTCATGATCTAAGTTTCTTGTTTTTATTAGACTTGAGTTAAGGTAATAAAATATTTGGCATAGACTTTTGTCAATCTAAAAATGAACACATTCTTAACACAATGCATTAGGTACAACAAAAATTTTGAATATTGTGTAATGATTACAAGCTCGTATATGTATGAAAGGAGTCATAAGATAAGATAAGTATTTTAAATAACTCTTTACACTTATAAAGAGAAACCCCTTGTTAAGAATATTGCATTTGTTCTCTATTGGACAGTGAGCTCTTCTTTGGACGACGAGGTCTTCTTTTAGATGATAAGCTCTCTTTTAGACGCACATGATAAACTTATTCAATGAATAAGTTTCTTTTGATGGACGTGTACCAAAACGTTAAGTCCAATAACTTGTTGTTCTTCTGAAAGGTAGAAAACACTAGTTAAATATAAGATATCATTCTTTAATTATAATGCTCGTTATCATCGAAACTCTTGAGTTATTTTAGATGCATAGACTTATGTTTCAACAATTATAGGATTGACTAGGATGATTCTTTCACCCTTTTTGACTTTGCCCAAGGCCTGCTATCATTTATATTTTTCTTTCTTGAACAAGATATGCTTTATTTTTTTCGCCTTGTATTGTTTGCTTTTAATAATGTGTTGTTTTTGTTAATCAATGGACAATTAAACTTAAAAGGGGTGAATTATGTTTTTTTTTTATATGTTTAAAAAAATAATTTTCTAAACTATAAAGAATAGAATTTCAGAAAAATGAATAGGAAACCCTAAATTTAACCAATTAATAGCAAGCAAAAGCAATTCAAATTTCACCAAACACAACAATTCAATAGAGAGAGTAGGGATATAGATTATATGCACAACATATTTATATTAGTTAAGCCACAAATTATGACCTACATCTAGTCTTCGAGGCATACTTGAGAGTTTTTCACTACCCTATCAAGGTTTATAGTAGTAAGCATTTTACACTAAAGAAATCCTACCTTGACAATGCACCCTAGGATGCTTCTCATTGAATCACTCTAATTACCCTCTAGAGATCACACACCTTAGAAAACTAGAGGGATTACTAATCCTAAAAAACCCTAAGAAATCCCTGTCCTATATCAACCAAGGGAAAACACTATTGTTCATAAACAAGCAAGTCAAAAAGTTGAATCTCTCTATGATAATGAGATAATCTCATAGAACTCACAACCTTAACCAATAAGGGCTCAAGAGAATTCTTTCAATCGAAGATTGTTTCCACTCTTTTTTTTTTTTTACATTTTAGAAAAACTATAATACCTATATTTTATTAATCTATGATGTTAAATTTATGGAATATAATAGCAAAAGGAAATTTAAATTTATTTATGAAAAAATAATTTGAATAAATTAATGTGAACTTCCTTATTTTATTGTGTAATTGTGAAATTTAAGTTAAAATATCTCTATTTGTGTAATTAACTTTAAAAAATTATTATATGATCCAATAATGTTATTGATAATAAAAAATAAGAAGTTGAGAAATTAAAAATAATGATAAGATTAAGATAATTATAGAAGAGAAAAATTAAATTAAGAAAAATAACTTATTAAACTTGCCCATAACTCATGACCTAAACCTTTAAAAAAACTTATAACTATTCATCTTGTAATTCGTGTATCCCCTTTTCCTTCTTCCCTAGTCACTTTGACTTTCTTCCTTGCTCTCTCACTCTCTCCAAAAGTCTTCCTCGCCATTCTAGAGTGATTTTAAGCTTTGTGTAAGACACTTCTTACTTTCTATACTCTTATTTCTTTCCCCTTATTTGTTTAATCTAGACCACCACTTTTTAACTCTTGCGTTTGAATTTTGTTTATGGAATCATACTCTATTATGAACACTTTCTTTGGTATTGAAGTTTTAGGAACAAGAACTTGGTTTCAGAAAGCTTTACTATTTTTTTTCAGTAAATTCATGATATGGTACTATTTAATGGTTCTTATACTTTAAAATAATTGATTGGTAAATTATAATGTGTATCTTGAGTTGATGTGCTGTTGGGAATGATTCTTGTAGTGACATATTATGGTAAATTTGTGACTACTCTCTGTGTATAAATGATATGTGAATGTTATGTATATGGTTTGAAAATAAACTTAAAGCTATAAGCAATTCTCACAACTTTTAGTACAATTGGTTGAGAATTGATGTTTGAATGTTTGATTGAAATTGGACTTGATTATGTGTTGAGAATTTTGACCTTTGTGTGATCGTGAACTCTATAAAA